>OW388166.1:30000-777500 GCA_936450015.1 Meganola albula | reverse complement strand
AATGTTTGTGTATGTTACAGCGTGCCACGCGCATCCATGGATGGTGACAGCTGATGGCTCGCCCGTCTGTGTAGTGATCACATTGTTGTGAAAAAAAAAGAGATAAACTTTTTAATGTAAAATAATTGTAATAGTTTTAAAGTGTTAAATTTTTAATGTAATATAAATTGTCATGTTTGTGTACGATAGCGCAATAAATGAATATTGTATTCTACCACATAAATGATAGTACTTTTATACTGATAAAGCAATTGGTGCAAAATTATTCCCTAACCATTCCAAAATATCAAACATGCTCAACGTTAATAATCAAGTTTTCACTTCTGCCGGCACTCCCGGAGTGCAACCCGTCGTTTTTTTTATCATTTTGATTTTGTGTGTCCTGTCTGACTCAAATAAATGTTTGTCTTTCTTTCTTTATTTTATTTCATTTTATTTTGTCAACAGATCACGAATTAATGCTTAATGACAAAGCCCCAAGCATCAGATATTGCTAGTCTTTCGATACTTTCCAAATACCTATATAATCTTAATCCCCATTTCAGTTCTTCCATTGGACAAAAAAACACGCAGCTGTGCACCGTGCGCCTCCGATTAATGGTGGATATTCTACAGGTACACACAAAGCGCTTTATTTCCACTTTTATTGCACTAACTACCGTTTCCTGTTGTAATAATGATTGGTTCAAAACCCACCTGTGTCTCCACAGCCATCATCAACATCCCAGCAAAAGAAGTAGTGCCAGTAACACAATGCTCCTTCCCATCACCGAGGTCATCTTGATAGGATGACGTCACCGCGTACCAGATACCAGCAAACGTGAACCAGAAGAGGAAATGTGCGAACACCATCATGAGGAGGATGAAGCGCCATTTGCTGTTAATCTGTTAAAAAGACTTATAAACATCAATATTCAAGGAAAAATTCAAGGTGACCACCTCTGCAGTCGAGCGGAACATGTTATCCGATTGGGTTATACTGTGCCCAGGAGTTCCCTGACACCAAGATTGTCAAACAAAGTTATGTTTCGATGTCTGGTTGGTTGAGGGATTATCCTGGGTGCCTCGGAGAGCACATTAAGCCACAGGTCCAGAATGTCATTTAAAATTTCAATATTACAGGCAGTTAGAAGCTTTATAATCCTGACACCTGGTCTAAGTATCTTTTCAGCTACTGGTTCCATTAAAGGGTTTCTAGGTCTAATGACAGTCGCTCGTTTAATTATAATAGAGATGTCAGCTATGAGGTATATTGTAGTAAGTATTTTATGGAGGCTTTCATGCAAAACTAAAAGACTTAGCATCCACGAGATTTCCAAATTAGTTATGATTTATCTTGTAGCGAGCTATCTCATAGAGCGGCAATCGGTATTACCTACCTAAACCCACCCTCTCTTCAGTAGATGAAGTGACCTTGGTGGTGCCTTAAGGGTTTGTGGTTCGATAGCAGTCGCTCCTTTAACTATAACAGCAATACCAACTACGATGAATCTCGTAGGAATGCCAATTACGGTGGGAACTGATGTCAGGTCAAGAAAATGCTACGTCTTAACCATAATTATACTTTCCCAGTCTTCCCTGTACAGAATCTGTTTAGATCAGAGAGTAGCTTAATTCTTTAACTGTAAGAAATATGCCCTGAAAATGTGGAATTCTAAATGTACCACTCACCACAGTGTTAACAACATCTCGCATGTATTTGATAGATTTGGCAGATATGTTGCTTCTGACTGGTACATTCTCTTCTCCATTCTTTAGCACCACACGCCGAGACCTCACTATTCCACCGCGACGCCGTCTTAATCAAGAATATTTTATTAATGACAACTAGCAATACCATAAAGAGTCGTTTCTTTTGTCTGTGGCTTCTGACTGCGTGTATGTTGGTATGATACAAAATCGAAGTCCCTTTCTTTGTTTCAAACTCTTCTGTATTCCGATGAAATCGCTTCTGCGGTAAAGCATAAAAAGCCAACAAATAGACAGACAGAGTTCCTAACGAAAGTATGGATATTTTATGGATTGATTCCATGGACTAGGCCATAGATTGAAATCTATATACTTTTAATCTATAGATTTAAATATCTATAGATCTAAAGATCCTATTGATCCTATCTTATTACATGCATTTTAGTCTGAGATGCATATTCACGATAGGTCTGTACTAAAATAGATGATCTATTAACAAAAACAATTTAAAAAATCTCTATTAATAGAATATATAAATAATAGTGTGTGTGTGTGGGTTTACAAAATATTGCATTTTCCTCAAAAGAATCTTTATCTTATCCAAAAATATTATCCGCTACATTATCAGAATCGATATGAATCAGGGCCGTACTTTTGTCATGATTATGACTGATTATTGAAAAATATGCAGTCAATAGACCAAGAAAAAATTCCCAATGTAGCTAGTTTGACGGTCAATTTCTCGTTTTGTTTTAGAAGGTTTTGGTGTGTATTTGAGGTTGAATCCCATAGAAATTAGTAATAATAATAATATGGTGGGACATTAACACACACGGTCATCTGATCCAAAACTAAGCAGAGCTATGGCTAGCTATGGAAACCAGATAATATACTACATATAATACATTTTTTTGTAAATATATACATAAATATAGATAATTACACCCAGACACAAGACAAACAGACATATTTAAACAAATGTTTGTCTCGGGTAGGAATCAAACCCACGACCTGCGGCGTGAAAAGCATGTATATTACCAACCACGCCACCGACCCGTCAAGTTAATGTTAATGTTTCTTGATTTTGGGTCCTTGACAAACCTGCCAGCTCTTGTTGGTAGGATTCACCCTAAGTTGAGATCTTACATGTGATATCTAGCTGGCGCTAAATGAACTGAGTAATAATGATGAGTACATAAGGTAAACTTCGATCTCATCTAGATACAATCAGCCAAGGACACGTCGCCAAACGTCGTGTTCCATGTACTTTCAAGGTTAAGGTAAATAGCCACTTGCTAACTGCATATGTACAGCAGTCAGTAAGTGACTATTTACGAAGGTGGTACCATCTTCGTCTTCATTATCACTTACTACCAAATGAAATTGTCAAACGTGCTGCCAGTTATCAAAAAAGTCAGCGGTTTCGTGTGAAGAAGTTATCAAAACCAACGATTTATTGGATCAGTGTGATTTTGTGAATTTTTTTTAGCAGAATAACCTCCTTATGAATAAAAAGATCGTATGAGTATAATAATTTCTGACTTACCTATGCGTACTTCTTTTCTTTCTCCTACTATAAGGAGTAGAGTACCCTATTACAGATGGTCCATAGGTCCTACCTCCATAAGTACTGTCAGCAGAATTCAACGCTTCTATAGTATCATATAGATCTTCGTTCTGAGGACTAACAGTTTTTTGTGTAGAACTATCAGAAATAACTTTGGTTACATCAGAATTTTTAGGACTCTCTGTATCAACATCTATAGTCATAACCAAACCTCTATCTGCGTGTTCATCTTCACTTGAATATTGCGAAGAATCTTGCGAACTATCAATGATAGGAATATTTAAATTATTATTATTATTACTGTTAGTGACGCCATTCGAAAACGCAATTTCTCTGCCTTCAACATAAGTTTGGGAGATCCTGTATTGTTTTTTAAGTTCTTCATTGGTGTACACATCTGTGTAAACTATGTTTGGGATTTGGATTGATGATCTTCGAGAATCGTTTCCAATGGCTTCTGAATAGCTTAGTGATCGTTCTAACACTCTGCTTCTACTACCTCTTCTTTCATCGTCAAAATTCATTTTGAGTTTTTGTTTATTCAACTTAGTTTATTTGGTGCTTGGTTTTCTTGCTTCTATTCAATAGATGCTAGTTTTTTGCACTAAGACGTAAGAGAATTCGCAGTTGTTAGTGAAGACAAACGATATGTAGCAATTTTGAGGCTTCCTAGTTGTTACTGATCTAAGGGTTGTGTGATTTGGATCATAGCGTTCAGTTCCTCATTTATCACATCATCAAGCAATATAAAATGCTTATTACTTTAATGTATGACATTGTTCCGTTACATTTTTTCCCAGTTTTAGTATCTATATTCTTATTTCTAAAATCCTTTTGTATTTATTTAGTAGATAATTATTTTTCGTGTCTTCTTTGGGAGCAAAAATTTTTCCCATTGACTACTATTTCGAAAGATATAAACAGCGACCCACTTTTCCTTTGCACGGATGCTAATGATACACACAAGCCTTCCTGTTGTTTCTAGAACAAAAGTCGAATCCAAATCAATCACGTAGTTAATGAGTTATGTCCGATAAAGGGACACGAACTACTTAAGTTATATTGTTTAAGAATGTAACACATTTAACACTTGCCGTTCACAAAGCACTGTATGTTACTACTAAGAATATGACACAATGGTTATCTTAAAGATAAGAGATACCATTATCCGATAAGAAATAAATATTGGCCATGTTTTCTCATAAGGCCTACAAATAATTTGTCTTTATCTTCAACTTATTTATTGACTTTTTGTATTTCAGATTTTTATTCTATTGATCGTTGTTACTCTATTTATTATCAAGTTTTGAAACTATTTATAGATATTAATGTATAATATCGAATGTCACCATTCTTTAGAAACATTTCCCGACAAGATAATCATCTAACGTCTCGTCGTACGAAGACAGGATTGCACAATACCGGAAGTTCGTCCATGCAGTGGACCAACCAAATCAAAGCAGCAGTGGGAGGTTCTTTAAACGAGTGCAGTAGGATAGCTAAACATCGTGAGACGAATGAAATCTGCCCTCTCTATTACTACATGATCACAATTATAATCAAGAGGGTAACGAATAACGATTAAGAAGAACATGAACTGAAGGAAAACTATTTATCATGTTCAATTATTTAATTATCGCAACTTATTATTAATACTGAAGATATACGAGATGTCAAAAAGTTCATAGAAGTTGTATACGTCACTATAACTGACTGATTCTATATCAAATAGAGATGCAAATTGTACTCATATAATATAATATAAATATTGAACGTTTAGCGCATTATATTTATATTATAATAGGAAAAAAGCAAGGGGAATAATGAGGTCGTACTGAAAAGTACCGTAATTTCGACATTGTTAATAGTTGCGGGTAATAATATTTTCTTAATCAAATTAATGTAACTAATGTTTAGTTCTAAACTAAGTTTTCATGCTTTGCTAGATTTCTTCCTGAAGGAGGAAGATCGTTCGAGCTGGAATCCTGCCACTTTATCACTGAAGCTGCCGGGAGTACCTGGAGTAGGGGGAGGTTCCGACCTCACTGGACTTGAACTGAAAAAGAGACGTAATTATAATGATACTAACTTCCGCCCACGAATTAACCCGCGTAGTACTAATTGGGATAAAAAGTACCCTATGTGTTAATCCAGACCATAATCTATTTCTGTGCTAAATTTAGTCTAATTTCGTCCAGTAGTTTTTGCGTGAAAGAGTAACAAACATCCATGCATTTTTTCATATTTTCGCGTTTGTAATAATAGTAGAATCCGGGGTTACCGTTGGGAAATTCTTATAGCACAGGGCGGGGGGTATGAGGGACTCCGACTGGTTACCCGAACTTAAACCGGGGGGTTTTAGTTAGGGTAATCAGTGTTCCTTCGCACATCCTGGCCAGGGTGTCGCGGGTGACACGACCGTGACAATATTAGTAGGATCCTGGGGCATTATACAAACTCGGACATCTAATTTCAAACTAAGCAGACCTTGTATAATGGAAATCAGATAAAATAAATTAATTGTGGTTCTATAAAGGGGTTAAAGCATTTGAAATTTAGTAGTTTTAGTCGCGTAAATTTATGGATATTCTAAAATATCTCAATAACCGCGAAGAACGTGATTCGAATACCGAGCGAAAATAATTTTCTTATAATCTGATTAGTTATAATATAACTCGAAGTTTGGAACTATTTACCCACGCCTACACCTTCGGGTAATATATGGTAATTAAAGGATTCGATCCCGGACGATTTTTATTATCCCGGTATTTCAGGATTATCTACGTTAATTCCGGGATCCCGGGACAGCCCCGGGATTGTATTGGTAATAGAAAGTGGTAACAAAAAGACAATAAAACATATAAAAATAAACTTTTTTTTTTAAATGTTTCGTTAAATCTTCAAAAAACAAAACAAAATTATACTTTCTTCTGATAAAATAACATCTAGGCATTTCTGTAAATAATTTATTAAACTATTTCATAAATTATTTACAGAAGTCCTAGTTTGTTTATTTTATCAGAAAAAAGTATAAATTTGTTTTGTTTTTTAAAGATTTAACTTCCGATTTAAAATAAAACAAGAGGATATTAAAAAGAGGATTCTATCCCGAGATCCCGGGTTCCAGGATCCCGGGATCGAATCCTCTAATGGTAATACACGGGCGTGAGGGCTGTGATAAATAAAATATTATCTTACTTTCTATAAAGTTCTCTCGCGCTGCAGTGTGGTGTGTCGACTGGTTGTAACATATCCAGCTTGGTGTGGTCAATTGTGTATTTCTGTTTGTGTGTATCGTACCTGAAAACACTGAATTATTAGTATTGACGGGCCGGTGGCGTGGTCGGTAAGATACTTGCTTTTCACGCCGCAGGTCGTGGATTTGATTCCCACCCGAGACAAACATTAGTGATGAACATTTCTTTTTGTGTCGAGTCTGGGTGTAAATATCTATTATATGTATACATTTACAAAAGAAAAGTATTATATGTATAGTATATACCAGTTATCTGGTTTCCATAACACAACCTCTGCTTAGCTTGGGACCAGATAACCGTGTGTGTTAATGCCCCAGATTTTTTTTTATTATAGTTTTTTGCTGGTCATGGGTCTTCTCTCAACTATCTTACCAGTTAAAAGAGTTAAGGTTATAATCCACACACACAAAGTGCGGGTTGGTGGATGTCACATGTCCTCAAATGATTAGTTCAGACATGCCGTACACGATGTTCCTTCACCGATATTCAGCAGCGGCGATTAAATAATTCACACAAAGATCTATTATTAAATAGTATATTATTGTATCTAAAAAATGAGCTAAGACTGAAGAATGAATGAGGTGCAAGAGAAAGAAGTTAGTTGAAAAAATGAAAACATTAAAAATGTTTATTAAACACAGTGTCAATGTACTTTATCTTTTGTCATACTGTGTACACATGCTTTGGAATACAGTTTTGAACTAAAGGCCGACCGTCTAACTCTCGTATCGCCATCTGAGGTACAAAATCATAAAACATTAATTAAATCACATAAAGAATCTATTTAACCACAGATAAAAGTAATGTAAGACTATTCGTCACTAATATCCATATCGCTTGAATCATCATCACTGTCTGTGCAGCTTGAGGAGTCAGAATCTTGGCGATAGGCGATACACGAGTTAAACGGTCGGCCTTTAACTTTGTAACACACTCTTTTGTATAATATACGTTGTGAATATGTGTTGTGTGCCAAATAAATAAATAAATAGGGTGTCTCAAAGACCTTTAGCATTCATTTAACCCTCGACGCTAAAGGTGTTTGTAAGTTTTATTCAACTCACCTGACTACAGGCAAGAATCTGTACCCCCACATCACCTCCTTCGGTAAGTAGGATGTTTGGCTCTGAGTGAAGGTGCCCATTGACGCTGACGCTCCCTTTAAGCTTAATGTTATCTCGTAACTGTAAATAAAAGCGTTTTTATTTCAGTTTGATGTTAAAAAATTTGAACATAAATATTTAAAATGCTATTTAACTTTTTTTTTTAAATAAAACTAGGTACTTAGATTTTTTTAATTTAAATATAACTAAATTCAACAGAGATAAAATTAAAATGTATCTGTATGGCAATGGTAATGCACTGACCGAGATGAAGGCCAGCCACGGTCACGAGAAGAGTTTAACAGACGTCTTGATATATCATTGAAGACTGCACGAGCGCTCGGGCCCCACTGTCCGAGGGTTTTGACTCCAAACGGCTCAAAAATGTAATTTGTACTTAAATTGTTATATTTGCGCCGCTTGGCGTTCTCTATATTTGCAGCAGCAACGCCCGCAGACATTCTAGGTCTAACTACTAGGAATATGTGACAGTGCAAGATAAAAAAAAATTGAATAACACTTGTTCTGAAATTGATAGAATATTTGGGGGCTGTTTCATTAAATTCTGATAAAGTTATAGATTGCCCTCTTCGGAAGTTAATAGCGACATCAACGGTCACATTTGGATCTGACAGGTTTCTGATTGTATTATGTAAGATAAACGAATGAGACTAAAAGAGTGTGAGTGTGAGTGAGAGTGTGGGGGTAGGAGTGGGAGTCAGTCGCAGTCGGAGTCAGAGTCGGAGCCGGAGCCGGAGTAGGAGTCTGAGTCAGAGTCGGATTCGAAATCGAAGTCCGAGTTCTTGTCGGAGTCGGATTCGAAGTCGAAATCGGAGTCAAAGTCGGAATCGCAGTCAGAGACGGAGTCGTTGCTGGAGACGGAGTCGGGGTCAGAGTTGGAGTCGGAGCCGAAGTCGGAGTCGGAGTCGGAGTCGGAGTCGAAGTCGAAGTCGGAGTCGGAGTCGGAGTCGGAGTCGGAGTCGGAGTCGGAGTCGGAGTTGGCGTCGAAGTCGAAGTCGGAGTCGGAGTCGGAGTCGGAGTCGGAGTCGAAGTCGGAGTCGGAGTCGGAGTAGGAGTCGGAGTCGGAGTCGGAGTCGGAGTCGAAGTCGAAGTCGGAGTCGGAGTCGGAGTCGGAGTCGGAGTCAAAGTCGAAGTCGATATCGAAGTCGAAGTTGGAGTAGAGATGGGGGTGGCTGGAAGAGTACAAATTTGTTACCTATTATGAGCGATGAGGTCAGGCGTGTACCCGTAGAGCGGGCTGGTGGAGTCGATGACGTGCACCAGTGTGACCGGCCACAGCAGGAACTGTCGCTGCTGCAGCTGCAGACTGCGAGCGTAGTACCGGATCACTTCGCCTTCTTTTGTCCTGGAACAGTACATCCTTACTTATATTATGAATTCGAAAGAAACTGTTTGTCTGTTGTTTGTCGCGAATTCACGCCAAAACTACTGAACCGATTTGGATGAAATTTGGTACGGAGATAGTTTGAGACCCGTGGAAGAACGTAGGATAGTTTCTATCCAACTGCGCATGCGCGCGGGTGAAGTCCCCAGCGAATTTTGTACCGCGTATTTTTCACCTTTTCAACCTTTCTTAAAATTGTTAAATTACTGATATCGCTAATAAAATCTAGGGGTGAGTGCTAGTAGTATTAATAAAATTTGGTTGTATCAACGTTTACAACATAGCTAGCTTGTTTAGTTAATCAACCTTACCTATGAGTATTAACAAAGTGCGCAGTGAATTCAGAACTAATGATGTGGTCGTAGTTAAGGTCCCAGGCTCTCATCATTAAGCAGAGGTTACCGTCTCTCACACTGATCTAAAAAAAAAAATCAAGCTAATAAATACTGGAACAGGGAGGCAGAGGTGAATGTCCACAACTAAGATTTTCTATTCAGAAAAACATTTTTACAAGAGCGCAAACTTTGAAAAAATTAAGTTAAATAAACACGAACATTTATTTAAATAATGTCTCAGTACAAAGAACTTAAATAATTACTAACCAAACATGTTTACAATAATACTGATTGTACTGTCACCCAGCAGCGGAGTCGCATCAATACAGGCCTTGCTTTAGAAATATAAGGTCGCGGGTGCGATTCCCGGCCGTGCCCACACTTCTTTGTGTGTTTGTTTAATCTCCGCTGCTCAATATCGATGAATAAAAACATCGTGAGGAAACCAGCATGTCTAACTAATCATTCGAGGACATGTGACATCCACCTACCCGCATTTGGTCAGTGTGGATTAAGGCCTAAACTCTCTTAACTTATAAAATAGTTGAGAGAAGACCCGTGCCCAGCTGTGGGACACTAAAAAGGGTTGAATGAGTGTGTATTTCTTCATTACCGTCACCAATCGTTATTACACTTGATGCTATACTTATTATTTTTGCTATTTAAAACTTTTAGGCGTAACATAATATATTATTAAGTATGTGTGATGTTGACTATTTATTAAAGGGAAGCCGATGGGGATCGGCTTCTATGGACTCTTCGTCATTGGTTTGTACGTACACCGTATCAACTGTGCGCTCGATACGATCAAGTAAAGTTTTGGGGACTGAGTCACCTTCGTCCGTGGGAGTGCACTCTTTATCTGGATCACAACAAGTGGTCCCCGGGTGGTGCAAATCAATTGGTAATTATGTTTACTGGTAATTAACACAATTTACTGGTAAGCTTCGGCCGTGGTTAGTGACCACCCATCAGACAAAGCGGCATCGCCAAGCGGCCTTGTCGTGTTCCGGTGCTATGTCTGGTGACACCACGCCGCACACCAGAGAGGGTGGGTCAGAATTGTTGCTCCTTTATGGTTTCAATCTTAAGGAGCCTCATTTCACTGCCACCTTCTCACCTAAAGGCATTCGTAATCACGAGTGAATCGGTGCATTGGGCTGGCGCGTCCCATCGTAGACTATTTCATTGCTTAACATCAGGTAAGTTGTAGTCAAGAGCCAGCCTATTCAAGAATAAAAAAGAAGTAAATATTGTGAAGTATTTAATTGTTAAATAACATTACCACAGCTTTTTTACTGAATCCAACGCCATCTCGTGACAGTTTTTCGGGACGTGTCAGTTTTGCATACACCACGCACGTCAACACACCTGACAAACCAGTGCCTAGGATGAGCTGAAAAATAAAAAAGATATTTCATATACACAGATATTTCTGTTTAATCCCATTGGTTGTCATCTTATCCTCATTATCTCCATATTTAAAATAAGTTTTTTGGAACGAAGTTCCTTATCGCGCGTTGTGAAAGGGGGCTACACGGAAAAAATTCTTACGAAAAGTTGTCACGACACTTTTTGCTATAGTAAGCTATGCAGCGTGCGAATGACTCTCTCTCTCTCTCCCTCTCTCTCTCTCTCTCTCTCTCTCTCTCTCTCTCTCTCTCTCTCTCTCTCTCTCTCTCTCTCTCTCTCTCTCTCTCGCTCTCGCTCTCGCTCTCGCTCTCGCTCTCGCTCTCGCTCTCGCTCTCGCTCTCGCTCTCGCTCTCGCTCTCGCGCTCTCTCTCTCTCTCTCTCTCTCTCTAGAGATAGAAAAAAAATTAATAAAAAAAAAATTATAACTTAAAAAAAAATGTAATTACAATTCCTTCACTAATTAATCGAAAGGAACTTCGTTCCATCCGGGTGTCCCTTGACACCTCTCAAGTTTTTTATTATATAAGTAGTAGATAACAACCCGAAACACAGGTTCCACCTAGTTCGGGTTAAATTGTAATTAATAGCTTAATTTATTTTTATTGATTTATGAATGTACAATGACCACTTCATTTGAATACAATTTTATTATTACTATTATTATTTGACTGGTCTGGTGGTGTAGTGGTTAGTGATCTTGACTGCTAATTCGAAGGTCCACCCAAGACAAATATTTGGGTGATGAGCACGATTGTATGTTCTGTGTCTGGGTGTAATGTAATTTAATATGTATATTTACTAAAAAGAAACTGTATTTAAGTACTATATACGTTCCTAGTAGGTGGTAAGATACTTGCTTTTCACGCCGCAAGTCGTGGGTTCGATTCCCACTCGAGACAAACATTTGTTTAAATATGTCTGTTTGTCTTGTGTCTGGGTGTAATTATCTATATTTAAGTGTATATTTACAAAGAAAAGTATTATATGTAGTATATTACCAGTTATCTGGTTACCATAGTACAAGCTCTGCTTAGTTTGGGATCAGATGACCGTGTGTGTTAATGTCCCACTATATATCTACCTAATACAAGCAAATATAATTGCTTCATTTGCGACTAGATGGCGCTGTGTGTATGTGTGAAAATTTTATTAATATTATTGAAATCAAGATCTGATCTAGTTTTTGATCTATGTCGAAAGAAACGTGATTGTTAACGTTAAGTACCTGCAGCCTGCCAAAACTATTAGAGCAATTGACCCAAACGCATAATTGTAGGTACATACTTTTGAAGTAGGTTTCGAGGTTTCGTTGCATAAAGAATTATTTAACTTCGCAAGGTAGATGATTGAGCAGCGGAGGCGCAGCGGTGGCGCAGCGGTACGGGCCTCGCATTAGAAAAATAAGGTCGCAGGTTCGAATCCTGGTCGTGCCCACACATCTTTGTGTGGATTGTTTCATCTCCGCTGCTCAATATCGGTGAATGTGATGTGTGGACATGTGACATCCACGAACCCGCACTTGGCCTTCGTGTATAAAAAGACCTAAACTCTCTCAACTCATAAGATAGTTGATAGAAGACCCGTGCCCAGCAGCGGGACATTATAAAGGGTTGAAGTGAACTTCATAAGGTAGATGATTAGATAAAAAAAAAAATTGGTTGCCTGTAAATTCGGTATACGGGCGAAAGTTTTACGTGACAACGACTTTGAGTGGTAAAATAATTTTAATGTGAATATTCATTCGTATAGTAGGAAGAAGGATGAAACATAGTTGAGTGGGAGAGAGACGCAAGGCATTCGGCGGGCCTCTCTCTCGTTCGGTGACTCATCGTAACGTTACCGAGCGTTACACTTTTTCATAAGTGCCTCCCAGCCGCAACCTAATTTAAGACGTTGTCACGTCAAAAGTTAAGAACATTACCTGCATCAGCAAAAGAAATATGGATTCGGGACACTCTTCATCAATTGCGCGGTCACCGAAACCAATTGTCGTCTGAAAATAAAATAACTTAATTAAAAAGTTGTCGAAATGCCTAATAAAAAAAAACAAAAAAATAAAAAGCACACGAGACCAGAAAGGATAGGTAAAATAATTTGTAGATTCAAAGCATACATAGCATTTATGGATGGACAGACAGCGACAGAGAGACGATATGTATGTATTTATAAAAAAATGTATTTATGTAAATATAAAAATGTTCAAGTCGCGTATCGCCTATCGCCAAGATTCCGACTCCTCAAGCTGCACAGACAGTGATGATGATTCAAGCGATATGGATATTAGTGACGAATAGTCTTACATTACTTTTATCTGTGGTTAAATAGTTCTTTATGAGATTTAATTAATGTTTTATGTCTTTGTACCTCAGATTGAGATACGCGAGTAAAACGGTCTATCTATAGTACTCATAACACAAACAAATATAATTTGCTTAGTTTGGGACTAGATGGCGCTGTGTGCATGTTAAAAATATTATTATTATGTTGACAGCTTATTAATAGTATTCGAAATATTTTAACGTATTGACAACTCGTACTAAGGGCACTGTTGATTTACCATCAGATGACATTTGTTCACGTAATTGAATCATTAAAGGACTATTACGGTCTTCCTGACTTACGCTAATTGATAATGATGGGTATTAACAAAATTACTGGAAATTATCTCGAAATTATATCGACTTCCATAATGACCTAATACGAGAACATTAAGGTCATAATGTAGGCCGATAATGTTTCAACTTTAACCCTTTTTAGAATCCTATTACTGGGTCAGGTACAGGTCTCTTTTTAACTATCTTACGAGTTGAGAAAGTTTAAGCCTATCCACACACGCTGACCCAGTCTGGGTTATTGGATGTTACATGACCTTGAATGATTCATTCTTAAATATGTCTGTTTCCTCACGATGATGTTTTCCTTCACCGATATTGAACATTAGTGAGGCTAAGGAAGTATGTTTAGATCGTAGTATATGGCGCTCTATAGTCTCTGCCAACCCCCATGGGAAAAAGGCGTGATTTTATGTATATTGAGCAACAGCGATAAAACACGTCATGATGTGTGGGCACGACCGGGAATCGAACTCGCGACTAATTTCTTTCAAATACTCTTTTAAACAAACCTGTGACTCAACGGAAGCCAAGAATATCGTCACGAAGTCCTTTCCTCCAGTGATGCAGGTCTTCTTAGGAGGGTCAGGTTCGAAGTCGTAATGCGCGAGCGCAGTGATGTACCAGAAGACCGCGAAGACCAGCCAGATCGTGAAGTGGACTACTATGGTGCCGCTGACAATCCAACGCCATCGAAGATTGATCTGGAACATTGTGATGGAGAAGTAGTAATAAGTGGTAATGCAGCTTTGTATCTGATTTGGTTTTGAAATTAAGTTACAGCGTTCAAAGCGGGCCAGTGCATCCTGCTGGACTCTGCCATTAAAATCTTACCCATGTAAGATATTGGCAAACATTGATCAATATCCAAGAGGCATTCCATCATCATAGGATAGGCACAGGGAAAGAGTGCATCAATAGCGCGATTTGTCGCTTCTGGTATATAGATAGTTTCACTGGGTGCAGCGCAAAGAAAATGTGTGGAACCTGTTAACGGCCCATGCAAGACTCCTTTTTCGAGGATACAAGCGTTAGATACGTATCTCTCCGCATCATTATGGCGACGACACAGAGGGTATGTTTTTGGGACTTAACTTACCACCGCAATACCACTCCATCTAATCCTATAAACCAAGACCAATAGCTGCGCCTTAAAGTGACTCGGGATTTGGACCCAAGTCAAGGTCAGTGACACCTAAACTGTCTTCGATCCCACACGAAATTTAATGAGAAAGTTAATCTGATGAGACGGATTGTCAGATTGTCCACTTCCCTCCAACCAAAGAGGGAGACAGCATAGAGAAAGAGAGGTTTAAATTGCCTCATCAAAATGGACTGAGCACCATGGGTAATGTTAAAGCAGCATCTGGGGTTACCGTTTGCGACCCTTGTGATAACCACTAGGGTCACCAGCTCTAACGAACCGGCCCTTTTTACCCACTTAAAACCTTTTAGTGTTTCGATAAGTATACATTTCGTCATATGCTGTAAAACCTTTTTTCCACCATACTGACTCGTTCAAGATGTATACCGGTGTACAGAACTTACCAGAGTATGAAAAGTATCATTCAGCAGTCGTATCTTTTCGAAGGGCACGTTGGATATCAGTGCTACATTCTCCATCCCAGTCTTGGAGACCAAACGCTTCGGGTGTTCTCCGTACCCATGACGAGACCGATGAGGTATAGAATGGGAGAAATTACTAAAAATAAAGAACAATGATATAAAAGATATAGTTTCACTTGGTCCGTACTGTTATGTTTTTGACGTTGAATTAAAATGAAATGAAAAACACGACCATATTGAATTTAGAAAAAAAACAAATATTCTTAATTTTTTGGAAGGGTTTCTTGTAACTTGTAGGAATTTTGTGGCAACACTTTGTGCCGTGTGGCAACACTGTGCTTAAGTCCAATCTTTCTTCTTCACCTACGATCCGTGGAATGTACGTGTGTTAAATTGTGTTCCGCCGTTTTCATTGATAATAGCCAAGTTAGAGTCAAGTGGCCAACCAGATCTCAGCCCTAAGAGCTACAGCAGTTCAGTGCAAACCTAACGCGCTACAGGGCTTTTTATTTAAAATCGTCCAAAATATTTTCCTACCATGCACTGCATGAAGTAGCAACTGCCAAGAAACACTGTTAAAAACTCAGTCGGCTTTGATCTCTTTTAGATTGTAGTACTTAAATCTATTACAATTTATTTTGTGTGTTGTATTAGAGCGATTTATCATTGGTCTTTCATAATCATCATCATCAGCCTATCATCATAGTCCACTGATGGACATAGGCCTCTCCTATAGCACGCCATTGAGCATGATCCGCGGCTACTCTCATCCAGTTCTTATCAGCCACGACCTCTGTAGTCGAGCGGTGTAAGCCGTCCGATTGGGCTATACTGTGCCCGGGAGGTCGCGGGTTCGATTCCCGCCCAGGACAATATTTGTGTAACAACAAAAAAATTTGCTTCGGTGTCTGGTTGACTGAAGGACTACCCTCCGTGCCTCGGAGAGCACGTTAAGCCGTTGGTCCCGGTTGTCATTTAACCCATCAATGACAATCGTTACATGTAGTCAGAAACCAATATAATCTGACACCTAGTCTAATCATCTCGGCTACTGGTTCCCTACGGGTTTCGAGGTTTGATGGCAGTCGCTCGTATAATTCTGGTAGCTAGCCGCATCAGATTAGACTGGGAGCACACCCCAATAGAAATGGGAAAAAGCCAAGGGGAATGATGAGTCATCAAGATAGACTTAAGTTAGGAATCAAGAAATTTTTGTGTTAGAAATTGGGATTTTTAATTTAGATATATCTTGAGAAGATTATGAATTAACCTTCTATTTGAGTCAATGGCCTCGAGGTGGTGCTAAGTGATTAGTAATGATTCACCAAACCTTGAATATATTATACAAACAGACGAATCTATAGTAGATCATACTTGGAAGTGGAGTGTTGTGGAGTAAATTATTTCTCAAGTAGTATCCTAACCTCGATATAACTAGTATACATGCCTATAAAACAACAAAAAAAGTAGAGTCACTGCTTGGAAGAGTTTAGGCCTTAATCTAAACACACCCAAGTGCTGGTTGGTAGATCAGATGTCAAATGTCCTCAAATGACTACTTTATTGCCAGTTTCCTCACGATGTTTTCCTTCGCCGATATTGAACATCGACGATGAAATTATTCCAAAGAGAGTTCAGAAAAACAGCTGATTTGGGTTTCGTGACGCAATTTTGTTTTCGAAAATTTTGCACATAAAGAATCAAAATATAATGCAAATATTTAGTCATTAGTAGGTTGTATACAAAAACTATACTGTATTATCTATCCTCCCATTATAAAAACGTGAAATGGCCCTGCGCTTGACTATAACTTGCCTGATGTAGTCTATGATGGGACGCGCCTGCCCAATACACCGATTCGTGATAACGAATGAGATAGTATTTTCTTATATAACACATTGAAATAAAACTATTTTTTAACGGATATCAGCGCGGTTTATTTTAGATTTTAGATCTCAACATTTCAAAGTCTTTTCAGACTTCATGTTCACGGGTGGACTAAGGTATTTGACGTCCAAAATTATTAAATTATGATTTTCTGTAAGTAGGAACATGTGAATGTTTGTGACTCTTTCTTTTACACGAAAACTATTGGAAGGAATTAGATTAAACTTGATTTTTGGAAAAGAGGTCATAGTCCGGAATGGTCCATACTCCATTTAGTACTAATACCTATCAGGTAAAGCTGCATACGGAACTCGCGAAAAATGTAACCTTTTATTGGCAGTTGAGTAAACAGGAACAAATACATCACACTACAAATATTTACTTACATCACTGTGAATGTTAAACCAATTTAATCTATTTCTAAGATAGTTGTAAGAACTTAAGCACAATGAAGATGTTTATGTTAATTATATAAGATAACAGGTAATACTGCTTGCTACTACGTTTATTATGATTATTGCGTATCTCGAATTTTATTAGAAAATAATATATGAATGAAGACCAGAAAAATATAATATAAAATGCAGATGCCCGATGTTAAGCAATGATCCACTATGAAATTTTGTCTAATAAACCGATTATGAATGATTTTCAGTGAAAAGGTGGCAGTAGAATGAGCGGTTGGAAACAGTAAGGCAGCAACGATTACGACCCATTTTCTTAAATTATGTCACCATACATTACAACGGAACACGGCAAGGCATCACCCAGGGACTACGAATGAAAGGGATAAAAATCCAACACAAGACAAGACAAGAGTAAAATGGGAATGAGTTGTATGTAAATTCACACGAGGAGAACAAAGAAGACGAACAGATAACATAGCAAAACAAAAGTTACTAGAAAATTCCATTCAAATTCTGATTAGAATTGGTTAAAAAAACCTTAATCAAACTCATTTTTTTGGACAAGACTGAATACGTGAACTATAAAGCCCAAGGGTGTGGAGTGAACATTTTGTCCCAGTAATTCGCTTGGACATTTGCAACATAGGCATTGCTCGCTCGATGCTGGACCTTTAGCTGTCGAGAGGACTGGATTACCAACAGTTATTACACTGCGTGTATTCTATAAGGGGTAGGTATCTCCCAAGTGGGCTGGTTTACCAGCGAAGAAATCCTTTGTGCTACCTACTTCTCTTTATAACGTCTTTTAACCCTGAATTCGAACGCGGTTACCACTGGACAACGGGCCACTTATGATAGTTAAAAACTTACTTTTTCGACATATTTTGGCGTTTCTTCTGTAGAGGAGATGTGTACCCAAAATTATTGGTATTAGTCGCATTGTACATACTATTCATACTTGATGCTTTCCCATTCAACCGTGGGCCTATAGGTACCAGACGATGTCTCTGCCTTTCTTCCTCATCGTTCAAATCTAAACTTGAAGTAATAATAATTTTTGGTAGTTGTTGAGACAATTTTCTAAGTCTCTCTGATCTTGTGTCCGAAATAACGGAGTCGACACTCCCAGCAAATGTTTCATTTTCTACTTTAAAAGTAGCCTTGTCTATATCTTTAGTTTCATTTTTAATTTCAGTTTTATTTTCAGTATTGGTAGTTTCATTAATATTTTTGCTATCAGTGTTTTCTTCATTTTTTTTGGTATTGTTTTCATATATTTTGTTAGCCATAGGTGTTTCATTTATGGAATCGTAATCAGGGTCATCATTTATAAGTAAATCTTCAGAGAATCTCCTGTTTTCTTGTAAATAATTTAGACACTCGTCGTACAATTGATTTATTTCTTTGTATTCTTGATCAAATTCTTCTATATCTTCAACTTCCATTTTTAAAATGTATAAATTACTTTTGATTAGTTTACATTACAGTTACGAACAATTTATATTACACCTGATTTTGTAATTTTAACATCTAAAACAAATGAACAATTTTTTTTTATAATTAGAACACAAACAAATAAACCACTGTCTATTTTTAAAATTCGAACAACAACAAAAAATGAAGCACCAAATTTTGAAATCTAAACCACTCAAAACACTTCAAATTTAATATTTTATTTTAAAATATTTCAGACGTTGCGAGAGGAGGTTTTTCTTGAAATTCTTTTTAAAATTTTGATGATTTTGTAAAGTATCCGCGTTGTTATCTGTCTGTTATCTCTTTATCTAGTGCTAATTGTGATGCGAGCTCTAAGCCCAAGATTCAATGTGACCTTGTGCACGGCTATACTGACTATACTGTAGCTATATACTGAAGTATAGACTTGGCAGTCCTCCGTTTGCTGGGTTAAGCGGGTGCACGGAGCGGGCGACCGCACATTGTGCTATTTTCTACCATCATTGTGCGGCTGGTGACCCACCTCATGCAGCGTTTCTCTAAGCCCTGGTACGCTCTAGAGCAGTTTAATCGCAGGGGCGGCTATCCGCTTCTTCATTTCAATATGCAACCGCGTGTGATTGTACGAACTTAGCCGCAACAGAATTTGAATATTAATCAAGAAAAGTTGTTAACCGTGCGGTTAGTGCAAACAAGGTTACACATGATTTTAAAACTCTCTTTGTAACAAAAACTCAAAACCGATTTCAATCGTATGCACCTAGAATTATGCGTTTAGGACAATTGCTATTATAATTTTGGCAGGCAGAAGGCGCTTAGCGTAATATATGTGTACGTATGACGCATCTTTCGACATATCCCAAAAAATAATGGTCAGAACTTGATTAAATTTAAATGGGACTACACGAGACTACACGACTACAGCTTTCAAACAAAAAATGAATCATTTTAATCGGTACACGTATAACAAAGATTGGGTTAATATAAAAAAAACATACAGTCGAAAGGAATACCTCCTCCCTTTTTTGAAATAGGTAAAAACATCACGCCACGCGGTCACCCGCTCCGTGTACCCGCTATGCAGTGGACGGCCTTATATTATTTGACAGTTATAATGATGTTATACCCACTAAAGATTTGTTTCTGTGTGAATTTATGGTTGGTACGTCATACTTGCAAACTTCCTTCAGAAAGTGCGGGTTCGTGCTGACTTGCTGCAGTATTATGTGGGTTTAAACCGAGGTGGTGGTGGTGCAAATCAGGTGACAATCAACTGGTGGTAGGCTACGGCCGTGGTTAGTGACCACCCACCAGACAAAGCCGCACCGCCAAGCGGCTTTGCCGTGTTCCGGTGCGATGTCTGGTGACACCATACAGAGAGGGTGGGTCGAAATTGTTGCTCCTTTAAGGTTTTTAATCATACGGAGGCTTATTTCACTGCTACCTTCTCACTGATCATCATTCGTAATCACGAGTGAATCGGTATACCAAGCTGGCGTATTCCATCGTAGACTACATCATTGCTTAACATCAGGCAAGTAGTAGTCAAGCGCCAGCCTATCGCAGAATAAAAAACATCCCTTTCTTTCACAATCCCCATAAACAATTTTAGTACGCCAATGTCATTTAAATTAAGAACAACAGTCTAAACCTGTAACCTGTAACGACTGGCTTTCTTCAATTCACTGTTAAAACATTGGCATTGGTGTTAGACTCCTCTCTTTCTGTTTAATTCAATTGCCATAATTCCTTTTCACTCGCACTTGGCCGTCATCAATATTTTATTCTATGCACGTCTGTACTGTAACTATCGAGTGAATAGAATGTAATTATGTGATACTTCACTGAAGTTACTACTTTAATAGGAGTAGGTACCTATTTACCTATTTACGGTTGCTCGTGTAGATAGGTTATGAGTGGATAAATCGTTACAGCTACACGAGACTAGCTATCTCCCGCAGATTTGCTTGGATCATCATCATCATCAGCCTTGGGACGTCCACTGCTGGACGTAGGCCTCCCCCTTAGAACGCCACGGCCGTTATCGTATGTCCGTATATATTAACTTCTGACAATTTTAACTATGTCATTAGTCCAACTTGTGGCGGGCATTACGATTTTGTATTTCATTATCATCATTATCAGCTTATTCTAGTCTACAGCCGGACATAGGCTTCTCCTAAAGTGCGCCACTGAGCACGATCCGCGGCTTTTCCCATCCAGTTCTTGCCGGCCGCCCTGCTGAGATCATCACTCCACCTAGTCTGAGGACGTCCTACGCTACGTTTGCCAATTCGTGGTCTCCACTCAAGAACTCGTTTACCCCAACGGTTGTCAGTTCTGCGGCAGATATGACCGGCCCACTGCCACTTCAGCTTACTAAGCCGGTGGGCTACGTCGATTACTTTAGTTCTATGTCGGATCACTTCATTACGGATTCGATCCTTCAGAGAGACTTCAAGCATATCCCTTTCCATAGCTCGCTGAGCGACTTAAAATTTTTGAATTTATTTAAAAAAAATAAAACCACGTTTATTACATTTGGCCCATATATTTATTACATACATATATGCACATAATTATATAATATTTATATTTAAAACTAACCTGTTTAATTTATAATAATAATTTTATATTCTTGTTTCATTAGAACCTAAACTACTGACAACAATTTATTAAAACAAATAAATACGAATTTGGCATATAAAAATTGACAATAACTAAGCAATTTATTTGCTTTTGGCTTTTTTTGTTTTTTACTACTTATATTTATTTATTAAATTTTTATTATTTATCTACTTATTTTGTTAACAATTTTTATATACTGTTGACTATATAATGTCTAAATAGGTATTTATATTCTCATAAAAACATGGTCACTACGCATAATGGTTTCGTTTCTGGGGACCTAGACAAGGTAACATTATGTGATTGATAAACTATTGACACGAGACATTGCGTAGGCGTATGTCAATCCACATGGCACATGGCCTGTTCTCGTAGTGGTTAGTCATCCTGACTGCTCAGCCGGAAGTCGTGGGATCGATGACAAATCTTTGAGAGATAAGTATGATTGTTTGTTTTATGTTGGAGTGTAATCTTAGACCTAGATAAGTCTAGGTCTAAGATAAGTCTAGATTAAGAAAATGCACAAAATAACAGTCAATCAAAAATTTTACTACTCAAAAACATCTTGCTCTTGATGGTGACGTAATCATTAGAATACACATACTTGAACGTAACGACGGTCTCGATTTATGATTCGATTGGTTCGGGAGTACGCATTTCGATTATGTTCTAATAATGAATCAAATAGAATACCTAACTAGATAAACACATCAAACCTCGATTTTTTTTCGAAAGTATACGCCGTACTTCACCGTATTTTGTCGACATGTGTGATACCTGTTGTCAAAACACAGGGACAACACAGTGTGCGTGAATTTTTTATGTCTTCTATTCTACTATTTTTCTTCATTTCTACTACTTGTAATATCTGTTAGCAAATCGTAACGATACACTAATTATAATTTCTTTTGTAAGCTACTTATACGACGCTAATACCAATTTTCGAATGTATTTAACAAAAAAACATTTATTTCACACAAACAGGAGACACACAATCAAATAAAAAAAAGTAGAAAAGAAGAAACAAAAAAATTAAACAGCTAAAAAGAAAAAGAAAGAAAATCTAGCAGTGTGACCCATCAGTGTCAAACATGGACATAGCTCAGTAAACGCTGTGTATTTAAATTTCAAAATTTATTGTTTCTAAATATATATAGTTTAATATGGTTTTTATATTTTTTATTATAGTTAAACAAGACAATTATTTTATTTCAAAGCACAGGCATAAATTATTATGCGTAAGTAGTTGGAATCAATATAATCGCGTTATTTTAAAAATAAATATGATTTTTTTATTATAATTTATTTATAATAAGCTCAAGTTCTAAATAAACTTATGTAGATGGGTAAGGTAAAAATACAACTATAAAAATGTATTTAAATAAAAAAAATATGGATATTTTAGTCTTAGGAGTATCTCTGAGTCACAACCCTATTAATTTAATAAACTCTGAAAACACAACCCTGGGCATTTATAATAATTTGCATAATATTAGGTATTTTATAATAAATAATAATAGATGTATGATTAGTATATCCATCAGGAATTATAAATTTACTAGTGTAATTATAGTCACTCCCGGAAAATTGCGGCTTAGCAAAGTATTGCAAACTATTATACATAATATATTATGATTATTTATAGAATGACCGGATGCAATCATTACTTATTTATAACAGGCTTCTAATTTAAATTCAATATATTCCAGTACCTACTTACATTTTATATTTTTGAATATCTACGAGTACTTGAAGGAATTAATAGAATTTCGATATTTGTGCCTATGAATTTTATAATTAGTGGATAATTGAGAATTGATTGTTTATTTTTTTGTGTATTGTTCTAACACCGTTTAAATAAAACGAAAAATTATCTATAAATAAATTAGGCGCCGCTAAATGAATGATTCCGTTTAGTTATATAATAACATAGCTTATTTTTTTGTACAAATATCTTATTCTAAATATTTTTATGACAACGAAACTAACTAACTAAAAATCGGCCACCAGGGTGAGCCGTCTCACAACATAGGCCTTTTCAAGTTCCTTCCACATTCACCAATAAATTGATTTCCAGTTTTCGGACTATCTTTTTCCTTTGATCTTTTGTTTGTTGCAAAAAAAAAACAGAATATAAAAATAAACGTTTATTTTTTAAATAAAATTGCAAACATAATATAAAACAATGTACAACAGAAATTATTCTTTATACAAAAAAAAAAACTATAATCACAATCTTTTGATATCTAGTGTACTTTACAGTTATAGCTATAATATTTCTATTATACTAATATCTTTTAAGTATACAACGGATTTAAATCTAATTTAATATATTATTATATTTTTATTATTACTATTTATAAAATTATATAGATATCAATGGATATTTTTATACTACCTAGCTTTTAATTTGGTATTTGACTGATATTATAGACACGTTAATATTATATTTTATGTAATATGTTATGTATATTAACAGAATTAATATTAGTCAAATATCTAATTTTATAAAAAAAGTATTTTTTTTTATTATAATGAAGCCTGTTTATTATTTTATGAATTGAATAACCTTTTAGTTATTTTGGAATGTAAGCATTTTATTTTTAATTAAATAATAATATACCCATATAATAATTTTACAAATAATATTAATCACAGGTATGTAATACCCTTTGAAATCACATAAAATCAACAATTATTATTTACTATGTATTATATTATATATTTTTTTTTATTTATTTCGATAGCTTTTTTAAATTTACGACTATCGTCGGCATATCAAAAAAGTTTTAACGACATAAATAAAAAAAAATAGTTTTCAATTTACACCCTAGATGGCTCTTGGATTGACTGCGCCAGTTCTGAAAAAAAAGCATTGATTTTTATTTTTATTTTGTAAAAACTATTTGTGTAGCACAGACTAAGAGAACATTGTGTAGGTACTTTTATACTTTCATTACATTAAATTATAAATAAAATATACATATAATACAAGTATATAAGTACCTGGGTTATTGTGTCTTAGTTTACTGGTACAATCCGCTGTCGAATCGTCAAGCAAAACAAGATACTTATGTATGTGTGTACCTTGAAAACGTATTCGAGTTTAAACCCGGGACATTATACTTATAGAAGCTATTTGCTTAACATATCGACGCTAACGACCTAATAAGTGTAAATAAAATAACTCTACAGGAGAAAGTAAAAACTGAGTGCTATAAATATTTTTACTGTGCCTTTTAAGTTTTTTTAAATTATTTAATATGCATTCGTAATGAACAAATTGCATCCCCTCTGTGTTCAGAATGTGGACAAATAGAGGATGTTTGGAATATTTATTTTCTGTGGAGTGTGTTCGGAACGAGAATGTTAGGAGCATATAAAAATGTTATAGACCTGAAAGATAGTATTACAAGTCCATCAAATCTAAGAAGTACTGTTTGACAGTTCTAAACGTAGTACGTTTAGAATTTTATTTTTTGTATGGAAATTGTTAGGTTATGTTAAAATAAAAATAGCTTCATAATTCAATTATTATTACAATAATCTATTATAAGTATGCATTTACAAAACAAAAGTAATATGTATATGTATAGAAAAAGTAATATATTTATCAGTTTTATCTGATTTCCATATCACAAGATCTGCTTTGTTTGTGTGTTATTGTCCCAGAATATTAGCGTTTGCAAATCCAATTTAATAACAAATATTAAACCTACCATTTAACATTTAGCGAACTGCGGTTTCTTGCACCATCTTATACATTGGAGTACCTGAAATTATGAGTTACAAAAACATTACTTCTTTTTAATACAAAGTCGGCAAAGAAGTTTAAAGTCCTCGCGATAAACGGTCACAGTAGCCCAAGGAAGACTAAGAAGTTACAGACCCTCAGTTATCCAAAGGATTGAGTGCGGTACTGAGTAGCCATTACTGGCCATACTTTGGACCCGGAACGTGACGTTGAGGGTGGACTTATTGTTATTGCGTTCTTAAACATGCCGGTTTCATCACGATGTTCTCCTTCACCGCTATTGAGCAGCGGCGATGTTAAAACTCACACAAAATGTGCGAGCCTGACCGAGAATCGAACCCGCGACCTTATAAATGTAAGGCGAGGCCCGTACCGCTGCCCCACCACTTATTATCCATTTTAAGTATATAGGAAAACTAGTATATCAGTTATCTGGTTTCCATAACACAAGTTCTACATAGCTTGGGACCAGATGACCGTGTGTGTTAACGTATGGGTCGTGGCCTCCAATTACTGCTCACCGTAAAGAAGAGAAAAGTTGAATATCTCGGTCATGTGCTTAGGCATGAAAGATATCAACTGCTTCAACTTATCATGATAGGCAAGGTAATGGGTAAACGCCGAGCTGGCAGATGTAAAAGTCATAGCTTAGAAACATCTAAGAATAGACAGGAGTAGCCAGCCCAGAACAATTATTCCGCTGTGCTCAAGAGAGGAAGAGTTTCTAAGAGCACTAGAAGACAAAGAAGTTAATCGCCTATTATTTAAATGAAGGGTTAGCTTAAACTCTGTTTATGCTTATGCTTATTTATTGCTTATTTATACTTTATTCCACGAAACGGCCCGGAAGTAAACTTCCACAAACAATGAGAAGGTATAGAGCGCAGACTCCTATCAGATACCATGGCTTGTCTGATAGAAGAATACTTTGCTGCCTACAGCGTACACTAGCAGATCTTCAGCACGTGTAGATAGTGATGATAGGTTGGCCATCAGCTCTTAGAAACTCTACCTCTCTTGAGCACAGCGGAATAATTGTTCTGCGCTGGCTACTCCTGTCCATTCTAAGATGTTTCTAAGCCATGAATTTTTACATCTGCCAGCGCGGCGTGTCCCCATTACCTTGCCCATCATGATTAGTTGAAGCAGTTGATATCTTATATGAAGGGTTTGTATAATTTGTAGTTATTATTTTTTGGGAACAGCTTGCGGAAAATAGGAGCCAGTGGAGGAAGCGTGTCAGGCATGGTGAGCAGTTTCATGACGGTGCCTGGTTCGACAAATTAGCCTTAAAAAGAGGGAAGCGACACGCCAGTGACATGCTTCCACCAGTCGCGGCACACACTTGTTCGCGGTGTGGACGATTGTGCCGTCCTCGGATTGGTTTGTTCAGCCATCACAAAAGGTGCCTCGTACAGAACACTGCTTAAATCGTCTGTAATAGACGTCAAGGCCTAGTGTGTGTGTGGCCTAGTTATTACATACCTGTCACGTTTTGTCACGACATCTTCGTCTGAATCGAAATCAAACAAATCATCTCGGACATAACTCTTGTTGGCGAATCCTCCCAGGTCCACTGGAAACAATAGAAACAATGAATTATTATGAAATCTAATAAAATTGTTTCATTTCAAAAATCAGTCTTCATTATAATAATGGATTCAAAATGGCGAAAGAACGAATGAACTAATGAACCAATTGGGCTGGCAATAGCGATGCCAGCCCAATCACGCAAAATAGGCGCATTTACGAGACGCCGAGTTGCGGAAAAATTAGCCCGCTTCAAACTAATGAACTTATGAATGAACTTATGAATAAATTCGAACTTATGAACGAATGAACTAATGAACGAATGAACGAAGTAAGGAATAAATCAATGAATGCATAAAGAACGTCACATTTCTCACAATTACAAGTATTTTATGTAAACTGAGACTTAACCACTATCAGGACTTGTTATAAGGAAAATGCTTAGTAAAAACTGTGTGGTCGGGGGAATCCTGTCGGGTATGAAGTTTTTTAAATTTGCAATAATAATAAAATCTCGTGTAAATTAATAACTCTTGTATTTCTGTTACTATGTTTTATTGTTATTTTTATTATTGCTACCTATTTTATATTGTAAATTTATGTTTGTATTATTGTAATTGTTTATATTACTAACTAGCGGACCCCGCAGACGTCGTCCTGTCCGGTAAAGCAGTGCCACTTACCGGGTCCGAAAACAGAATACGACCTGTAAGATTTCATAAAAATCGCTCAAGCTGTTTCGGAGCAGATTTTTTAATTTTTCTTTGCGTAAAAACCATCCTCGTACTTCAAGGAATATTCTAAAAAAAGAATTAGCGAAATCGGTTCAGCCGTTCTCGAGTTATGCGTTTACCAACACATTTTGCAATTCATTTTTATATTATAAATGAAATAATTTTAACACAAAAAATTGTAAAATATTGTTTACGAAGAAATGAAATGAAACGAAATGCAGTAACGAAGAATTTTACAAATTAGATAAAAAAATATTTTTTTAAATTTAAGCTGTTATAACTTGTTCGAATAACGTTTTTTGCGCGGATTTTATAAGAAAGTATAGTTGATAAAAGAAAAGAGTCTGGGCTATCTTTTTCTCTTTCTTTTTCTATTGGGTTCTCTATATTATTATTGACTGGCCTGGTGGCGCAGTGGTTAGTGATCCTAACTGCTAAGCCGGAGGTTGTGGGTTCTATTCCCACCCAGGACAAATCTTTGTGTGATGAGCACGATTGTTTGTTCTGTGTCTGGGTGTAATTTATCTGTAATATGTATGTATTTACTAGTACCCAATATAATTGCTTAATGGGGTTGTTGTATGTGTGAAAACATTATTATTATTATATTTACTAGCGATCCGTCCTAGCTTTGCACGGGCAGAAAATCCACCAAAACCTTCCTAGTGTATAACTCTGTCTATTGCTAAAAACCTCATGAAAATCTGTTCACTACTTTTTGAGTTAATCGCAAACAGACAGCAGAAGCGACTCGTGCGAACCCGAAGTGGGTCGCTAGTAAATAATACAATCGAAAGAGTCCAGCAGGAAAAGAAAGAGAAAAAGGTCGCCCAGACTCTTTTCTTTTAATAACTACTTTCTACTAAAATCATCGCAAAGAACTCTGAACTAAGCTCAGATCTTATTTCGAAAAAAAAAGCAGTAAGTTTTAGATAAATCTGAACATGGATTCCCAACCTAATTCTAAAAGTAAAAGACTCAAATTCGTTTGCATCATCTTACCTCTGGTGTCATCATATTTCTGGTCAGCCCACTTGTAGTCATTCTCTGTGTAGAGCGGGGGGAGGGTCTGGTGAGGTGTGGGGTACAGGTCCAAGTTTCTCTTTTCATTCTTCAAGCTGTCAGTATCACTGTAGGCTGTCATCCTGGAAGAAACCGGGTCATCTTATAATTTGAGTCGGCTTATGTTTAACTTACCACCAAATATAGTAACATATAACAGACAAAAATAGGAAATTATCACCAAAATGAAACCCGCATTTTAATGTAAAGTTATAACCAAAGTTTTTACATCTTGCTATTCCGAAATGAAATGAAAATGAAATGAAATGAAATGAAAATAGGCTTTATTTTTTTTGGACACGCGAGTCTACTTAAAAATAGTCCAATTTCTTTTCCTACCGTGCAGTGAATGACTGGCAACTACTGAGAAACACTGCCAAAAAACTCAGTAGGCTTTTTTTCTTTCTTAAATGAAGTACTTATATCTATTACATTCTGTTTAAGCAAACTGACTCCAAAAAACTCGCCGACCACTGCCGCGGCTCGGCACGCTCGCTTCGCGCGCGTGTGTGGTTATTAAAAGTCTAACCTAACCTAACACTAGCACTTTGGAGTGGGTGTGTTTGTTTTCGGGACTTTACAAGTGACAAAAAACTACAAGTCTCCGCATATCGAAATAACACGTTAATTTACTCGCTAAGATTTGGTGATCATCTACTACATTTGGTGTTCGAATACAATTTGAAGTGCAGTCGTTCGTGACTAAAATTGCTAGTAAGTATTAGCTATTTTTAGACTTTATTTTTCTGGTGTTAAGTATATACTTTTAGTTAAAGAGGTAGGGGTATCAAGGCATTTTATGGTGGTCATTATTAACCCCATTTGAGTCTGATTAATCTAGGGATACCTAAATCAGCTTTGTCTGTATCAAGATCAATAAAACCAGAGCCCAGTGAGTGACACGATTAGAGATCGTTTTCAGTTATACTGTATATATATGTTATATATGTGTATATGTTAACTTCCCTAATATTAGGTCCTTAGAAGAACTCTTTAAAAACTCAGAACAATGCTGAGAAACTATCCAGGACAGCCCGGGACACCCTAAAAAAGGGACGGTTGGCAACTCTATCCTCTCAAGCCCACTGTTATCACATTAAATGTCACTACTGTTTTAATAGTACCCCATCGATGCCACCGTTAGAAAATATAGTATAGCCAAATCTTTGATATGAAAACAAGATTTTTGGGGGCTGAGTCACCTTCAACCCTGGGAGTGCACCTTTTATCTGAATCCCCCTCTGAGCCCCGGGTGGTGCAAATCTGGTGACAATCAACTGGTAAATAATAATTATGTTTACTAGTTATCAACTGGTGGTAGGCTTCGGCTGCGGTTAGTGACCACCCACCAAACAAAGCAGCACCGCCAAGCGACTTTGCTGTGTTCCGACGATTCAGATGTCTGGTGATACCATTTAAGAAGGTGGGTCGGGATTGTTGCTCTTTTATGGGTTCTAACCATATGGAGCCTTATTCCACTGCCACCTTCTAACTGAAAATCATTCGTTATCGCGAGTGAATCGGTATATTGGGCGAGCGCGTCCCATCGTAGACTACATCATTGCTTAACATCAGGCAAGTCGTGGTCAAGCGCAAGCCTATTTCAGAATAAAATATAAAAAATACACACCAGGCATATTATCAGCATAGTGAGGGTTCTTATAGACATGCCAGGCGTGTCAGTAGCACTAAATGTGTTATGAGCATTTAAATGAAGTTACCTGGTGTAATCCTGGAAGCAGCTGAAGCGCCACAGCGCAAAGGCAAGCATTGACATAGAGATGACCACGCCGAAGGCAATCACCAGCCATACTGTGAGGATGCTACCATCATCAGGGACCGCGTACTCCTGGAAACGTATATATCTCAAGTAATTAGTAATTCTCTTTTAGGCAAATTATAACCAAACCCAGGACACTTATCAAGCTAATATTAATTCAGTCTTTGTTTCTTGATAGGTGAACCAATGGGTTTGGGAGCTGAAACACCTTCGTCCGTGGGTGTACACCTCTGATTGAATCCCCATACATGGTTCCCGGATGGTACCCCGTCACCAGGAGGCCATGCCGAGTTCCGGTGCGATGTCTAATAACACCATGCAGAGAGGGTGGGTCACAATTGTTGCTCCTTTAAAGTTACTAACCATATGGGGCCTCATTTCACTGCCACTTTCTCACCGAAAATCATTCGTAATCCCGAGTGAATCGGTAAATTGGGCAGACGCGTTCCATTTTAGACTACATTATCGCTTAATATCAGAGAAGTTGTAAAGCGCAAGCCTGTTGCTGAATAAAAAAAGAAGTTCATTGTGGTCTATTTATACGTAGAAAATAGTACCAATTTTAAGTAGACAACATCAAATTGAAATATTTACCGTAACCCCCATCTCAGCCAGTCTCGACGCGTACTGTTCCTTCACAATATACTCGCTCCACATATCGCCAAGGTCTTCCTCATTCAGCCTAGGGTCTTCTTCATCATTCTCGAGAGGTACTCCAAAGGACACTTGCACGCAGTTCTCATGATCAGGCCAGCGGGTGTTGCAAATTGATGTGCCTGTGATCTGGGTTACTTCGGTCCTGGAAAACCAGAGGATTGATTTTAAATACAAATATTTACACAAAACAGTGGCATACGTTTTTACAACAATTTCTTCTGGATGTTCGTGTTTCATTCTATTTGTATTATAAGCACTATTATTTTAATTACGATTTACTTAAGACTTGTCTCATCATCATTATCACCATCAACCTGGGGACGTCCACATCTGGACAAAAGTCTTCCCTTTAGAACCGCACGGCGATCGGTTGCCAACCGTTAGCATCCATCGACTTCCCGTAGTTTTAACAATGTCATCAGCCCACCTTGTAGCGGGCCGGCTGACGCTGCGGCGACCATTGCGTGGTCTCCGAGAACCTTTATACCCCAGCGGTTATCGGTTCTACAAGTGATATGTCCTGCCCACTGCCACTTACTAAGTGTTGTAGATGTTAAGGAAATTCATAAGAACTTATTTAGTCTTACGTGAATGATCTTCTCGAGTCGCAAATGAGTCGCAAAGAAGATGTTTGAAAAAGATAACACTAATGTTCGTAGGATTCTCCGCATATTGATAACAATATATTAAGCTGAGTATCGTATTTGAAGTGGTCAAATCATAATAAAGACCTAACAGTGCAAAAAGAAAAGAAAATAACTTTAAATTACAATTCAATCAAACAGACACAGGTAGTAAATCTAACGCTTAAATTTGTAACGCTATTGTTGTTGAAGTCAATTGGGCACAATCTTGCAAGAAATTGTTTGCAAGTGTAAATAAAAATAGGCAAATTGAGTTATCGGGTTGACCTGAATAAATGACATTCTCAAAATTAACCTAAATAAATAAAAATCTAAACTTAAAACCTACATAATCTAAACTAATGTTGAAAAGATATATTAAGGATGAAAACAATTTTATTGTCCGTCAGCTCCGTCAGACGATATTAAAAATATTGGACTAGTATTTTCCAATTTTTGTGGGATAATGATACGTTCAAGCGAAATCTCAAATAACATCACACTTAGGTAAGTTTTATACAAGACATATGACGCAATGCACTCCCATTCCATAACTTTAATTAATGCGTTATATCTTAATATTGTTTCATTTCAATGATAAATCACAAAATACATATTCAACATTTTATTATAATCTTACTGACCGTCATCATCTCTATTCGGCACACTTCGGTACATTCTATGAGAAATTTTCTACAATTGTAAACAAAAATAGGCAAATTATGTTATCGGGTTGACCTGACTGAATAACAATCTTAAAATAAACCTAAATCAATAAGTATGTTAAGAACCTAAATAACCTTAACTAGTGCGTCAAGTAATTCTCAAAGTTTTGGCAAGTATAAGTGTCCTTGCAACAGAACTACAAAGTGTACCGAATGAACTAGTTTATTTAGAATACATGACACAAACATTATAAACGGGGTTTTCTAAAGACAAAGAACAACATTATTATAGCAACAAAGTTCTTATCTTAAACACAGTACTTGTTAGAAATGTAGAGTGAGTCAATTGAACGCGATAAATTCATCTTTAAGTGGAATCTATTAAAACTTTTACATAGTATTTACATGACCTTTAATCATCTTGAGGGAAAATTAACAGGATAAAAGTATTTACTCTATACCGGGTATAAAGACCGCCCCCCACAAACTAATGGGGTGAAATTCGTACGTCATACTGACATGATTGGTAAATGACATTAGTTCAGAAACTTTGGAATGTATGTAGGAATGTATGCCTTAGCGAAACCCTAATAGCGAACGGCCAACCTTTTCACTATGGGATTAGTTTTTACCACCCAGCGCACTCGCGTCACGTCATTTCACGCATCGTTCCTTAAACGTATGCATTGATGGATGTTTTATTTTAGCTGTTTTCATTCAAATCAAGTGATGCCTACAGAGTGGTAATTGTAAATAGATATAAAGAAAATGAGAGAAAAAATATCTGGAACAAAAATCCGGTGGAAGATGATTGTAATTAAGGACGTCCCTTCCACCTTGTATGTTTACCCAATGAATGAAGTTCAAGAAATTTTTAAGCTGTTTTACCGTTAGAAGTATACAATGTATGTATTCAATTATTAAATAATCTTAAAATTTTCTAAGTTAGGTTAAGGTTTATGTTTTAAAAAAACTTCCAGTAAAGAAGTTTCCTGAGAATTTAGAAGCGCATTTTTTTCATAGAGTCAAATCCAACGATTCAAAGGTGTAGATATGTCTGCAATTTCTTAAAAAAAATTAATCAGATTTGACTAGAGTTCCGTTTTGTTCATTCGTTATTTTGTTAACGTATAAGTATTGTGATGTTATAACAAGTTATTGAAACCGTATTTTCATACAGTGGTAATGTGTGCAATAAAGTGATATTCGTATCATTGAATTGATAAAACGTCTACCGTATGATAAATAGTTGATAAAGATAGATAAATAAAGGATATTATAGAGCTCCATTTAATGTACTAAGTAAATAAATATTTTTGTGTTTGCAAATAATGTGACAAGGAAAAAGTGCTAATGGAAAACGATGAAGACCATCAAGTAGAAGAAGAAACCGTTGAGAATGGAGTGAAATGGAAGAAAAGGTCAGAAAAGCTGATCTTTCTATTATATGATCAAAGCTAAGAGCAAAAAGACAAAAAAGAAAAATATCTACAGACAAATGTGTTAATAAATATAAAAATTCCTAATAATGAATTATATACATCATCATGTCCCTTGCCTTTTTCCCATTTCTATTGCGGTCGGCACCAATTCTAACCTAATGCGGCTAGCTACCAGAATTATACGAGCGACTGCCATCAGACCTCGAAACCCGTAGGGAACCAGTAGCCGAGATGGTTAGACCAGGTGTTAGATTATATTAGACTTCTGACTACATGAACCGATTGTCATAGATGTGTCAACCGACGACGGGACCGACGGCATAACGTGCTCTCCGTCGCACTGAAGGTCCTCAACGAACCAGAAATAGAAACAAATCTTTGTTGTTACACAAAGATGCCGCGACCTCCCGGGCCAATCGGACGGCTTACACCGCTCGACTACCGAGGTGAATCATCATGAAACCGATAGAATTATGTTTTAAATATGCATTTAAACGTGTTTAATACATACAAAATGTACTAACTAACTTCGTTAGTTAGAACGTAATGTGAATTAATTTAAGAAAGTAAATAGGTAAAACACTTCCTCATCATTGTCTTTCAGGAATATGCAGAAAAGACTAGCAATGCCACGTTGTGTTACAATACTGATATCAATTGATTTTGGGGACGAGTCACTTTCGTCTGTGGAAGTGCACCCACATGTGGTCCCCGGGTGGTGCAAATCAGGTGACAATCAACTGGTGGTAGGCTTCGGCCGTGGTTAGTGACCACCCACCAGACAAAGCCGCACCACCAAGCGACCTTGCCGTGTTCCGGTGCGATGTCTGGTGACATCATTTAAGAGGGTGAGTCGAAATTGTTGCTCCTTTATGTTTACAACCTTAATGAGCCTCATTTTACTGCCACCTCATTTCATTGAGTTGGCGCGTCCCATCGTAGACTACATCATTGCTTAACATCAGGTAAGTTGTAGTCAAGCGCCATCCTATTCAAGAATAAAAAATAAATCAAAAACTATAGCTAAAAACGGGAGATCCTAAAGATAACTGTATAGATCGCTATGTTTTGTCTCCGGTAATACCTACATAAATGGGTCGTATAATTTAAAAACCTATACAATACTATAGAGAGCCTCTATAAATATTAATATTTGTCTCTTAAAAATTGTCAACTTTGTAATAACATTTGTCACTAAGATTATATTGTAAAAAATTTTTGAACTTGTGAATATGTATTTTTTTTATTTGGTCAGGTAATTTGTTATATTCTTGGAGCGATGCTGAAAAAACATTTGTACTTGAGAGATGTTTAACATTTTGTACAACATAATTAAGTCACATATTTAGCACGCATAGAAGATTTTTTTACATCTAATTATTTAACTAATAAGTGTAGATTTGTTCTTACAAGTAATAAAGTTTTTATTATAAGTTTATAAAATATTGTAGGTATATTAGCTGATATGTTAGCTATAGATAGACCGTTTAACTCGCGTATCGCCTATCGCCAAGATTCTGACTCCTCAAGCTGCACAGACTGTGATGATGATTCAGGCGATATGGAGATATTAGTGACGAATAGTCTTACATTTGTTAAATAGTTCTTTAAGAGATTTAATTAATGTTTTATGACTTTATACCTCAGATGGCGATACGCGAGTTAAACGGTCTATCTATAAGCAAGCAAATGATAATGAATCAACAAAAGAAAATAATATAAAAATACAACAAACCTTTCATCTCTTTATTCCTTTGTCCTTAGTAAATATTTATTCTACTATAATCCATAAAACTATATTATTTCCTACGTATGAGACGGATTCCATCTATTTTATACCTTAAACATTTATTATATCTAAAATATCTTTACTTTCATATTCATTGCCAGTCTTAACATCTTTACGAATTGAGATATGTGGATTTAGGCTTCAAATACCGATGCCAAATTCTAAGCAAACTAAATCTTAACAAGAAAAACGAGGCTTCTAATTCTCATACCAATTTTTCTTGACTGAATTTTACAGGTTGGGTCACTACTTCAATAGCATTGTCAGTTATAATATCTAGTTTTATTGTATCATTGTTATTATAATTATCTTTCTTAAGATCTACAGCTTTAAAATTTTCAGGAGATTTCTCATTATTGTTATCTATTTTGGCCTCTGGAAGGTTCAGATCAGATTTTTTAGATGCAACTTTAGTGCAATTTTCATTATTGGCTACTTGAGGATAATGATGTAATATTGCTGTAGTGTTAAAAGTTATTTTGCCATATTTAACTATCTCCGTTGGCCGTTTCGCTTGACTAGTACTAGGTAGATTAATATCTATATTTTTTTCTATATCCACAGGTGTGTTTCCCGCACTGTATATTTCTCTAGTATTGTCAATAAGTCCTAAAGCGATTCGTTTGCTTTTATTAACAGTTTCCATATATTTATTGTATTGATTCATATCAAGAGTGTTATTCTGTTTCAGTGGCAATGAATTTGGCAATCTTTGTGCTCTATCAGCTGTGTATCACAACTGCTTTTCTGTAGAATTTTTAGTTATATGGTCGTTAGCCGCGGCATTGTCGCGCGCGGCGTTTATTAGCTAGGTCTGTGATTGAACCATGGAAATGCTGGTAGTTTCAGTGATGATAGTAGGAGCAGGGAACTCCTCAGTCGTAGAATCATATATCGGAAATTCGCAGCAAAGAACACACTTCAAGAACTTCGGTACTTCTACGTAAATCGCTGGTGGAATTGGTATTAGAGGAGACGTCGATGATTTATAATAAATGTAATCAGGATTATCTCTGTATTTTTCGTCGGCAGAACGTTCTAACAAAGGTATGCCAGATAAGAACAGTATTATTGCTGTTGTAAATAAAGGCGATAGTATCGCAATCCATTCCACGCCCGTAACGACGTTTAAAGATATAATAAATATCCCCCACCAAAGGACAACTTCCCCGAAATAGTTTGGATGTCTAGATAGTCCCCAAAGGCCATCATTGCACCACTTTCCTTGATTAGACGGCTCCTGACGGAAAGCAAATTTTTGTAAATCCGCATAAGTTTCTATGAGTAATCCAATTACGAAAACTCCAGCACCCGCAGAGTCCAAAGTAGTCATAGTCTTCGGTGACTTTGGGTAAGAGTGATGCGGAGAATTTATGATAATAACAGGCAAACTTACAATATACACCCAAACTGCTTGAAAACTGTAGAAAACAGCAAATCTGAGCGTATTACTCTTTCTATCTTCAAACTGCTTATCTCTTCCGATATGGTAGATTCTGTAAATCAAATACCCAGACAGTCTAACACCCCATAAGCATACAAACGCTGTAACCATGAGCTGTCTGCTGTCGTAATTCTTCATCTGCGACCCTCCTTGTCCAAGAAAGAAGGTTAATAAAGCAATAATGATGAAATTAGCGCCTCCAGTGAAATCTGTAACCTTGTCAGTCTGGAATAGTGAAGCTATAGTGAAGAATAGAATTTGCATAGCAACAGTGACCATTGCACTGATCGCAAAGTTGTTCCGATCTATTAAAGGCTCCATTGTCACTGCGTTTTATTTGCCATCAAGGAAAATTTGCATCGATTTGGCGCATTGCTGCATTTTGGAATGACACTCTTATTTTGTATACACTAAAGTCTGATTTATGTTGCACATGATTTTGTCACTGTTTTTCCGCGTAATTTGTATTTAGAATTAATTTTTTTTTCGTATTTATTCGCGTTAAAATTATGTGTTAAAGCGAGTCGCGTGCTTTACTGAAATAGATTTGACGTTTGGTTTGCGCATGCTCCATGAGCGCGCATGCGTTGTACTAAATCTGTGTGCGGAATTTATTTTTAACTCTGTTTTTATCCGTGGAATCCCCCAAGTTTTTCTACAAGAGTATAACAACTGCATACTTACAGTGATTTGCAAGATAGAGGTTCTAGGTTCGTGCACATGTGCAATTACCTAATGCCTCAGGCTAGCATAACAAATAACCCTGTTAAAGACCTCGTTATTTTTGATTTATTTACGTTTTTAATCCATATCATTATTGAGAAAAAAATTCTTGTAGTTATATTTAAAACTTAATATGTACCACATACCACATAATACTGCGCTTTTTCATATTTTATTCCGTTGTTTTTTGAAATTTGAACAAATTTCGAAACACAAACAACATTTTTTGAAAATGAAATTCTTCCCATCATTTTAAAACTAACAATAATTCGAGTGACTGATGTAAGAAGTTATGTTATGTAGTGAGACAACAAAACATTACACGTGAAGTAAACAAGCGACCTATTTTTGTCTGAACACGTCACTGACCTATATAACAGGATAAGATGATATTATGAACACACAACAGTGGCGCAGCGGTACGGGCCTCGCTTGAGAAATATAAGGTCGCGGATTCGATTCCCACATCCTTGATTTTATTGCGGTTAATTTAGATTTTTATCCCGACGTTTCAAAACTTTACAGACTTCGTCGTCACGGGTGGACTGAGGTATTTGACGTTCAAACTTATTAATCACAACTATTAATGACTACCTGCCTACAAACTGAGCTCACAGTGTCTTGAATTCTGAATGGATTTTGCTAGGAGGTTGGTACAAGTAAATTCGTTACAAAGTAGTTTTATTTGGTCTGGTGGTAAACGTTCGCTAGGTAAACCGCGAGTTCCTGGGCAGAACAACAAATCTTTTCTAATAATATAATACTTATAATAATATAATATAGTGGGACATTAACACACACGGTCATCTAATCCCAAACTAAGCAGAGCTTGTTAATATACTACTTAAAATACTTTTCTTTTGTAAATACATACTTAGATATAGACACACAAGACAAAGAGATATGTTCATCACACAGATGTCTGACGGGTGGGAATCGAACCCACGACCTGCTGCGTGAAAATCAAGTATCTTACCGACCACGTCACCGTCCGTGCGTCCCGTCAATACTTAGAGAATCTTAGTTGCAGCTCAAAGTTTGGAATTCTATCCGATGAACGGCATTAGGCTCGCCACCTATTATGTATGGGACCTGAACAAGAACATCCTCGAAAAATGGCTGATATTAATTAACCTCTGCCTACACCTTTGGGTAATAACATGTTTTCTTCAATATCGTTCAATGTCATGTAAACAAACGTGTTATTATTTTACTGCCAGCAGTTACAGCTATAAAACAGCTGTTAACCTACTCAACTATTATATTTGTAGTTCATTGCGCGCTGACCGTCGCCTGTTTTGTAATCTGCTAAGGTGAGTACGTAATGTACTGCAAAATGATTTGTAATGTCGCTTTAAAATGTGTTTCATAGTCGAACTGTAGCTGTTCCTTCCGCCCGTATGTATTATTTTTAAACTTAATTACATTCATATTTTACGATCTTACTCATAAAAATCTTATAAGATTCTTTAGTTAAAATGGACTTTGTCTCTTTCTTACTAGTACAAATGTCAAGATGACAGACAAAGACAGACGAATTATAAATCTATTTTAGCTATAATGACCTTAAAAGACGTTTATGAATACGGGGGATCTTTCCAAAAAGCCGCAATTTTTTTATTCTTGGATAGGCTGGCGCTTGACTACAACTTACCTGATGTTAGGCAATGATGTAGTCTACGATGGGACGCGCCAGTCCAATGCACTGATTCACTCGTGATTACAAATGAATTTCGATGAGAAGGTGGCAGTGACATGAGGCTCCTTATGGTTGAAACCATAAAGGAGCAACAATTTCGACCCACCCTCTCTGCATGGTGTCACCAGACATCGCACCGCAATTAAAGGATGAAATCCATGGTTAATAGCAATTACAAGAAAATTCGATTGATAAGTTAAAATCATTATCATTCCCCTTGCCTTTTTCCCATTTCTATTGTGGTCTGCTCCCAGTCTAACCTGATCCGGTTAGCAACCAGAATTATACGAGCGACTGCCATCAGACCTCGAAACCCGTAGGGAACCAGTAGCCGAAATGGTTAGACCAGGTGTCAGATTATATTGGCTTCTGACTACATGTAACGATTGTCATAGATGTGTTAAATGACAACCGGGACCGACGGCTTAACGTGCTCTCCAAGGCACGGAGGGTAGTTGCTCAAGATCGGTGAAGGAAAGAATCGTGAGGAAACCGGCATGTCTAAGAACTAATCATTCGAGGACACGTAACATCCACGAACCCGAACTTGGCCAGAGAACTTTCTCAACTCGTAGGATAGTTGAGAGAAGACCCGTGCCCAGCTGTGGGACACTAAATAGAGTTGTAGTGAAGTTTGTAATGTATATAGATGTTTGTTACTCTTTCACGCAAAAACTACTGAACCGAATTGGATGAAATCTATATAGGCCGACCGTTTAACTCGCGTTTCGCCTATCGCCAAGATTCTGACTCCTCAAGCTGCACAGACAGTGATGATGATTCAAGCGATATGGATATTAGTGACGAATAGTCCTACATTACTTTTATCTGTGGTTAAATAGTTCTAGAGATTTAATTAATGTTTTATGGCTTTGTACCTCAGTACCGAGTAACTTTGTACCGAGTTAAACGGTCCATCTATAGCACAGAGATGTATTATAGTCTGGATTAACTCATAGGCTACTTTTTATCCCAATAATTACCACGCGAAGCCGTGGGTGGAAGCTCATAATTTTTGTAATGGAAAATATTTGTAGATTGAATACAATGTCATGATAAGAATAATTAACAGATAAAAAATACACAAATGTCTATCGATGTATGATCAAAATTGCAAATCGATAATGATCACTAAAACAGCATAGCTGTTGTTAGTAAAGGTGTAAGCAGGGGTAAATATCATATAGTTACAAAACCACCTTTTGTATGGTCAGATAGACTGGCTTTTTAGCAGCATTTAAACCGCGTTAAAATCCGTTAATACTGTGATGACCCTTTTTTAAGACGCATACCTAATACAGGAAACGTGGCATTATAATAGACGTAGATACCGAATAAAAGATTAATCACAAAGAAAAAAATTCTGTGTAAAATATAGTGACAATATAATATTAATCTAAATAAATATCGATCATATCCTTATCGTTCAAATTTCGATACTTTTATTGATAATATTGATATGTAGACGATTGTTACACGTCATGGTTGTTTGTTGAAAGAATGATGCGTCAATGAGGCATATCCAGTAAAAACCACTTGCTTAAAAAAGAAAAAAAGAAAAGAAAAATACATTTCGACAGGACACACAGAATCAAATGATAAAAAAACACATAGAAAGAAGGAAATAACATAAATGGAAACAGTAAAAGAAGAAAAAAACAAAGAGTAAGTGTGACTCATCAGTGTCAAACATGGACATTGCTCAGTAAACTCTGTGAGTGGCTACTAGAGGCGACCCACAACACTGGTTTTCAGCAATGTCCATATTCCCACAGTGTGACGCCAGGCGCCAAGGTTGCCAAAAGATCAAACCTGAATAATTTGTTGTGTGTATTATGAAATGCAACGTTACATCGTAAGCTTCAATTTTTATTAGGGGCAGAAACGGGTAAACTACTGAAGACAAAAGTTATAACTCCTGACATCATAGGACAGTTTATTAACTTAAACGACTCCAGTACTCCAGTACATTAGTAAAGAAACAATAACTAAAACCTACCTGATAATAGTAATGTTACACCCCCCTCTTGCCTCGGTCCTTACTGCCGTCGCACAGTTTTCGTAACTAAGTTATTAACATAGTTGGAGTCAGTAACAAATACTGATTCCGATGATATAAATAACTCAGTTACGAAAAGAAATGTCAAATGTGCCTTTTTTCCTAGCGACGGCAGAACAGTTTTACTGACCATACCGGCAGGTTCATACAAAAGTGGCCATCATTCTTTACTTACGAGTACACATTAGAGACATTTTTAGACGTAACGAACATTTAGTACAACTGGAAGGGTAAATTTTAACAAAACCTCCAAAAGTAGAAGTCAAGAATCTAGAGAATTAAATTTTTTGAAATAAAACTACGTTTTATCGCGGTTTAATTTTGGTCTTTTTATACCTCATGGTCACGAGGGGACTGACTATGAAATCTGAAAACACTTTGAAACATCGGGATGTAAAATCTAAAGTTTGGTAAGAGAGAAGAAGTTGGTAAGTTGTATGGCTCACCTCTAAGCAAAGTGCGACACAGCACCGTTTAACTAAGATTTTAATATGCTTCATCAAAATGACCTAGGCACTACGGGTAATGTAATCTATGGAGACCTTCTCGAGCTGATTCTGTTAATAGTTATGGCAACATCGTATGTACGCATGTAATAATATACCGCCCCAAATATTGCATTAACTACACATAGCTTTACTGATAAGAATGTAGCTCTTAATCAAGAAAAATAACAAAAATTACTTACGTGGTCCTATTCCCCATGTCAATTTCATTTTCTTTAATATAATCTGTCGCCATATCTGCAACTAGTTTAATAAAATCTTCTTTGACTGTCGGGAAGTCTATCAATGAGATGCCTCCAAGGTAGACGGTGATGGTGAAGTCAGGGTGTTGGATTACTGGCTCTGGTTCAGGGTTTTCTTCTTCTGTGTCTATAGCTAAAGGCCCTGAAAGGATTACACGTATTAGGAACAACCCACTTTTTATTATATTGAACCAATCTTCTCTCAACCATTTTAAGATTATAGGCTAGGCCTTAAGAAATCAAGCGTTTTGGCGACTTTATTAAGAAATAAAAATAGGTAAAAAAACTTTTTAAGTTAAACGGTTTTATGTTTAACATACATTGTAATGTTTAAGATAAATGTACTAAAAACAAAAAAATAATAAAATAGATACAGTCGTGGGATTTATAAACATATGCATAGACTAGACTAAAATAAAACCGTGGGGCACGTAGAAAATAGTAAGTAATTTCCTCACCGTCTGCGGGCCAACTGCCTAACGACGAATTAAACGATTCTTCTATCGCACTTTAAGTCGATAATTTGTAGACAATTGACGTGCCCCACGGTTTTATTTTAGTCTAGTCTATGTCTAGTCTGCTTGTTGAGCCCTTTCATTTGATACCCATGTTGATGGGATTGATAAAACCTACGTTATCCGCCATTTTGTAGAGGCCGCCATCTTGGATTTTAATTTTATATAGTATATTGTATTCTGCTTGTTGAGCCCTTTCATTTGATACCCATGTTGATGGGATTGATAAAACCTAAGTTATCCGCCATTTTGTAGAGGCCGCCATCTTGGATTTTAATTTTATATAGTATATTGTATTCTGCTTGTTGAGCCCTTTCATTTGATACCCATGTTGATGGGATTGATAAAACCTAAGTTATCCGCCATTTTGTAGAGGCCGCCATCTTGGATTTTAATTTTTTATAGTATATTGTATTCTGCTTGTTGAGCCCTTTCATTTGATACCCATGTTGATGGGATTGATAAAACCTACGTTATCCGCCATTTTGTAGAGGCCGCCATCTTGGATTTTAATTTTATATAGTATATTGTATTCTGCTTGTTGAGCCCTTTCATTTGATACCCATGTTGATGGGATTGATAAAACCTAAGTTATCCGCCATTTTGTAGAGGCCGCCATCTTGGATTTTAATTTTATATAGTATATTGTATTCTGCTTGTTGAGCCCTTTCATTTGATACCCATGTTGATGGGATTGATAAAACCTAAGTTATCCGCCATTTTGTAGAGGCCGCCATCTTGGATTTTAATTTTATATAGTATATTGTATTCTGCTTGTTGAGCCCTTTCATTTGATACCCATATTGATGGGATTAATAAAACATAAATTATCCGCCATTTTGTAGCGGCGGCCATCTTGAATTTATAATGATAATGAATAAACATAATTGTATTGTCACCAAAATCCAAAGTGTATACAAAATTTCAGATTAATCGGTTGACAGGAAGATGGTGAAATTTGAATTACTAAATTTGACCCAAGAATGAATAATAAATAAAACAAACGGGGTGAGCTAAATAAAACCGTTTAAAAAAGCTTAGCTTTGCAATACATTAGATTATCTTCCTGATCATAAATATGGCAACCTAGACAATCAGGTGTCCTGGGTAAGGCCTAGTTTTTACAAAAAGAGATTTTTCAAGCTTTTATTTTGTTTGATCAATTTATCAGAAAATCATGGAAGTAGTTTTTGTACCAAAATTCCGAGTTAATGTGCTCGTGAGAGGGGACGAGTCTGATGTTATGTTTAAACCACCAGTGGGCATTTAGAACGAATTAGCGAGTGGCTACAGCAGGACTAACAGTTGCAGCAGCACTGATATTTTTCTGTAATACACTTTACACTATGCTGTAACCCTATTCACAGTTCCGTAGAAAATAAGAACATGAAAGAAGAGGTTAGGGGTAATATCAGAGTTAATAGAAAACAAGGGAATAACGTCCATAAATAAGTAATACTTACAGATCATCTTGACACTGAACTGGAATCCTCTTAAGAACATCATGCCTAACTTGGATTCGAACCTCACGAACATTCGGTTGACGTCAGTGAACCTGTATCTACGCTCTGAATCAAGGCGATAGGAGAAAATGAGGCCATCTGTACCACTCTCGTCGATACCACCTGCGATGAAGAAGATGATACAGAGAATGAAGAACGGAAATAATGGGAATGGTGTATTTAGGTTTATCGTTCTTAAATGTAATAATTAAAATCATAGAAGAATTTAGTGTATTATTTAAAAAAAACACAGAGTCTATTAGTGTCAAATATACTGATAAATTTATCAATGACAATGCAACAAATAGAGAATTTATTTAAAAGGACACAGTATAGCCATGAATTTAAAATGCCGTCAATATGAGGGCGCTTTATGATTTGATAATAATCAACAATGCTTAAATCATCAAGTAAGAAACAGAATCATGATAATTAAAAAGAAATATTCATAAAATTATCATTAACTTACCGGGTTTTACTAATAGATAATCTCCCAATGCTCCATTGACAGCAAAATCTGTAATATTCAGTTCAATCCCAGTTCCGGGCCCTTCAAATACCCAGTCAATTATGTTGTTAGTAGGGTATGGATTAGGGTAGTTCGGTGATTCAATAATTACTGGCTCATCCACTGACAGAGTAACATGAATACGAGCAACATTCCTTGCAAAATTTTTAGAATGGACATCTAAATCATCTTTGTGAGCTACTACGAATTGGGCCATTAAATCGCTAAGCTCGGCGCTTGATAAGTTATCTACCATTACTGATTTTTGGTCTTCCTCCACTTTAGTATCATTAACAAGTGAATCAAATACTTCAGCGTCTTCGTTTTTAATTTGATGTTCGTCTGTTAAACCATCATCACCGTAAGGCAATTCTATAATATCCTCACTGAAGATTTGTTTGATGGCTTTTTTAATTTCTTCATCAGCGTTCGTGTCGTCATCAAATTCCTCATAGTCAAAATCTTCGTAATTATCGTTTTTACTAAGAGAATTTTCATTTTTATCGAGATTTCCAGTTTCTAATAGCTCTTGGACATCAGTTTCAGGTAATTCCTCGCTGTTATTCACTAACAGCTCTAAATTAGAATTCGCACCTTGTTCATGAGAATCAAATTCTTCTTCAGCTGCATTGTTTTCATTGTTTTCATTAAATATGTCTGATAGGTTGTCATCAAAATTTTCATAATCTTCTCTAATATTTAAGATATTACCTTCTCTAAAAGGTACGTTGTATTTCTCCTCATAGTCTTTAACATCATTTCCATTTGATTTGTTACTTTCTTCAAATATTTCGGAATCACCTTCAGATAATTTGTCAAGTGTCTCAAAAAGCTTGTCAAGATCAGCGTTTATATCAGCGTATACTTTTTCTGGGGTATCTTCTTCTTCATTCGCATCATTATTTTCGCTGAATAAATCTTCTTCACTCTTGTCGACGTCTTCATTAAAACTTTCAAATTGATCTAAATTGTCACCCATACCTACATCAGCTTGCTTAACGACTTCATCTAAATCAGATAAATCAGCTATCTCTTGGTTCTCATTTTGTTGGTCGGCCACCAAATTCTTTACAGCGCGGTCTTTATTATAGCTTTCATATACATCTAAATTGTCATCTAGAGCTACGTCAACTGGTTGAACAATGTCATCCAAATCAGATTGTTCATTAATTACCTCTTGGTAGTCATTTTGTTGGTTGACATCCAAATCCTGCACGGCTTCATCTTTTGCTAACAGATCGTAAATGTCCTTTTCTAACTCGTCGTTTTGACTTTCGAATTCTTCAGAATTTTTTTGTATTTCTTCATTTGAAAGTACATTTTCCTCTGCATCAGGAAGGGGAAAAGAATCAACATCATCTTCAAATAATTCATTCCACAAACTTTCTTCAAACGCAGCGTCTTCGTCCTTTTCGTTGTTGTTTTCATCATGATTATCATTTAATGATTCAATTGGTGACAATTCAACACCTGAATCATTTTGATCATTATCTGGGTTAGGTTCATCTATTAAAGATTTAATTTCGTCAATTTCCCCATTTTCATTAGAGTTAGATCTGTTATCTTCAATTTGATAATCTAAAGTATCAAATTGTTTACTGTTGTCATCTTTTGGGCCATTTTCTTGCATAAAATCTTCTATATCACGTATCACTTGTCTGTCTGTTTCTTCCTGTTTTGGTTCATTGAAAATGTCATCTCCATAATCATCAGGTAAGTCATCATTTTGCCAGAAGTCGGGGAAAGGATTGTCAGCAAAACGCGCTGGAACATAAAAAATACTTTTAGTGTTCTAACAGAATATTTTTTTTGACTGACTGCATTTTACGAACATACATTCGCCTCTAGACTCTTAAGATGGCGATGGTCAATATTCATTCTCATTTTTTATCATGAAATGATTCATTATTCATTTATCCGGAATAAATGAATAATTAAATCAGGAAGTTGGAGGCATGATACTTTTATGGCTTGAAGAGCATGATAAGTTGCCAGTCGTGCCAGGCAATCCGTTCCACCAGACTGAGAGTGAAAGGAATAGAGAGTGCACCATTTTGGCTCACACACACCTGTGCATTATAATATAACCTTGGTCAATGCGCCACGGAGGAATATCCGCAGGATCAAACTGTGTGTTTATATCTGCCCTCTCTACGACGAAGAGCGTAAGGTCATGCTAAATGGACTAACACTCCCCGTACCTGACCTCGCTCATTTTATTGAACTGGTCGGGAGTAATGAGAACTTACACCCTGGCCACGAAACACGGCGTCGGGCGGCGCTGCTGACTATTATGCAGTTCATTGCCCACTCGCGTTCACTTGTCTTTAGACATTGCTTAAGCAAATACGCAATGAACGATAAAATCGCAAACCGCGCCGCCTGACGCCGTCTCCCGTGGCTAGGGCGTTACGCCAGTTAATACGCTTTGCCCGCGCTTGGCTCGCTAAGAGAGGCGATTTTGAGTGCTAATAGCAAATCGTGGGTTAAGAACTAGAGAAGCGTAAGGGCAAAATGACAACTTTACAGGAGAGCCGAAAAACAACTCAAATTTACGTACCGTTATCTTATAGCTCTTCTATGGCAAAATCTATGGCAATTAGGTATCTGATTTTTACTAATAATAAAGCTTTATTTATCGGCTACTGATCAGTGTAACTTTTTGGACAATCAAAAAACGTTTTTATTACAATAAAATTTATTTTCCAAAAAATGGTTGACTTACGTCATTTTGGCTGTTACATTAGTTAAAAAAATTATGGCACGCAACAGAACTTCCGTTAAAATGGCCTTTAAAAAATAACAAAAATCTTCTAAAATAAATAATCCCTCGTGGCTACTTTATAAATGTTATTAAAAAAAAATATTCGTGGTTAGCCTACAAATTGTGTAGGTACCCACAGTGAAATGAAATGAAAATGAAATGATATGAATCCCCACACATGGTCCCCGGGTGGTGTAAATCAGGTGACAACTAACTGGTGGTAGGTTTCGGTCGTGGTTAGTGACCGCCCACCAGACAAAGCCGCGCCGCGAAAATTCTTTATGCCTGTGTCTACCGCTCACACAGTGGAGATCAGGAGACAACCAGGCTCAGCGAATACCTCAGTGAGGCGGCTGAAGCGGCTCAACAAATGTACCCCTCTGCACAATTGGTTCTGCTAGGTAATTTCAATGCTCACCATCAAGAGTGGCTCTTCCCCTATCTAGACAATGACCATGCAGGTAGAGAAACGCGGAAGCTGGCCTTGGCATTGAATCTCACCCAGGTAGTCCGTGGTGCCACACGGGTACCAGATGTTGACTCGCACACACCCTATTGCTTGGACCTTCTGCTGAAGACTGATCCAGACTGTTACTCAGTATCAATTTCTTCACCTCTGGGTGTATCAGACCACTGTCTGGTCAAATCAGTATTCGTCTACTCCCCGCCCGACCCCAGCCCTAGAGGTAATCGGCGAATGTGGCGGTACAAGTCAGCAGACTGGGATGATTCGGTCCTTTTTTGCATCTTATCCGTGGCAGTCCGTATGCTCTGGTGATCCCTCTACCTGTGCAGAAGCCGTGACTGATGTGCTGTGTCAGGCTATGCAGTATTACATTCCATACTCGGACGTACCGCAGTCAGGCCAAGCTTGCCCATGGTTTGGGCCACAATGAAGACGCGCAGAGATGCAAATACATGTGGCCTATCTAGCTTGGGTTGATGCTCGACACCACAATGCCAGGGACATACGCCAAAAGAAGAGAGCCTTCAACAGGGCTGCCAAGTCCTGCAAAAAAGTGATGCAGAGGGCTCGCTTTGACCATATTAGCCGTATAGGAAACACACTTGCTTCGTATTCAGCGGGTAGTAAAGCATTTTGGTCCCTAGCTAAATCGGTCGAGGCAAACTTCTGCCGCCCCTCACTGCCTCCACTACAGAAACCTGACGGAACACTGGCTCACACTGCTGAGGATAAAGCAAATTTGTTTGCTTCTCTGTTTGCAGAGGCTTCACGTCTAGATGCTGGTAGCGTGGTTCCTCCTGCTACACTTGGCAGACTCTTATGTCGGAAATTTGCATTCGCCAAACGGAGGTTCATATTAACGATCTGCTTAAATCCGGTACCTTTGGGTATGCAAACGCCAGCACAGTTGTAGAGAGTTATATGTCCAGTCCTCGTGCCAGTGCGGCTGAGATTCAGTCCCATAGTGAAGCATGGTTAAGCGCTTGAGCTTGTCTCTCAAGGCTGTCTCCGACTGGGGCGACGCCAATCTAGTCAAATTTAACGCTGCTAAAACCCAGGCGTGCCTATTTTCTGCCAAAAAAGGTCATTTCAATTGGCTCCTACTTTTCGAGGTGTGTCCGTGCCAATTACAGACCACCTGGAGCTTCTTGTCGTCAATATAACTTCGACCCTCAATTTTGGCCCGTACATTGAGTCCAAGGCTCAACTAACTGCCAAAGAGTCCTCGCGAAGGTGCGTCAGTACTTCACACCGAAACAGATGCTCGAGCTATATCAAGCACAAGTTCGTTCATGCGTGGTGCTCGCATCTTTGGGATGGGTCATCTAAATACCAACTCAAGGCGTTGGAGTCTATTGAAAGGCGAGCCAAGAGGCTTATTGGCACCGAATCCCTCGTCAAGGCTAATTTGCAAAGCCTCGAGCATCGCCGCATAGTTGTTACTCGTAGTCTTTCGGTCTTTTATCGGATACACTTCGGAGAGTGTGCGTTGGAATTACACAATCTAATTCCCCCATCCCCATTCTTCCATCGGACTAGTAGAGGTACGACTATGCGCCACCGTTATATGGTGGAAATTCCACGGGTACACATAAAGTGCTACCTGTGCGAACTGCCAAGTTGTGGAATTCGTTGCCGGTATTTATTAGGTAAGCGCGTTCCATCGTAGACTGCAAAATTTCTTCACATCAGGCAAGTTGTCGTAGTTTCCTACGCAACCGGCCGGGCCTACCTAAACTTTTTGGTGTCAAATTAACGTACAGTAGTATTAGACGCGAAGGTAAATCAGACCAACAAAGATTTATTACGTGCTAAAAAAACGTATATAGCTAATTACACTATTATTGACTTAAACCTGAATGCATTACTTTAGTTATTTAGTGCCATAGTAGCGTATCACACCATACGTTTTTTTGGCAGGCAGAAAAATAACGGAAGCGCACGAAATAAGGTCCTTTATGCAGTAACAGTACTTTACGCTTATTTGGCACGAAACAAACTTAGGCTACACAATCAAACTTTCTGCGTTAAAAACGTATGACAAGATACGTTATTTAAGCGATTATATTCAAGGCATCTTCGGTGTCCCATTCGCTCTGTAAACAGAGTTCCGATGGTTGTGCACGTAACTTTTTTGACTAAATAATGCCAAAATATTGTAAGTAGAAATATTTCATTTTGGCAGTAAACAAAAATCATATTTTCGATACGTTATTTTTGTATTAAGCTTTCTACACACAACATCGATTCAGTTTTTTGGCATATAAAAATATAGGGTTTAAAAAAGCGAATGGTGAAAAAAAAATTTTTTTGAATTTTTGCCCTTACGCTACTCTGGTTCTTAGCCCGCGAAATGGTCTGCCGCGCAGAGTGTCTTTTTTGTACTGTGGCACGCCCCAAATGGAGAAAGGTGACAAAGATAGGACTGGTCAAAAAATAAATTAATTATAACTAGGGAGGAAAAGTGCGCGTGAAAGAGCAGTCGGAAGTTGCGCGCACTCTCGTGCATCGGTCCGTATGCTACAAGGTGGGTAGGACCATGGGATGGAGGAGGGAATACTGCGTCTAGACAACGTGACTTAGCGAAGCGATAACTAAAGAACGATAGAGCAAAATGTATGTCATTGACATAAGATTGTCACGTGACTTTTCGAAGGTGAATGTCAATCCTATACATTTTGTTCTCTTCGATCTTTCGATATCGCTTTACTATGTCTAAATATAGCATAAGTTATTTCATTGATAAGTGTTAAAACAACAATAATAATAATTAGTTATTATAAGTACTTCATACTATGCGTTTCAAATAAGAATAGGATTGGAAAACCGCTATCTTGGACCGGAATGCGCAACAACTTCACATTTTTTAGTACGGTGAGCAAAAATGTTTGTGCGATATAATAACCACTAATACCTAGACCAATATCTAGACGAAAAATAAATAAAATTGCCTTAATCCTGTTGTCGTTCGAGTACATTTAGAGTCGAATATTTCGGTACGAACAAATTTTATTAACTTCCGACGACAAAAATCGGAGTGATAAGTTAAAACCTGTGTTTTTATCAGTGTATATTATGAATTTGTGTACAAGTTTGTGGTATATTAGCGCATAAATTTACTTAGGTAGGTAGGTAGGTAGCTGCATTGTAACTACATACCTAAGTAAAGTTTTAACATAAATCACTTTTCCATACATTTCAAAATAATATTATTGTCTGTGGTTTGATATTTTCTGCTGGCGCTACTTTTGCTTGGTTTTTGGTATGAAGTTAGCCGCGAGTCCAGTCCTATTCTTCTTTGAAATGTATAGTACTTGTATTTTATATTAAGGTAATAATAAATCTTTGAGTAACATTACAAATGTCTATGGTAGGTATCTTATTTAATTAAAATATATAAAAGAAAAAACTGACTGACTGACATATCAACGCAGAGCCCAAACGGCTGGGTCTGGAGACTCGAAATTTGGCACATAGGTTCCTTATGGAGTCTAGGGGTGCACTAAGAAAGGATTTTTCAAAATTCACCCTTTAAGGGGGTGCAACGGGGTTCCACCAATAACAAATAAAAAAAATATGATAAAAGGTTCATGGATCTGGATATGGATCTCACTTGGCTAATTTTTATACTAACACCACGCGGGCGTAGCCGCGGGCGGAAGCTAGTTTAATTATAAATTTAAGTAAATAGATTTTCCTTGTGTTTAAAACCGCAGTAGATCCAAAATTAATTATTATATCCGCGAAAGTTTGTAATGTATGGATGTATGTTTGTTACTCTTATACGCAAGAACTACTTGACGGAATTGAATGAAATTTGGCTCAGAGATAGATTATAGACTGATTTAACACATACGCTACTTTTTAACCTAATAAGTACCACGCGGGCAAAGCCGTGGGTGGTAACTACTACCTAAATACGAGTAAGCAGGTTCACACTGAGGCGCGCCCACTTAGCATAATAACAATGTTTCACTGTCTCAATTGAATAAAAATAATTGAAAATAAGTTTGCTGGTATAAAACTCATAAACCTATTCAAAGAGTTAAACTCATGTTTGAGTTACCGTGCACACATTTCCAGTATAAGCTGACCTCTAGTTGTACGGAAATCTTAAACAATGCAAGATCATCTTATACTGGAAATGTATAACTTGATGTGTACCCGTGTGTACAAGATACCTGTATATTATTTTATACGTGTTTAAATGTGACTAAGTATCATTTTACACGCACATTAGTTCATTAATACTTATTGTGTAATCTAAATATATAAAAGAAGAAACTGACTGGCTGACTGACTGACTGACTGACTGACATATCAACGCAGACCCCAAACCGCTGGGTCTGGAGACTCCAAATTTGGCACATAGGTATGGAGTGTAGGGGTGCACTAAGAAAGGATTTTTCAAAACTCGCCCTTTAAAGGGGTGAAACTGAATTCCACCAATAACAAATAAAAAATAAAGATAAAGGTTTCTTAAAGATCTGTCACTTGACTAATTTTTATACTAACACCACACGGGCGTAGCCGCGGGCGGAAGCTAGTCTTACTTATAATTTTACAATGCGCGTCAAGTTTTTAATGATATTTTTACACTTTTAGCTGAAAATTGCTACGTCGTAAAGTATTTTACACTCATTTCTAGTCACCTTAAACAAAAGAAAGAAAAACATTTATTTGATAAGATGCTATGCTGACGACACAGCTCTAATATTTGAAAGAATGAAAGAAAGAAAGAAAAACATTTATTTGACAACGACAGGACACACAAAATTAAATGATAAAATAAAGAAACACATAGAAAGAGAAAAAATAAATAAAAACAAGAGTAAGTGTGACCTATCGGTGTCAAACATGGAATGTTGACCTATCATGTTATTTCAAGGTGGATCTTAGGATGAGGCTTTTAGCAGTGGCCAAGGGGGTCAAAATCTAGTTGCTAAATATATGGAGGGAAGTCTGTTGTCTCTGAACTCTAAAAAGACCAAATACATTTGCTTTAGTAAGACTCGCGCCTATGGGCCACCTTATACTCCAGCTCTAAGGATTCATTCATCTTGTAACTCTGCCTCTCTGTGCTCATGTTCTGCTATTGATCAAGTTACGTCCTTCCGATACCTAGGTGTTGAGATTGACCAGAATCTATCCTTCAAGGCTCACCTTAACCTCACCACTGCGTTGCGCTGTTGACTTAAACACCCTGAAACTTGTATACACTACTTTAAGTGAATCCGTTCTTTGCTACTGTTTAAGGGTGTGAGGAGGTGCTGGGAAGACCGCTATGCTGGGTCTGGAGAGAGCTCAACGCACAAAAAGTTGTCTCACATGTTGAAACATTCCCGATTTCCAACTAACCTACTATACAAAGAAACCAAGTTGCTGTCGGTTAGACAGTTTTTTGTTCTTAGAGTTACTCTCTCGGTCTACAAAGGAGTGCTGAACTCTTCTGATTACCCTGATCTATTATTAGCACGAGTGTTTCGCATCCCTCAAACCAGGGTTCATTCAGCTTTAGCTCGTCGTCTTCCTGGCTTTCTCCACACCTTTGTGTATAGCCGTATTAATGAAATATATGAGATTAAGGAACTTAAAATCAGGCCGGCCAAAAATAGGAGAACTTGGTTGCCAATCTATCATATAACCGTAAAATGAACAATCATATTTGAAATGATATCAGCATCGAACACTTCCACACACTTACTGATGCCTGCCCGTTCACACACGATACACACAAACACATATACACACTCACATACGCGCACACACACGTACACATCATCATTTGAGTAAGGATAAAAGCTTTAATTTTCCTCTATTTTTATTTCTGTAAATTATAGAATCGTTTATTTCTTTACGGTCTCACTTTATAAATCTATTCGTAATAATTGTCTGGACCATCAAGATACAGGACATGTTCCTAGTTTGAGGTCCGTTGTTTAAGCATTTGTTTTGTAATCTTTTGGCAATTAACGGTTTTTATTATTTTTTTATTATTATTATTTCAAAAACAGGGCACACAGAATTAGAACGGCTAAAAAGAAAAAAAAAGTAAAAATAAAGAGTAAGTGTGACCCATCAGTGTCAAACATGGACATTGCTCAGTAAACGCTGTGAGTACCTACTAGAGGCGACCCACAACACTGATCTTCAGCAATGTCCATATTCCTACAGTGTGACGCCAGGCGCCAAGGTTGCGAAAAGACCAAACCTGCCCATGCCTATTAAAATTGTAATCTGTAAACAATATTTATTATTATTATAACTATTGTTTTTTTACCTCTTTAAGAAATGTGTTTTGTTCGACCCGGAATTCAAACCCCCCGCAGTTTTACCACTAAACTTACGCGTCACTTTACCCAGAACTCTATCAGTTAATATTACACTACCTATCTCACGTAGGACGTCGTTACTTATCAATACGTGAACAATGTTCTAATAATACGTAATTTATCAAAATCCAGGAATATACAACAACATAATTTATAAGAAATGTTTGCTAATACTTACTAATATATATTTTTTTCTAGAACATTAACACACACGGCCATCTGATCACAAACTAAGCAGAGCTTGTAATATGGACACCAGATAACTGGTAATATACTGCATAATATAATACTTTTCTTTTGTAAATACATACTTCAATAAAGATAATTACACCCAGACTGAAGACAAACAGACGTGTTCATCACACAAATGTCTGACTAGGGTGAGAATTCACCCCAACGGTGTGAAAAGCAAGTACCTTACCAACGACGCCACACCGGCCCGTCGATATTACTTACATAGGTACCTACATACATACATAGTTACATGCAATCACGCCTTTTTCCCATGGGGGTAGGCAGAGATTATAGAGAGCGCCACTTGCTACGATCTAAACATACTTCCTTAGCCTCACTAATGTTCATACATGCTGCGGTTGTCAGTGCTACGCACCTGTCCCTTATAATATTACTTATTAATATTATTATTTGGAGGCCGAGTCACCTTCATCCATGGGAGTGCACCTTTGATCTGAATCCCCACACGTGGTCCACGGGTGGTGCAAATCAGGTGACAATAAACTGTTAACAACTGGTAATAACTGGTGGTAGGCTTCGGCTGTGGTTAGTAACCACTCACCAGACAAACCAAACAGCCAAGCGGCCTTGCCGTGTTCTGGTACGATGTCTGGTGATACAATTTAAGAAAGTGGGTCGGATTTGTTGCTCCATTATTGTTTCTAATCATATGGAGCCTCATTTCACTACCACTTTCACGTAACTCGTAGACTATACTACGTTAACATAATGCAAGTTGTAGTCAAGCCCAAGACTATTGCAGAATAAAAAAATATTCGCAATTATGATACTCCGAATCGAGCAAAAAGACTTTTCTACCTAGAAAATCTTAATCGCACTCATCATCATCATCATCAGCCTATTTTAGTCCGCTGCTGGACATAGGTATCACCCAAAGCTCGCTACTGAGCACGAACCGCGGCTACTCTCACCCAGCTCTTACCAGCCGCTTTGCAGAGATCGTCACTCCACCTAGTCTGAGGGCTTTTTTTTTTTACTGATGACCTAACCCAACTAGCCTGAAGGGCCTCTATTGGTTCACCGGACTTTTTCGGTCAGCCGTCCGAGGACGGTCGAACCGATCAAGTACTGTGGCAACTGCCATGAGGGCTCCCCATGTGGGGACGAACCTCGGCTCAGGACGTTGCCGGACACTCTAGTTTTTTAGGGGGTCGGGGCTAGTCTAATATTTCAAACTATTTATAACTACTGTTCCGGTGAATTTTGTACCGGGTTGTGTCACTTTTTGAACCTTCCTTGGGCAATAATAAAAAAATAAATACCAATATTAAAAAAATCACATAATTCGGTTAAGCCATTCTCGAGATTTAGCGCGACAATTAAAATCAATTCATTTTGAATAGAGAGGGAGATTTGCGTTTTATTTTAGTTTTTATATCACAACGATTTCGATACTTTGGAACTTTTATGTTCCCTTTTTTATTAGTCTCTGGCCTTTGGCTGTAAGATGTCCTCGAATGTTCAGTTCTAAGAAATTCCAGTTTCCTGAATGTTCTTTTTCCCCATTATTTACTTATCTATGCAAAAATGTGTGTTAGGTATCCGTTAACATTACAGGGTTATCTAACAAAGAATAAATTAGAAGTGCAACCATTTTTTTTAATGGAAAACACAATTTCCCTCGCTCTAAATAGTCATTTGTAATATGATTTCAATTTCCTTTATAATCTTATTTTATTATTATAACATCTGTATGCATCTATCATATGCTCAATAAAGTTAAAATAAGTTTATAATTCGTTTGTCTTTGTCTGTCATTTTGAATTTTATATTAGGAAGAAAGAGACAAAGTCCATTTTGATTAAAGAGTCATTATAAGATTTTTATGAATAACTAGCGGACCCGGCAGACGTCGTTCTGTCAGGTAAAGCAGTGCCATCTACCGGGTCTCAGACCTACAGAATATAACCAATAATAAATAATAGGTATCTAAGCCGGTTTTCGGCACTTCTTCGCTTTCATAATTTTCTTTATTTTTATTATTTTTCTCTGCGTAAGAACCATCCTCGTACTTAAAGGAATATTTTAAAAAAAGAATTAGCGCAATCGGTCTAGCCGTTCACGCGTGATGTCGTGACAACGGAAAACGGGTTTCATTTTTATATATATATAGAAGATTAGCGACCCGCCCCGGCTTCGCACGGTACTAAAGACATGTAATATTGCAAGTACACTAAACAATGTCTTTATATACTACATTGTACTACGTCCCTGCATTTTAAATCCCGATCCCTACTAATATTATAAATGCGAAAGCAACTCTGTCTGTCTGTCTGTTACGCTTTCATGCCTAAACTACTGAACCGATTTGGATAAAATTGGGTATGGAGGTAGTTTGAGACCCGAGAAGGTAATGTTTTGGCGCGATAACCGACATACACGCGGGCGAAGCCGCTGTCGGAAACCTAGTCTTATATAACTTGGAAAATATTTACTTAAATTACATAGATCAGTATTTAAGATAGCAGTATGTTATGTCTATTCTATTGGGATCCAAGCGGCTCACTTGCGATGTTGCCGGCAATTGAAAAAAGCGACGTGAAGGTAACTAAGCACACAGCCATCTCGGGAGTTTTTGAGTAATTAACCCTTTAACTGACAACACCGTATTATAGGGGTACATATCCCTAAATGTAGTTATTACCAAAAAAAAAAACGATTTTCTAGGGTGAAATATCGATTCGATGAATCGATTCAGTGTAGTGTATCGAATAATAAAAAAAAATTTTTGGCATTAAAAAATCAATTTTCCGATTAATCGATCTCAGATCGCCATCCCTACCTAGTAGATATGTAGCAGGGCGTAACCTATAAACGTAACAAGTTGTTGCCTAAACAGACGGTTGGGTGTCACTTCAGTCACTTGTGATAGCATAAGGCTTGTCAATTGTCAAACTTACAAGACGTCAACGTCACTCAGGTTGCTAGTCTGTATTTGTCATTGTTACATCAGGGGACAATGTCTATGGCGTCGGTGGGGTAAGCACGTGGTGTGTGCAAACCAAAATTGTCCGCAAAAAAAACCGAAATCTATTTCCATCGAACCATTTTGTGAATATTTGTGATTAGGGAGGTGCTGTAATCATTGGCAGAGATTTTTATTAGCTTTTTGTTGTGTTATTTTGTGTACCATCGAGATGGAAAGGTAATGGGATGTATTTAGTGATCGCGGCCCTATGATCTTGCCGAAAAATAAACAAATATATTAGAGAGGAAGGCTGATGGTCCATCTCATAATACATGACACCTTCATAAAAAATATCTTAGATGGGTAAATAGAAGAAAAGCGTGGAAGAGGAAGGTCAAGGATAAGCTATTTGAACCAAATAAAGGTAAAAGGTAGTGTCAGGTCTCAGAAGCTGCTCTAGGTCGAGCCAAATGGGAAGAGATTCATCAGCTGCATCAACAAGGGTGTCAAAGTAGAAGTTAGTCAATCAATATATTAGAAAAACCAGTGTTTAGCAAATAAACATTAGATAGATATAGTGAACTCTGCCGTATGATTGATAGTGATAACCAAAGGTTACGGGTTCAAATTGTAACGCAATTATGAGATTGTGACTAATAGAACATACACAGGACCAATAATTCCATTTCTTAATGTCTCTTTGTGGGGATTACCCGCATAAAATAAGGATGGCGATATATTTTTATTATTACTTATTCATAAACGTTTTAGCTCATTATAGCTAAAATAGTTTTAAAATTCATTTGTCTTTGTCTGTCATCTCGACATTTATACTAGTAAGAAAGAGACAAAGTCCATTTTAACTAAAGAGTCTAATAAGATTTTTATGAATAAGACCGTCAAAGTATGGGACACGTATTTTTTTTGTGGGACTTATAGATAGACCGTTTAACTCGCGTATCGCCATCTGAGGTACAAAGTTATAAAACATTAATTACATCTCATAAAGAACTATTTAACCACAGATGAAAGTAATGTAAGACTGTCCGTCACTAATATCCATATCGTTTGAATCATCATCACTGTCTGTGCAGCTTGAGGAGTCAGAATCTTGGCGATAGGCGATACGCGAGTTAAACGGTTGGCCTAAAGAGCGTACCGGATCTTCCTTTTCTTGATTTATCAAAGGATCAAGCCTGTTAAGGCTTGCCCGCTAATAAGTATAGAACCTAAACTTAGCCGGCGAATAGTGGCTGATATCCACCTCTGCCTACACCACTGTCAAGCATTAATCAGCATGTAAGTATAGTAACATACATAGTATGTATATGTCGCAGTAAGATAGATCTAGCCGTTATATCCCTAGGGATATAATTGTATACCGTAGCATAGTTATACGAAAGCGATTCATGACTATGTCACTAGGAATATAGTTATAAAACGGTACTAGTTTAGTGATATACTTATATTACTAGATTAAGTTTAGTGAAATAGCTGTAGGTTAGGTTAGGTTAGGTTAGGTTAGGTTAGGTTAGACTTTTAATAACCACACACCTTAGCACTCATGCCATAACACAACTTAGCACTCGCCGACCGATGCAGTGGCTAGGCACACTCGCTTCGCTCGCGTGTGTGGTTATTGAAAGTCTAACCTTTTTTTTTTTTTTTCCGGGGGGAAATCCTTTATGGATCCCCCCGCCCTGGGTGGGTGCAGGGCAGGGGGTATGTAGGATTCCCTAAGGGTACCCACTAAAACCCCCCGGGTGTTCCATCCCACACTTAAGCCAGGGGTCGCGGGAACTTGTGATACTTCCGCAACCCCCGGCTAGTGGTGGCCCATTTTGTGGACCTCTTCACGTCAGGGGGAGGTACCCCCTGCAACATCATTAGGGGCGCGCGTGGAACACTTCGCGCCGCCGCCTTGGGTCCTGATATATGGGGGACGATGGACGCACCCTAATCCATCGCCCCTGGACCTATTTAAGGGGGCTGGAAGAGGGCATTGTCCCTCCGCCGACGCCCGGTGCGTCTTCTGCGAATTGGGTGAGGGGACAAGATCTCCCTCTCCCGTTCCGCAGCCTCCTTCTGCGATATGACTGTTTCGCAGAAGGATACCACCGCGTCCCAGGACTCCTCGCTGCCGACCATCGAACATATAATGGCCGGCAACGAGAGATCTCTGCCTACTTCTGAAATGAGGGCACGGCGCGGCTCCTCCCAAGCCGTACACTCTAGAAGTGTATGCTGCGCCGTGTCCTCCCGGCAGTCGACGCAGTGGTGGCACCGCGCGTCCGGCTCCCTGTTTATGCGACACAGATACTTTCCAAAGCAACCATGCCCAGAAAGCATCTGTGTCACTCGGAACGACAAGGAGCCGTGCCCCCTCCCGAGCCAATGGTTGAGTACCAGCCGGACCGCCTCGATAGTGGCGAGGCCGGCAGTAGGGCGTGAGAGCCTGTCCCGCCAATCCGCCACTAGGACCTCGCGAAGCTGCAACCGTCGCAGCTCTATGTGTCGCGGTGTCAGCAGTTCGCCTCGCGCCCGCGCTTCCTCACGCCACTGATATAATGACGCGAGTACTTTCGCCTCCAGGTCCCAGGGCGGGGATCCGGCCAGTACACAAGCCGCCTCGTAGGAGATCGTGCGATATCCTCTGATGACTCTGACGGCCATAGCTCTCTGCGGTCTGCGCAGAACAGCAATGCTACCGGCCGTCAGGTCAGCCGCCCAGATCGGAGCCCCATACAGGGCCATTGATCGCACGATCCCCATATAAAGGCGCCTACAAGAGACGCTCGGACCCCCCAGATTGGGAAGCAGCGTTGAAAGCGCCCCAGCCGTATTCAGCAACTTAGGCGCCAGTTGCCGAAAGTGGGGCCCAAAATCCCATCGGCTGTCGAGCACCAATCCGAGGTATTTCATAGTTGGTTCGACAGCGATTCGGGCCCCCCCGACTATGAATTGAAAGTCTAACCTAAGCTAACCCACAGCACTTTGGAGTGGGTGGGTTTGTTTTCGGGACTTACAAGTGACAAAAAACTACAAGTCTTCGAACAGCACACTCCGAAAGCTATTTCGCTAAACTTAATCTAGTTATATAAGTATATCACTAAAATTGAACCGTTTTATAACTATATCCCGGTATATAATTATATCCCTAGGGATATAACTATATTACGGGTTGATCTATCTTACTGCGACATATATACATCATTCAATTACAAGAGGGGATACAAGTACACATAATAGATAAATTACATTTCCCCTTTCTGTAGTAGGTAGTAGAAAATTCTAGATGTTTTGATACGGTTGTACTATGGGACCGCGCTCTACTAAGTGATAGGGTGAATTCAGTAGGTACATCGTAGAGATGATCAGTACATGAAATTAGTTTAGGAAACAGCAAAAGTTTTAGCTGGTATATCCCACCGCACCTCTAAAACTGCCAGACTTATTGTCATAAAATATTCACTATCAACTTCGACTTAGCTGAATCATAACTGTCATAAATACATAAATAACTCGAATAATGACTACATATAAGCATATTTATAGCTCCTTGTTATATTTCTGTGGTTTTCGATCTATCACAAGGTCATACTTGAAACCAGACAGTTAGTTCATTACTAATGACTGTGTGAAGTTATAAAACAAATTGCAATATATTTTGATACGATTATTGATGAATGAGTTTTAGTAAAAATATCGCGTCGCGCAACCGTAATTATAGGCCGACCGTTTAACTCGCTTATCGCCTATCGCCAAGATTCTGACTCCTCAAGCTGCACAGACAGTGATGATGATTCAAGCGATATGGATATTAGTGACGAATAGTCTTACATTACTTTTATCTGTGGTTAAATAGTTCTTTATGAGATTTAATTAATGTTTTATGACTTTGTACCTCAGATGGCGATACGCGAGTTACACAGTCTATCTATAGCTGTTTTTCGGCACTCTTTTTGACATAAACCGAACGTACATAACATCGAAAATGTTGGTCTCTTTTTCTATAAAGTTTTTGGGTCTGGTTGCTTGGACTTACCTCTTAGAGCATTTAAAACGGAAGGTATTACACGCAACTTCTAGTAAATGTTTCTCCCAGTTTTTTGGGAGGCGTAACCATGCACAGCACACATGTAACAGTTGAAGCGTCTTTACAAATGCACACGTATATAAAAGCTACACACAAACACATAACATGAATAGTTTATGTATACAAACTGTTCATGTACCTCGGCAGAGGGAACGCGCGCAATACCAGTTCCATGTTAAACTTTCTAAGGGTTACCTGTGATGAGTACACACGGGAAGCTTATACATACTGGAAATGTACAGCTTGATGTGAAGCCGTGTGTACAAGAATTCATTCGATTGATTTTTGTCAACCTACCCTCCAACAATGCTATATTCAGTTACTTATATAATAATAATTATAATGACTTTATTACTAACAGGGCTCATACTAAATCTTTTTTGTATCTAAAATTCTCGTGTCACATTTTTATGAAATTTTATAAGCATATTTTGAGAATCGGCTACTATCTATTTTTCCACCGCTAACATTTTTTTTTATTTTTGGACAAAACTTTTAATTCCTTTTTTTATAAGGCATTAAAAATATATCCATACAACCCAAAATTTTTACCTCTTTAACCCACCCCTATTTTTTAACAGCGATATTAGTAATTTAACAATTTTAAGAAAGGTTTATAAATAAAAGTGAGAAATACGCGGTACGAAGGGAGCTGCGCTGGGGCAATGATATCGTAAAGGTATAGTGTTGATTGCCTATGCTAAGTTATGATAACCTGTGCTACAGGCGGTAGTAGAACATATTTATATGTTGGCACATCTACTTCTCAATGCATTATCTGTCATTTTATAATGTTATCGCGTCCTTCTTTAAAGTCAGCTGTCACTCGAATATGACAATATGAACGAACGAATAAACACCGAGCGCGGGTGAAGCGGCCATCTTAGAATGGCTGACACTGTGTGTCGTCGGGAAGTGCAGATGCAATAACGTGCTCGGTGGACGTTACGCTTTAATCCAATCTAATCTTAGCAATCTGTAATTATCTAGTAGAATTAATGATTGTGCTATCGAGAGATCGTGTTGAAGTGATATTTGCCGTAGTTATTTTATTGGAATACCGTCTTCTTACCCGATAATTCACGCCTACCTAAAGTTGTCTGCTAATCCTGATCTTTTTAGTCTAAAGCCTTCAAAAGCCTTCATATATTATTTAGTCATTTATACTAGAAAATAATCTTTAAAATAAACCTACAATCATTGCAAACAATATCTTTCTGTCTTTTATTAGTAGTGTTAGGATTGTACCGTAGTGCTGAGCGCTGTTTTAATTCCGTGTAAGTGCTGTTTATCATAAACTAGCGACCCACCCCGGCTTCGCACGGGTGCAATGCTGATACTAAATATATCGAGGTATATTTACAAAATGTCCTTTTATACAACGTTAACAGCTTTTTTGCCATTAGACAATACAAACAGCACGACCCGCGCGCGGCCGGGCCGGCACCTCCGCACCGCTATTTTAATTTCTATAATATCTTCGGAAATATTCATTTAAATTATGTGCTGTAAAGGGCCATATTGATCTATATTAAATAGACGATGTATTTATGGTACTTAATTAGATAAGGATTAATGCAATAATGCTTAAAATCGCTTCGTAAATAAGCCATTACTTTAGGTTAAAAGTAAAAGATAAAAAAATGGTTATTGTGGGTTATCCGTAAGAGATACACATATACCATCGCGGACTTTTTTGTTGACCTTTTTAAGGTGTGCAATACTGAAGTACATTATTTTGATATATCTCGTAGGGTTTAGCCAGCGTTTGCAATGTAAGCACAAAAATGCGATAATTTACGACATCGCATCAGAAACATCTAAAATTATTAGTGTTGTTCTACTATATTATGCAGGTATTAAATACATAAACCTTCCTCTTGAATCACTCTAATGATAAAAAAAAACCGAATGAAAATCGGTTGCGTAGTTTTAAAGATTTAAGCGCACATAGGGATATATGGGAAAGGAATGCGACTTTGTTTTATACAATGTAGTGATAGTGATTGTACTTTTGTTTGTCGATAAGTGATTTATAATCTTTTAAGAAATAATAATAAATATCTTTAACCCTAATTGCCCGTTATGATAAAATTTCAACTTAAAAGCATGATTAAAAATCAAATAATTTCCAACAATCATAATCTATTCGTGGCGTAATATGTATGTTTAATTTATCTATGGCCGTATGTCGAAGTTTGATATTGTGCTCGTCTCCTAAGTATCACTTCATCTCAACCCTTTATAGTGTCCCACTGCAGGGCACGGGTCTTCTCTCAACTACCTTAGAAGTTGAGTGAGTTCAGCAGGCTAATTCACGTAATTTCTTGACGCGCCGATCGAGTTGCGGTGCAGTTGCAATTAAGTTTAGGTCTTAGTGCAAAATGGTATTCTTGTAATTGTTTAGCTGTCATATCGGTTTTTGTGACGCGAACTTGACGCGAGCGTATCTGACAGCGGTTGTCAAAATTACAACAGTACAAAATGGGTTGTTATGAAAGAAACTTAACTGCTACTGCACTGCAATTGAACTTATTTAATTACGTGAATTAGCCCACAGGCCTTAATCCACACACGCTGGCCAAGTGCAGGTTGCTGAATGTCACAAAAGACATTCGTTTTATTTCGATGTTTTCCTTCCGCAATATTCAGCAATGAACCTATTACTTATGGGACTTGAACATAGATAAAATATGGGGGAAATTCACCTCTGCCTACACTTCTAGTTATACAGGCGTGACTGCTACAGTAGTCATGTGCGGCTGTGTTATAATTTGTCTTCATATTCATGGTCAATAACAACTCACTTAATGCGTACTCTCGGGTCAATTTAGATGTACTCTAGACCGAGGCAAGAATGAAACGAGGCGAGGCAAGGAGTTAAAACTACACTCAACTACCAGCTGACTTGAAATCAATTGTAAAAAACACAAAGTTGTATAAAATAATAAAATATTTTTTACTCAAGCGATGTCTACACATGACATATAATTGAATTATTATGAATAAATTTATTTATAAATGAATATTATAACTTTTGAACTGAATTTTACATTAATTAATTATTGTAAATCTAAAATGTGACAAATCACTTCATAGTATAAAACAAAGTCGCTGTCTGTCTGTCCCTATGTGCTTACCTATACATATCTTTAATACTACGGAAAACAACACATGTTTTTAATGTTATTAAAAAAAACTGTACACGTTATTTACATGGACATTCTGTAGTAGGTAAGTATATTTAGTATCAGCATTGCATCCGTGCGAAACCGGGGCGGGTCGCTAGTATTTACTAAAATGAGAATTTGTATTTTAATTTGTAAATATTTAATTAATTTACATTTCATTATTTTGAGTTGAATTTAATATTTATTTATGAAATATTTAATGTTATTGACTCTATAGTTTAATAATTTATGTAATATATGAGATGTTAAAAACATTCACTTGAACCCTTTTTAGTGTCCCATTGCTGGGCACGGGTCCTCTCTTAACTATCTTATGAGTAGAGAGTTTAGGCCTTAATCCACACACGCTGGCCTAGTGCGGGTTGGTAGATGGGACATGTCCTCGAATGATTAGTTCTTAGACAGATACGTACACACGGCTACACATTAAGCTAAACAATTCCAGTATAAGCTGATCTCGCTTTGTATGGGATATTCGTACAACGAGAGGTCAGGTCGTGTAGGTACCAATAGAAACTTGCTCCAGAAGCATCACTCGCGTTTTGCCTAGATATAAATAGTTCACAAGTGTAAGCGTGCGCATTCTATTGCACTCAATCTTAACTCTCAAGAGTCCGGTGGAACGGACTGACTGATACAACCAGTGAAAAATCGGGCACAGGACTGCAGCTTTACGAGCTCTGAAGCACCAATTCCAGACTTACGACTAGCGCTGAGAAATTTGAAAAGTCTTAACACTCCTTTTTGCTCCGACACGGGATGTGAACCTACCTCGGAGGTTAAAAGCAAACATTATATTCTCAAAGCCACTATGGATATCAGCACAGCATTGATAAGAGATTACTGAGTAAGATCTTCCCTAGTCTTGCGTGCGTGATCCCGGGATGGTGCTAAATTAACTGGACTCATTGGTCTACCATACGTCAAAAGTGTCAGCTGTTTTTCAACCAGATGCTTTGTGAAGCCTACGAATAAGCGTATGTAACATCGCTTCGGACTATTTCAACCATTGTAAAAGACAAAACTTCTTCAAATACCACAAGTTAAACTATTCTTAGTTAATTTATCCAATTATAATAATTATTAAAAACTCACCTTTAACAAGAGCACCCGACACAATCAATAACACAGAACACAATAATAACTTCATGGTTATCACTGAACACTGCACACGCCCGTTCACGTCGCGTTCACAATGTGTACTGACAATATTTGATAAAGATAGCGCAATGATGCGCAGGAGTGTAACAACTATTCGTCATTCAACTTTTATTATACTTATTGCTCGTCGGTCTGTGAGTTCGTTTAATAACCGCTACCACAGCGTGGGTTTGAATCCGGAGTGAACAAAAATACTTTGTACTAACACAACATTGATGCTTGTATTATCTGATGGTATAAGCAGAGATGAATACTACCCATATTTCGCCCGCTACGTTTTAGCTTTGGGTAATCTACAGAAAGAATACGCTGGACAGAAATAGAAAAAATTACAAACTTAGAAGAGTTGCAAATAGTACAGGTGAAAAGAAACCTATTAGCCGCAATAGAGAATAGAAGAGGAAAGAAGAATGGCCATTTCATACAACGACACAGTAGTGAAGACTGATAGAAGAAAATATTGAAGGAAAAAAACCAAGAGGGAAACGAGAAAGAAAGGAGAAAGTAGAGAAGGTGAGTCGTGTCCGATGGTCATGAAGCTGGCAGAGAGTAGAGACAGTTGGTAAAAACACCTCCGAAAAGTGCGAAGCTCTTGAAATAAAGAAGAAGAGGGTAATCTACGTTAGCCAGGTAGCAAGACACATACACTTTTTGAGGGCTGAGTCACCTTGGGAGTGCACCTTTTATCTAAATCACACTTGGTCCCAGGTGGTGCATATCAGGTGACAATCAATCAACTGGTAATTATGTTTAATGGTCATTAACTGGCTTAGGCCGTGGTTAGTGACAACCCACCAAAAAAAGCCGCACCTCCAGCGCCTAGGGGTGTTGCCGTGTTCCAGTGCGATGTCTGGTCCCACCATTTAAGAAGGTGGGTCGGAATTGTTGCTCCTTTATGGCTACTAACCTCATTCCACTGCCACCTCCCCACCGAAAATCATTCGTAATCACTAGTGAATCGGTATATTGGAGGGGCGCGTCCCATCGTAGACTAAATCATTGCGTAAAATCAGGCAAGTTGTAGTCAGGCGCAAGCCTATTGCAGAATGAAAAAAGCTAAAAAAGACAAAGAGAACCCGTAAATGCCTGAACACGCTATGGGGTCATGTGATACCTATAGAAGAGTTTGTTAAACTTATAGGATAGGAAAGTCCGGACTCTTCATTAGGTCTATTTTGTCTAAGCAAGATATCTTATTAAAGTCTTTTCAGACTTCTTGTCTTTCCATCCGTGAACATGTCTATAAAGACTTTGAAACGTCGGGATCTAAAAATCTAAAATAAACCGCGATACGATCGGTTAATAAAATATCATTAAAATATTAACAAAAAAAAACCGACTTCATGGATGCCATTCTCAGAAACCAAACTGAAATGGGACCACACGGGAAGCATCAGTTTTCAATTACCTAAAAAAAAATATCAAAATCTGTTCACCCATTCGAAAGTTCTGAGGTAACAAACATAAAAAAACATATAGTCGAATTGATAACCTCCTCCTTTTAGAAGTCGGTTAAAAAATAGTTTTAGTTTAATTTTTGAAAAATCTGTTAGGTAATAACAATAATAATGTAGTGGGACATTAACACACACGGCTATCTGATCCCAAACTAAGCAGAGCTTGTGCTTTTTTTACTGATGACCTAACGGCTAATTGTAGCCGGAAGGGCCTCTATTGGTTCACCGGACTTTTTCGGTGAGCCGATCAAGTACTGTGGCAACTGCCATGAGGGCTCCCCATGTGGGGACGAACCTCAGCTCAGGACGTTGCCGGCCACTCTAGTTATAGGAGATCAGGGTGCATTTCGCGTTCGCGCGGTCCGGTCCTGACCGGAACCGTAATCGACTGGGCAAAGCTTGTACTCTGGAAACCATTTATCTAAATACATAAAAGAAGAAACTGACTGACTGACATATCAACGCAGAGCCCAAACCGCTGGGTCTGGAGACTCTAAATTTGGCACATAGGTTCCTTATGGGGTCTAGAGGTGCACTAAGAAAGGATTTTTCAAAACTCACCCTTTAAGGGGGTGAAACGGGGTTCCAAAGTTTGTATGGAGAAACAAGATTAGTGAGAGCAATTTCGCGGGACAAGCCGCGGGGGGAAGCGAGTAAAGTACAAAACACATGTTTGTAACACAATTAAATAGATATTGTAACTAGAGAATACAAAGACTCGTTGTAACACGGCATTACACTCAAGTGGGCACATACCTTAACAACACACATATGTTGATAGTTATTATCATTACAGAAATTTTATCGATGTTTGACATTATCAACAGACATACCGCTTTATTTCTTCAACGTTACGTTTATACATCATCATCATCATCACCATCATCAGCCTAGTCTAGTACACTTTTGGACATATGCCTCTCCTAAGGCACGTCACTTAGCCCGATCCGCGGCTTTTCTCATCCAGTTCTTCGGCCGCCCTGCTGAGATCGCCACTCCGCTTAGTCTGAGGACATCCTACGCTAAGTTTTCGTGGCCTCCACTCTAGAAATCCTTAAGCCCAACAGTTGTCAGTTCTGCGGCAGATATGACCAGCCCACTACCACTTCGGCTTACTAATACGGTGGGTTATGTCGATTTATTTTAGTTTGTTGTCGGATCACTCCATTACGAATTCGATCCTTTATAGAAATTCCGAGCATAGCCCTTCGAATAGCTCGCTTAGCGACATTGAATTTATGGACCAGCCCTACCGCGAGAGTCCAGGTTTCGGCTCCGTATGTCATAACGGGTATGACGCACTGGTTGAAAACTTTCGTCATTAGACTCTGTGGAATAATACACATTAATATCTACAATAAACTTCCCAGTAACATTAAAGGTACACCTTTAATTGAATCCCCCCACATGGTCCCTGGGTGGCGCAAATCAGGTGACAATCAACTGGTGTAGGCTTCGGCCGTGGTTAGTGACCACCCACCAGACTGTGAGAGACACTTGTCCTTCTGGACATGATATAAAACTCTTACTCATGGTAAGCGTGTTCGCTTCATAACCACGAGGTTTCAGATTCAATTCCCGGGTCGAGCAAAATAACTTTTCTAATCTACTTAGAGAATCATAGTTGCAGCTCGAAATTCGGAATTATGCTCGATTATTACGTACTAGCTTTCCGACAGCGGCTTCGCCCGCGTGTATGTCGGTTATCGCGCCAAAACATTACCTTCTTTTTGCGCATTTGGATAAAAACTATCCTATGTCCTTTCTCGGGTCTCAAACTACCTCCATACCCAATTTCATCCAAATCGGTTCAGTAGTTTTTGCGTGAAAGCGTAACAAACAAACTTACATTCGCATTTATAATATTAAGGTATAGGTATTATATAGATATAGAAAGTAATAAGTATAGATATAGAAAGTATAGATCTAGATATTATTGATGTGAATGAATTGAATTAAACGCCATCTAGTGTACACTAAGGTAATATAAGTTACATCTTTGACGTAACTGAATGACAAGCGTAGTAGTTATTGAGTTCACTACTAGATGTCACTGTAAATGTGTCGCTACTACAAGTTTTACAAACTTTTTTATGAGGCTTAGTGAATTGACAATTACAACAGCGTGTAAGCAGAGGTAAATATCAGCCACTTATTGACGGCTACGTTTAGATCAAATATGTTATGAGGGTGAGACTTTCTTACCCCTAGTTTCTACTGGCCAAACATGCACAAGAAAACATGTTGCAAGCCCTATCTACTTATTGAAATAAAACTACTTTTTAAAGGGTGTCCGCCCGTGAACATGAAGTCTAAAAAGACTTTGAAACGTCGCGTCGGTATCTAAAATCTAAAATAAACCGCGATAAAATCCGTTAAAAAGTAGTTTTATTTCAATGTGTGATATTCGCGTAAGTCTAAGACGATATTATCTACTTAGATAAATACTGATCTTGTTGCAACCGGTGCTAATTTCCGTGCGTTCAAACGATGTTGCCTTAATTATTACTGGAACCAGCTCTGATAGTTCCCCATATATTACATTACCCGTGGTGCTTACCTACTCCATTTTCATGAGATAATTTAAACCTCTCTTTTTTATGAAACTATTCACACAAAATATGTGGGCACAACCGGCGATCGAACCCGCGACCTTATATTTCTAACGCGAAGCCGATACCGACATAAATCCGAGTCCTGAAGGTTATTAAACGACTTACGTTAGACCAAGGAGTCGGTATCAATACATCACTTCACTTCACTTCACTTTTTTAAAAAAAATTTGGCGTCCACCGTCTTTGACAGTGATTCTGCCAACGTCAAGTTGAAAGAAAATACATCACAAACCCTCGTCATTGTTTACGTCACTCAGTGAAATTGTGACGTCTCCACTGCCATGCGTCACAATACCCATAGACACAGGCCCATAGACTAACCCCCGTATTCATATACGTCTTTTAAGCTCATTAGATATGAAAAACGCCGTAAATATTGAAGATCAAATTAAATTTGTTGTCATATTATGTTATGATATCTCAAAATGTGCCTGTTACTATATTCGATGCTGACCTTGATATAAAATTGCAAATATTTTGTGTACAAGTTTTATTTCCAGTATAAGCTGACCTATCATTGTACAGAAATCCTATACAATGCGAGATCAGCTTATACTGGAATTGTATAGCTTCATTTGTAGCCGTATGTACTGTTGGCACATCAAAATCAAATTAATTAATAAATAAATTTGATTACCCACCCAATACGTGCATATATATTTATTTATTTGTGTTATACATATAATCGGGCCGATGTGGTTGGCCGTGGGTCCGATTCCCACACAAGTCTGACATTTGTGTGATGAACACGTCTGTTTGTCTCTAGTCTGGATGTAATCTATAATATAAAAATGAATAGCAAAATGTGTTGGTAAGCGCATGACTCGAGAACGGCTGAACCGATTTCGCTAATTCTTTTTTTAGAATGTCCCTTGAAATACGAGGATAGTTTTTACGCCGAGAAACATTAAAAAAACAGCTGCGAAACAGCTTGACCGATTTTCTATAATCTTATAGGTCGTATTCCGTTTTCGGACCCGGCAGGTGCCATTGCTTTACCGGGCAGGACGACGTCTGCGGGGTCCACTAGTTATTTATATTTATGTGTGTATTTACAAATGTTTTTTGTGTAAATTGTTTCATCAGCGCTGCTCAATAATGCGATGTTAAATAGTTGAGAGAAAGATGTGCCGATTTGTGTAGACTTTGCACCCAAAAATAGGTGGCATTGGGTGTTATATGTGCTATCCTTTTCTATTTCGTCGATTTGCGTAATAAGTCCTACTCCCTCGCACTCTTTTGTCGTCTCTAATATTCCTTTGTCTATGGTTACGCGTCGCTAAAATTCTGACGTAAACTTTTGCCATGCGTCAAATAATACCTTTACGTCATAAGCATCAAATATTTTCTGTGACCTCGGTACTACGTCATACGAAGGTCACGTGACCTCGGCGCTACGTCACTCGAAGGTCGCACGACCTCGGTAGGAAGGTCGCTCCAATGCCAACCTTGGTGCGACATTGAACTTGGCCAAACCTTGGTGCGAAGGTCGGTTATATTTCCGCAATATTTTTCACAAATAGTTATCTTTAGTACCGGTCGTGAAATTAATATAACACAGCGCTAACGCTTTATTGCCAGTGTAGGCAGAGGTAAATATAACTACGTACATCATTGCATAACAACTGGCCAGTTGTGGTTAAGCGCAAGCCTATTACAGAATAAAAAAAATCTTTTGAGGCTACTTAGAATTTTTTTTTACCCCTGGCGTACTTTTACCAACAGTTTTTTTATAGAAACTAGTGGATCGCCTTTGGTAAGTAGATACCTTAGGTTCGAATCCCGGGTCAAACAAAAAGTAAAGAAAAGGAGGAATGGAAACACGTAAAAAATCACCAAAAAAAAGAGTGTGACATTGCTTAGTTAAATACAGTAGGTATTAGTAGTCTAGTCAACAAGTTCAAAAACGTGAAAAATAGAGATAAAGGTCCTAAAAATATGAGCGATGGCTCATTCGATTCGGAATCACTTCTAGAAAAATGTTTTTGAAGGATTTTGGTGCAGGTTAAAAATTGCAATTGTTATTAACAAAATAAGATGAAAAACAAATGATATTTCGTTTTTTGTTAATAACTCGAAAAATATTAACATTTAAGCAATTTTGAAAAAAGCTCGTTAAAGAGGAGGAAATTTCCAATAAAAAAGTCCTAACTCCCGGAATTCTATCTCCATTATTTATAATTTTAATTAGACGTTGAAAATAGGGCTCCGCGCGGCAGTTACGGCATGCGCGCGCCGCCGCTAAAGAGAGTTCAGCAATAAAAATATTTTTTTTATAACATAAAATGTGATTTTAAAAATTTGAAAAAATTCTAGTATCTTCTTAACATAGTATTGTCTTAGATTTACGCGAATATCACACATTGAAATAAAACTACTTTTTAACGGATTTTATCGCGGTTTATTTTAGATTTTAGATCCCGACGTTTCAAAGTCTTTTCAGACTTCATGTTCACGGGTGGACTGAGATATTTGACGTCCAAAAATATTAATCACAATTATTACTGACTACCTTCAAACATTAATATTTAATTTGCGTTCCGATTTAAGCAAACTGAGCTCACAGTGTCTTGAATTCTGAGTTGATTTTGCTTGGGTTTTGGTACAAGTAAATTAAGCATTATGATGAACATCTTGACGCAGAGCTTAACTACGTCAAGCAAGTATTGCATGACAACAAGCTCCGAGCACCGCGTCGCCGCAGATCACGTGTAAAACCAGCTACAGTTGAAAGGCAACCTGCAATTCTTCCTTATATAAGAGGAGTGACCGACAAGATTGGCTATATCCTTAAGCGGGCTTCTATAAATACTTACTTCAAGCCAAAAACCAAGATAAGTCAATTTTTACCATCTGTCAAGTGTCAAGTCCCTCTACAAGATGCGGGTGTTTATAAAATTGACTGTGAGTGTGGACTCTCATATATAGGACAAACAAAAAGAAGTATAGGGACCCGCGTAAAAGAACACATAGCTGATGTTAAACATCAACGCTCAACGAAATCTGCAGTGTGTGAACATACTCAAAAAGGCCCCAACCATTACTTGAGATTTGATAAAACACAGGTCCTCGTCAAAGAAAACCGGTTCCTACCAAGAATGATCCGCGAAGCTATTGAAATTAAAAAACATCCTAATTTTAACAGAGAAAATGGTTGGAATATACCACCAGCTTGGGACCCAGTGCTTAATTTACTTGTACCAAAACCCAAGCAAAATCAACTCAGAATTCAAGACACTGTGAGCTCAGTTTGCTTAAATCGGAACGCAAATTAAATATTAATGTTTGAAGGTAGTCAGTAATAATTGTGATTAATATTTTTGGACGTCAAATATCTCAGTCCACCCGTGAACATGAAGTCTGAAAAGACTTTGAAACGTCGGGATCTAAAATCTAAAATAAACCGCGATAAAATCCGTTAAAAAGTAGTTTTATTTCAATCTTCTTAACACTTGAAAGAATCGAGCCCTGAAAAAAAAAAGTTTAATCACCATTTTTCAAAAAGTTATTCAATTGTTAACTAACCAATTTTTTCTCAATCTCCATGGGCATAAACAATGGGATGAAAGGTATAAATAATTGGCCTATAAATTTAAACTTCGTGGAGCCCTTTTGATAAATGTACTTTATAAGATCCTGCGGTTTATTTTCATTAAAGTTTATTAATTTGTTAATTATGAATTTTTATAACTATTGAAAAATTAAAAATCTAAAAAATGTTGATAAAAAATTTTTTTTCAATTAATATTTAGCTATGCCTGTTTTCACATTGAACAATGGCAGTAATTAACATAGGTTATGAATTTTTTACGTAATTTGTTTATAAAATTGTTGTAAATAAATAGAGAAATTCAATATTTTTTAAAAATTTTTTTTGCTATTTTGTTGTTGACAAAAAATTATGATTTTTAAAAAAAATAATTTTTCTTAATTTTAATTTTTAATTGTTTAAAAACGATTTTTTTATATTTCGATTGTTTAAATAATTAGTTAAGAAAAATTTTTTCTTTTAAAAATCATAATTTACACTTTTAAATAGGTTACCAAAAAAAAAAAATTTATTAATTATTTAATTGTTTATTAGTTTAACAATTTGTTATAAACAAATATCGACCAACGTTATATTTTTTTTCTAAAACAGAAAAAAATTATAAAAATAGCTATATATAATAGTGCAAAAAAAAATATTTTTTTATTTATTATAATACTTTTTAATATCATATGATACGGTAATTATAGCGCCTACTTGTTTTGTTAATTAAAAAATTGATGTATCTTTTAAACTATTAGAGATACGTTATAGGACATTCAGGTCTTTTTTATAAAGGATGAATTTCTCTTTCAGATAAATTTTAGATCAAGTTTGTATCTATTGTTTATTAGCTATTAATGCATTTGTTTATAAAAATTCTGTATTTTTATTTGCACTTTATTATATATTATATATTAACTATTTTTATATTTTTTTCTGCTTTAGAAAAAAAATATAACGTTGGTCGATATTTGTTTATAACAAATTGTTAAACTAATAAACAATTAAATAATTAATAATTTTTTTTTTTTTGATAACTATTTAAAAGTGTAAATTATGATTTTTAAAAGAAAAATTTTTTCTTAACTAATTATTTAAACAATCGAAATATAAAAAAATCGTTTTTAAAAAATTAAAAATTAAAATTAAGAATTTTTTTTTTTTTAAAAATCATAATTTTTTGTCATCAACAAAATAGCAAAAAAAAATTTTTAAAAAATATTGAATTTCTCTATTTGTTTATAACAATTTTATAAACAAATTACGTAAAAAATTCATAACCTATGTTAATTACTGCCATTGTTCAATGTGAAAACAGGCATAGCTAAATATTAATTGAAAAAAAAAAAATTTATCAACATTTTTTAGATTTTTAATTTTTCAATAGTTATAAAAAAATCATAATTAACAAATTAATAAACTTTAATGAAAATAAACCGCAGGATCTTATAAAGTACATTTATCAAAAGGGCTCCACGAAGTTTAAAATTTATAGGCCAATTATTTATACCTTTCATCCCATTGTTTATGCCCATGGAGATTGAGAAAAAATTGGTTAGTTAACAATTGAATAACTTTTTGAAAAATGGTGATTAAACTTTTTTTTTTCAGGGCTCGATTCTTTCAAGTGTTAAGAAGATACTAGAATTTTTTCAAATTTTTAAAATCACATTTTATGTTATAAAAAAATTATTTTTATTGCTGAACTCTCTTTAGCGGCGGCGCGCGCATGCCGTAACTGCCGCGCGGAGCCCTATTTTCAACGTCTAATTAAAATTATAAATAATGGAGATAGAATTCCGGGAGTTAGGACTTTTTTATTGGAAATTTTCTCCTCTTTAACGAGCTTTTTTCAAAATTGCTTAAATGTTAATATTTTTCGAGTTATTAACAAAAAACGAAATATCATTTTTTTTTCATCTTATTTTGTTAATAACAATTGCAATTTTTAACCTGCACCAAAATCCTTCAAAAACATTTTTCTAGAAGTGATTCCGAATCGAATGAGCCATCGCTCATATTTTTAGGACCTTTATCTCTATTTTTCACGTTTTTGAACTTGTTGACTAGACTATAGTTAAATACTGTGAGTACACACGGTTATACACCTCAAGCCACACATTTCCAGTATAAGGTGACCTCGCATTGTATAGGATTCCCGTACAACGAGAGGTCAGCTTATACTGGAAATGTGTAGTTTGATGTGTTACTGTGTGTAGTCACAGTATTTACAGAGCAATCACTTCACTTCAACCCTCAACTCTCTCAACTATCTCATGAGTTGAGAGAGTTTAGGCCTTAATCCACACACGCTGGCCAAGTGCGGGTTGGTGGATGTCACATGTCCTCGAATGTTTAGTTCTTAGACATGCCGGTTTCCTCACGATGTTTTCCTTCACCGATGTTGAGTAGCGGAGATGAAACAATTCACACAAAGGTGCATGGGCACGACCAGGATACTGAGCAATGTCACACGGTTTTTTTTGGTAATATTTTTACGTGTTTTCTTTACTTCTTTTCCTTACTTTTTGGTTGACCCGGGATTCGAACCTAAGGCTTACTAAGCGGATATACTCACCACTGCCCAAAATGTCGGACGTCGCCACATCAATAACTCTCGTTTTTTTGTCAGATGTTAATAAAACAAAATTTAGGATCGCATAATTTTATTATTTACGTAAATGACTATAATTATCGGTAACTTTTGAGTCAATGGACAGTATACAGGGTGACTGGTAGTTAATGTAATATACTCTTTCACGTGGGAGTGCTCGTTATTACAAACAAGTTTCCCAAAGGGACATTATTTGAGCAAATCTTTTAATTAAAATTCACTGTTTTTAATTGAGCCGTGCAGTGAATACGATGATAATTGTGTTGAGTAGGAAGAAACGAAGTCGTGCGCCATAGCAGTGGGGAGCGCGATGCAACTCGCACGCCGCCTAGCGCCTCGGTAACGATGATCGCATTTAGAACGCCCGCTCAATATAAAATAATTAATTTAACTATAACAAAAGCTGCTGCAAAATTTATTATGAAAATAGGTTTGTTATCAAAGGTAAAGTCAACCCTTTTAGTGTCCCACTGCTGGACACAAGTCTTCTCTTAACTATCTTACAAGTCTAGAGAGTATAGGCCCTTATCCACACACGCTGGCCAAGAGCGGGTTGGTGAATGTCACATGGTTTCGAATGATTAGTTTTTAAACATGCAGTTACCCCACGATGTTTTTCTTCACCGATATTGAGCAGCGGCGATGAAACAATTCACACAAAGACGTGTGGCAACGACTGGGTATCGAACCCGCGACCGTTTCTAAGGCGAGGCCCGTACCGCTGTGCCACCTCTGCTCGTGGGTAAAGTATTTTACAAAAATTACCAGTCACCCTGTATAAATAAATAAACAATAACAGAGTTTTAAAATCTTAAATAATCAAACTCAATACAAAATAACTAAATTACTTACTACTATTTTACTGTCAACAGAATAGAATTTAACCTAGAACTAAATTTATGACTATTCACGTAACATATCCCTCACGCTTATGTTAACCAAAAGTGTGAGCTGAGGTGAATGTCAGCCACATTTCGACAGATAAGCTTAGGTCCCATACTTAATGATATTTTTAAATTGGGTTCCCAGTTGGATTTAAATTTACTAACTACTTTATTTAACCATTATAAGTTGATCCTGGCCTACAGAATCTTTGACTATGAATAAGTATCAACTTAAAATGGTTTTTAAAAAACTTCTTTCCTGAACCCAAAGCCGAACTGGTCACATTTGACTCTCAGGATCTTGGCGAGTTGTGGTGGTCCGCAGTAGAACACTGTCACCTTGCCTTTGTTCTGTTCTTGTAGCTGTTTGAACACTTTGTCCCAATTCGGTCTTCCAGCATTCGTTCTCGTCTTTAGACCTGTTATTAAGTCACGTTTCTCCTAGAAATTATAGATAGTCATTATTATTATTATAATTATCAGGGATATTAGATAGTTTCATAATGAAGTTCAGTTAATTTCAATATTACAAAAAAATGATGGGAAACTTTGCTATTTTTTCTATAGAAGAAAAAAAAGGCAGAGGCTAACCAAGAAGAACTTATACAAAACAGATTAAGGAAAAGCCGAAGGTCATTTCGTATCAGGAAATCAAATATAGTTGAGCATAAAGAATCGTCCAAAAACTTTATCGACAAGGCTAAGTTTCTTCTTCTTCTCGTGCCTCCCACTACTGGAGTGGCTATCATCTCTTAGAAGCTCTCCCATGTGCATAGCAGAATAGTTGCTGCGCTGGCTACTCCTGTCCATTCGGAGATCTGTGATATCTTTCTACATGAATACATAACTACGGAATTTTTCAAAGTAAATTTTAATCAAATTCTGTACCTTCTGGTGTAATAAGTCGAGGGCTAGCTGCAGACCAACCGCCTTCATATCGGAGCGCTGTAATGCACTCGTAATGTACATGTGCATCTCTAGGAACCGGTCCAAAGCACCGCCCTGTCACAAAATCATCATTATTAATACCATTAGGCTTTGTTATAACTAACTGAAGACTGGCTCTCGCAATGAAGACGGGGTATTCTTGAATTTACAGTACAGACCAGAGTGTCATACTAGGCCACACTTGTTCAGCCCTCAACATCATGCAGAGATCGTCACTCTACTAAACATTCATTAAGCCATGCTGATAGTACTTAAGCGGTCACCATACAGTAGCCTATTGACGCTTAAACACCAAAGGCATCAGTCGCTGCCGATCTTTTTGAGGTTTACTTTATTTATATCAAAATTATTACACTGCGAGTGTCCTGTAAGATAAAGATTCTTTTTCAGTCAGGTTGCTCATCAAACGTAGAAAAATCACCGTGCCCTACTTTTTTAATGCTGGAAATTGTTACTAAATTATTCCGATAATAGATACATTCTAGAAGATGCCGTACCTGCTCAGCTTGTTCCATTTCAAGTGCGGACAGAAGCGACACAAACCACTCGAACGAGCGTTGTTCACGGTTGATCCAGAAGAAGTCCACCTGTAATAAGTTTAACGCCATACTTAATCTACTATCATTGTTCGAGAGATCGATGTCCCTTTATTGCCAATTTTTTCATACGGTCTCCTATTTGCTTTCATTACCTTTATGAGCAACGGAAAGAAAGCCTCTCCAGGTTTATCACCCAAAGGATATTTTCTGTAAACAAATAATTTTTTGGCACTTACTTTTTTCAAGTTCATGTTATGAGTAGGCATATCAGATGCCCAAGCATGTCCACAGCTGGGGCAGGTATGTCTTGCAGCCCAATATCGGTACATGACTGCTTGAAGGAGTGATGCGAAGGGAGTCACTCCAATTCCAGCTGCTACTAGTGCAGCGTGTTGGGCTAGGAAGATGTGGGAGGCAGCAGCTCCGTATGGTCCGTCCAGGTAGATCTTGAAGAAGAAAGAAGCAACAATATATAATTCCAGCTTCGTTGGCTGGTCTAAGTTGACTAGTCGTGTACGCAGAATATATTACAGTGCACAAGGGGGTAACACAAGCGCATTCTTAGAGCTATGAGGTACGGAGTCATTGAATTAACAAGTAAACGATCGGACGCAGGACAGCTTTTAGTGTTCTCCAAGGCTGGGTATTATACCACCAACTCTTTTTGGTCTGGTGCAAACCCTACAACTGTTGGGGTAAATGAGTTCTTGAATGAAGATACCGGACTGGCAAACGTAGCTAAAGATGAGCTCTAATGGACACAGTGGGACTGTGAACATTGCTGAAAATCAGTGCTGTGGGTCGCCTCTGGTAGGTGCTCACAGCATTTGCTGTGCAATGTCCATGACACTGACACTAATGGGTCACACTCTTTCTTTTTTGTTTTTCAGCTGTTTTGTTTGGTTTTTTTATGTGTTTTTTTATATTATTGTTTTTTCCTTTTTTTTAATTATGTGGAGTGAAGATCTTCGAAAGGTAGCTGACAAGAGCTAGATGAGAGAAAAAGGAGCATGCTCTGTGGTGTTTTAGGATTGGCTTATGTCGACTAGTGGATTTAAATAGAGCTACCTCTAAAGGCTTTCCAACAGGGTAGTTCAAATCGAAGTCATCAGTAGCGATAGACCCGTCATTTTCACCTTCCATTGTTTTGTCTGGCTGAGACTCCACATCTCTGTCAGGTGAAAGACTCTTGGAGAGACGCCTTCGAGCTGTCGGAAGAACAAGAAATTAATTGAAAAAATATATCTGATCATAAACTAAACAGAACTTGTACTATGGTAACCAGATAACTGGTATACTACAGTCTTTTTTTTTGAGAAATGTACTTGTGCTGGATAATTACAGAGATGTTCATGCACAGAAATATTAGTCCTACGTGGAAACTAAGGAAAATATGGTGGAACGATTTAAATGCATTCAATATAGAATTGCCAGAAGTTTTGGCTGGCAGAAGATCGAAGACGTTGGTAGAGGTTGCCCAGGGGTGAGACAGCGGCAGCTGTATTTAAAAAATATTCATGTAATAATATAAAATATTATTCAAGAAGAACTTACCAATAGTAATAATACTCTCATTGCTTCTTCTTCTTTCTTCAAAACTTGGTGTTTTGAACGCTATGATAGTAGGTTTAGTTCGCATGTATCGAAAACTGTGAGCCAAAGTTCTATTATGAGGCGCTTTGGTCAGATCTAAGGTTTTCTGAGCTGAATTAACGGAGGAGTTCAGGTTCCTTTCTGATTCTGATCGCATGAAGTCGCGGAGCCTGGAAATAAGTGATGTAGGTCATGCTGGGCTTATCAATAGGTCAAATGCTGGCTATTAACAATGTATTTTATTCAGCCAAAGTTAAATTGCCGTATGATCTTAAAGTAATTTCAGAAATCTCAAACCATTTTGTATTTGAAATACCGTTACCTGTAAAATATTTTAATTCTAATCTATTAATAGGAGTTAATGAAGTGACTCACGCCATTAGCCGTTCTCTTTTCTTCAAGTTCTTCTGCACGTCAGGCATGGAACAGGACTTCTCCAATGTCCTGACGGGAGCCATCAGCGAGGGGTTGAATGTGATTCTAGTCGGTGATGGCACTGCAAGGTATAATACATTACTAGAGGTCACCTTCGAACCGAGAGTGAGTCAAACCCTTAACGGTGTTTTTTTTCTTTTGGTTTATCATTTGATAAACTGCCACTTTTATATTGTGGCAACATTGGAACTTTACATTATTATACTATTTGTTCTTTTCTTACTTTTATTCAGTTTTACATTTAACCTTAACGGTGTTAGCATGTACAAGATATGACTTTTTAGGACAAAGCCCACCACCACAGTCCCATCACTGCACAGTCAGTGAAGACGATCTGAGATAGGAATTTAAGTTTTCTTAAAAAAATTAATTACCAAAAAGAGTTTTTGAAAACCAATTTTCACGTTCACTGGCTGAGTTTTCGAAGGTCACTCTTATTACGAGTTAATGATTATGTACCTAATCATATTGAAATAAAACTATTTTTAACGGATTTTTATTGCGGTTAATTTTAGATTTTAAATCTCAACTTTTCAAGGTCTTTTCAGACTTCATGGTCATTTTGAAACGTCGGGATTTAAAATCTAAAATAAACCGCAATGAAAATCCGTTATAAAATAGTTTTATTTCGATGTGTGATATTCGCATAAATTTAAGAAATATATACTATGTTAATAGTTGTTAGTACATTGTCGCATTAGTAGTAAACCTGTAAAGTAAAATAAAAATGAAAATTACAGGTTTTTAAATGACCGTTTAAAAGTTCTAGGAGTAGTACCTATTTCATAGCTCTTCACCTAAGTAATATGCCTCAATATGCATCTTCTGTTTAAGCTGGATTGATTAAAGAGCAGTAAAGTGCGTGCTTTTCTTGGCAACGCAAGAGTGATTATTACCTTTAACAAATCCTGTTTAGTTTCATATGAACCAATCACAATAGGGGACGTCCATTAATTACGTGAAGCATTTTTGACAAATTTTCAACCCCCCTCCCCCCTAGGTGAGATATCGTAAGATTTTCCTCAACTCCCTCTTCCCTCCCCTAATGTCACGCGAGATTCTTCAAAACTTCAATTTGGGCTGTAAACGGTCAATCTAAATCTGGTCACGCTGGTGTCGATACAGCTAAACATTTAAACACTACTTCGCTGCTATGCGAAGTTCGCACAAACACGACAGATACTTTTGTCGAGATTTAGTCATATATTATTCTAGAAATAAATTTGAAGCAATTTTTCACTGAGAAAAATAATTGCCTACATGATATTTTCACAGATTCATCCCCCCCCCCCCCGCCCTAAAACACCTCACGTAATTAATGGACGCCCCCATAAGGGTGGAAGAACTAGTATATCTAATTACCTTCGAACCCCTTCTTCAGGTCTCCATTTCCCTCATCAGCAGAGAAAGCTTCGTTGTCATACTCATAAATCCTAGGTGAGAAATCCACCGAACGCTTCTTAATGCTGCCAGTGGAACTTTTCCTACTCTTCTTGCTTTGAGCAGAAATAGAACGAGCTAGTTTTCTAGAACAAAAAAATTGTCTAATCTTTTTAATCGAATGGACAAGTTATCTATCAAAGGAAGCGTTGCGATAGCTACAGTCTATCGATAGTATCGTAATGCTATCGTAGCTTTGAAAATCAGTTACTCTATCGACAGTCCTAAGAGTCCTATCAAAACCATCGACCCACGACGATGCTATCAATCCTATCCGAAATATCGATTGTTAAAATAAGAACACTATCGATAGTATCGATCATATTGAAACGCGTCCATAGGTTATCGATAGTATCGATATTAACGATAGTATCGACAGCTTTTAATAGTATTTCCTAATTTTCACTATCGATAGTGAAAATTATAAAACACTAGCTGCCCCAGCGAAAATCGTACCGCGCATTTATTAAAAAAAATGTTCACTTAGGGGGATGAAAAATAGATGTTGGCCGATTCTCAGACCTACTGAATATGCATAAAAAATTTCATAAGAATCGGTAAAGCCGTTTCGGAGGAGTATGGCAACGAAAACTGTGACACGAAAATATTATTTAATACATTTCGATAGGACTATTCGCGCTATTGACTATTATTCAAGGTCAACGATAGCTAAACTATCGCTATTGCAACAACGATAATCACAGGACCTTTAGACCTTATTCACACACGCTGCTAAATGCGAGCTTGAATGATATACCTCTCATGTGTTTTAATGTTTAATCATATGACATGCGACGTCTTCACAATTCTTTCACTCAACTCGGAAAAATATGTGTAGACATAATTTCAGGGATCAATTATGCGATCTATATATTTGTACCTCTATATCCTTTACCATATATGAGTAAGACACTTCTCTACTGAACTAAAAGCTGTAAAACTTTAAATAAATTTCGACGCAAAATTTATGTGTCCTTCACGAACACTATTCTTCACTCATTGAAATTAAACTACTTTTAACGGATTTTAGCGCGGTTTATTTTAGATTTTGGATCCCGGCGTTTCAAAGTCTTTTCAGACTTCAAAATATTAACGTCCAAAAATATTAACAATTATTACTGACTACCTCCAAACATTATTATTTAGGTTGTGTTCCGATTTAAGCAAACTGAGCTCACAGTGTCTTGAATTCTGAGTTGATTTTGCTTGGGTTTTGGTACAAGTAAATTAAGCACTGGCTCCCAAGGTATATTCCAACCATTTTCTCTGTTAAACGTCGGATTCTAAAATCTAAAATAAATTTCGATAAAATCCGTTAAAATGTAGTTTTATTTCAATGTGTGATATTCGCGTAAATCTAAGACAATACTATTATTCTTCACTGTCATCAACTGAAAAGGAAACTTACTCATGTCCATTTTCGATGGCCAGCACCGTTTCTTCACCATGTAAACGAGCTTGTTCTCTCTCGAAGTACGTATAAAGGCGGTTGGTCCACTCACCAACCCCTCGTATGTGAAGCCAGATGTATTCTAAAAGTAGAGGATTGAGAGTCATGAGACCAGGATAAATTTTGAAAGACTTTATGTTGGCTTAGAAGAAGAAATTGAAAATAAGTTAAAAGAACACATCAACGATGAATTTGAATGATACATCAATCCAAGAAATGACACCAGATTAGCAGTCGCTCACCTGAATAGTCTGTGACTGAATTTATCTCCAAATGTTTGGCACTATGGAACACTCCGAAAAACTCAATCCGAAAAAAGATCTACACTAACCAAAATAGGGTTCAAATTCTAACCTTCTTGCTCAGGCGCACTGCTAATGGTAAATGGATGCCATTCATACGTAGCTATAGCTGGTATGTTGATGAACACGTAGTCACCAGCGTGGAAGTCGAAAAGTGGAGGGCGCTTCACTACCAGGTGGGTTACTCTTGAAGGAAGAAGGATCCCTGATGAAATGTAGGTTTTACCACGCTCTGATCTGGAAAATATTAAAACAGAATTAATTATCAGATTAGTGTAGAACTTCTGGATTATTTTGGTGAAGGTGAAGAACTAAAGTCGCCAACATAGCGATCAAAGTAGGCAAGTTGTAGGGACAGTGGGTAGGCCACATTGCTCGTAGAATCGATAACCGCTGAGGTTTAAAGGTTCACGAGTGGAGACCACGCAATGGTCGCCGCAGCGTCGGCAGGCCCGCTGCAAGGTGGACTGATGACATTATTAAAATTGTGGGAAGGTGATGGATGCTAACGGCCGGCAAACGATCGCTGTGGCGGTTTAAACGGGAGATCTGTGTCCAGCGGTAGACGTCCCCAGGCTGATGATGATGATGATGGTGAAAGCGACGCCAATCTGATAGTAAACGGTCAGTATACGGTGAAAAACCTTACACACATCCAAAACCTACATTTATTCCGTAAGGTGATATATTTTAGTTGCAAAGTATCGAGCGTAAAATAATCGCTGTGCTTATAATTTCATTTTTAAAAGCATATTTAAAAATATTACTTCATCCAAGCAAGCCGCATGATCCTTTCTCCTACATAAAGGGCTCCTGGTACCACGAACCACTTCCAGAAGTTGGGGCCGTGGAAAAGTAGAACTAGCCAGAACGGGACGTAGAGGAGATGAGTCCAGTAGAATACCTGGAAATAACGAATTGTTGATTTGACTGACGAACAAACGAAATTCATTAATTAATAAATTTTCTATTAAAAAAATTAGTTACCTCGAAGCTCCCCCTTCTTCTTATGAAAGGCTGGCTGCAGATAAACAACACAAGCAAAGCAGCACACAGCACTACACCTGTAGGGTTCGCACATCCTGGCACTGTGCCATATAGACCTGGTCGTTCGGTGAGCAACCACTCGTAGAGAGTGTAATTCTGACTGTTGGTGACTGGGTCGTTGACTACTATGATACCTGGAAGAGACGTACTTCTTTACGAGGACTAAATTTTGAAATTATCGTTTGTCTGTTACAGTATACTGCTGGACATAGGGTACTCTTATAAAAGAACTACGCAGAGTAAGGGCATTTTTTGAACTAATTAGAGCTTGAAGAATGGATCTTAAAAGTAGGTGCACTACAATAGGAGTAAAATTGTACTTAGGAGTGTTGGGATTATAAGAAGTCGGAGCGTTCTCATATGTTGCTTCTACTTAGAATATTATAACCATTTTTGCAAGGTGGCCTGTGAAGAGCAGTAGAAGTGTGGTCAGTGGCTAGCTGTAAGAGAGGCTTGAGTCTAACAGTTGACAAAATGATGTCGCTGATGGTTTGAGCACAACATGGTGATAGCACGAATTGGGAAATTCGTATCAGAAGATTATCATAAATTGAATTGATTATCTTTGGTATCTAAAACTTCGTAATTGGGTAAGTTTTATTTATAACAACGTAACGTTTAAGAGACTTAGATACTCACTAAAATTACACAAATGCATGATAGTATGCACCACGCTGTAAATGAAGATGCAGACTCCACACATCTTGTGCAGGTAGATGTGATGGTCCAGCGGCAGGTAGCTGCTGAAGCCCCGGGTTCGAAGCTGGGTCAGGCAATGGCGCAGCATCAGGACTAGCACCCAGGCACAGTTGAAATTTAGGCACTGACCTGATAATAAAACGAATGTACCCGTCAGGTTATGCAGCTGACAGCGCTTATTGCTTTCTACTTGTACGTACATTGTTCACACATCGTATGTAAAAAGTGACAATAAGTAAGATACAGGGCAGTAAATACCATATTCTGATTCTTCTAATGACTTATTCTACTAGACAGAGAGATATACATAATAGATCTTCGTTACAAGAAAGTTTAAAAATGTAATATTTCTCAAAATTAATCCGAATGAAGAACTGTCTTTTTTAATAACATATGAATTTACTATAAACCAAAATGTCTCAAGTTCGAGTATAATAATTTAGTGGGACATTAACACACACAGCCATCTGATCCCAAACTAAGCAGAGCTTGTACTATGGAAACCAGATAAATGGTATTACTTTTCTTTTGTAAATACAGACTTAGATATGGATAATTACACCCAGACACAAGACAAACAGACATGTTTATCACACAAATGTCTGACTTTGCTAGGAATCTAACCCACGATCTGCTGCGTGAAAAGCAAGTATCTTACCGACCACCGGCCCGTCAAATACCCATTTAATTTCAATGCTGAACAGAATATACTAATCGATTTACCCACAGATTTGGCTATTCTGTATTTATTTCACTGTCCAGCAAGATTATTATATAAAATTATTTACCACAAGCCCTCGCTATGATGACGAACCCATTGTGATTTCTATACTCCACACATCGGGCTACAAACAGCCCCAAGTTCACAAGGAAGAACAGTCCCAAGTAGCTGAGGTATACATAGTTGTTCTTGAAGTATGGAACTGAAAGCTGGTACGGCTTCAGACGAGAGAGACGCTGGAGGAAGGTGACAGGCTCTGGTTCTTGCTTTGGCGGAACTAGCCAACGGTCTATGCTGAAACAATTTTCAGTTTAATTCTAAAAGTAATATCACTTCAACCCTTTTTAGTGTCCCACTGCTGGGCACGGGTCTTCTCTCAACTATCTTACGAGTTGAGAGAGTTTAGGCCTTAATCCACACACGCTGGCCAAGTGCGGGTTGGTGGATGTCACATGTCCTCGAATGATTAGTTCTTAGACATGCCGGTTTCTTCACGATGTTTTCCTTCACCGATATTGAGCAGCGGAGATGAAACAATTCACACAAAGATGTGTGGGCACGACCAGGATTCGAACCCGCGACCTTATTTTTATGAGGCGAGGCCCGTACCGCTGCGCCACCGCTGCTCAAGTAATATAGTTTTGCTTTTATAATGGACACCGCAAGAATAACTTAAGTAATCACAGGCGGTTAAAAGGTTAGGAGGAAAGGTTTGTACTCTAATAACCCTTGTCAGTGTATCTGATAAATTTCCTTTCATTTTCTGTAGGCTAATTCAGGTAATTTCTTGACGCACCGATCAAGTTGTGTTGCAGTTACAATTAGGTTTACGTCTTACTTATATATGGTGGAAATTCCACGGGCACGCACAAAGCGCTTTGGCTCCACTTTTATTGTGCGAACTGCCAAATTGTGGAATTCGTTGCCGGCATCTCTGTTTCCCGATAACTATAATCTACCTGTCTTCTAGTCACGAGTGAATCGGTATTTATTAGGTAAGCGCGTTCCATCGTAGACTACAACATGGCTTCACATCAGGCAAGTTGTGGTCAAGCGCAAACCTATTAAAGGATAAAAAAAAATGGTATTCTTGTACCTGTCATTCACAACCTGAAAGCTAAAGCGCTTGAGTGACGCGAACTTGACGCGAACGTATGTGACAGCGGTTGTCAAAACTACGAGAGTACGAAAAGGACTGTTTTGATCGAAACTTAACTGCAACTGCATTGCAACTGAACTTATTTAGTTACCCGAATTGGCCTACACCTGCATGAGAAGCAAGTATCTTACCGACCACGCCACCAGCCTTTCCTTAAACTGGATAGGTAAATAAGGTAGCAAAGGAGTTCTAAGAAGTAAATTGTGCCGTGATTTTAGAGAAAACTTTCTTACATTATACGCTTAGTAGAAAGTTCAAAAGTTGAGCTGGCTTAAGATATGCTTTGAAATAAAACTACTTAATAACGGATTTTAACGCGGTTCATTTTAGATTTTAGATCCCGACGTTTCAGTCTTTTCAGACTTTATTCACGGGTGGACTGAGGTATTTGACGTCCAAAAATATTAATTCACAATTATCACTGACTACCTACAAACATTATTATTTAAGTTGTGTTCCGATTTAAGCAAACTGAGCTCACAGTGTCTTGAATTCTGAGTTGATTTTTCTTGGGTTTTGGTACAAGTAAATTAAGCACTGGATCCCAGGCTGGTGGTATAGATATGCTGCTATTGTCCATATTAACTAATGAAATTAGTACCTGATAGACAGATTCTCCAGCAGTCCTTCATGACTCTCCAGTTGTGTCTTTAACGCCTCATACGTAATAGCACCTCGTTTTTCTGTATCAGCATCCTCGAACATCGCCGTGGTCAGTTCGAGGAGCTGTTCATCACTAAACTGCATCCCGTTTTCTTCCATACACGCCCTCATTACGTGCTGAAGTTCACGATGCTGGATAAGACCATCACCTGAATGGTTTAGAGATGAATCTTTAGTATGATAAAGTGCTAGAAATGTACCAAAGCTTCAAGCAAGCAATTAATTAGGAATAGGATGCCAATGATGTCCTCGAATGTTAGTTCTTAGACATGTCGGTTTCCTCACGATGTTCTTCTTCACATATTGAGCTTTGGCGATGAAATAAATTCACACTAAGTTGTTCTCACGATGGGAATCGAACCCAGGTCGCGAACATTATTTCTAAGGCGATACCAGTCTTTACCATCCAAATCATAGACTTTGAACAGGAATCGTATCTTGTCCTCTGGAGTCTGCCCCGCGAACCGATGGACAGCTGCAATGAACTCCTGGAGTGACACAGCGCCTGAGTCATCTTCATCGAAGATTTGGAATACTCTCTCCGTGAAGAATGGCTGGAACATTATGAAAATGTTGAATAAAACTATTTTATAATGGATATATAAACCGCGATAATAAATAAACCTCGATAAAATATCGCGGTTTATTTTAAATCTCGACGTTTCAAAGTCTTTTCAGACTTCATGGTCACGGGTCGAAGACAAAAAACAAGAATCCGTTAAAGTATAGTTTTATTTCAATGTGTGATATTCGCGTAAATTTAAGAAAACCTGAAAATGGTTTTATTATTATAGCGATGGGATAAGGCCTTAATCCACACACGCTAGCTACTCGTAAGTGAAAAAGTTGGTGAATGTCACATGTACACGAATGATTAATTCTTAGATATGCTTGCTTCCTCACGATGTTTCATTCCACCGATAAGTGTAAGTATATTTTCTCCTTACATTTTTAGAAACAACGATCTTCTGGAACTGTTCCCTGGTGATCTCCTTCTCGTCTCCAACCGTAGCTCGGAACAGTTTCTCCAAACGGTCTATACTGTGTTTGTCGAAGCCCACGCGTGGCCTGCAATATAAGATTTTTTATTCTGAAATAAGCTTGCGCCAGACTACAACTGTTTTTAAGGACTTAACCCATCACCGTAATCCCGTCACTGCTAATCCTGTAAGCCAGGTTGTACAGCAGCTCCGTGAAGAGACTCCGGATTTGAACCCGGCCAATTCCCGGGACACCTAAACTGTCTTGGATCCCGCAAGAATTTAATCAGGAAAGTAATAGGAGGAGTTGGATAGTTACATTGTCCACTGACTACAACTTGCCTGATGTTAGGTAATTATGTAGTCTACGATGAAACGCGCCTGCCATTGGCCAGTGCATTCACGAGTAAATCGGTGTACTGATATCGATTCTCTCTTGATTATGAATGATTTTCGATGAGAAGGTGGAAGTAGAATCTGGCTCCGTAATGTTAGAAAGGTTAAAGGAAATTTTAGATACATACCCTAACGATTATCTATTAAATGAACAATTCTTGTTTAAATATACCTACTTATATAAATATATAATCTGAATCTCGGAAACGGCTCCAACGACTTTCATGAAATTTAGGAATTTAGTTTTGGGGGCGATTGATCGATCTAGTTAGGTATTATTTACTAATATTGGTAACAAATTTCGCTGTATTTAAAATATTATTATCATCCCAGGTGGGAGATTGGACGGTCATGAAACTTGATGATCCCGTTTTGAATCCTGATAAATATTATTGTTTTATCACCTTTTATTTAATTCCCTCTTTTAGTAAGAAAAATTATTTCTGGAAGCTCTTTAATATAATGTCCAAAAAAAAACAAGAAACGCTCTGTCAGGGCAAGGCTGGGTACTATGCGTTTCAAATGAGAATAGGATTGGAAATCCGCCATCTTGGACCGGAATGCGCAACAACTTCACATTTTTAGTACAGTTAGCAAAAATGTTTCTTCTATCAATCAAGATGATCAATCAATTCAATCTAGATGAAACAAAATAAAAATGCGTTTATCTTACTGCCGTTCGACTAAAATTGGACATTTGGAGTAGAATATTTAAGTAGGAACACATTTTTGGTATAAAGTTAGTCGCGAGTCCAGTCCTATTTTTATTTGAAACGCATAGTAAACACAAACGCTGGGTAAACACAAACGCTGGGTAAACACGAACGCTGGGTAAACACGACCGCTGGGTAGTCACGAACACAGCTATTTCATTGCGTTAGAAAGAGATAACATAATTCCATTCATCGCTATCTTAGAATTTACTTCAATCTTTTAATTCTGTCACACCATGAATAGTGTCAAGCGACCAGTGGAGCATTACGGGTTCACACTGGATTCAAGGTTTTAATTCAAATGATTACTTATTTTCGCTGCCATTTTTAATTAAACACGCTTTGAAAGTAATAATAATTCATTTTGTCGATAGTAATAGTCTGAAGTATGATAATTTACCCTATTAAGGTTAACTTGCAGCTATATTTCGTTTTATTTCAATACTCCCTTAGGTGTTCGAAATTACCCCGCCTCCCATAACTTTACTATCCCATATGTAAAGGGCGAGCGTAACACGGTGAGTGATCTCACTTCAAGATGCTTTTTACGATTTTTCTTCATCAGAAAAGTCTTAGCTCCACCCAGTTACTATGTGAACAGTGGGTATAAAAAAGGTTTATTACCTGTTGCAAGTAGCAACACTAGATTAATAATTTATAATGTTGGCAACTCTTTTTCTCTCTCTCTGTGCTTGTTCACGCAAAATTACACGGTTTAACATCAAGCTGCTAGTTTAATTTGTGTGGCGTTAAATCCAGCCCTATACAATACAAACGGTTCACTAATAAAAACACCACGGTGTTCATGGTCCTTCGCATATATTTGAAGATCTCGCCATTCAAGGGAAACTGCAGCCTGCATCAAGTAAGCCAAAAATCTATTTTTCTCGTGGAAGCCATTTTGATTTGTGGAACAGGACTAATCGGGCAATCGCTTTAAAGCGCTGCAGTCGCTGAATCCCGACGCACGCCATCCGACTACGTTCGAATTCCGCCACATCCGCAAGAGTTAAGAGAGAAGCACATAAAGCGCTTCAGTCGCTGGATAATCGACTCGCGCCACCAAGTGACACGTTCCATTTCTGTGATCAGAGCAATAGCTCAAACGCAGCAAAAGCAAACGCAAGCTGACCGAGATGGCAAGTCTTTGAAGATTGAGGAGAGTGAGACGGAAATATTTCCCGTCCGCGCCGACGCTGCACTTCAACCGTCGCCCGCGCCGGAACGCTACTGCCCCACCCGCCCCCAAGCCTCGCATCGCATCGCATCCCGCCAAGCCGCCAACCAAACAACACGAACGAAGCCGAGAAGCTATCGTTTTAGAAAATTAGTTCGCCATTCCTTTTAATTCATTATTGTAAATTGCATATAATTGAACCCTGTGTAAATCTCAAAAATTGTAAAGCTGTGTGGCCACTGTAGACCGATTCACGTTAAATTGTTTAGCTTTACGCAATATATACTGATGGAGGCCGAACTTAGGAGAAATGTCGCGTCACGAGGATACGCCAAAGGTACGATTTCAAGGTTAATAACTTTCGCCACTGATTCTAAGCTGGAAGAAGTTTCACTTGGCATAATCGAGGCAAAGCGCGAACGTCTCATCACCGCCTTTCGCGAGTATGAAAGGCTGTGCAAAGAGATACTATATTTAAACCCCGATGATGCTGAAAAGGTAGAAATCGTAGAGGAAAATTATTTTATAACATTGACGACGTTCGATAGCGTCATATCCGCACGCGCTGAAAAGTTTCCTATAAAGTCTGACTCCTCCGAATCACCACTTTCTGCCAAATTAACATTACCTCCTATACAAATTAACGAGTTCGATGGTAAGTTCACAGACTACGTTCCATTTATAAATCTGTTTGACTCTTTGATACACAATAATACAAAATTAGACCCTGTCCAGAAACTGTACTACCTAAGAACATATCTTAAAGATGAACCGCTTAATTTAATAAAAAACTTGCCACTTACAAATGATAGCTACACAGAAGCAAAAGAACTACTTTCTAATCGATATGCTAACAAATATAAAATTGTAAATACACACATCAGCAATTTGTTAGATCTTAAGAGCCTAGGTAGACCCACAGCCATTGCTTTAAGGGAATTTGTAGCAAACGTAAGACAGCAATTGGCTGCCATAAAGGTCCTTGATAATAAAATACAACACTGGGACTCCATCTTAATTTGTATCTTGTCTCGTAAACTAGACACATACACGTCCAGAGAATACCAGTTGGAAAGAGATCAAACTTCAGAGCCCGATCTGCAAGGATTATTGAAGTACCTAGAGCGAAAGGCTTTGGCCATGGAAAATGCTGAGCAAAACAATTACAACAGCAGGATGGTTTTACATGGTGTGAATGTGGCAACATGCAGTTACTGTAAGTGTATGCACAAATTATTCAAATGCAAGGCTTTTAATTTACTTCCTGTTATAGAACGGGCACTTTTTGTAAAAAACAACAAATTGTGTACTATATGTTTAGGTTCCCATACAGCTAAATGCAGGTATCATTTTAGGTGCACTCAGTGCAAAGGGGCACACAACACATTACTACATGGCACCAGTGACCTTGGCTCTGCACCTGTCACTTTAACAGGAAACACTAGCAATAATGTCCTCCTTCCTACCGCTAGAGTGAAACTGGTTGGAAGGGATGGTACTGAGTATCATATAAAGGCAATCCTAGACAGTGGATCCCAGGTCTCATTTGTCACCACTAAGCTTGTCCAGCTATTAGGAATGAATCCCAAACAAAGTGATACTAAGATCATTGGCATCTCAAATGCCACTAAAAATGTTAAGTTCTGGCTTCCTTTAGAAGTATATTCATTAAAAACACCCTTCAAAACATTTATAAACTGTCATGTTGTGCAGCAGATTACTTGCAAATTGCCCCAACAAGAAATTGACTTGTCAACAGTTACTATACCACCTAACATATCTTTAGCAGATGAACAATTCTATTTACCCAGTGACATTCATATGTTAATAGGTGCGGATGTGTTTTTCCAGACCCTGTTACCAAGCCAACAGACTGTCAATCTAGCCCAATCGACAGAGCTGACACGGAGTGAGGCCAGTGAGTCCACAAGCACCAACCAGTTTGCACAGCAGATTAGTAACTCTCAACTTTATATTATTAATACCTACTTTGGTGGCATTGTAGCAGGAAATTTGCAAGGATTTACTTTCCCAGTAACATGCAATAATGTAGTTTTAAAATGTGAATTAGGGTTGTCAGATACACTTGCTCAGTTTTGGGCTACTGAAAAGGTGCCTGAACTGTACAATGAGCAAACTCCAGAGCAAGAACATTGTGAAGAAATATTTAAAAATTCTGTTAAGCTAGATAATAATAGATTTGAAGTTGCTTTGCCTTTGAAATTACCTTTAGGACAAGTTAATAATGTTCTTGGTGAATCTTTTCATTTTGCACTTAAGAGGTTTTTAAATCTAGAAAAGAAATTACATGCCAACCCTGATTTATTTATACAGTATCAAAAGTTTATTCATGAATACTTAGCACTTATTAAGCATGCTCACTACATAGATATTGAGTCCATTGATTTAGATAAGCAGCCAGTGTATTTTCTCCCACACCATGCAGTCATTAATGACAATAGCAAAACCACTAAGCTCAGGACTGTCTTTGATGGCTCTATGAAAACAAATAAAAAGGTATCGTTAAATGATTTGCAACTTAATGGGCCCGTAGTTCAAAGAAATTTGTTTGATATAATATTATTATTCCGTTTAGGCAGGCACACATTTACAGCAGATATAAAGCGTATGTTTCGCAATATCAATGTTGCCCCTATGTACACTTCCCTTCAGAATATATTATGGAGAGATAATCCCTTGGAATGTATCAGGTGTATTAGGCTAGATACTGTGACTTATGGGCTGAAAAGTTCCACTTATCTTGCAACCCGTTGTCTGGATGAGTTAGCAAATAGGAATGAAAAACAATTTCCTTTAGCTGCATCTATTTTAAAGAACAATGTGTACTGTGATGACATCTTATACTCCAACAATGATATTGATACAACACTAGCTGCAAGAGACCAGTTACGCAATCTTCTACTGTTAGGTAGCTTCAATACTCATAAATAGGCCTCAAATAGCGAGCAGGTTTTATCAGAAATACCACCAAACGATCAACATTTTGATAGTTTAGATTTACAAAGGGATAATCATAACATGAAAACTTTAGGTTTGACTGTAAATGTAAAGCACGATCATTTCATTATTTCTTCTCCAGAAGCATACAGCTCAGAAAAGGTCACAAAAAGAAGTATTTTGAGTTTTATAGGTAGGTTCTATGACCCAATGGGGTTTGTTAGTCCTATTATAGTCACAGCAAAGTTCATAATGCAAAAGCTATGGTTACAAAATACTGATTGGAAGGACAGCCCTCCACCTGAGGTCCGGCAAGAGTGGCTGCAGTTTACAGCTGACTTAGCTGTAATGAAACCCATAATCTTAGAAAGGAATATAAATATTTTTGATATAGACACAGCAGAGTTGGTCGGATTTGCGGATGCGTCGAGCACAACTGCCCATGGATGCTGCGTCTACCTTCGGTCCTGCAATTCTTCAGGTACCTATGTTCATTTACTCTGTTCAAAATCAAGAATCAATCCTATACAAAAGAAAGGCATGACGGTACCCAGACTTGAGTTGAATGCTGCCCTATTACTAGCTAAGCTAATGTCCAAAGTGCATGACGTACTGATGCTCAAAGTTATCATAAAAAATGTCTTTTTATTCAGCGACTCCAAGATTGTTCTCGCTTGGCTAAATACTGACCCGACACAGCTTAAATCTTATGTGGCGAACAGAGTGAGCGTCATTCGCGAACACACCTCTAGATGGCGTTGGTTGTACGTCAGTACCAGTGATAACCCAGCCGACCTGATAAGCCGAGGTGTCAAGCCAGGTGAGCTGAGTAGCTGCACTCTATGGTGGCATGGTCCACAATTTCTACAGAACAGTGAGTACAATTTTAATTGTGACAATATGGACCAGGACCTACCTTGCGTTATACCTGAAGTAAAGCTCTGTTCGGCTTTCTCCTGCAACCTAACTTGCAAAAGTCTAAATCCACTTGAGTTTGTGTTCAAGCGCTTACATAATTATTCAAACATACACAAAATGGTAAGAGTTCTAGCTTACATACTAAGATTTTTAAATAACCTTAATAGCAGAAACGCAAGAGTACACACACACTATTTGACTACTGAAGAGCTTAATAACTCACTTATGTTGATAATTCAATATGAGCAAAGTATACACTTCCAATCTGAACTAGTCGCTTTAAGGAATGACTGCAATATTAAAGGCAACCTAGCTCAATTGCACCCCTTTATTGACGATCAAGGGCTTTTACGCGTAGGTGGCAGGCTTCATCATGCTGAAATAACTTACAATAAGAAGCACCCTATCTTGCTTCCTAAGGGCTCCTTTATTACTGAATTGCTTATAAAAAATGAACATGAAAGATTATTGCATGCAGGACCTAGGCTCTTACTCTCTAACTTAAATCAAAGATTCTGGATTGTTAATGGCTTGCTAGAAGTTAAGAAAATAACTCACAAATGTGTTACATGTTTTAGACAAAAGGCTACAGTGGCCAAACAGCTGATGGGTTCCTTGCCTAGTGGACGTGTCACCACTACCAGTCGGCCGTTTGAAATAGTTGGGGTGGATTTCGCTGGGCCTATCAATGTTAAGCTGTCCCGCGTGAGGCGATCTGTTATTGGAAAGGGTTATATTTGCGTGTTTGTCTGTTTTGCCACAAAGGCAGTCCATCTGGAACTTGCCTCAGACTTAACAACAGATACCTTCCTCGCGTGTTTTAGAAGGTTAATATCTAGAAGAGGATTACCCAGGGAAATCCACTGTGACAATGCCAGTACGTTCAAATGTGCAAGGACACAGCTAACTGAGCTCTACAAGCTGCAGCTTTCCCAAGATCACCAAAAGAATGTGCAGAACTTTGCTACTCAGAGCAGTGGCGTAGCGTGCCTTGTCGGGGCCCCATATAAAAAAAAATTTGGAGGCCCTTATATGGAGGTAAAGATTTTTCACAAAAGAAAAAAAATATTGTGAGAAGAAATATTTATTTATCACATAATTTACCCATTTTACAAATAAAAATCGAATTTTAAATATTCACTCTCCTTGCCTTTTTTTCGGCAAACTGATTTATTAAATCATTTATGGCTGATGATGATTTTAGTTTTTGTTTTTATTCTTTTTCCTTACACACTTTGGGGGCCCCCGTGGCCCGGGGCCCCGTATAATTGATACGGCAAATACGGCGGTAGCTACGCCCCTGACTCAGAGAGGCATTAACTTTCATTTCATTCCGAGTTATTCTCCTACATTTGGTGGACTTTGGGAAGCTGCGGTTAAAAGCACTAAATATCATTTAAAAAGAGTTTTACAAAATACTGTTTTAACGTATGAACAGCTCAATACTGTTCTAACAGAAATAGAAGCGGTACTTAATTCGCGACCTATTTTACCTTTATCGTCGGATCCAGATGATTATTGTTATTTATCTCCAGGTCACTTTATTATAGGTGATTCTTTAACTATGTACCCTGAAGGTGAGGTAGGTAATGTGCCACAAAATAAACTAAAGTTTTGGCAGCTATGTACCAACTTAAAACAAGCCTTTTGGAAGACCTGGCATAAATATTATTTAAATATTTTACAAAATAGACCCAAGTGGAAAACTGATGTCTGTAATGTAAAGAAAGGTAATTTAGTTATTTTAAAGGAAGACAATACTCCTTCTATGTGTTGGCCCATGGCCAGAATAGTTAAAGTATTTCCCGGTCATGACGGTAAGATAAGAACTGTAGAAGTAAAAACATGTAATAATAAAACTCATGTTAGAGGTATTCATAAGATTTGTGTATTACCCATTGATGATAACCAAGTTTAATTTAATTCTATTTGTAACTTAGTTTGTTCTAAGTATTTGTAACATCTTATAATTATAAGGCTGCAGTTTGATTTAATTATATTTGTAATTTGGTTTATACTAAGTACTTATAATATCTTAGTGTATAAGGCCCGCAGCATGTTGCAAGTAGCAACACTAGATTAATAATTTATAATGTTGGCAACTCTTTTTCTCTCTCTCTGTGCTTGTTCACGCAAAATTACACGGTTTAACATCAAGCTGCTAGTTTAATTTGTGTGGCGTTAAATCCAGCCCTATACAATACAAACGGTTCACTAATAAAAACACCACGGTGTTCATTACCTTGAAACAGTAGCGAGGAACTCCATGATCTCTTCAGCAGTAGTATACCCATCACAATCAGTGTCCACTACTCTAAACAACTTGTTTGTCACCTGCACATAATAATTTATATAAAATATCTACACCAAATAACATTAATTGAACGCAATTGACTTATTTAATAGGTAGGTACTAGTTCAAAATAGTAAAAATATATTGTGGGTAGGAATTAAAATCAAGACATACACGTTTAATATTACTTTAAGTGACTGTTGAAAACTACTTTTACTATCAATTTGAATTATATTATTGTAGTTAAAACAAAAACAAAATCAAAATCGTAAAGTTACTGAAAATAAAAACTTCAAACAGCGCCATCTAGTTTTAAATGAATAAAACTTATTTATTCTGCAAAACCAAAACTTACGACTTTGTTCTGAAGAATCCGTCGAAAACTATCTAAAGTGATAACACCGTTGCCACAGAGCACGTATGCGATGCTTTCCACTTGCTCCACGAAATCCAGCTGTTTGTCTTCCCTAGAAATCATAATAAACTAAGTTTAGTCTACTCACCGCTAGATGGCGCTTACAAATAAAAAATAAGTATCTGAAGGTTTCATTCAACCTTCAGATGGTACAGTTACTTATATTTATCTATTCGCCACTAGATGGCAGTAAAGACGCCTAACTTTAAAAAATATGTTGTGTTGCACTTACCATTTATAAACTTGCTTGAGCCGCTCCTTAAGGTACTCCAGCCATGGATCCTGGTCTAAATGGTCTCTGCAGTCCACATCGAACAAACGGAATATACGCTCCAATAGATCCTGAAAATATTTTTAATATTATTAAGCATTCCGTCTACGAGGGTTTTTATACTCCAACAGGCTTGCGTTTGACTACAACTTGCCTGATGTTAAGCAATGATGTAACGATGGAACGCGCCTGCCCAATATACCGATTCACTTGGGATTACGAGTACCACTACCAACTACCAGACGCACTGTGCGTACTCTTAGTGACATATCTTTTAATCTCTATAACTACTTATAGCTAAACAGCTATAATTAATTAATTCATCACGATTTTATCGATAAACGCCCATTTTAGAAGTGCTAATTAGTGTCAGCTGTCAATCTGTGTAGGATTAGTAATGATGACAGGCCCTGCCCCTTTGATATAACTTGGTGTTGCGTAATCTTGAATCCCAAACAATTTAATTTGACAGGCGGTGACGTGGTCGGTAAGATACTTGCTTTTCACGCCGCAGGTCGTGTGTTCGATTGCCACTCAAGTCAGATTTGTGATGAACACGTCTGTTTGTCTTGAGTCTGGGTGTAATTGTCTATATTTATGTATGTATTTACAAAAGAAAGTACCTAAGTATTATATGTAGTATATTACCAGTTATCTGGTTTCCATAGTACAAGCTCACTTAGTTTGGGATCAGAAGACTGTGTGTGTTAATGTTCCACTATATTAATTATTAACTGTGTACGTACATAGGGCTACACATTATATACATATATCTAAGACGAGGCCCGTACAGCTGCATCACCTGAGGCGCGAGAATCTGCAAATCCTATAATTATACTATAATACTTACTCACTGAATTATTACGGGGAAAATAGCTTTGTCTGTCTGTCTCTCTGCCGCGCTTTCACGCTAAAAGTACAGAACCAATTTGGATGAAATTTGGTATGGAGATAGTTTGAGAACCGAGGAAGGACAGGTTTTATCCGACTACTCAAAACGAGGTTAATGGTTTAGACCGATAACCGATATACACGCGGGTGGAGCCGCAAGCGGAAAGCTAGTCTTGAATAAATTGAATCTACCAACTTTGTTTCAACTTTCACCAGAATTGTAATCAACTGAACCCAATAATGGTTAATAATTTCTTGGAACTTTGAGCTTATTATATCTGTAGCAATATCAAGCCCTGATAGAGGTCTACTACTTCGTCATTCGATCCGATAGTTAATTATTTACGATTTTTCGTTTCCAGTTTTAAGTTTTTAGTGTCGAGGGTTAGATAAATATCTCTAAAATTAAAATTATTTTTATAAATTAAATTAAAATAAATGAAATTAAATCATTATTTATTTCAAGCATGAACCCTTAAACAATTATAAAATTAAACAGATAATTGATAAACACGTAGATCCCCACCCCTCTTTTTCATTTTTTTAACTTTAATTGGCTTGCGCTTGACTACAACTTGTCTGATGTTAAGCAATGATGTAGTCCATAAAGGGATGCGTCTGCCCAATACATCGATTTACTGGTGACTTCGAATCATTTACTGTGAAGGTGGCAGTAGAATAAGGCTCCAAGGTCCAAGGCATGGTTCGTACCCTTATAAGAGTAACAACTCCAACCCACCCTATTAAATGGTACCACACATCTCACCGGAACCGCTTGACGGTGCGGTTTTGTCTGGTGGGCGGTCACTAACCACGGTCGAAGTCGAAGTTAATTACCAGTAAACTAATAATTAATTAATAATTATTTAATTGTCACCTGATTTGGACCACCCGGGGACCACGTGTCCCACGGACGAAGGTGACTCAACCCCAAAAAGGCGGCGTTTCGTTAGGGTTTTTAAAGGAAATCGAAAATCAAAAACATGTAATTAAATCTCACTATAGTACGTAATTTATTTATTTATGTATTACATTCTGTATTACAGACTTACAGCTAATAACAACTTTAATAGAAATTACTATATGAAACATTAAGCCAATTACAAGCCTTCACGTATAAGAAATTGCATATAAATTTATGTACTGTGTTTACACTTAAGTATAGTGAAAATGTTTACATTTTCTGTAATGTTTACAGTTATTGCATAAAATGATTAGTGACAAACCACACCGCATATTACCGCAGGTTAGGGTTGCCAACTATCCTGTTTTCCCAGGACATGTGCTGCTTTTTAGGGTGACCTGGATAGTTCCTAAGCATTGTCCTGAGTTTTTAAAGAACCTAAAGATCTATGTTTTAAAATTGGAAACGATCTCCAATCGTTTCACCGGGTCCTGGTTATATTAACCTTGTTTTCAGTATACATATAACAATGATAAGGTACTGCTTTTATTACAGTCCTGGTTTTAAACCCAAATGTCCTACCTTCAAATACAGGATTTCAAAGTTTGGAGATGGCAACCCTACCGCAGGTGTAAGACCGTTCTACATGACACGTAACTATCATGCAGTATCTCCTCCTTCGAACTTCATTAATCCCCGAACTTCATTTCTTAATAACAAAATCCCCGAATAAAATCCATATACATCACTTTAAATAAATTAATTGCATAGTATTGTCATAAATTTATGCAAATAAAAAAAAAGTAGTAGTAGTAGGTACCTAGTTTTTTTTTGTTAAAAAGTAGTTTTATTTCAATAAATAAATTGCATCAGAAACCGGCTCATTTATTAGACTAAAATTGTTATAAACGTGTGTCACACTTCAAAATAACAGGTTTCGTACTCTATCAGCTAGTAGTATTGTTGGAGCTGCGGAAGAGAGATGCCGTTATACAGTGTGTAGAGCGACATCTCTTTCGTACGACTACAATAATAATAATATACGGTGTCAGAGTACGGCTAACACTCATCATATGTTATAATCACATATTTAGGCATAGCTTATTTTTCTATTTATATCTTGGGGTGTCCATTAAATACGTGAGGCATTTTTGAGAATTCTCGACTCCCCCTACTCCAATTGTGAGATAACATAAGATTTTCCTCAACTCCCTACCGCCCTCTGCAAGAATGTCACGCGAGATTCTTCAAAACTTTTATTTGAGCTGTAAACGTGTTGGATTATTGAGAAACAAAACAAAACTAGTTGTAGTACTTCTATTGAAGACTATCAAAGACTAGTATTTGTGAATACTGTAATTTAAAAATACTATCATAATAAAAAATACAAAAATAAGAAAAGATTTATTCATTTAAGAAATAATTCACGCAATTTTACAGCGTTTTCTGTCATAAAAATAATTATGTCATATTTACCAAGACCCTGAAAGGGAGATTTGGAAAAATTTAGAATGATCCCCCCTAGATCACTTCACGTAATTAATGGACACCCCCTCTTGGCTAAGTTAGATTTCTTCACAAGAATAAAACGTATTGGTCTTAGGGAGAGCGGTATCTCCTAACAAGCATAAAGAAGGCTTCAATCATTAGCTATGATGAAACAATTAACTTGTGAATCAATAATATATTTATTCCATTTTCAATTTTAATTATAACAAATTTGCATTACATGTAAAAACCAATAAGAACACATTTCGTTTTCGTTGTGGGTTTGAAACGAGTACGATATCGAATTTTACCATAGTAGGTCATAATGGTTATTGCATGTAATAATTGGTGACAAACACACCACATATCATTACCACAGGTGTAAGGCGTGGCCGTTCTACATCACAGGTTATTATCATAGAGGATTATAAATCTTTATTATCTAACCTTTTAGTAAGGTCTCTGTTACACACATAATTTATTAATAGGTACTTTGTGACAAGGTTATTACAACCTCCTTTCTTCCTTGCCTCTTTTCTGGCAACTCTTGCGTTTCTTTTTTCGAACTAAATCTTTCTAAATTCAAAATTCATCGTGTCGTTCATTTGTTAATTTATTTTTGTTGTTCTGTATTTATAACTAGCGGACCCCGCAGACGTCGTCCTGCCCGGTAAAGCAATGCCACCTACCGGGTCCGAAAATAGATTACGACCGTTTCTCAGACCTACCGAATCGGTCAAGCCGTTTCTGAGGAGGTTGTTTTTTATTTTTCTTTGCGTAAGAACTATCCTCGTACTTCAAGGAACATTCTAAATAAAGAATTAGCGAAATCGGTTCAACCGTTTTCGAATTATGCGCTTACCAACACATTTTGCGATTCATTTTTATATATTAACACACACGGTCATCTGATCCCAAACTAAGCAGAGCTTGTACTATGTAAACCAGATAACTGGTAATATACTACTTATAATACTTTTGTTTTGTAAATACATACTTAAATATAGATATATAACTACACACAGACTCAAGATAAACAGACATGTTCAGCACAGATATATCTGACTTGGGTGCGAATCGAACTCACGACCTCCTAGACGCAGCTTTGTTCAAATATTGTATATTTGAACAAAGCGGCATCTATGAGGTATTTAGTCGATGGTTATACTCTACCGACTATACGTGATGTTAAACTCAAAGCAGATCCGCAATCACTAGCTCAGTCACGATTTTGTGACATATCTAGCTACAGAGGTCAAGTAAAGTTCTAGAAGTTGTAAATCGCTTGATATGTTGACGAATTGAATACAACCTTATTGTTTAACAGACCAACAGACAAAGGTGAATTCAGCCAGAACTGCGGCGAACTTCTGAGCAGCTGTGAAACGTGGTATCGGCTCTATTCTCTGCCTCAATCATTGTGTGAACTGATTTATCGCCGCTGCTCTATATCGGTAACTTTGCAAAATATTTTTTTTATTTTGCAATAAGCTTGCGCATGACTACAAATTGCCTGATAATAAGCAATAATGTAGTTTACGATGGGACCCGCCCGCCCAATATACCGGTTCACTCGTGATTACGAATGATTTTCGGTGGGAAGGTGGCAGTGAGCCTCCAAATGGTTAGAAAGAAGCAAAACTTCCGATTCACCTTCTTAAATAGTGTCACCAGACGCACCGGAACACGACAAGGCCGCTTGGAGGTGATGTTTTGTTTGGTGGGTAGTCACTAAGTTTATTGTCAGATAAATTTCCACCACCCGGGTGTCACAACATGCGCCTGCCGGTTCATACGGAGCATGTCAATGAATCGAAATTAAAATGCTGTGTAATATGACCACGTGTGGGGTTTCAGATAAAAGGTGCACTCCCACCGACAAAAGTGACTCGGCCCCCAAAATATTTTTGGGGCAAGTAAAATTCCTTATAATACGTGCATTGTGATCTTAGTTTTATGGTTTTGTAAAGCTTTTCTTCGTGATAAATAAATTTTAGTTGTTCAGATAGTATTGTCTTACATTTACGCGAATATCACACATTGAACATGAAGTCTGAAAAGACTTTGAAACGTCGGGATCTAAAATCTAAAATAAAACGCGATATAATCCGTTAAAAAGTAGTTTTATTTTTTAGTTGTTTGTTATCCCACAATAAATAAAATTAAATTTGACAAATGCTAATGAAGCATTCATCATCGTCATCATCATCATCATCATCAGCCTATTTTAGTCCACAGCTGGACATAGGCCTCTCTTAAACTGTGTCGCCCAGTTCTTGCCGTTTACCCTGCCGCGTTATAGCATTCACGCTTACAATATGACGGGCCGGTGGCGTGGTCGGTAAGATATTTGCTTTTCACGCCGCAGGTCGTGGGTTCGATTCCCACCCGAGACAAACATTAGTGTGATGAACATTTGTGTTTGTGTCGAGTCTGGGTGTAAATATCTATTATAAGTATATATTTACAAAAGAAAAGTATTATATGTATAGTATATACCAGTTATCTGGTTTCCATAACACAAGCTCTGCTTAGCTTGGGACCAGTTGACCGTGTGTGTTACTGTCCCAGAATATTTATTTATTTATTTAATATGTCGCTCATTTAGAGCGACAGTGACATAAATGCAAAGGAGAGGTCAAAAGTGGGCTAGAATTTTGAACACCAATGTGATATACCTCATTGGAAAGCTTATTTAATAAGCTGTTAGAATTTAACTAAACACGAATTTTAGGAGCAACCATTTTTGTAAAAATCAAAAAAATGTAATAGAAAAACAAAACGCACATTACCTTTAATTATCCGTTTCCTAAGCAGTATAAATATTGCAATCACGTCAATAATTGCATTCTGTTACAGTACTTTTCTCTTGTAATATTATTCTAGCTGCAGCTTAATGTAATTATGACGAAAAATATTTGTTATCTTATTAGTGTAATAACAAAACGCGTGGAAAAAAATATAATTACGGGAAACGTCAAGATGTCATTGTCATTGATCAGTTTGATTGACAGCGTCGAAATAATTTTGATTTTTTTGGTTGCTCAATTGTCATTTGACCATGGGGTTGCCAATTGCAATAATCATAATATTGCATTAAGGATTCTTATTTTCAATTTCAATTTTTTAAAAAACGGGGGGTGTAAAATTATTTTAAATACACCAAAAAATTTAATAAATTATGCTCTATTAACCTATGTAACTCAGATAGCTGTTCAAATTTACAATTATTTTAATCCCAGGCTCCATACATTTTTTGAACGTCTCCTTTGTAAATTTTACAATACGTCAGTTTTAAGTTTTTTTTTTGTAACACTAAAGAACATTATTACTATTTGTTACAGCTGATGGTCATCTCTATATTTTATATATTATAGAGATTAGCTGTAACAAATAGTAACAATATTCTTTAGTGTTACGAAAAAATCTTAAAACTGACGTATTGTATAGTATATAGTCAGTAATAATTGTGATTAATATTTTTGGACGTCAAATATCTCAGTCCACCCGTGAACATGAAGTCTGAAAAGACTTTGAAACGTCGGGATCTAAAATCTAAAATAAACCGCGATAAAATCCGTTAAAAAGTAGTTTTATTTCAATAATTTATTGTTTCATTTTGTTACATAGCTCGTTTACAATAGTGCTAGGGACCTCATGTTAAGCAAATATAATGCTTGTAGCATGAGGACCCCCTCTTTCTTAAATAAAAAAAAAAAATAAAAATAACACATTAGAGAAATGACCTAGTATAAATAATTTCATCTAAGCCGAATTAAATGACATACAAATGACCTCTCATTAAAGTTTCGTAAGTTAAAACTAAGTAATCTGCAATTAATCTGATTGCTTAACTCATGTAATAAATAAGTTTTACAACGGATATTGTAACACTAAGGGTTTCCGTTCAATAGAAAGTTTTGTAGTTATCATTATAAATATTTAATTAAACGTAAGTACCTAATAAAAATCATTAAAATCTGGGTGCCTTCAAGGCTACGAATAGGTAAATATCACCATCCCCACTTCAAACTATTTTAGTGTCGCACGCACGGCACAGGTTTTCCCGTGCCCTTCGACCCGTGCCCAGCTATGGGACACTAAAATAAATATTCTAGATATTCTAGGACATTAACACACACGGTCATCTGCGCCCTAATTCACGTAATTTCTTGACGCACCGATCAAGTCGCAGTGCAGTTGCAGTTAAGTTTACGTCTTAGTGCAAAATGGTATTCATCTAATTATTTAGCCATCATATCTAGTCTATGCGCTCGCGTGACGCGAACTTGACGCGAGCGTATCTGACAGCGGTTGTCAAAATTACCAGAATACAAAAAGGGCTGTTTTTATCGAAACTTAACTGCAACTGCACTGTAACTAAACTTATTTAATTACGTGAATTAGCCTACTGGTCCCAAGTTAAGCAGAGCTTGTGTTATGGAAACCAGATAACTGGTATATACTATACTTATAATACTTTTCTTTTGTAAATATAGAACGCTGTCAATCAAACTGAACAATGACAATGACATTATGACGTTTCACGTAATCATCTTTTTTTTTCAACGCGTTTTGCTATGACACTATTTTTCGTCATAATTACATTAAACTGCAGCTAAAATAATATTAAAAAATAAAATACTATAGAACAATGCATGTTTTTATACGATTGCAATATTTATACTGCTTAGGAAACGAAAAATTAAAGGCAATGTGCGTTTTGTTACAATTACATTTATAGATTTTTTTACAAAAATCGGTGCTCCTAAAATTCATGTTTAATTATATTCTAATAGCTTTCCAATGAGACACATCACATTGGTGTTCCAAATGCTATCCCACTTTTGACCTCTCCTTTATCACAAATGGCACGTCTGCCTTCTTAAAGTGTGAGATACTATCAGTGTCAGCCTCACACGTGGCTGTGACGGTTGCGACATCATAGCGATTAATCTGAACATCGTGATCATTAGAATAGTCTTTTGTTGTAATATCAAGTATTAATGTTTGTGTTTGTCAAGTGTCATCATATTAATGTCACTTTCACTAGAACAACGCTCACGCAAGTATTACTCGAAGGTAGGCAGAGGCGAATATCACCCATATTTCGCCTGTTATGCTTAGGTCCCAGGCTGCTTCCCAGAGCAAGCCCAATTACAAGCTCTTATTGTTGACGGGCCGGTGGCGTGGTCGGTAAGATATTTGCTTATGGTGAGCAGCGGTGGCGTAGCGGTAAGGGCCTCGCATCATAAATAAGGTTGCGGGTTCGATTCTCAGTCGTACCCACACGTGTTATTGATATATCTAAAGCCATAATGTGAGGTAGAGTTAGCTAAAATATTAATAAATAGTCCAGAGTTTGTATTTATTCGTCAAACATCTTCTTCCTTCATCATACACACATTCAATCAGTAAGTGGTGGACACCATCAAGAGCTCTTATCTTATCTTATAAATGGGGCTGGTAGACCCAGAGCGCTTCGACCCAGCTGGATCTTTTGTGCTTCCCCTGGATACTATTCTTCCTCCTTGCTCCATTGTTTCTTCAGCGTCTTCACAAGCTAGGCAAGTGGGACTTTCTGCTAGCCCTATTCTCAACAGGTGTTTCTGCAGACCAAAGTGTCTAGATAATTCATTTTTTATTAGACAAGTTGTGTCAAGCGCGGACTTGTTTTAGTAGAACAAAAAATAAAAGTCGATTAAAAGGGCTATCATTCCCTTCAACTATTCATTAAGATGAAATCAGTCAGTGAAATATTATTTTGATAGCATCAGTGACGCAATTATTGCGGTAGGTTGTGCCGCTGGGCGTCATTTGTCATAACATGACATTGCGTTGTGATTGATAGATGACAGAGGCCGGCTTAGGGTTGCCACTTGATATAAATAAATAAATAAATAAATATTCTGAGACATTAACACACATGGTCATTTGGTCCCAAGCTAAGCAGAGCTTGTGTTATGGAAACCAGAAAACTGGTATATACTATACTTAGAATAATTTTCTTTTGTAAATATGTACTTAAAATAGATATTTACACCCAGACTCGACACAAACAGAAATGTTCCTCACTAATGTTTGTCTCGGGTGGGAATCGAACCCACGACCTGCGGCGTGAAAAGCAAGTATCTTACCGACCACGCCACCGGCCCGTCGAACCTACCGAATATACCTATTTATAGTGCCGTGCCATAGTAGACAGTTGACAGAGACAGGACACACAGAGTCAAATGATAAAAAAAAACACATGGAAAAGGAAAAATAAACGTAAATGGAAAACCATTAAAAGAAAATAAAAACAAAGAGTAATTGTGACCGAATCAGTGGCAAACATGGACATTGCTCAGTAAATTCTGTGAGTAGGTACTATCAGAGGCGACCCACAGCACTGATTTTCAGCAATGTCCATATTCCCACAGTGTGACGCCAGGCACCAAGGTTGCCAAAAGACCAAACCTGCATATGTGTACCTGGATACGCACAAAACGCTTTGCTTCCACTTTTATTGTGCGAACTGCCAAGTTGTAGAATTCACCGCCGGCATCTCTGTTTCCCATTAGCTATAATCTACCTGTCTATAAGTCACGAGTGAATCAGTATTTACTGGGTAAGCGCGTTTCATCGTGGACTACATAATTGCTAAACAACAGGCAAGTTGTAGCCAAGCGCAAGCCTATTACCGAATAAAAAATAAATAAAAACTTGAGAGGCGTCAAGGGACACCCGGATAGAACGAAGTTCCTTTCGATTAATTAGTGAAGGAATTGTAATGAAATTTTATTTTTTTTAAGTTATAATAATATTTTTTTTATTATTAACAAATATAATGTAATATAAAATATTTTTTTTTTTTCACAGATAGAGAAACATGCGCACGCCGCACAGCTTACAATAGCTTACTATAGCAAAAAGTGTCGTGACAACTTTTCGTAAGATTTTTTTCCGTCTAGCCCCCTAACAACGCGCGATAAGGAACTTCGTTCCAAAAAGTTATTGTAATGTTTTGAAAATAATAGTAATAATAATAAAGATGGCAACCCTAGGCCAACCGTCAATTTTCAAATCAGACGTTTATGTTTTAAACGTTGTATTGTCTATTACAGCGGTTGGTAAGCAGTTTAACCGTTGTAGTTAGTGAAGGCTGGTTAGCTTCCGGCGATGTTGGCTACATACCGATTAGCTGGTGACTAATAAGTGTTTGATTTATAGTTTAAAATAATAGATGTGCTTAAGACCCAGTGGCTTAACGTGCTCCTCGAGGCACGGAGGGTAGTCCCTGAACCAACCAGACACCGAAACAAATCTTTGTTGTTACACAAATATTGTCCGGGGCGGGAATCGAAACCGCGACCTCCAGGGCACCGTGTAGCCCAATCGGACGGCTTACACCGCTCGGCTACCGAGGTCGTCGAGGTATCGATTGTTATTCAAAATTGATAGACCTGTATTTTTCGAAAATGTATTTTATTATGCCTGTTTGCGTAGTAGCAGACCCAGTCAGCTAAGCCGGAGGTCATCGGTTCGATTCCACCACGACACATCTTTTTGTAATGAGCATAACTGTTTGTTCTGTGTCTGGATGTAATTTTTCTTTTATGTACCTATGTATAATTACAAAATATGTACTTATTTAAGTCTAGATTGCGCTGTCTGCACGTGTGTAAATATTAGATATTATTTCCAAAAATCACCAGTAGCAAAAGTAGAACCACCAATTTTCACAACCTAAAATTGAGGATCGCTGGCCAGCCATGTAAACCTCCCTTTACAACAACCTCCGCCTTATCGTAATACCAATTGCCTTGACAACTATGACGTCACAACATAATCCCTTCACACAATCTGACCTCAGCTCCTGATTGGTCAGATGTCACGCACTGACTGTTCCAAGGTTTAAAACAGCCAATAGGATTCGTTTTTTATACTTTAAGAAGGTGGAATTTATTTAATTGATATTAGTAGGGTTTATATAAATAAATAATATGCTCTACTCAGGCCTATATAATAAACACTGGGTCTAGAATCAGCTCTGATAGGTCCCCTTGGATTACATTACCCATGGTGCTTACTCCATTTTCACGAAGCAATTTTAAACCTCTCTTTTTTCTCTATGCTGTCTCCCGTTTTGCCTGGAGGGAATTGGACAATGTAACTTTCCAACTCCTCCTATTATATTTCTGATTAAATTCATGCAGGATCCAAGACAGTTGAGGTGTCTCGGGACTTGGCGGGGTTCAAATCCCGAGTCTCTTCACGGCGCCGTTGTCGATACTGACTTACAGGAGTAGCTATGGCGGGTTAAGTCTAAAAAAAAGAACTAATTTCATATTTATATCGATCATCTCAGTTTATGATCGATACATGAAGTTAAATCAATTCAATTATATATAATTATATACTTTACTTCCCTTTCATCAGGATGAGATGTCCGAATCCGAATTTCAGTCAGTTGATGAAGGGGGGTCCCTTCCGCCCGGTATGTAGCTAGAGGTAAGGACCTTCTGATAATAGCCTTGAGGTCTCATATCAGCCCCACAACAGGTAATTAATCTAGATACTAAACGCTTAAACAGCTATCTTATGAGTAATTTCTCAAAGCAATCATGCATATTGTGACCCTGATGTATATAATATACTGATATATATAATATAAGTATAGGGTACTAATCGGTTGGGTATCCACACGACAGGTATAAGTGGGCAGTAAATTAAATGAGCGCCTACTATCAGTTCTCGATATTAACTCGTATGTTCGAGGTGAATTTCGAGTGAGTTTTAGGATGATGTGAATATTAACATATAAGCAACGGAAGTAATCTTACGTAGTACGGGGGCTAAGTCACCTTCGTCCGTGGGTGTACACCTTTAATTGAATCCCCACACGTGGTTCCCGGGTGGTGCAAATCAGGTAACAATAAACTGGTGGTAGGCTTCGGCCGTGTAAGTCGCAACGCCAAGTGACCTTGCCGTGTTCCGGTGAGATGTCTGGTGACACCATGCAGAGAGGGTGGGTCGGAATTGTTGCTCCTTTAAGGTTTCCTTGGAGGCTCATTCCACTGCCACCTTCTCACCGATAATCATTCGTAATCACGAGTGAATCGGTATACTGGCGCGTTCCATCGTAGACTACATCATTGCTTAACATCAGGCAAGTGGAGTCAAGCGCCAGCCTATCGCAGAATAAAAAAACACCTCTGTGGCTATTTAGATAAACTCTTTTCTATGAAGCTCAATTCAATAAATACAATAATGTTATTATTGTTCAAAATATGAAAGTTTGTAGGTACATATTTGGATGGATGATTGTTAAATTTTCATTGGAAACTTCACAATTTATAACTTTGTTATCTTCGAACCATCCAAAACTTTAAATATTACGTTTTTCTTTTAATATAATTTTGTAGTTTTGTAGTGAATTTTAAGTAATAGTTGGTGATAGATAATATTTGTTTTTTTTTTATTACATACAAACAAATTAAACAGGTTTGATCTTTTGGCAACCTTGGCGCCTGACGTCACACTGTGGGAATATGGACATTGCTGAAAATCAGTGCTGTGGGTCGCCTCTAATAGGCACTCACAGCGTGTACTGAGCAATGTCCATGTTTGGCACAAGTAGGTCACACTTACTCTTTGTTTTTTATTTTTTTTTTCCATTTATGTTTTTTTTTATCATTTTGATTTTGTGTGTCCTGTCTGTGTCAAATAAATGTTTCTTTCTTCTTCTTTCTACTTAGGTGAATACATAATTAATGTCAATTGGATCACTAATGTAATAACAATAACATTAGGAAGATCTAAATAACGTGTATGCAATTCGCCTGCCTACATTCTCAGACATAATATAAGCTGTAGTTTTTATATTTTGAAACGCGTGAAATGAAAACGGCGTAATAACATCAACTTTTATTTATCACATCACTTCACTTCAACCCTGTCCCACTGCCGAGACGGGTCTTCTCTCAACTATGTTACTAGTTGAGAGAGTTCAGGCCTTAATCCACACACGCTGGCCAAGTGCGGGTTGGTGGATGTCACATGTCCTCCAATGGTTAGTTCTTAGACATGCCGGTTTCCTCACGATGTTTCCCTTCACCGATATTGAGCAGCGGTGATGAAACAATTCACACAAAGATGTGTGGGCACGACTGGGATTCGAGCCCGCGACCTTATATTTCTAAGGCGAGGCCCGTACCACTGCGCCACCGCTGCTCTAAACACATAAAAAAAATTGTATTCGGCTTGTCACATGATTCACACGTTCCCTTCTTTGGCTAACTCCGCTAAGTGGGCGGAAGGGACGTGACGTCAATGGCATGACGGGCTGACAGAAGATGTGGCTGACGTCACTTCCGTTACAGGTTTTCGAGATGCAGTTGTGTTGAATGAACACAACTTCAAACGAAAGTGTTTTATCTAATTAAATTAAAATAGTAATTGTAGTAAAATTCGAGAACTGATAGTAGCTCAGTGTGTGTAATCGACTAATCTAGACTGATCTAGGCTGACAGCTCACATTACCCAACGATTTCGCTGTGCAAACATTACTTAGTATAATTTTCTTTATGATCCTTTCAATAATTTTATAGCATGTATCCATTGGAGCAGCGGTGGCGCATTTTCGATTCACAGTCGCACCCATCTTTGTGTGAATTGTTTCAACATCGCTGCTCAATATTGGTGAAGGAAACATCGTGAGGAAACCGGCATGTCTAAGCATAAATCATTCGAGGACGTAACATCCACCACCCGCACTTGGCCAGTGTGCGTGGATTAAGACTTAAACTCGCTAAACTAGTAAAATGGCTAAGATGAGACCCGTGCCTAGCAGTGGGTTACTAAAAAGGGTTAAAGTGATTCCAAAAACGATTAAGAAAAAAAAGTCGAATATATTAGCGGTCCCGGTGAACTCTGGAACACGTATTTTACAAATTGGTTCAGTCGTTATCGAGTTTTAGCGTTTCAAACGTTCGTCAATTAATTTTTGTATAGAATATCTAGCGTTCCACCCGCGACTACGGTTCGCCTGTGAATATTTCGGTTATCGCGCTAAACCACTTTTTGTGCAGTCGTATAAAAACTTTCCAACTTACCCCGGGTTTCAAACTATCTCCATACCAAATTTCATCCAAATCGTTTCAGTAGTTTTGGCGTGCAAGCGCGGCAGACAGAATCACTTTCGCAATTATAATATTAGTAAGAATTAGTATTTTTTTTTAAATTTACTCGAATATCACACATTGAAATAAACTACTTTTTAACGGATTTTATCGCGATTTATTTTAGATTTTTATGTCCCGTCGTTAGTCTTTTTTTTCACCCGTGACCTTGAAGTCTTACAACACTTTGAAACGTCGGGATATAAAATCTAAAATAAACCGCAATAAAATCCGTTATAAAGTAGTTTTATTTCAATTAGTAAAAAATATCAAATCTCTGTTCCATAGTATAAGTATAAGCTCTGCTCAGTTTGAGATATTATTAATTAACTTTGGATTGAGTTTAGGATTTCACTTCAACCTTTTTAGAGTCCCACGGCTGGGCACGGGTCTTCTCTCAACTATATAACGAGTTGAGAGAGTTTAGGCCTTAATCCACACACGTTGGCCAACTGCGGGTTGGTGGATGTCACATGTCCTCGAATGATTTGATCTTAGACTTCCTTCACCGATATTGAGCAGCGGAGATAAAACAATTCACACAAAGATGTGTGGGCACGACGAGGATTCGAACCCGCGACCTTATTTTTTAAGGCGAGGCCCGTACCGCTGCGCCACTGTTGCTTGAGTTTAGGATTTAATTTATTTTAATTTTGTTTAGTTTATATTCCGATTAAATTCGCATTCGATAGTACATACTATGATAATTCAATCAACCCGGACCGCATGCAAAAACTAGTCCAATGTAAATGCAAATGATCCGCTTACCATAAATAAGACTTTACATGTCACATAAATTTTGTTCGCATTAACTGGGCCAAATTGTAATATTTTGTAATATATTACAAGTTACTGCACCTTGTAATAACCCTGTGTGTCTAATTTCATTTCTTTTTATCCTATAACAGGCTTTTACTTGGCTTTCTTTTGGGGGCTGAGTCACCTTCGTCTGTGGGTGTACCTCTAATTGAATCCCCACACGTGGTCCCCGAGTGGTGCAAATCAGGTGACAATCTACTGATGGTAGGCTTCGGCCATGGTTAGTGTCCACCCACCAGACAAAGCCGCACCGCCAAGCGGCTTTGCCGTGTTCCGGTGCGATGTCTGGTGACACCATGCAGGGAGGGTGGGTCGGAATTGGTGCTCCTTTAAGGTTTCTAACCTTAAGGAGGCTCATGCCACTGCAATCTTCTCACCGATAATCATTCGCAATTACGAGTGAATCGGTATACTGGGCTGGCGCGTTCTATCGTAGACTACGTCATTGCTTAGGTAACATCAGGCAAGTTGTAGTCAAGTGCCCGCCTATCGAAGAATGAAAAAAAGTACAACTTACAACTTATGTTTGACACTGTTTTATTTTTTTTTCTATTAATGGTTTTTCATTTATATTCTTTTTTTCTCTTTCTATGTGTTTTTTTTATCATTTGATTCTGTGTGTCCTGTCGTTGTCAAATAAATGTTTTTCTTTCTTTCTGTTTCTTTTAATTGATTTGATTTTGAATGATTTTCGGTGGGAGAGTGGCAGTGGATGAGAGCACAAAAATTACAGTAAAAAAAAAACGAATTCAACGACCCTATAATGTCCTACTGCTGGACATGCTGCCCAAGCGCGGGTTGATGGATGTCACATGTCCTCGAATGATGAAATTCCTCAAGATGGTATCTCTCACCAATATGCTGCAGACATGAATTAATTATGAGCGTCCCAGAGTGTATGGCTTAAGGCCTAAACTTTTAGAACTCTTAAGAATGTTGAAAAAAGACCCGTGCTCAGCAGTGGGACACTAAAATGGGTTGAAGCGAATTAACAAACATTCGCTGGGCCGGTGTCGTGATCGGTAAGATGTCTTTTCAGGCCGCAGGTCGTGGGTTCAATTCCCACCCGAGACAGACATTTGTGTAGGTACATGAACATCTGTTTGTCTGAGTCTGGGTGTAATTATATATATTAGTCTGTATTTACAAAAAAAATGTGTTATATTATAGTACATAAAAGTTTTGCTTAGTTTGGGATGAGATGACCTAGACTATTATTATTAATAAGATCACACACTACAAGGCACAATATGAACAGTTACTGTATTTGTCAAGTCATTTTGATCTAGATAACACGATTATGATTGTCAGCTTTTCGATTAGCCACGCCCCTTTAACTGACATAAATAAATACATACACACAAACACAGCTACTGTTGTATTATATAAAGAAGAACCGTTGTATTTTAAAGACCTCGGTTTTTTTAGAACTTAAGCACAGATAATATAATACTATAACTTAAGTTAGGGGCTCCCAGTAATAGGTAGTTTTCCTCACAAAAAGGAGGTGAATTAAAACAAATAAAATTGGGATCCGACCCAGGTAAATCTGGTTTCATGACCTAAGCTATCATAATAATAATAGTAATATAGTGGGACATTAACACACACGGTTATCTGATCCCAAACTAAGCAGAGCTTGTACTATGGAAACCAGATAACTGGTAATATACTACATATAATAATTTTCTTTAGTAAATACATACTTAAATATGAATAATTACACTCAGACACAAGACAAACATACATATTTAAACAAATGTTTGGTCTCGGGTGCGAATTGAACCCACGACCTGCGGCGTGAAAGGCAAGTATCTTACCGACCACACCACCGCTAACATTATTAATTGTGGCGAAATTTGCCTACCTATTCAAATAATATTTTAATAGCTCTACGTTGCCTTAAAACAAGAATAAAACGACGTTTTATAAAAATAAAATTGACCATGGACGCACTTACATACTCTCTAAATACCGATTCACTGTGACTTGAAGACAGGCAGATTATAGCTATCGGGAAACAGAGATGCCGGCGGCAAATTCCACAACTTAGCAGTTCGCACAGTAAAAGTGAAAGAAAGCGCTTTGATAGCGCTTCATATATCGATGGCGCGCAGCCATACCTCTACTTATCTTGTGTAACTCAAATCATTTTTTTAAAAAAGGGGAGGTGTAGAATGCAGTTACAAATAAGGTAAGGCGAGCTGCATACTACACAGTCTCACCCCGCAGGATCAAACGTAGTCTATATTTGAAAGCAGAGACCGATACAGCTATCGACATTGTTCCAATTATAATTTAAACACATTGCGACAACTTGTTATTTCGATTTGGTAACCTTTGGTGAATTAATTTGTTACATTGTAATCTTTGATTGATTAGAGAAACTATACATAGATACTAGTTATATAAAATACTAGTAGTTATACTAATTAAATTTTAACATTTATAAACTATAATAATAATTGAATTATTCTTTAAATAATATATGATTATTTTTAATTTTAATTTATTGATTTTGTTTTGTTTTATTTATTTAGTGACATTGTATTTTATTGCATTTTATGATCCAATTTGTTGATCGAAATAAATGATTCATTATTATTATTATTATTATTATATCAATAGCTCCGTCTACGAATAGGACTTTTTTTTTTATTTTGCCCTCCAGATAGATAAATCCAAGTATTGGATATGTATTTTTTTGAGTGATTAAAAATTACAGCGATACGTCTAAGCGAAATTTCGAAAGACGTCACGCTTAGGTAAGTTCAATACTTATGTGTGACGTAGCGCACTCCCACTCTATAACTTTAATGCGGTATATAATAATAATAATAATAAATATAATAAATATTTTTGGGACATTAACACACACCGTCATCTGGTCCTAAGCTAAGCAGAGCTTGTGTGGAAACCAGATAACTGGTACATACTATACATATAATACTTTTCTTTTGTAAATATATACATATAATATATAATCCACACCCAGACTCAAGACAAGCAGACATGATCGTGCACACAAATGTTTGTCTCGAGTGGGAATCGAACCCACGACCTGCGGCGTGAAAAGCAAGTATGTTACCGACTAAGTCACCGGCCCGTCAAATCAAAAACAACATCAACAATCATTCGTAACACTTTTTTTTAATAATTTTACTGACGGACTAATTAAAGTACGAATTTTCACACCTTGTTGTCAACAATTGTACAGTATTGAAATAAAACTACTTTTTAACGGATTTTATCGCGGTTTATTTTAGATTTTAGATCCCGACTTTTCAGTCTTTTCAGACTTCATGTTCACGGGTGGACTGAGGTATTTGACGTCCAAAAATATTAATCACAATTATTACTGACTACCTCCAAACATTAATATTCAAGTTGCGTTCCGATTTAAGCAAACTGAGGTCACAGTGTCAAACGTCGAGATCTAAAATCTAAAATAAACCGCGATAAAATCCGTTAAAAAGTAGTTTTATTTCAATGTGTGATTTTCGCGTAAATCTAAGACAATACTAATTGTACAGTAATTAGATTTGTAAGTCGTTACACCTACATACTCAACGCACACACGGCTACATATTAAAATACACAATTCCAGTATAAGCTGATCTCGCATGGTATAGGATTCCCGTACAACGAGAGGTCAGCTTATATTGGATATGTATCGCTTGATGTGTACCCGTGTGTACTAATGAGCTCTAAGCCTAAAAACAACATTGATCATTGCGCAACCGCTGACATAGTACAGATGTTATAAATTTAATCCTAATTGACATTTAATATTAAATCATTATAATGACCAAGATAGATAGGTCCGCAATTATTTGCTATAATTAGATACTTTGTAGAGCAAAAGGTTTTTATACTAATAATAATAATAATAAGCCCGTAGGGCAGCTTGTGGCGAGCTGTTATGGCGTAGCGACCATACGGACCCGAGTGCTCCAGGGAGAAGGTCCTGTCCCTCACCTCCGGCTTGTCTTTACTGGCTGGCTGGAGTGAACCCTGACGGGGGACAGATCTCCCACCTCTTGCTTGCCTTCATTGGCCGGCTTGAGTGGAGTCGTTAGAGAAGAGATGCTCGGAGGAGGAAGTGTCCCGTAAGTGGCTAGTGGGCACGTGAGGCTGGACCTTTAGGGAGCAAATGATCGGGTAGAATGCCGTGGGACACCGCTCTACTCCTCTAGCCCCTCAGAATATGTTGCCCCTTGTCGCTTCTTTTAGCGGCCATACGGGGGCCCATTTATTGAGTGGGCGAGTCACCCCCTGCCATTTTATCCGTGTTTTTTTTGCATTGGTCAGGCAGGGGCCATAGTCCATCCATAGTCCTAGTTACCTAATCCTTTAGCACCCTCCACCATAACCTAGATTTTAGTTCCTATATTCTGCAATAGTCCTGCTCTAACCGAGCTCTAATTGTCCTTTGTTGTACCTATATGGTGCGAACAGGGATAATCGTCGGTTGGTGCCACATTACATTTAGAGAAAAATTGTCTAACGGGCCTCTACGTGTTGGCTTCGGCTCCACGCACGACTTCCAAAAGTCCGGAGCTCCATAGCTCCGAGATAAGAAAAGACATACATAATAATAATAATAATATTCTGGGACATTAACACACACGGTCATCTGGTCCCAAGCTAATCAGAGCTTGTGTTATGGAAACCAGATAACTAGTATATACTATACATATAATACTTTTCTTTTGTAACTAAATACACATAATAGATATTTACACCAAGACTCGACACAAACACAAATGTTCATCACTAATGTTTGTATCGGGTGGGAATCGAACCCACGAACTGCGGCGTGAAAAGCAAGTATCTTACCGACCACGCCACCGGCCCATCGAATTATTATTATTGATGATGTGCGATGGTGACACCGTTTAAGAGGGTGGGTTGGAATTGCTGCTCCTTTAAAGTTACTAACCATATGGAGGCTCATTTAAATAAAACTACTTTTTTTGGATTTTATTGCGGTTTCATGTTCACGGGTGGACTGAAAGTGAAACATGAAGTCTGAAAAGACTTTGAAACGTCGGGATCTAAAAGCACTACTAATATTATAAATGCGAATGTAACTCTGTCTGTCTGTCTGTTACGCTTTCCCGCTTAAACTACTGAACCGATTTGGATGAAATTGGGTATGGAGGTAGTTTGGTACCCGGGAAAGGACATAGGATAGTTTTTATCCGACTGCGCAAACAGAAGGTAATGTTTTGGCGCGATAACCGACATACACACGGGCGAAGCCGCTGTCGGAAAGCTAGTCTAAAATAAACCGCGATAAAATCAGTTAAAAGTAGTTTTATTTAAATGTGTGATATTCGCGTAAATCTAAGACAATACTATATTATTATGGAGGCTCGTTCCACTGCCACCTTACCAACGAAAATCATTCATAATCACGAGTGAATCGGTACATTGGGCGGGCGCTTCCCATCGTAGACTACATCATTGCTGAACATCAGGCAAGTTGTAATCAAGCGCAAACCTATAGCAGAATAAAAAAAATAAGCAAAAGTTTACTTGCTTAACTTCCTTGCGAGCTTTTAAGCTCGTTTGCGCGAGCTTTATCCTATTATTGATCTGTTAACGATCATCGATCGGCTGATAAGCGTCCACTAACAAGATCAGACAGGTTTCCATAAAAAGTATTATAAATGATCTATAAATCTGCGCACGCACCTTGCACCTGTATCTAATAGACTTTGAACAATAAGCATTTTTTCTTTACCGATTTAAAAATGATTTTCATAATTTTGTATCGTATCGGCTTTGTCTTTAAAACATAAGGTCTCAGGATTGATTCCCGGTCGTGGGGGTTTAAATTATGAAATAATTTATCAAATATTTCATCATTTAAACCCCTTTTAGTGTCCCACTGCTGGGCACGGGTCTTCTTTCAACTATATTACGAGTTGAGAGAGTTAAGGTCTTAATCCACACACGGTGGCCAACTGCGAGTTGGTGGATGTCACATGTCTTCGAATCATTAGTTCTTATAGGCCGACCGTTTAACTCGCGTATCGCCATCTGAGGTACAAAGTCATGAAACATTAATTAAATCTCTTAAAGAACTATTTAACCACAGATAAAAGTAATGTAAGACTATTCGTCACTAATATCCATATCGCTTGAATCATCATCACTGTCTGTGCTGCTTGAGGAGTCAGAATCTTGGCGATAGGCGATACGCGAGTTAAATAGTCTATCTATCGACATGCATGCAGTAGGTAAATGTATCATTTGTATTTGTCCACCATCAATTCTATTTCAACGTAGTATAATAAACTATAGTTAATCTTAGCTGTTCACAATTATTATTGTAGTATTTCTTTTACATTATGCATGTTTTATGAATTTTCATCCTTGTTTTATATTCATGTCTAAGCTTGTTCAATTTTAATATGGATTTTTTTTTTGCACGCGATCTTAAAATAAATGTTGAATGTGCCTGTTAATTGTATACATATCAGTGCGGAGTCCTTGATATAAAATTGTAAATTTCTAATATGTTTACTGTTGGCACATCATAATGAAATAAATAAATAAATAAATAAATGCCGGTTTCCTCACGGTGTTTACCTTCACTGATATTATTATAGAGTAGCGGTAATGGCAAAATTCACACAAAGATGTTTGGGCACGACAGGGAATCGAACCCGCAACCTAATATATCTAAGGCGAGGTGTGTAACGCTGGCGCTGCGCCACCGCTGCTCTTGTGTGCCTCATAATATTTTATTATTATAATAATATTATAAGTAACGGTAGTTAACTGTGTAAGGCCATTAAATGAGCCTAATCAGGTGTTACAAACTCTTGCACACCTCACACCTACACAGTATCGAGTTGTCATTGAAACCTTTTCTATATCGAATAATATCAAATACTATATTACACATATCGTAATCGTAATGCAATCGAAAGTAGATCGATATTATTGTATCGATTTGAATCGGGTATCATTAATTCATTTTAATTTTGACTAATGTGGTTTGTTTAAGGTGCGGTCGCGTTGCTGCGGATTTTATTTAATTGGCTGTGCTGTCAGTTGTTTTTGTCTGTTACATTGTGTCTAGTGTATGAACTAGTTTGATCTAGTTATAGGAATAATGTCAAATAAGATGTGAGTTTTGTATAACGTATTTAACTCCATATTACTACCTATTTTATGCTTTCAAAATTATAAGGAGGTTCTATACCTAATAATGTGTTTGTTATTCTTCATATTTTATTTAATATAAATATATACAAAAGACAACTTATAAGGCGTCATAAAATTCCTCCGAATCGAGGCCTTGGGGGAATGTGCCCAGAATGCTAGCAGCTTTGTATAACAAAGCTAATTCTTTAACCAAGATGTAAGCCTTATATTATTATTATTCCCACTTTGTTTAATATTTATTTATTATTTATTAAATATAATTAAATGACTAAATGGTAATTTAAATATTTGTTCTATGGTACGGATGGGTATTCTAAAAAAGACTTAGTACCTAAAGTGGCTTTCAGGTTGTTTTTAAACCTAACAAAGATCCATCTCGATTACTTCAGTCCCCAAATAGAAAACTGCATCTAAACATCAAACTTATAAACAGTTATAAAATAATTTGTAGGTCATCATCATCATCAACAGCCTATTTTAGTCCACTGCTGGACATAGGCCTCTCTTAAAGTACGTCACTGAGTATGATCCGCGGATTTTCCCATCCAGTTCTTGCCGGCCGCCCTGATGAGATCATCACTCCACCTAGTCTGAGGACGTCCTACGCTACGTTTGCCAATTCGTGGTCTCCACTCAAGAACTCGTTTACCCCAACGGTTGTCGGTTCTGCGGCAGATATGACCGGCCCTCTGCCACTCCAGCTTACTAATCCGGTGAGCTATGTCGATTACCTTAGTTCTCTGTCGGATCACTTCATTTCGTATTCGATCCTTCAGAGATACTCCGGCATAGCCCTTTCCATAGCTCGCTGAGCGACTTTAAATTAGTGGACCAGTCCTACCGTGAGTGTTCACGTTTCGACTCCGTATGTCATCACTCAAACAATTCTTACTTACCCGTTTGAATACTGTATCATAAGTGTACACCTATATCCTATTATACCTACTAAGTATATAGTTTGTTAAAATTTCACGCACTGTTATAATTATTGTTAACCTGAATGTGTGTAGCCACAGACAAACTGTGGAAACAGTTTTGTGGGGCAATGAAATATTGTAATGTTGTGAAATTTGATAATAAAATACATACATACATAATTTTTAGGTACCAGTTTTCATTTAACTAGAAATTGCTCAAACAAAATTCACACAGCTAAAATTTTAGTTCATAACTTAACTACTTAATCTTACTGCGACTAATATAGAGTACATAACATGAGATGTGTTATACGCAACTTCTAGTACTAATATTTTTCTGTCAGTTTTTGAAAAAGGCGAGGTAAACACGTACAGCACACATGTAAAAGTTTAAGCGTCTCGAATGCACACGTAAATCAAAGCTACACCAAAAACATGAACAGTTTATGCATACAAATTGTTCATATGTAAAAGTTGCCAGCAGAAGAGATCCGTGCTAAATTTTCTAAGGCGACTAATCTTATTACTCGAACTCCACTTTAATACATCGAGTACAACTATCGTTTTAATTACAAACATATCGATAGATATTCGATTACAACATCGTAAGTGGCACTTACAGTTATGTTAATGTGTGGGTAAACGATTAAATACCGAGTTTAATTCGATCTAGACTTTATTGAGAGGTTATTCCGATTTATAGGAGTCCTGTGTTTTAGGTTATAGTGTAAAACGCAATTATTTACATCTTAGTTGTAAATGTACAACTATGACTAAAAAAAATTATCAAAAATATAATTTTAATAACCTAAACTGGCCAGGGCGTAGTGGTTAGTGACCTTGAGTGCTAATACGAAGTTCGTGGGTTCGATTCCTAGTCTTGCCCACACATCTTTGTGTGAATTCAACATCGCCGCTGCTCAATATCGGTGAAGGATAACATCGTGAGGAAACCGGCATGTCTAAGAACTAATTATTCGTGGACATGTGACACTAACCCGCACTTAGCCAGCGTGTGATGATTAAGGCCTAAACTTTCCCAACTTGTAAAATAGTTGAGAGAACACCCGTGCCCAGCAGTGGGACACTAAAAGAGTTGAAGTGATCTCTGTTTCCCGATAGCTACAATCTGCCAGTCTTCAAGTCACGAGTGAATCGATATTTACTGGGTAAGCGCATTTTATCATAGACTGCATAATGATGCAGTTGTTCAGCAATGGCTTAACAACAGGCAAGTTGTGGTCAGAATAAAGAAAAAAACACCTAACAGCTACTGTAAGTACTCAAAATTTTAATCAGTAGTTACTTAGTGTAACAGTGCGTAGTTAATCGGATGACAGTCGCGTCGCAGCAACTTTCAGATGACAGCTGTCACTACTTGTCAAGTGCAGTGTAATGTGATGGAAATTTAATTAAAATTGAACTTAATACCTAGTAAAGTAGTATTGATTAGTAACTAGTTATTTAGTTGCACAAACTAGGTTTTAGATATTAATCCCACTGTTTGATTGTCGATACTAATTAGATTCTAAATCCGGTCAAGAGGGAGTTGCAACCACACATAAAATATTAACATGTAAAAATAAACCTGACGCAATTTTTGGAACTAAGCTAAAAACTTAAAAATATAAAAATCATAAAAATCAAAGTCATAAAAATCATTATGATTATTATTATTATTGGTCTAATTCATAAAAATCTTATAAGACCCTTTAATTAAAACGGACTTTGTCTCTTTCTTACTATTACAAATGTCAAGATGACAAACAAAGACAAACGAATTATAAACCTATTATAACTATACTGAGCTTATAAGACATTTGTAAATACGAGGGAATCCCTATAATTCAGCTTTTTTACATAAAAACTGCATTAAAATCGGTCCATCCGTTTAAGCGCAGTTTGTCAATAAACTTGTACAGAAATTCAAAGGCATACTAATGAAGAAAAGAAAGAAAGAAAACATTTATTTGACAAAGACAGGACACACAAAATTAAATGATAAAAAAACACATAGAAAGAGAATAAAAAAACATAAATGGAAAAAAAAAAAAACAAAGAGTAAGTGTGACCCATCAGTGTCAAACATGGACATTGCTCAGTAAACGCTGTGAGTACCTACTAGAGACGACCCACAACACTGATTTTCAGCAATATCTATATTCCCACAGTGTGACGCCAAAAGAAGAAGAAAATAAGTCAAACTCAGCAACTCACTCCACTCTACTTGCACTCTATTTGCATGTCTGAAAATAGACCGAACATGTTGAGCCTGCTATATTTTTTTAACACCTTATGATTATTTTTACACAATATGTTATAGCGAATAAATGATTTTTTTGTCTTTATCTCCTTTATTTTTATTTACCTATCTCCTCTCTACTACTCTTTTATTTTTTATTTACCTTTCTCTACTTAATATTTTATTTACCTTTTTTGTCGGGAGTTAAAAAAAGGTTCGGTACATCTGAAGACGGGCGAATAACAGAGGCTAATAAATAGAGTCTGACTACAGTTTTGAGAAATTAGAGAACGCTGTGGTCTGAAAGAAGATGTAGTGACAAATGTGGAAAAAAGCATGCTTAGGTGGTTTGGTCATGTGGAGGATGATGATAGGCGATTGGTTAAAGGTATATACACGGCGGAGGTAAGTGGAAACACTGGGAGAGGTCGCCCTAGGAGGACATTCGCTGATCTCATCACTGATGTCCTTCTAAAGGGACAGGTGCGTAGCACTCAAAACCGCAGCATGTATGACCAGATGTATGTACATTTGTGAGGCTAAGGAGGTATGTTTAGATCTTCGCAAGTGGCGCTCTATAATCTCTGCCTACCTCTATGGGAAAAAGGCGTAATTGTTTGTATGTATGATTGCCGAATAAAAGACATCAACGCGTTCGCCGCTTATACGCCGCTGTTGATTGACTTCTAAAAAAGAGGAGGTGGTATATGTACAATCCATTAAATCTAAGAAGTGCCGTTTGACGTTTCACTGTTTTCTATTAAATTTGCTTTATAGAGGTGTAATTTGCACTATATTATTAGCTTTCCTATAAAATAATTGAATTATGAAGCTATTTATATTTTAACATAACATAAACAATTTTCATACAAAAATAAAATTCTAAATGTACTACGTTTAGAACTGTCAAACTACTTCTAAGATTTGATGGACTGTAGTTTCTACATTTTTATGTATTTTCATAGATTTCTCTGTCAGTTGAGAACCTACTCCCTAGTTGGTCCCACAGAAAAAAGTGTAACTAAACTTTCACACTCCTTCAACTATCTTGATCACAATTGTAAGTAAATAAATAAATAAATAATCGGTTCCAAATCAATATGGGTCAGAAACTGGCTGAGTTTCAAAACCCTGAGCCTTTCCACGCATGCGACTGTTGATTTTGACTTGCTGAGATTATCAGAGGTTTACGGGTTACTTGAATAACTGTCACCAAATCTGTCACGAGCAACAATTTAATTTTTTTTATTCTGCAATAGGCTTACGCTTGACTACAACTTGCCTGATGTTAAGCAATGATGTAGCCTACGATGGAACGCGCCAGCCCTGTGTACCGATTCACTCGTGATTACGAATAATTATTGGCGAGAAGGTGGCAATAGAATGAACCTTCTTAAGGTTAGTATCCTTAAAAGAGCAACAATTCCGACCCACCCTCTCTGCATGGTGTCACCAGAGTCCAGACATCGCACCGGAACACGGCAAGACCGCTTGGCGGTGCGGTTTTGTCTGGTGGGTGGTCACTAACCATGGCCGAAGCCTACCACCAGTTGATAGTCACCTGATTTGCACCACCCGGGGACCACGTGTGGGGATTCAATTAAAGGTTTACACCCACGGACGAAGGTGACTCAGCCCCCAGACTTATGTAACTATTCCTTTAGAGATTTTGACACATTTAATAGGACAGAGTTGTGACTGGAGCTAAAATTTTGGTAAACAAAGCATGAAAATAGGCTTAAATGGAACTCGTAAAGAATGTCACAATTTCTTCGGCCCAGTAGCCCACAAAAAGTACCTGACACAGTGGTCGAACCCATCACTTTAGCACGCCGAAGCCATCGATTATACATAACGCGAGTGATATAATTATCTCGGTCCAGTCACGATCAATGATCGATTATCGATACTCCGAATTAATCGATTGATCGATACTATCTGGTAATTGAGTGTTATATATAATAGCAGTTTCGTAAGGTTATGACATGCGCGTTTGTTATTATATAAATACCGACGAGGGCCTCGATTCTAGCTCTTTAGACATTTATCTCTAATAGACATTAAATTTGCCGAATTTTTGTTAATTTTTTTTAATTTTGTAGCAGTACATACAAGAAGAAATCTAAGAAAAAGTTTTGTATTTGAGAAGTTTGTGTGTACCCTTGTTTTTTGTAGAACACTTAAAGCAAAAAACTCCTCCGAAACAGGTTGTGACCGTTATTTATGAAATCTTATATTATATTTGGTAGGTCTGAGAATCGCTTGTAATCTATTTTCGGACCCGGTAGGTGGCACTGCTGTACGGGGCAGAACGACGTCTGCCGGGTCCGCTAGTTAGTAAAAATATTACGCTAAAAAGTTTCAAAACAAACATAGCTTACCTACCACCCACTTTGAACCACATTAAGTGTTTCCCAGACATTCTTATGATCCTGCCTACCTCTTTTTCTACAACAGGATTCCAATTACGCCTCTATAAACATAGGACCTGCGACTTTTTGTCGTGCGACTAAAATGGGTATAATTATGGCTTCCGGCTAGGTGGTAGAATGCTGTCGCGAAAAAAGTCGCAGAGGTGTGCGCCGGCGACTGCGGAGCGTCGCTCATATTTTATGATTTAGGGTTGCCTCTAAAGATTTTTCTAAAATAATATTGCACTTATACACTTGTCTGATGCTACAGGTGCCGTACTTAAGATAGGCTTGCACTTGGACGACCTCTGTAGTCGAGCGGTGTTGCTGTACCCGGGTGGTCGTGGGTTCGATTCCCACCCCGAACATTCTTTGTGTAACAACAAAGATTTATTTCTGTATCAGGTTGGACTACCCTCCCATTTGCCCGTTTAAGACGAGTCATAAGTTCTATCTGATTTTTAAGTACTCACTTAACTGTTCACCAACAATAATTAACAGGCCTGGTGGCGTAGTGGTTAGTAACCCTGACTGCTAAGCCGGAGGGTAGTGGGTTCGATTCCCACCCATAACAAATCTTTGTGTGATGAGCACGATTCTTTGTTCTGTGTCTGGGTGTAATTTATCTGTAATATGTGTATATATTTACAAAAAAAAAGTATTTAATATATCCGTTCCTAGCACTTATAACACAAGCAAATATAATTGTTTAATTTGGGGCTAGATGGCGCTGTGTGTATGGGTGAAAAAAAAGTATTTATGTTATATACAATGATACACGTATGGTTTTTAAACAAAAATGTAAAAAATTTTAAGCTTCTCGATAATGTAACATGACATACAAAATTTTTTACAATTTTATTCATTTTAAATTATTGAATACTTTGAAATAAAACTACTTTTTAACGGATTTTATCGCAGTTTATTTTAGATTTTAGATCCCGACGTTTCAAAGTCTTTTCAGTCTTCATGTTCACGGGTGGACTAAGATATTTGACGTCCAATTAAAAAATATTAATCACAATTATTACTGACTACCTTCAAACATTAATATTTAAGTTTAGTTCCGATTTAAGCAAACTGAGCTCACAGTGTCTTGAATTCTGAGTTGATTATTTCAATGTGTGATATTCGCGTAAATCTAAGACAATACTATTGAATATTTTTTAATTTATTGTTTCTTAATTCGTTAGACTATTGTAATTGTAATTAATTCTGAATTTATTTCTTTTGTTATTTACATACCAATCAATTTAATAATAATCAATTTTCGCATACTCAAAGAGTAGAGTGAATTTGAACCAAACATTAATTTTAATATCTTAGACCATGTCGTACATTCATTGCAATAAAGAATTTGATTTGATTTGAGCTTCGTTACTTCACATCATAACGCCGAAAACGATTTTATGTGGTGGGTGGTCAAGAACCACACCTGAGCCTGCCACTAGTTTTAAAGCTTAAAAGCAGTTAACCTATTAGATTTATTTATGAAATAGCACAAATAAATTAAAACTTATTTTATAACGGATTTTATAGCGATTTGTCTTAGAGATTTTCGACGTTTCAAAGACTTTTCCAACTTCACGGTCACGGAGGACAACACAATAAAGAAAAATAATGTGTAATAACAAAAATTATAAAAAAAAATCTGTAGAAGGTGACAACCCTGCACATTAATAACTCGACTTGATTGGCAAAACTGTTAAGTGACATACATAAAGTACTAAAACCGCGCATGCGCACAAATATCTTCATTATAACTTAATACTGATATTACACCATAGTGTTATGATAAGAATTTTGTTAACAATTAGGTTTATTTTTATGTCAGAGTTTTTTCCATTAAAATAATAATAAAATTGACAATCTATATAAAATTCAATTTCAATTCAATTGTTACAATGTTCGTTTCCATACTCCTCCGGCTTGACTGATTCTTATGAAATTTTTTATGCATATTCAGTTAGTCTGTGAATCGGCTACTATCTATTTTTCAAACCTCTAAGTGAAGGGGTGTTCATCCCAAATTTTTTTTTTTTGATAATTTTTTTTTTTTATTATGTGGCATTAAAAATACATACGTTTTACATTAGTAATACGCGGTTCGAAGTTCGCTGGGGTAGCTAGTATACCTATAAATTCGGATCCATGGGATCTATGCACGTTTGATTTATAAGGAGTTGTCGAAATAATAAATTTATTATTATTTATTGTGGTCGCTAAGTTGCTGGCTTTTCACGCTGCATGTCGTGTGTTCCATTCCCACCCAAGCCAAACATTCGTGTGATGAACATGTCTGTTTATCTTGGGTCTAGGTTTTTTTTTTTGTATTATGAGAACGGTGATGGTGAGGCAACAAGAGTGGCGTTAATGGATGGATTTGTATCTCGGGTAAAGAATTGGACTGTCATACGGAATTTAGAAGTTCAAAATTGCGATAAAACAGTAGCCCTAAAGTGCCGAAACGCGACTCACGTTAGTGCGAAAGTGCGCTACATCGAAACACATAATTCCGAATGTTTTCCATCGCGAAGAACGCTAGTGCGAAAGTATTCTACATCGATTCACACATTGTCGAATGTATCGGTGCGCGATGCAAATAAAAAAAAAACAAAAAAAAGTTTTTTTTTTGTATTTTTTTTATAAAGCCTTGTTAATGCGAAGGCATGCCACATTCTATTGTCTGCTAAGGCTACAAAAAAAATTTTTTTTTTGGCATTATAAGTATGATTCCTCGTGGGGCCTTAACAGTTTGCTTAGTAGGATTAAGATAGTATTTTTAGTCGGATTTTAAGAAAAATAAATGTTACCTACTATTTACATTATCACGGTATTTGTCCCGGTTTTGTCACTTATAGTTCCCGTGACACCCCGGCCAATATGGTGTGAAGGAAAATCCGGGGGGTTTTGGTTCCAGCTACAATCCCACATACCATAAAGGTGATCCATAAAAGATTTCCAGGATTTTACCTGGTGGTAAACCAAAAAACCGTTATTTATTAGATGCCTGTTATTAATTTTGAATTACTTGAAATATTAATGTTAACTAGTAGTTAATCAGCTACAGGTTCTTACAGGCGAGGCGTGACCTGTATAAAGGTCATGTGACAGCAACATTCAGTATAAGTGTCGTGTAAACGTGTTTACGACAGAACGGTGTTATTCGTGACACTAGGCAATCTTAAGTGGTGTCGATTTATTTGCCACCTCGCACACTATGTACCAGGTGGCAGATTTAGGTAGAACGGTACTTTGTATTTCTTGTACGAGTTCTTCAATACGACAAAAACATTTTTTTTTTAATACGAACCGGTTTTGACTTTTTTATACTCTTTGAGCAGGGATAGCGCAGCGGTATTGACCTCGCCTTTGAAAATACGGTCACGGATTCGATATTCGGTCGTGCCCTTATATGTTTGTGTTATCAGTAAAGGAAAATATCGTGAGCTAATCAATCGAAAACATGTGACATCCACCCGCCCGCACTTGGCCAGCGTATGTGGATTAGACCTAAACTCTCTCAACTCGTAAGATAGTTGAGAGAAGACCCGTATCCAGTGGGACACTAAAAAGGGTTAAAGTGAAACAAAAAAGAATCATCTAAATCGATTCATAACTGGCGATCTACATTCATACAGTCGAATTCAGAACCTCCTTCTTTGAAGTCGTTTGAAAAATGTTTTCGCAATGTCATAATAAGATTTTTTTGGAACGAAGTTCCTTACGGCAGGCTTGGAGGGGATAGGGATTATGCTGCGCGCCCGAACTGAAAAAAAATGTGATAGCAAAACCGTAAGAAAAAATGCGTGGAATAAAACCGTTAAATGAGACGTGCGCAGGCGCGACAGTCGCATACACAAGCGAGTAGTGTATAATACTTTTCTCTTTCTCCTTCTTTCTTTATTAGCCGAAGGAACTTCGTTCCTACCTGGTGTCCTACGACACCACATCATTTTTATTATACAAAAATAATTAAAACTAACCTAAAACAAGAAATAAACTAACTAATGCCTAACCGAGACGTGAAGGCTCGACGTAATTCCTATAAGCTACCCAACCTAGCTGTATTCCTCTAATGACCATTCAGTGACAATACGTAGCCTATTTCGTAGGGCTCAGAAAAACTACAAGCTAAAAAAATGAAAAACTACAGGAATTATCTTAAAGAAGTTATAGAAGTTAAGAAACATTTCACAGTTGTAGAAATTATGGCAGGCCCGTGGCGTGAGATACTTGGGTTCAATTCCCACACAAGATAGACATTTGTGTGAGGAACACGTCTGTTTTTCTTAAATCTGGGTGGAATTATCTATTCTATATTTAAATATGTATTTACAAAAGAAAAGTATTATATGTAGTATCATCATCATTCGCCTTGCCTTTTTACCATTTCTATTGGGGTCGGCTCCCAGTCTAACCTGATGCGGCTAGCTACCAGAATTATACGAGCGACTGCCATCAGACCTCGAAACCCATAGGGAACCAGTAGCCGAGATGGTTAGCCCAGGTGTCAGATTATATTGGCTTCTGACTACCTACATGTAACGACTGTCATAGATGTGTTAAATGACAACCGGAACCGACGGCTTAACGTGCTCTCCGAGGCACGGAGGGTAGTCCCTCAACCAACCAGACACTGAAACAAATCTTTGTTGTTACACAAATATTGTCCGGGGCGGGAATCGAACCCGCGACCTCCCGGGCACAGTATACCCCAATCGGACGGCATACACCACTCGACTACCGAGGTATTCAGTATTATATGTAGTATATCATCAGTTACCTGGTCTCCATAGTACAAGCTCTGCTTAGTTTGGGATCAGATGACCGTGTGTGTTAATGTCCCACTATATTATTTATATTTTTATTATTATTTCGTTCAACACCGCTTCTCCCTGTTATTTTATCAAAACCTCTCAATCAATCTTCCATCTCGCTCACACATATGTAATAATACAAATGAATAATGCATTGGGTATCGATCATTCGTTATGATGATCTAGTATCGAATATTGATCAATATTTCATTTCTTTTTGTAGTATCAGTTAAGTTTGATTTATTATATTACCCACTTACAAAAATGAGGATTATTATATGTTTGATATGTATACTGCCTCGGTGGTACAGTAGTAAGCGTGTTCGCTTAGTAACCGCAAGGTGCCAGATTCGATGCCCGGGTTGAGCAACAAGACTTTTCTAATACAATTTTGAACTTTTTGAACCTAACCATATGGAGGCTCATTCCACTGCTACCTTCTCACTGATAATCATTCGTAATCACAAGTGAATTTGTATACTAGACTGGCGCGTTCCATCGTAGACTACATCATTGCTTATCATCCGGCAAGTTGAAGTCAAACGCCAGCCTAAAAAAAAGTGGCTGTGGGCTGGTCATATCTGCCGCAGAACTGACAACCGTTGGGGTAAACGAGTTCTTGAGTGGAGACCACGGATTGGCAAACGTAGCGTAGGACGTCCTCAGACTAGGTGGAGTGACGATCTCAGTAGAGCGGCCGGCAAGAACTGTATGAGAAAAGCCGCGGATCGTGCTCAGTGGCGCACTATGTCCGAGGCCTATGTCCAGCAGTGGAGTAGAATAGGCTGATGATGATGATGGTGATGAATACAATTTTGTTTTGTAATAAAGTTTAGAATTGTGCCCGATGAACGGCAATAGGGGGTGTGCCTGTTATTTCTTTTTCTTATTTATTATTAAGAACAGTTGTTTACAAGGTAGGTGTAATATAAACTCATTCGAGTTTTAACCATACACCGGAGTCGTCACCATGAGTAAATTACATAAATCCGAGGGTATACTGCTGCTATACGCTAACATTCAAGCAACTCACCCATAACAACTTCCCTTACGAAAATGTAGGTACAAGTAAATACTTAACTAACACAGAAAGTAGGCAACGAGGATCACAAACAGCATGCAGTAAAGACATAATATTGATATTCACCTCTGCCTACCTTCGGGTAATATAGGCGTGTCGATATGTTTTATGTTTTTGTTTTTACAAGTTTGTTTCCACGAGGCGCAACGGATGGACCGATTTTAATGCAATTTTTTAACCGACTTCTAAAAGGAGGAGGTTATCAATTCGACTGTATGTTTTTTTATGTTTGTTACCTCAGAACTTTTGAATGGGTGAACCGATTTTGATAATTTTTTTTTAATTGAAAGCTGATGGTTCCCGTGTGGTCCCATTTCAGTTTGGTTTAGTTCTGAGAATGGCATCCATGAAGTCGGTTTTTTTTGTTAATATTTTAACTTAATATTATTATTCAGTCTGATGTATTAGAATTTATCGTTCTTAGTTAGGCTTAATAATACCATAAGGTTAAGCTTAACTTAAGTGTTAATCTTTAGGGGCTGAGTCACCTTCGTCCGTGGATGTACACCTTTAATTGAATCCCCACACGATTAGATTTAGATTAATTACCAGCTACCCCAGCGAACTTCTTACAACGTATTTCCCTCCTTATAGGGGTTGGTGATAGAAGGGAAGAAGAAATTTAGAGTTGTATGTATTTTTTAATGTCACATAATAAAAAATAATAAAAAATATTGACAAAAAAATTAAAAAAAAACTTTTTGAGGTGAACACCCTTATCACTTAGAGGTTTGAAAAATAGATAGTAGCCGATTCTCAGACTTACTGAATATACATAAAACATTTCATAAGAATCGGTCAAGCTGTTTCAAAGGAGGAGTATCGGAACGAACATTGTGACACGAGAATTTTATTTATTAGATTTAAACACGACGCAGGTGAAGCCGCGAGCAGAAGCTAGTATGTAGCATTCGCGTGTTCATAAGAAAATATTAAGTGGACCTCTCCCATTTATAATCTAACTTCCTGCCAAATTTCATCTTTGTGGGTCAAGTAATTTAAGTAGTTTTGTGTTACGTGACTCTTTAAATGACCCTTTCACTTTCATCCTTACTATATGACGACCGTTCAACTCGCGTATCGCCTATCGCCGATCCACATGTCCTCGAATGATGAGTTCTTAGACATGCCGGTTTACTCACGATGTTTTCCTTCACCGATATTGAGCAGCGGAGATGAAACAATTCACACAAAGATGTGTAAGCACGACCAGGATTCGAACCCGCGGCCTTATTTTTCTAAGGCGAGGCCCGTACCGCTGCACCACCGCTGCTTTTAATAAACTTATAATACCCATCTTTTGTCAAGGGTTAAACAAAACATTATTGTTTTAAACTTAAGGTCATAATATATGGTGCGTGCAAATTTTGAATGTTTATAACTATAATGAGGGTTTAATTCACCAACCTTGTATTGTGATGCGCTTATGAAGGCTGTATCTAAATTACTTGACCGAGCTTTAGTTCATAATGCTAGTGTAGATGGTTAAATGTACAGAGAAAACTGCACTCTAATTGCGCCAATCGCGAAGTCGCAACAATCGAGATAAAACAAATTTATCATTAGGTAATTTATTGTAACGGATGACAGCTCTGCGTGAAAACAGTTAAATCAAAATCTACACAAAGTACTAATAATAAAGTCTAATAGAGAAAGAACTATTCAAGAAATTCGAAATTTATGCAGCAAGCTCCGTAGCCGAGTGGTCTGAGAGCTAGGTTCAGACTCTACAGTTCGCCGGTTCGAACCCCATTATGGTTTTTATTATAAGTAGATTTAGAAATTCCTATAGGCCGACCGTTTAACTCGCGAATCGTCTATCGCCAAGATTCTGACTCCTCAAGTTGCACAGACAGTGATGATGATTCAAGGGATATGGACATTAGTAGTAGATTTAATTAATGTTTTATGACTTTGTACCTCAGATAGCGATACGCGAGTTAACGGTCGGCCTATAGTAGAAGTGAAAAACAAGGATAGGTAATTAGAGTATTCTACAAATCTCTAAAACAAATGAATAACGAAAAGAAGATCAGTTACAGGTATATATAAGGAGCTGCATTTCTAGCCTAATGGGATCAGTTCGACTAAAAAAACTCCGAAAAACTTCGGTGATCCAATAAAGTCCCTTCCGGCTAATTGGGTTAGGTCATCAACAAAAAAGAGCCTAAAGGCAGTTTGTAATTAGTTCTGGCGAAGAAATAAGAAGGAAGCAAGAAGTTAAGTGAAAAGTAAAGTGAAAGTGAGGTACAGTGGTGAATAGTGCTAGTGCCGTGATTGTACTTGAGGACTCTGGACTCTGTGTGTCAAAGGCTCCTTTGACAATCATAGTTTTACTAGCTGCCCCAGACAACTTTGTATCGCTCATATTTCACCTTTTAAACCTTCCTTAAAAATGTTAAATCTAAATATATAAAAGAAGAAAATAACTGACTGACTGAATGACTGACTAACATATCAACGCAGAGCCCAAACCGCTAGGTCTGGAGACTCCAAATTTGGCACATAGGTTCCTTATAGGGTCTAGGGGTGCACTAAGAAAGGATTTTTCAAAACTCAACCTTTAAGGGGGCGAAATGGGGTTCCAAAGTTTGTATGGAGAAACAAGATTAGTGAGATAAAATTAGGGCGCAAGCTAGTTACTAATATCGCTATTAAAAAATGGGGATAGGTAATAAAGAGGTGATAATTTAGGGTTGTATGTATTTTTTAATACAATATCATAAAAAAATTGACTACCCTTATTACTTCGGCGTATGAAAAATAGATTACGACCAACTCTCAAACCTACCGAATACAGATATAAAATTTCATAAATATCTCTGTAAAAACTCAAAAAGAATTCAAGACACTGTGAGCTCAGTCTGCTTAAATCGGAACGCAACTTAAATAATAATGTTTGAAGGTAGTCAGTAACAATTGTGATTAATAATTTTGGACGTCAAATACCTCAGTCCATCCGTGACCATGAAGTCTGGAAAGACTGAAACGTCCGGATCTTAAATCCGTTATAAAATAGTTTTATTTCAATCTCTGTATGTTGTACCACCTGTATATCGGTAATCGGGTTAATTTGATTATAAGAAACCTTCATCGAAAGTTGTTTTTTTTACATAAAGAAGAATTGTAGTCACGATTTGAGATTCAATTACTATAATTTTACTTCTATTTTTGCGAACACTCAATATTTATGTGCGCTAATGTTTTAGTAAAGGCTTGCGTAAACGTAACACTGACTGCGTATTCGCCACTGATTCTGGCGGTTAACAATGATGATTAACAAAAAAATGTCTTGTAAAATAACTCAGTGCTTTGTTTCTACGATTTTTATTGACTCAAATAAGACAAATATACAAAATTAAAAAGAAAACATTACTAGCGGACCCGGCAAACGTCGTTCTGCCCGGTAAAGCAGTGGCATCTACCGGGTCTCAGACCTACCAAATATAACCAATAATAAATAATAGGTATCTAACCCGGTTTTCGGCACTTCTTCGCTTTCTAAATTTTCTTTTTTTTTTAATTTTCTCTGCGTAAGAACCATCCTCGTACTTAAAGGAATATTTAAAAAAAAGAATTAGCGAAATTGGTCCAGCCGTTCACGCGTGATGTCGTGACAACGGAAAACGGGTCTCATTTTTATATATATAGACTAGCTTCCGCCAGCGGCTTCACCCGCAAATTTTTGGAACCCCGTTTCACCACCTTAAAGGGTGTGTTTTGAAAAATCCTTTCTTAGTGCATCCCTAGACCCCATAAGGAACCTATGTGCCAAATTTAGAGTCTCCAGACCCAGAAGTTTGGGCTCTGCGTTGATATGTCAGTCAGTCAGTTTCTGCTTTTATATGTTTAGATAATAAAATAATAGAAATAAAACTATAATAAATAAATAAAATGGACTTTTTCGCTGATGTTCGGTGGTGGGCTCGCGGGTAAGATATTGCATCGCACCATATTTGTACATGCCGATGCGAACGGGAATTTTCGCCGGGTTATCTCCCTGTTTTGCCAAAATGCAGCTGAACAATGCCCAAGGAAACAATCACCGGCGAAGCAACTGAGGCATTGCTTACGCGAAAAGAATGCGCAAGAGAGCTCCAATTCTCACGCTTTAGACATATATCTCTAATAGACAAATGTCGAAAAATAGTAGATATCATTGAAAAATTTGAAAATTTTCATTTTTGTGTGCTGAGTCACCTTCGTCCGTTGTAAACCTTTAATTGAATACGTGGTCCCGGGTGGTGCAAATCGGGTGACAATCAACTGGTGGTAGGCTTCGGCCGTGGTTAGTGACCACCCACTAGACAAAGCACCACCAAGCGACCTTGCCGTGTTCCGGTGCGATGTCTGGTGACACCATGCAGAGAGGGTGGGTCGGAATTGTTGCTCAGGCCAACCGGCTCAACGCCACACCATAAAGAGGCTCATTCCACAGCCACCTTCTCACCGATATTCATTCGTAATCATTTGACACTTTTATTATTATTTGACATTATTATTGTAATTATTACTTGACATTTTTTTTTAATGAATTTGTGAATCTATTTTTTTTTCCAATTTTCTTTATAATGTCAATATTTGAATCAATTCAGTTTTTCAATTATTCAATTTTCTTTATAATGTCAAAAAAAAAATATTAATATTAATTAACTTTACTTATGCTCTTGAACTTATGTTGTGAAAATTGTAAGCTGATAAATATCTCAATTTGTACGCCTTAAAAGGCAAAACATGTCGACCTCTTTTTTAATTCTACATATTGCATGCCTGACCAGGATGTAAACGCATGTTTATGACAAATAAATTATCTTTATCTTTATCTTTATCTTTAATCACGAGTGCATCAGTGTACTTGGCTGGCGCGATCCATTGTAGACTACATCATTGCTTAAAATCAGGCAAGTTGTAGTCAAGCGCCAGCCTATCAAAGAATAAAAAAAAGTAATTGGAATTTTTAAAACTAAATGTCTAAACTGCGAGAAACGAAGCCGGGCTTTAGACATTTATCTCTAGTAGACATATGTCGAAGATAAAATACGGATTTCATTCGTTTTCTGTAATTTTTTTTACATCTGTCTATTTTAGTTAAATGTCTAAACCACGAGAATCGGGGCCGAGGAGTTTTGCTAGACATGGATAGGCTACACTTCCATATGGAAGAACTGCAACAAGGACTGCGGACCTATAAATCCATATGGCTGGATATTTTATATTCAGATCTGCCAACTAAGCAAAATACAGGAGTAATTAAAATTACATTGTTTTAAAAAAAATAAACTTACCGCATCCTGAAAAGTCCTGTGTAAACTTTCTTTTGTATATTTTTGATCTCCTTGTTTCAATATCGCTGAACATTGTTTCAACAAACTCAATCTGTTCCTCTCTTTCGCACTCTCCACCTCCATAATCGATGGCCTATGTCCACTTCTGGGCACCGTGAGTCCTCCATCACTTTTAGTTCCATTTTCATCAGTTTTCGCTAAGTCTATAGTTTCAAATGTGACTTCTGGAGGTGTTACACTTACACTATTGGTTGCCATATCTGTTTTTAGTCTTTGGAAGTTACATTATTTAGCTTTATCTATAGTTAAAATATCTGTTCACTGAAACAGTGTTATAGAATTATAAGAATTTCATTAATTATTTTTGCAACAATAACACACAACCGACTTCAAACTTAAGTACTTATTGAGTATTGAGTACCTAGAATTATGCGTTTAAGACAATTATTACTGCTCCTATAATTTTGTCAGGCCTCAAGGGCTTAGCGTAGACAATGACGCTTCTTTCGACACAGCTCAAAAACTACTGATAAGATCGTAATCAAATTTAAATGGGACCACACGAAAAGCACCAGCTTTTAAATAAAAAGAGAAACTTAAAAATCGGTTCACGTATAACAAAGATAGGTAAAAAACATAAAAAAACATACTGTCGAATTGAGAACCTGTTTCTTTTCAAAGTCGGTTGAAAAGGATTTACTTTTGTTTTTTTTTCTATTGAGTTAATTTTTTTTAACTAATTTTTTTTATTTTTATTTTTTTTTTATCATTTAATAAGGTTGCGTTTGATCACAATGTGCCTTTTGTTCAGCAATGATGTAGTTTAAGTGAAATCTTTTACATCTGTTAGATTTTGTATTTCAATGCTATTTAGACAAGACAGGATTCTTAACTAACACTGTAATATTAATTTTTTTCAAAAGATATAATAATAACACTATTTTCCGACTTCGATGATTTAAAAAAAAACTAAAGAACGCGGCATCTTTTAAAAACCAAGCCTTCAGATGTCTTTTTTTACAGACTACATGTTATTTGAATGATTTATTGTTTATTTTGGTTCACAAAATAATGTATGATGAGTACATTAGATGTTAATAAGAGTGAATATCAACAATCAGGCGATTTGAGCTAGAAGTAAGGAAAAGTGAGAGCTACAAATTCAGTATGCTTTCAAGTCACCTGGATCCACTTTAGTTAGGTTAATTCTTTTTTTTTTAATAATTTAAAGATGCTAAGAGAAGCACACACTGATTTTTTTTTTTGCGCTTTTGATGTAACGAAATCTTAAAACTGAAAAACATTTTATCACCGCTGAAGAGATGGACACGATGTAACCTTTTTTTTACTTCCCCTTACCTAATATTTAAAGCTGACTGAGTATCGACGACTCTCGGGTAACTACACATTTAGCATCTTCGGCTCCTCTACTACAAGGAAAAAGTATAAAATTTGGGAAAAAAAAATAATAGTCAAACTTTAAGAAACGATTTAGTTAAAATACAAGCATGATCGCTATGCTGATAATAATTTATCCAAGTAATATTATACATGCGGTAGTTTGTGAAAATGTGTAGTTGTTTGTGACTCAATTACGTTAAAACTATTGGAAAGAATTGAATTAAATTTTACACAGAAATAGATTATAGTCCGGAATAACGCGTAGGTCAGTTAAAATAGGTATATGATCAAAACTAGACTATTTAAAACGAAACGAACGAACTAATACCGGAAGAAACGTTCTCGAACCTAATACCCGAAGAAACTGCGAGCAGAGGCTAATTCTTTAAAATCCGCTGGTTTTGTGCATAACAAGCTTTTATTAAACAAATAATAATAATAATAATAATAATAACGTTTATTTTCCACCACTACATACATAAGAGCTTATGAAAGAAGGAACGTTACATAGGAGGTATGTGGGTGGACTGGAGCCTAAACTAGGGCAACCCTGTATTTCAGGCCTCCAGGACACTCACCCGCAGTGACAGTTTTTAGTGGACACAATACGAAATTAATCGGGTTACAATAATATAATATAAACGTGTGCGTGTGCGCGCGCGCGCGCGCGTGTGTGTGTGTGTGTGTGTGTGTGTGTGTGTGTGCGCGTGTGTGTGTGCGTGTGGGTATGTGATAGTGCGTGCTTGTCATTGACAGTAGATGTTTATTTGATGATAGTGAGAAAGGATTCCGTGAAATAAGTGAAAGTTAAGTTAAATAACATAGTAAACTTATATTTTTATGAATAAACTGTACGTTTAAAAATGAATGGAGTCGGTGTGTTGCAATAAATTAATCAGAGTACCTACATAATTTTGTGAAAGTGATTTTACAAGCCACTCCTTAACATTTTAGTCACGTAGTATAAAGCTAATAACCTCTGCAATTAAATAATATACTTGATGTTTTTTCTAAAATTAACATAACTTAGCGCCCACGCCTGTATTACTCGAAAGTATAGGCAGAATTGAATATCACTTACATTACGTTGGTTATGCTTTATTTTATTTTTGAAACGCGAGTCTACATAAAAATAGTCCAATTTCTTTTCCTACCGTGCAGTGAATGACTACTGAGAAACACTGAAAAAAAACTTAGTAGGGTTTTTTACTTTTTTAAATGAACTACCTAAATCTATTACATTTTGCTTGTTCAGTGTGTTGAATTAGAGCGACCTAATTCCAAGCGTTTTTATCCGTTAGATAGATATGATTTTTCTATTTTAGAATTTTTTTTCCTCGGACTAGGAGTATAATCCGAGACCACACTTACTACAGGATCAATTTTAATATTTTATGTGTTATCAAGAGCACTAGTTATTTTCGGAGTTTTTCTATGATAACTTTTATATGGCTCCGAAAGTAAGCTCCTCGCGCACTTGACCAACGTGTGGAGATTAAAACCTCAACTTATCTATATTTAAGTATATATCTACATAAGAAATGTATTATATATAGTACTAGCGACCCGCCCCAGCTTCACACGGGTGCAATGTGTTATACTACCTTCCTCTGAAATCACTCTATATAATAAAAAAAACCGCATCAAAATCCGTTGCGTGGTTTTAAAGATCTAAGCATACATAGGGACATATGGACAGAAAAAGCGACTTTGTTTTATACTATGCAGTGATATTACCAGTTATCTGGTTTCCATAGTACAAGCTCTGCATAGTTTGTTTAAAAAAAAACTCTTAACTCATAAGATAGTTGAGAGAAGAACCGTGGCTCGCAATGGTTTTTATTACCTTTACATGCCTTTACTAAACAAGGAAACATTATTAAAAATTAAAGGACAAGAACACAAGATGAGTAAGACTTCTATTAAAATTGTTTACGATCAGAATCCCAATTTTAGGAGTTACATTCAAGAAAACTGGTTTAAATTATGTTAAATTATTGATTTGTTTTTACAAAAATTTGCATAAACGCGTTTTGAATCCGGTTCTAAACGATATTATAGTCATTGTTAATAATCTTCATATTTATAACCAACTAGCGGACCCGGCAGACCTCGTTCTGCCCGGTAAAGCAGTGCCACCTACCGGGTCCGAAAATAGATTAAGACTGATTCTCAGACCTACCGAATTGGTCAAGCCGTTTCTGAGGAGGTTGATTTTTTTATTATTTTTTTTTGCGTAAGAACCATCCTCGTACTTCAAGGAACATTCTAAAAAAAGAATTAGCCAAATCGGTCAAGCCGTTGTCATGCTAAGTCGTGACAACGGAAAACGGGTTTCATTTTTATATATATAGATTTTAAAAATAAGGAGCATATCAAACATGATAATATTTTTATGCACAAAACGCTTTGTTTCCACTTTTATTGTGCGAACTGCCAAGTTATGGAATTCGTTGCCGGCATCTCTGTTTTCCGATAGCTATAATCTTCCTGTCTTCATGTCATGAGTGAATCGGTATTTATTGGTTGAGCGCGTTCCATCGTAGACTACTGCTTCACATCAGGCAAGTTGTGGTCAAGCGCAAGCCTATTATAGCATAAAAAATTTGTTCTTGTTGTTTTTAGACGAATTACCGTTTCATTGTTTAAAAGAAGTTTTAAATAATAAAAATAAGGTTAAAAAAATAAGAATAAAAAGCTAAAAAAAGTAATAAATTCTGAATTAAATTTAATTAAAGTAAGTTAGCGCTGTTCCTCCTCTCTCCTACTTTTTGCTGTTGCCTACATGGTCCATAATTTTACTTGTAAAATCTTTTATTGGGAATTATTATATTATATATTATTATTATGGTCTGCAATAGACAATTGAGTATTGAATATTAAACTTTTTTATGTTTATAACTTTCGACAAATGGATGTTATAAATTTCATGCTTTTGTTTTTTTTATTCGAAAACTAAAGTGATAGAGGTGATATTTTTTTAAATTTACGCGAATATCACACTATAAAAACTACTTTATAACGGATTTTTTTCACGGTTATTTTTTGATTAATTTGGACGTCAAATACCTCAGTCCACCCGTGACTATTAAGTCTGAAAAGGATTTGAAATGTCGGGACATAAAAATCTAAAATAAAACGCGATAAAATTCGATAAAAAGTAGTTTTATTTCAATGTGTTAAAGGTGATTATCAAATAGGTTTAAAAGAATATGTGTCGAGACCCATTACATTTTCAGTGGCCTACCTAGGTACCTATCTTTATCTGTACATAGTACAAAGTGGGCAAGTCATTTCGCAATAAACTCAGTAACTACTGAACGGATTTCCATGCGGTTTATACCAATAGAAAGACTGATACATGGAGAAGGTTTAAGTGTATAATTTGTACCCGCGCGAAGCTGGGGCGGGTCGTTATTGATAGATAAATTAATTGCAATTATTTTGGTCCATGACCAATACTTAAGTAATATAGTGCACACGTATTGCCCTAAAGTGTAGGTAGAGGTAAAAATCACCTCTACCTTCGCAACACAGAGATTTCATTAACAAATATGAAATTAACCAAAATTTAAATAAGGGAGCTTTTTATGTATGTACGTTTAACTGCATTAAAAATGGACAGATTTGCAAAAGTTTTTTTTAACACTTTTTGAAGTCGGTTTTTATTGGTTTATTTATTTATTTTTAGGATGATAAAGCTTTTGAATCACAAATTATCACTATATTTGTATATATATTTTACCTAAACTTTATAATATCACAATTCCATAAATGGTAATAACTCACAGTCCGCGCATACGTGATTGACATGCGCGCGCGTCTGTTTCGATCGCGATTCGCTTTGACACTAGCTGTGTGAAGGGAGTTTTGCGTAAGCTTTCGTGGGTTCGATTCTGAGCTTTCAAGTTTGTTACATTTCTAAAAAGCTTATTTTAAGCTTTTTTTTTACATCATTGATTGACACATTACATCATAGCAACCCCTTGCTAGACACCCTTAAAGTTCATAAAATTGTATTAATTGTTGCCACGGTGTTTGGGTCTAGCAATAAAAGCAAGACTTTTAATAATATTAAAAAATATTTTTTTTGCCCTTGACCACAACTTGTCTGTAGGTATATGGAATGTACCCACCCAGCAAATACCAATTCGCTCGTGACTTAAAGTAAGGCAGAATATAGCTATCGGGAAACAGAGATGCCGGCAGCGACCTCTACAACTTGGCAGTTGCGTTCCCATAGAAAATTTGGCAGCAAAGTGCTTAGTGTGTGTGGAACTTCCACCATATATCGGTGGCGCATAGCCGTACCTCTGCTTGTCCGATGAATGAACGGAGATAACGGGAAGATACTTGCTGTTCACGCCGCAGGTCGTGGGTTCGATTCCAATCCGAGACAGACATTTGTTTAAATATGTCTTGTGTCTAGGTGTAATTATCTATATTTAGGTATAGATATATTTGCAAAAGAAAAGTATTATATGTAGTATATTACCAGTTATAGATCTGGTTTCCATAGTACAAGCTCTGCTTAGTTTGGGATCAGATGGCCGTGTGTGTTAATGTCCCACTATATTGTAATTCCAACGCACGCTCTCTGAAAAGTACCTATCCGTATCTTAAGAGTTGAGAGAATTTTGGCCTTAATCCACACACGCTGGCACATAGCTGGTACAAGTACCCGAATGATTAGTTTATAAATATCCCGTTTTCCTCACGACATCTTCCTTCACCGATGTCGAACAGCGACGATGAAACATTTCATACAAAGATGTGTTGTGACGACTGGAGATCGAATCCGAGACCTAAATTTGAACAGCAACCACTGCTCTGGAATCCTTTGATATAAAGTAAGTAGTGATTATTTATAAAGTAAAGTAAACAGCATGTATCAGCTAACTACAGCAGTACTCAAGCTGTCACATTGTATGCTAATGTGTACTTGGTGATCTACGCACTGTGGTTATAAACGCCGCGTTTTAATAGGTTCACAGTCCAAGCAAATCGTAAGATATGACTCCGAAGTTGCGGTACTTTTCTGATAGCTTAGAGTTCGTTTTGTCACCTACATATTAAGTATATAAGTACATAGTTATACACGTGCACATGCACGTAGCACAAGCGTGCTTGATGGTAAGGTCTTACCCCCTAATACGATTTTAATAGGTACCAAAAACACACGGTTATTTTATGTACGGATTTCACCCTACCAGTTTGCTGAGGATTTATATCGATTCCCCCACAAGTCAGACATTTGTGTGATGAACATGTCTATTTGTCTTGAGTCTGGGTGTATTAATCTATATTTATACACCCAGACTCAAATAATAATTCATCTAATATCTAATATCATTAGTGAAAATTGTAAAACTATTTGCATGCCTCAGACTTAATCCCAAATTTTAGTACGCTCATTTACATACGGTTGCAACATGCTTGTGGAAATTTAAAACCGCGTTTTTTGTTGAGCGTTTTAAAACACAGTGCGTAGAATCTAAGTCAAACATAACCTAATACTAAAGTTCCCTTGTATGGTGTTGTAACATAGTGGTAGGGCTACTATTGAATGATAACTACCTAAACAAACGCAGATTATTACCCAAAGGTGTAGGCAGAGGTGTATTCCACCCATACTTCGCTGTTTTTAACTTGTTCAGAATCCTGGCGATAGGCGATACGCGAGTTAAACGGTCGGCCTTTATGTACCAATTACACAAGTAAATATTGCTTAATTTGGGACTAGGTGTATATCACTTCACTTTGACCCTTTTTAGTGTCTCATTGCTGGGCACGGGTCTTTTCTCAACTATCTTACGAGTTGAGAGAGTATAGACCTTAATCCACACACGCTGGCCAACGGCGAGTTGGTGGTTGTCACATGTCCTCGAATGATTAGTTCTTAGATCCGATTTCCTCACGATATTTTCCTTTACCGTTATTGAGCAGCGGAGATAAAACTATCGCACAAAGATGCGTGCGCACGTCCGGGGTACAGCTGCGTCAGCGCTGCTCTATAGATAATTACACCCAGTCTCAAGACCAACAGACGTGTTCATCACAGAAAAGTCTGACTTATGTGGGAATCGAACCCTGCGGCGTGAAAAGTAAGTATCTTACCGACCACACCACCAGCCCGTCATGAATTGACGACTATTTATTAATTAAATCAGTTTTATACATAAAGTACATATAAAAACTGTCTTGTTATGGACAAAATGAGTTTTTATTTGTATTAAATTGCATTCTTTTAGTTTAATAGCTGGTTTGCTATCCATAGAATGTTTGCGGTACCATTTTTAACCGATTTCATAATATGAGGTAGTATTATAGTTAATAAAATTAATATAATGATGAAAAAATTAAATGAGGGCTACCAAGACAAGGTCCCGCAACCAACCAGACACCAAAAAACATCTTTGTTGTTACACAAAGATTGTCCGGGGCGGAAAGAGAACCCGCTACCTCCTGGGCACAGTATAGCCCTATCGGACGTGGTTCCGACCGTTATTCATATAATAATATAATGGGACATTAATACACACGGCCATGTGATTCCAAACTAAGCTGAACTTGTCCTGTGGAAACCAGATAACTGGTAATATACTACATATTATACTTTTCTTTTGTAAATATATACCTACTTAAATGTGGATATTACAACCAGACTCAAGACAAACAGACGTGTTCATCATACAAATGTCTGATTTAGGTGGGAGACGAATCCACGACCTGCGGCGTGAAAAGCAAGTATCTTACCGACCATGCCACACCGTCCCGGCATTATATTCGACATGTTTAAAAGTAGTCATCACTAGTAAAGTATCAACTCTTTATGGGCTATTCATTCTCCTTTTTTTTTTTCTTTTTTCCCCTTATATTGTGCGAACTTCCAAATTGTGGAGTTCGCTATCAATAACAATTCCCGATAGCTATAATCTGCCTGTCTTCAAGACACGAGTGAATCCGTATTTACTGGGTAAGCGCGTTCCGTTGTAGACTACATAATTGCTTTATATCAGGAAAGTTTTGGTCAAGCGCAAGCCATTATAGGACAAAAAAGGACAGCCGGGACAAAAGAGTAAGACACGATAGCAAGCCACTAAAAATACATTGGTTTGTTGTCCTCTAGACAGTTGTCACTATTTACATTTTACACGATGCTTTTCAGTGGCTTACTGTCCTGTCCTATTGTCCTCGTGTAAATGGTCCATTAGTATCCTCTTATTGCCAAAAACGCAACGTTTTTATATGTATTATTTTATTATCTGATTGTGTGCCTGTGTGTTCTGTTAGTGACAAATAAATTTCTTATTTTTTCTTTCTTTCTGTCTACCTTACTCACAACCAGAAACATAACCAATAAGTTATTACACAGCGTGTAATCTGTAGTGATAATAATATTTTTATTTCATAAATGATTTGTAGTACAGAGTTTCAATTTAAAAATAAGTGTACAGTAGTAGAACTTAGGAACTACAATATTTTAAGGATTGAGGTCCTAGGAGCTAGGTTACAAAAAAAAAGGTAAGGTGGACTGTACTTCCACAGTCACTGTCTACCTTACACCAAGGAACACAACCAACAGTTATTACACAGCGTGTAATCTGTAAGGTGGACTGTACCTCCACAGTTACTGTCTACCTTACACCAAGGAACACAACCAACAGTTATTGCCCTGCGTGTATTCTGTACGGTGGAAGGTACCTCCACAGTCACTGTCTACCTTACACCAAGAAACACAACCAACAGTTTTTGCCCTGCGTGTATTCTGTACGGTGGAAGGTACCTCCACAGTCACTGTCTACCTTACAACCAGGAACACAACCAACAGTTTTTGCCCTGCGTGTATTCTGTACGGTGGAAGGTACCTCCACAGTCACTGTCTACCTTACACCAAGGAAACAACCAACAGTTTTTGCCCTGCGTGTATTCTGTACGGTGGAAGGTACCTCCACAGTCACTGTCTACCTTACACCAAGGAACACAACCAACAGTTTTTGCCCTGCGTGTATTCTGTAAGGTGGACGGTACCTCCCCAGATAGACTTCCCTTACATGGAGCGAAGAAAGTCCCTGTGCCCTGCCTCTCTTTGTTCGTGAAAATTAAGGCAAATTTTATGTTTTCCGACGCCAATAAGTTTGAAACAGAGTGTAATGAAGATTACAAATCTATAATAATTGTAATTGGATTACCTGTAGGTGATCGTGTGACCTTTGTAGAGACAAATGTCAAGGATCTTAACTCATGTAGGTATAGAAATATGCGATGTGAATTAAATAAATGTAATGTACTAGGTAAGCCTTTTTAACCCTTGACGAAAGAGGGTAGTTCAGTCTAAAATAGGCTAGCGGTAGAGCAGCGGTGGCTTAGAAAAATAAGGTCGTGGGTTCGAACAGTCGTGACCACACATCTTTGTGTGAATTGTTTCATTACCGCTGCTCAATATCGGTGAAGCAGAACATGGAAACCGGCATGTCTAAGAATTAATCATTCGAGGAAAGTGATATCCACCAACCTGCACTTGACCAGCGTGTGTGGATGAAGGCCTAAACTCTATCAACTCGTAAGATAGACCGAACAGTGGGATACTAAAAAGAGTCGAAGTGAAATACAATTAACTTACAGTCCATCAAATCTAAGAAGTAGTTTGTCAGTTCTAAACGTAGTACATTTAGATTTTTATTTTTTGTATGAAAATTGTTTATGCTATGTTAAAATAAATATAGCTTTATAAATCAATTATTTTACAGGAAAGCTAATAAAAATAGTGTGAATTACGCCTCTATAAAGCTAATTTAATAGGAAACAGTGAAACGTCAAACGGTACTTCACGTTGAACTTCACTTTTTCACATTGAAAAAGGTTCGACAAGATTATTTATAACGACTTACATTGAGGAGCAAGATACTTAAAGTTTTAATTAATAGTTAATAGTAGTACCCTGCTGAGATGACGGTCTACTTAACATACATGTTATGTAGACCGTCATCTCATCAACATCACCATACATGTACAAGACAAACAGACATGTTCACGACGTTTCAAAGTCTTTTCAGACTTCACGTTCACGGGTGGACTGAGGTATTTGACGTCCAAAAATATTAATCACAATTATTACTGACTACCTCCAAACATTAATATTTGAGTTGCGTTCCGTTACCTCAGTCCACCCGTGAACATGAAGTCTGAAAAGACTTTGAAACGTCGGGATCTAAAATCTAAAATAAACCTCGATAAAATCCGTTAAAAAGTAGTTTTATTTCAAGTTGATTACTTTTTTTTATTCTGTTATTGGCTTGCACTTGACCACAACTTGCCTGTTGTTACGCAATGATGCAGTCTACGATGAAACGCGCTTACCCAATACATACCGAATCACTCGTGACTTGAAGACAAGCAGATTATAGCTATCGTGAAACAGAGATGCTGGTAGCGAACTCCACAACTTGGCAGTTCGTACAATATAAGTGGAAGTAAAGCGTTTTGTGTGTACTCATGGAATTTCCACCATACATCGATGGCGTACAGCCGCACCTCTACTTGTCCGATGATAGAACGGAGATGATAATAACAAATGAATAATATTAATAATCTAATAATATAATCTACCTGTCTTCAAGTCACGAGTGAATCGGTATTTATTAGGTAGGCGCGTTCCATCGTAGACTGCAACATTGCTTCACATCAGGCAAGTTGTGGTCAAGCGCAAACCTACTATAGAATAAAAATAAAAAAAAGAATGAATGAATGAATGAAAATATGCTTTCTTTTTTTTTGAGACGCGAGTCTACATAAAAATAGTCCAATTTCTTTTCCTACCGTGCAGTGAATGACTGGCAACTACTGAGAAACACTGCCAAAAAAATCAGTAGGGTTTTTTCTTTTTTAAATGAAGTACTTATATCTATTACATATCTATGATATCTATGTGTGGGGTATTTGAAAATCATTATTCACAAAATGAAACTAATTATTGTTTAGTCAAAACACGATTAATTGAAGTTCTGAGTAATTGCTAGAGCTCTTGAGACAGACATCTCTTGACTTGTGACCTATTGAAGATAATTAATTATACACCAATCATGTTAAACAGTATTTCAGATTGTTATTACTTCAAGAAATAACAGCAATCCAGACTAATACATATAGCTGGTCCCACAAACTTCGTACCGCCTAACAGGCTTTTAAAGTTCAAATTGACTTTTGTGTATTACGAGCTTCCGCACGCGGTTACGCCCGCGAAATTTATCTCACTAATCTTGTTTCTATATACAAATTTTGGAACCCCGTTCCACCCCCTTAAAGGGTGAGTTTTGAAAAATCCTGTCTTAGTGCACCTCTAGACCCCATAAGGAAGCTATGTGCCAAATTTGGAGTCTCCAGACCCAGCGGTTTGGGCTCTGCGTTGATATCAGTCAGTTTCTTCTTCGATATATTCAGATTACGAATATTTTGTATGGGATGAGGTTGATGCATCGCTTGTTTGTATAGAAAAGTGTTGTTTTTTTTACTTTTCCAGGCAATTTTTAAATTTGTCTCTGCGTTAGAACCATCCTCGTACTTCAAGGAATATTCTAAAAAAAGAATTAGCGAAATCGGTTCTGCCGTTCTCGAGTTATGCGCTTACCAACACATTTTGCGATTCATTTTTATAATAAAGATGTATGCTTTAGAATTTTTCATTTCAACCCGCTGTTAATGTCCCACAGCTGGACACGGGGCTTCTCTCAACTAATAGTATGGTATTATATTAAGTGTGTTTGAACTATCTTACGAGTTGAGAGTCCTCCAATGTTTAAACGGCGTATCATCAAAATGTTTTCTATGAGACAATATTGATGTGATTGCGACTATTTGCATTCGATTCGTTTATTTCAGACAAATTGTCCATAGTATCACAATCAAAGCCATATCTGAGATACCATGGACAGTAAAATATTTTTTATTTTGTTTTAGCTTCATAAAGAGACATCTAGCGGCAAATAGCGCCACTAATAATATTAGTGGCGCTATTTGCCGCTAGATGCCTTTTTTTTTAATTTAAATAAAATATAATGTTTGGAAGTAGTTTTGGAAGATAGAAAAATGAATTTCAGATTTTATAAGCAGTCTTTATTAATACTACGTTGCTTAAATCTACATTTAATTATATTTAGGTACATTACAACGCCCTCTACACATAATCTACATGAATTTTATTTAATATTCTGCTATTTTTCTATATAATAAATTACAAAAACAACTTGCCACTTTATTTTCTTTTAAATACAAATTGAACCATTGATAATTACAAAATTAAAATGTATCTACTCGTTAATAGATGGCACTAACCTCATCGAACTACTTGAATTATTTCCAATTCTCATTAATAGATGGCGCTGACTTAAGTTAATTTTTAGTGTGTCAAAATTATTGCTGAAAACAAACTAAATGGATATTATTATGGTATTTTCAAATATTAATGTTTTAGGGATAAAAAAAAGCAAAACTTGTGGATCTGCCAAATTATATCTACTAATTGTTGTAATTTAACTTCTGGTCAAATATTCGTTAGCAATTGTCTTCCAGTCAGTTGGATCTCCATGCTCCGAGGGTTTAGTCTTGCGAATCTTCTTCAGCAGTTCCCAACCCTTGGCTTTCTCTGTGGAGGTGACGTAGGTGTTGTTGGGGTCCTGCTCGATGGTATACGCACCCAGGATCAAGCTCTGGACTAAACGGGATGAGATAAGGGTCTGAAAAATTAGACAAGTAAAATGAAACTAAAAACTATTAAAAGTAGGAGTAGACTGCACCAGCTAATTTCAATATTATCAACATTTTCACTATTAAATTCTGACTTATATAGCAAACTAATGGGTTGTATTATAATTCACCTCTTGGGAGTAACCAAGTTTCATTTATGGAAGTGTGGAGGAAAGAGGGCGCTGATAGAAGTTAATTATAAAATAATATGTTTTTAGATATAGGAATAAACCTGTATCTAAAATCCAGCCATTTTGAAGAATTAGAAGGTTGAAGTTTGAACCCCCGAACACCATTGCAATTGATACGCTTGTGACTGTCCATTATCTCTGATAACTACAAGTTAAGCCGCTCTCAGTGGCAAGTACTGGATGAAGAATACCCAGTAACAACTGGTACCTACGCTTTAGGAATGTTCTATGTCCTGCACACGAAGTCTGTTATACTCTATAGTACTACTTAGTAGTAAGAAGTATCAATAATAATCGTGTGTAGAAGCGTACTTGACAAAACAGCTATTTTCTGCAAAGGTATAAAACAGACAAAGAAAGACTACCCGGATGCATTTGATACAGAGTCGCCAGAAGTAGCAGACGACAGGAGTAACTTCTGATGAAAGATATTGCAGGAGATCTTTTCCCAGTATCAAGAAGTCTTCTATAGATTATGATGACGAAGTAATGTTAAGTAAGTACCTTAAGCAGCCTATACTCGCCATCAGGCAGTCTCCTGTTGACAGTGTACCCAGCGAGCACGTAGCCTCCAACCTTCGGGTCTCCGGTGATCAGCATCATGTACGTCATCGTGATGGCAAGCTCAAACACGTAGTATGAGTACTGGATATCGCCGAAGTCAATGATGCCAGTTATGCGGTAATCTGTCTTACTGGAATGAAAGGAGATAATAACAAGGTTATGCTTAAATTACCCAAAAGTAGAAGTTAATACTGGTCACCTGTATATCCCGAAGGTTAAGGTCGCAATAACTGGTCACCCACATTTTGCTGGCTTTGTTTGACCCCCTTAAGTAATGGAAGGCCAGGTTATTGTTGTTTAACTGGCACGATTAAACCAATAAGGAAGATTTTACGAAATTAAATGTAGTAGAGGTCGAAAAGTCATTGATTTTGGTAAATGACCAGCCAGGTACAGACTGTTTCTGCCATTTATAGAGCAGACCTTAGTATATTTTTTTATAACAAAGTGTGTGGTTTTTAACCATGAAAATGGTGGTCTTTTTATTCTACTGCCTAAAATTGTGACCTAGAGCTTATCTTACTTTAAAACTACTAAGCTATCACTCACCCATAGATGATGCTAATTAGCATCAAAACTAGGTGCATGCAAAGTCCACCACCTCTTCTTTAATGTAGGTATAAATCAAAATATTTTGTTAACACTCTCCGCTTTAAATTAATTCACAAATGTTTTAAACGACAAAGAATAAGAAAAGTACGACAGGCGAAGCAAAAACCAGTACCTAGAATGCTTCGTTCACCTCAAGAGTATTCCATCAAGAATTTTGGTGCAAACTTTCAGAACTGATGAATTCACAGGCCTAATGAAATTGTTAACAAAATATTTTATTAATAACAGTGACATCTATTATTTAAATATTCAACTATAAGCATCACATATTTTAGAGTAACGCCATCTATGAACGAGTAGATTGTACAAATCTGTATTTTACGTAAACATCTTAAAAATCGGTGATTCGAGAGTGATACCTTCGGTGTTGTACGCGTCCCTACAACGGTGACCGTTAAACATCAGCCAAGTTGATTTTTTTACTTAGTTTAATAAAAAATATAATTCAAAATGAAATACAACAGTGTATCGAATAACGCCATCTATGATCGAGTAGGCTGTACTAATATGTAGTTTACAAAACAGCGTTTGTTTTTTTTGTTTTTTTTTTAATGGCTCGGTTGTAGACCATTTGCCAATAACAAAGTTAGGGAGAACCAGCGTTTGTTTCTATGACGTAAACTATGACTATTTGTCAACATCATCTGACAGATAAGATAGCAATAAGAGTAGCTGCTATCAACGAGTCAACATCTCGGTGATATAAGAACACAAATAAATAACGGAATATTTTGTTAAAGAATTTGATAGTAACTGTGACACGCAAAAATAGTCCTTATTACTGGTGATTATGATGTTTTATTGAAAATTGACAGTATTTTGACACAAGCTAGTCAAATAAAGGAGTCTATCTAGATGACTGTTCTTTTCTCTATATCTCTAGTCTCTATATCGACGCCATATAGTGTAGTGCAACTTTTATCTGAACCCCCACCCTGGTATCTGGTTTACTGGTATGTTTACTGGTAATTAACTGGTGGTAGGCTTCGGGCGTGGTTAGTGACCACCCACCAGACAAAGCGCCAAGCGGCCTTGCCGTCATCCAGTACTACGTCTGGTGACACCGTTTAAGAGGGTGGGTTGGAATTTTTCCTCCGTTACGGTTTCTAACCATATGGAGCCTCATTCCACTGCCACCATCAGAGCGAAAATCATTCGTAATCTTCGTGAATTGGTATATTAGGCGGGCGCGTCCTATCGTAGACAACATTATTGCTTAATATCAAGCAAACTATAAGGCGCAAGCATATTGCAGAATAAAAAAATAGTAACTCTTCGAAGGTAGAAGAAATGAGTCCAATTCTATTGAATACAAAGTCGCACTCCTTTGACTATTTCGCTCCCTGTCGATTTAGTCCGAAAAATTGTTATTTTTTTACAGAACCTCATTTTGAGCATAAATTAAATTGATATGTATTAATAGTATGTAATCTTAATGCATTATGTAAACTTTATTCTAGTGGTAACTTTTGGTATTGTACTGTTTTTGTTAATCTGTGGATGATGTAGTGGGCTGCAACATTTTTTATTTAACACACACGGCCATCTGATCCCAAACTAAGCAGAGCTTGTACTATGGAAACCAGATAACTGGTAATATATTATTTAAAATACTTTTCTTTAGTAAACTGGCCAAGTACACGTTGGTGAATGGCACATACCCTCGAATGGTCAGTCTTAGATATGCCAGTTTCCTCACGATGTTTTCCTTCAGCAATTGAACAGCGGCGATGTAACAATTCACACCGAGATGTGTGAGAATGACTGAGAATCGAACCCACGACCTTATAATTCTAAGACGAAGCTTATTACATTAATTCATTGATTAGATATTTTTCATGTTCTCTTCTATTTGGAACCCATAACAATGGCTAGGTACTTTTAAACTGATCTTGAGTGACGTAGCTGATCTTAAGAGTGAGATTAGAAAAGCCTCTCAAATACTAGTACAGTATTATATTATCTGTGCTCTCAAATATTACCTGCCACCGGGTTTGAGTCCAACCAGCACGTTCATCTCGTTCACATCTCCATGGATCACCCCCTTCTCCAGCTCCTCAAGTCGTGGGACCACAGCATACTTAAACTCTTCTATAACCTGTTCACGGAACACTAAATTACCTTTACCCTGAACCTGACCAGGGTTCTGTATCGCATTTATGCGACTAATGTTTTGAGCGCTGAGTCACCTTCGTCCGTGGGTGTAAACCTTTAATTGAATCCCCACACGTGGTCCCCGGGTGGTGCAAATCAGGTGACTATCAACTGGTAATAGGCTTCGGCCGTGGTCAGTGACTACCCAACAGACCAAACCGCACCACCAAGCGACCTTGCCGTGTTCCGGTGCGATGTCTGGTGACCATGCAGAGAGAATGGGTCGGAATTGTTGCTCCTTTAAAGTTTTTAACCATTTGGAGGCTCATTCCACTGCCACTTTCTCACCGATAATCATTCGTAATCACGAGTGAAGCGGCATACTGGGCTGGCGCGTTCCATCGTAGACTACATCATTGGTTAACGACAGACAAAAAAAAATGTGTTTGTTTTCCCCAACACCCGAGTTGTGACCAAAAACATGCATGATCTTTTTTCATGCATTATATTTTATCAATTGGAATAATTTTTTCATTTTAATGTTAAATTGTGGACACTTTCTTTTGTGTATTTTTTTATCAGCACTTCTCAATATCGATACGAGAAATCATCGTGAGAAAACACATGATAGAACAAAACTTTCGAGGACATATGACATCAATTGAACCGACACAAGCGGGACAACTGGATAACAGTCACATGTCAACTATTATAAAATTACAACCTTTTATTTTTGATATATAAGGTCGCGGGTTCGATGCCCGATCTTAACCGTCTGTGAATTTTTTCATAGCTGCTCAATATCGGTAAAGGAAGACATCGTGAGGAAACTGGCATTTCTAAGAAGTAATCTTTAAGAACATGTGGCATCCACCAACCTGCAATTGGCCAGTGCGAGGATTAAGGCCTAAAATCTCTCAACTCGTACGATAGTTAAGAGAACACCCGTGCAATGCTGTAAAGCTTTAAAAAAGAAGATAATAGAGTAGATACCAGTATTATGAGCTCACCTCCTCAGCCAGATCGAGTTTCTCAGAGTCCTTGATGACGTACTTGAACTTTTCAAGCTCCGGAACCTTAGTCAGCATCCACATGTGCTCGCGTTTTACCAGTCCGGAGTGATTGAAGTTCTGTGGAGTAATTTGAGGATCAACATAATATTTTGTGACATAGGTGATGGGCAAACGCCTCGCTGGTAGACATCAGAAGTCATGGCTAAGAAACATTCGGAAATGGACAGGAGTAGCCAGCGCAGAACTACTATTCCGCTGTGCACAGAAGAGGAAGAGTTTCCAAGAGCTTATGGCCAATCTCCAGTAGTGGAGAGGCACTAGAAGACGTAGAAAAATATGTGATGTTTGTCAAAGAGCGATGGAGCCTACTATCTAATTAAATAAAAGAAGAAACTGACTGACTGACTGACTGACATATCAACGCAGAGCCCAAACCACTGGGTCTGGAGATTCCAAATTTGGCACATAGGTTTTTTATGGAGTCTAGGGGTGCACTAAGAAAGGATTTTTCAAAACTCACCCTTTAAGGGGGTTAAACGGTGTTCCAAAGTTTGTATGGAGAAACGTGATTAGTGAGATCAATTTCTCGGGCGAAGTCGCGGGCGGAAGCTAGTCCTATAATAAGACTTAGTAATATAAGACTTAGTGATCGAATCCGCAACGCAGTCATACGCTCCAAAACAGGCACAGTAGACGTGGATCATTTATCTTAACTTGACGGAGAAGGCGTGACATAGAGATACTTGCAAGGTTATGGGGGAGGCTTTTGCCCAGCAGTTCCCACTGCCCCAGTACAAGCTAAGAAGTACCCTTTATGTGAATCCCAGCTGGTGTTGTGTGAGCTGAACTCATAGTGGTAGACTACTGCGAAGGGAATATCAAAAAGATCCAGTCGAACAACAATGGGATGTCTGGTGACACCATTCTGAGATGTGGGTCGGAGATTGCGCCTATTAATAATAATATAGTGGGACATTAACACACACGGTCATCTGATCCCAAACTAAGCAGAGCTTGTATTATGGAAACCAGATAACTGGTAATATACTACATATTATACTTTTCTTTTGTAAATATATACTTAAATATAGATATAATTACACCCAGACACAAGACAAACATACATATTTAAACAAATGTTTGTCTCAGGTGGGAATCGAACCCACGACCTGCGGCGTGAAAAGCAAGTATCTTACCGACCACGCCACCGGCCTGTCCCTATTGTATATCTATTACTGGTACCCTTAACTGGTACCCACTGGTACACAAGCAAATATAATTGCTTCATTAGGGACTAGATGGCGCTGTGTATAAAAGTATTACACTTTGTAAATGTGAAAATATTATAATTTTTTATGGATATTTCGTGATCAATTTTGACTTAACCCAGCACCACGATCCCATTATCGCTACTCCTGTACACCAGGATCAACAGCGACACCGTGAAGAGACTCGGGACTGGAACCCGGCCAGGCCAGGGACACCTAAACTCTCTTGGATCCCGCACTAATTTAATCAGAAAGATAATAGGAGGAGTTGGAAAGCAAGGTGGTTGTCTTCCCTGCAAACAAAGCGGGAAACAGCATATGAAACGAGAGATCTAAATTACCTCAGCAAAATGGAGTAAGCACCACGGGTAACGTAATCTAAGGCGACCTATCAGAGCTGGTTCCAGTAATAACTATGGCAAAATCGTTTGAACGCACGAAAGTTAGTAGAAGCACTACCAATTATTAAATTTACTAAATTTTTAATTCAGAATTATAATTTACTAGCTTTCCGACAGCGGCTTCGCCCCCATGTATGTCGGTTATCGCGCCAAAACATTACCTTCTTTTTGCACAGTCGGATAAAAACTATCCTATATCCTTTCTCGGGTCTCAAACTACCTCCATACCCAATTTCATCCAAATCGGTTCATTAGTTTAAGCGGGAAAGTGTAACAGACAGACAGACAGAGTTACTTTCGCATTTATAATATTAGTAGGGATAAGCTACTTAAATCAGCAGTAGGTATCCATCGACGAAATACCTATAGACACCGAATAACTAGGCCCCTTACTCGCCTAATACTACATAATTTATACCCTTAATACGAGTTCAACATTACGAAAAAATAGTAATGTATTAGATTTACGCGAATATCACACATTGAAATAAAACTATTTTTTAAACGATTTTATCGCCGTTTATTTTAGATTTTAGATAAAAAATTAATATTATATTTATTTTTATTTTTTTTAGATAAAATCCGTTAAAAAATAGTTTTATTTCGTTAATTCAAAGATAAAAACTTGAATGAACCAATCAAAATTATTGCAAAATCTAGTGATTATAATTTCATACAATTATTACTCAAAATGGCGACTAGGTTATTCTCTAGTATAATGTTATGAAAAATTATATAATTTTCCAGTTAGTACAGAGTATATCACGCTTCGAGTACTTAATACAATCATATGTCACAATATAAATTGTACTGACCTTGAATGTTACGTTATGTATGTATGACAGTTGATGTGTGACTTATGTTATTGTGTGAATTTATCACATGTTTAGATTCTATTATTAGACTTGTAGTTTCAGTAATAGCGTGTCTGCGAGGTCTCGACATCGAATTTTGGTTAAGTTTTGTCACCGACTAAATATCTAGTGGACGCCATCGTTCAAATACTTACTGAGAGTGTAACTATCTGTCTGGAACGCCTTCACGCCAAAAGTACAAAACCAATTTGGATGAAATTTGACATCGAGATAGTTTGAGACCCGGGGAACGATATGGGATAGTTATGGTTTGGCGTGGGTGAAATTGCGATTGGAAAGCTAAAGTATTGCATGTGTAATCGTCAAAAGTTGGCAAGGTATCACGAATTGACCGACACGAGCGGTAAAAAAAATCGGGCACAGGACCGACGGCTTTACATGCGTCACACTGTCTTCTTATCTGTGTGTTAAATGAACTCACCTGCAGCTTAGTATCCAAGTTAGCTACAAACTCCCCTAGCTGGTAAAAAAGTGCTTCGGACTTCGGAACTCCTTGCAGCAGCTCCCCAGGAACATACTCCAGCAGACGGACCGCGTGGGACTTCCCACCGATGGTTTCCACTGAATGAAGATGGCCATACACGTTGCGGATGGGTTTGGGACAGGTAATGTTGCGGGTAGCTGTAAGCGTAGTAAGGGACCTGGTTATGTACCTCCGTTGCTGCTAAATGGTATCCCTCTCAGCAGAATTAAACAGTTTTAAGTACTTGGGATATATAGTCAGCGAGGACTTGTGTGATGACGCAGATATGAACAGGGAACGTAGGGCGTTAACGGTAAGGGCGGATATGCTGTCCAGAATATTCGCATCTGGCTCTTGTGAAGCAAAAATTACACTTTTTAAAGCCTACTGGCAAACGTTTTACTGCAGCAGCTTATGTACATCATATACGCAGAAGTCCCTCAACGCTCTGCGTGTTCAGTAGAATAATGCTTTCAGGGTGCTATCGCGTCTCCCACGATTCTGCAGTGCATCCATTATGTTTGCGGACGCGCGCACTGATGGCTTTGTAGCTATCATGCGGAAAAAGGTTGCTTCTCTATTATGTGGGACCCGTGCGAGTAGCAACAGCAGTCTGAAGGCTATCACGGATAAATTTAACTGTACAATTCTGCGTCCACAATGTTTTCATTCACCGATATTGAGCGTACTGTACCGGCATTATGTGGGCGATACTCACCTCTGTCCTTACACCGTTTATTGTTGACGGGCCGGTGGCGATGTCGGTAAGATGCTTGCTTTTCACGCCGCAGGTCGTGGGTTCGATTCCCACCCAAGTCAAACATTTGTCTGATGAATGTTTGTTTGTCTTGTGTGTGAGTGTAATTATCTATATTTAAGTATATATTTACAAAAGAAAAGTATTATATGTAGTATATTACCAGTTATCTGGTTTCCATAGTACAAGCTCTGCTTAGTTTGGGATCAGATGATCGTGTGTGTTAATGTCCCACTATTATTATTATTACTAATATTACTTACCCAAAAAATTCATAATTTCATTTTGAGCTTCAACAACATCAACATTTTGAGAGTCCATTGAGTTCATGATCTTCAGAACATACCCATGTTCAGAATGGGTTGTAATCAATGGGTTCTTGACATTCGGGTCCTCGGTAATCTTGTAGTTCTTGTCGTCATAACCATTGAGTTCTTGCAACTCAAGAACAGAGATGCCGTAGAGTCGCTCGGCTAAAAGTTTGACTCCTTCATGATCGATTATTGGACGGATTATAGTACCGGGTTCCAGGTTGTATGCCATGGTTTCTGTTGAAAGTATCAATACAAAAAAAAAAACATGAAATAAAAATAAAATTTAATCTCAGGGTCGGTGGAGTGGTCCTAGATGCAAGAACAGTAACACAAATTTAGTAATTATAATAACTGTTATCTATTAATAATAATTATAACCTAGACCTAGAATAATATTATAATAATTATTAAAGAGGGCCTGACCTTAACACCCCTTAGCTTAAATTTCTTGAGATAAACCATTTGCGAACAATCTTCAGCTTTCGAATAAAAACCGCATCTAAACGCCTTTAGGCACTACGAGAAAACTCTGTACACATATAACTAGGTCTAACAAAGTCAAATTTATTTCGTTTCCGTTCTCGCGTCCAACAACGCGATCTCGTCTTCTCCTCCGCCGCCGCCGCTGCCGGCGCCGCCACCACCGCTGCCGGCGCCGCCACCACCGCTGCCAACACCGCCGCCGCCGCTTCCCGCCGCCTCCCAGCAGGCGAGGGGAACCGACGATGGCGCTGGCGGAGGTACTGGCGGCGCCGACGGCGTCGAAGTCGAGGATCCGCTTCCGCCGACCTCCCCAGCCGAGGTCAAAGCGTTGATAAAAGCCCTTCATCCAAGGAAGGCACCCGGTCCCGATGGTATCACCAATCGGGTTTTGAAGCACTTCCCCGCTTCCCTCATTACTCTCCTGGCTCTCATCTTCAATGTGGCCTTGAGACATAATGCCTTTCCACAAGCGTGGAAAAGAGCCACCGTTATCGGTATTCCCAAGCCTGGAAAGCCCAAGTCTAAGCCTACCAGCTATCGCCCCATAAGTCTTCTCAATTCCATTGGGAAACTCTATGAGCGACTCATTTATACCCGGCTGTTGAACTTTGTCAACGCCCACAACCTCCTTCCCGACGAGCAGTTTGGCTTTCGAGCCAAACACTCTTGCGTCCATCAACTGCACCGCCTCACGGAGCACGTTGAGATAGGATTCCATCGTAAGATGTTAACCGGGGTTCTCTTCTTCGACGTGGCGAAAGCTTTCGACAAAGTGTGGCACACGGGCTTATTATATAAGCTCTACCAACTGGGTGTGCCTGACCGTCTCGTGCTCATCATTCGAGACTTTCTCACTGGTCGCAGTTTTCGTTACCGAGTGGAAGGCTCCCTGTCTTCGCCGCATCCGATTCACGCCGGAGTCCCTCAGGGCTCCGTGCTCTCGCCTCTCCTGTTCACGCTTTTCACTAGCGACATCCCTCGTCACGCGAAAGCCTGCTTGGCTCTCTTCGCTGACGACACAGCCCTCTACTACCGGGGCCGCTGCCCGGAAGTAATAGCCCGCACACTCCAATCCGCAGCCGACGCCCTAGGCGAATGGTTCCGGAGATGGAGAATCGAGGTGAATCCCGAGAAGAGTGCCGCCGTACTCTTCTCTAGGTCTATCCCTCCACCTATTCGTTCCATCTGCATGTTTGGCAAGCGGATCCCTTGGGAGAAGCAAGCCAAATATCTAGGTGTCATCCTAGATCAGGGACTCACTTTCAAACCGCACCTTGCCTCTGTTCGTAAGCGTGCGCGTTTCGTTCTCAGCAGACTGCACTTCCTAATCAACGCCAAAAGTAAACTCTCGCTTCGTAACAAAGTGAGAGCTTACACGGCGTGCGTACGACCCATTATGACGTACGCTTCACCCGTTTTCGCGCACACTAAGCGCTCCTACTTGCAACCGTTGCAAGTTCTTCAAAATCGATTCATGCGTAGAGCCACGGGAGCTCCGTGGTTCTTACGCAATGAAAACCTACACATCGATTTAAACCTGCCGACCATCAGGCAGTGGATGAAGAACGCATCCAAACGCTTCTTCGACACCGGTGTCAAACACCCGAATAAGTTAGTCGTATCCGCGTGCGACTACAATCCGCTCAGAGGCGCGAAACGGCGACGTCCGCGATGCGTACTCACCGATTCCGACGACGAGATCACTCTTGCGATCGCCCGCGACCGCGAACTCCGATCCGCTGCTAGAGTAGGTAGGGACAACCAAAATAGTAGCACACAACACATGCCGAGATATCGCCCACGCCGTCGTGGGCCGCGCCGCGCCCCTCCAAGATAGGCCCTCAGTCGATTACGGTTCCGGTCAGGACCGGACCGCGCGAACGCGAAATGCCCCCCGATCCCCTAAAAAACTAGAGTGTCCGGCAACGTCCTGAGCCGAGGTCCGTCCCCACATGGGGAGCCCTCATGGCAGTTGCCACAGTACTTGATCGGTTCGACCGTCCTCGGACGGCTCACCGAAAAAGTCCGGTGAACCAATAGAGGCCCTTCAGGCCAATTGGGTTAGGTCATCAGCAAAAAAAAAAAAAAAAAAAAAAAAAAAAATCAAATTTATTTAACACATCTCGTTCTCGTAGAGGATTTCAATTAAAATGTAAGTACAGCTTTCCTAACAGCATTAATTTATTACTAAAATTGTTTATTTAAAACGGATAGTTCATTTATTATCGGGGTACAGATGTTAATAATACCTAATAATATTTCAACTTCGGACTTATTTTGTTAAACTTTAACTACAACTAATTGCATTTTACCATTATTTACCTACTTCAAGAATTCCGATGTTCATTTTTCAATATGTTAATTATAACATATCGACTTCACTACACGGATATTATATCTAAAATACTTATTTATAAGTATCCTTTTATCAAGGTTTACACCGAAATTATACGAATTGATTCATTTTTTCGAATAACTTACTCAATATTCATAAGTTTAGCTTACCTTTAACAAGGGTCAGTCAATATTACGACATTTTACACTAGCATGTCATACATTTAATTCAAACTAATGATCAAGTATAGTAGCGCTCCAAGCGGCGCGTAGCGGAACTAAGCTATTATCACATGATTTAACTAAGTGTGTTAAGTTAATAGATAATAACTGCACATTAAACCTTATTATGTTTGTTTTTCCTATCAATAATAATAGCTTCGTTTATTAATCTTCGGTTATTCATTTGGTTTTGTTTAGAAAGTGAAAGTTAATTTAATCATAATTAGAGGATTAGCCACATCATTTTTGTAATATAGTAAAGAAAATGATAAAACAATAATTTTAATTAAAACCTAGTAATAAAAAACAATTATGTAAGTACTATTAATTAATTCAAATTAAAATATAAACAAAATGTATAGTGTAAAATGTATTAAATTTAATTTTTATTTCGTGCTGGTATTTTCCTACCGCGTTATAAATAATTTTTCTCTACTTAGGTACTGGTTTACTTAGTTTTAACACCCTTAATTAATTAATTATTTGACAACTAAATACAGATTACCAAAATAATCTAAATAAAAATCCTGCCACACCACAGACCACTATAAATTAACACAAAACTCTGATAAAAAAAGAAAAAAATAAATTTTAAAATTTAAAAATAGAACGCCTCACCTCACAGTGTTCTCTGGTAAGTCTCAACCGAACTGAGAGTAGATAATAGAGATGTATTGTGTGTCACTTGCTATCGCATTGATAGCAATTGAATGACATTGAACGATACGAGTGAATGAACTCTCAATTGAATGTTGTGGGACTCTTACTGAATATCGCCATTGTTATTGCAATTAGGAATATCCTTACTACTAAATGCAAAAGTAACAATGTTTTTTTTTATTCTTCGATAGGCTGGCGCTTGCCTACAACTTGCCTGATGTTAAGCAAAGATGTAGTCTACGATGGAACGCGCCAGCCCAGTATGATTCACTCGTGATTACGAATAATTATCGGTGAGAAGGTGGCAGTGGAATGAGCCTCCATGGCTAGAAACCTTAAAGGAGCAACAATTCCGACCCATCCTCTCTGCATGGTGTCACCAGACATCGCACCGGAACACGGCAAGGCCGCTTGGTGGTGCGGTTTTGTCTGGTGGGTGGTCACTAACCACGGCTGAAACCTACCACCATTTGATTGTCACCTGTGTGGGGATTCAATTAAAGGTGTACACCCACGGACGAAGGTGTCTCAGCCCACACTAATATATTTATCTGTTACGCTTTCACGCCAAAACTAGCTAACCGATTTAGATGAAATTTGGTACGGGGATAGTTTGAAACCTGTAGAATGTAATAGGATAGGTTTTATTCATATGCGCAAAAAGAGGTTAATGGTTTTAAAGCAATAACCGACATACGCCGGTGCGGAGCCGGGGTTGGAGAGATAGTTTTAAAAAAAATATCTTAATATTTTAAAACTAACATTATTATTATATAATATGCTTAAAACATTGTCATGAACAGAACGAACCGAAATTTACATATTTAATGTTTCTATTGTTGAATAAATAGCTCGTGTGTTAGACTGGAGTACCATTTATTCCAGTCTAAGTTACTTTTGTCTAGATTTAGCTGATTTTGTTAATTGATACGTTATACATTTTAAACTAACTTTAGGAGAGGCCTAAGTCCAGCTGTGGACTAAAATAGGCTGATGATGATGATGATGATAATGATGATGATGATAATGATGATGATGATACATTTTGAAACGGTTTTATTCAACTGGTTTTGTACTATTAAAATTCTCGAAATAAACATGCCACCAACCTGATCTTAGGTAGTCAACGTAGCCTTGGTCGCTTGTACCAAAAGCATCAGTGCACTTACTGACTCTTTAGATGTCGACGGCCCAGAATTGGGGACCTGGCTACTCACACACCTATGAACAACCAACAGATTATGTACTTACATTACGTGTATCCTGTAAAATGTACATACCTTCTCAGTTGTAAATTGCAAAGCCTCGAGCATCTCCACAAAGTTGTCTAGTCTTACCGTATCGGATACATTTCGGAGAATTTGCGTTAGAATTACATAATCTCATTCCCCCGTCTCCGTTCTGTCATCGGACAAGTAGAGGTACGGCTGTGCGACATCGATACCTATATGGTGGAAATTCCATGAGTACGCACAAAACGCTTTTATTGTCCACTTTTATTGTGCGAACTGGTAAGTTGGAAAATTCACTACCGGCATGGCATCTCTGTTTGCCTGTCTTAAAAGTCACGAGTGAAACGGTAGTTACTGGGTAAGCGTGTTTCATCGTAGACTGCATCATTGCTTAACAACAGGCAAGTTCTGGTCAAGTGCACGCCTATATCAGAATTTAAAAAAAGTTGGAAATTTAGATTGGACAGTATAACTTTCCTAATCCTCTTATAATCTTTCTAACGACATTCATGCGGGATCCAAGACAGGGTGTCCCGGGACTTGGCCGGGTTCAAATCCCGAGTCTCTTCACGGCACCGTTGTTAATCCTGGTGCACAGGAGTAGCAGAGGCGGGATTGCGGTGGAAAATGAAATGAAAATATGCTTTATTTTTTTTTGAGACGCGAGTCTTCATAAAAATAGTCCAATTTCTTTTCCAATGCAGTGAATGACTGGCAACTACACTGCCAAACAGCTCGTAGGCCTTTTTCTTTTTTAAATGAATTACTTATACTTATCTATTAGATTTTGTTTGTTTAGTGTGTTGAATTATGCGACTTAATTCCAAGCGTTTTTATCCGTTAGATAGTCTGAATTAAATGGGTTAATAATAATGGTGTACAGTTTTCACCGTAACTTCTTTTACTGATTGATAAATGATTGCTTGATAATTATTTATTGAGCCCACTTCTTAACCTAATGATAGGTGTTAGTATGGCGCGATCCGAATGTGAACTGGTTAGTAATAAAATGAATGGAAAATGTGTGCATTTCGCCATCTGCTGACAGCGCAATAAATGCAATGTGCGGTTGCACCGTACAAATGGTCTGGGTTGAATCCCTTAAAAAACCTTCCCAGTTGAAATGCTAGATTGAAGAAATGCAGTAATATAATTCAAATACATTGTGTGATGGATTTTGTCGCAGTTTATTTTAGATTCTTTTTCCCGAAGTTTCAGAATCTTTTCAGTTAAAAAACATTTTTATTTCAATATGTGATATTCGCTTATTACTACTACAATATTATTATGTACATATTATAATATAACATAGTGTTATGCCTGTATATCCCGCAAGTGTAGACAGAGGTGTATACCAACCACTTTTCGCCGGCTATTTATAGCTATTACCGTTTATCGGGCACGTATTCGAATTTTGAGCTGCATCTAAGATTCTATTCTATCGAAGTATGTTAAAAAAGAATTTTAGCTCGACCCAGGAATCGAACCCTGAACCTCGTGGTTACTATATGAACACTCTTACCACAGGACCACCGTGGTAGTATTATTAATATCTTGATAGGAAATTCCCAATGTCATTACTTACACGTAATACAAGCTCTGTTGATAGGTAGATATTCGTGACTATTTCATTGACAGATTACAATGTAACTTAGGTTTACATTTAGATTTTTGAAGCAACACTTAATGAAAACACAAGATATATTTATTAATATGTAATTGTAAATTGTCGCAGAAGGTAGGCAGAGGTGATTATTGTTGTTTTGTGTTGTATTTTTTTAATATTTGCGTTCGACTACAACTTGCCTGGTTTTAAATGCAATGATGTAGTCGACGATGGAACGCGCCAGCCATGCACTCGTGATTACGAATGATTTTCGGTGAGAAGGTGGCAGTGGAATGAGCCTTCAAGGTTAGAAACCACCGCCGCCCTTTCTGTATGGTGTCACCACACATCGCACCGGAACATAGCAAGGCCGTGCGGCGGTGCAGCGGTGCGGTTGCTATTTCTGAATAAAAAAATTGGTTGCCTGTAAAGTCGGTATACGGGCGAAAGTTTTACGTGACAACGACTTTGAGTGGTAAAATAATTTTAATGTGAATATTCATTCGTATAGTAGGAAGAAGGATGAAATAATAGTAACAATTTAAAACATTTATTTATACAAAGAATTATATTTAAAACATTAATTTATACAAAGAATCTCGCTCTTAGGCGGGCTAACTGTGCTCGAGTGGAAGGGACGCGTGCCTTTCACTTTTTATGTCTGTCTCTCTCGCTCTTAGGCGGGCTAACCATGCCCGAGTGGAAGGGACGCGTGCCTCTCACTCGCTCTCATTGTGAGCGCATAACGTGAGCGGAGCGTAACGCAGTTTCTTGAAGTGTCACCCGGCAAACCAATTTATAAGACGTTGTCACGTCAAAAAGTTAAGTAGTTACATAAAATGTGTCTAGATATCTCCGTGACACGTCACAAATAGTTGTTTACTTTGTTCTAACATATTATCATCAGCGTCACGATCACTCAAGATTGAGTCAAGTTTGTCCCGTTGATGACACAGTAAATTCATTGCAGAATGATATTTTAGGCATTTTTGTATCCATCTTCTCTATTGAAATAAAACTTATTTTTAACGAATTTTATCGCGGTTTATTTCAGATTTTAGATTCCGACGTTTTAAAGTATTTTCAGACTTCATGTTCACGGGTGGACTGAATCTAAAATCTAAAATAAACCGCGATAAAATCCGTTAAAAATTAGTTTTATTTCAATGTGTGATATTTGCGTAAACCTAAGACAGTACTATGCCATTTCACTTTTTCTAGAAATTAAATTTTTGACTTATGACGATGTTTCAAGAGCCTTGAAATTGGATTCAAAATGAACGGGAACAAAACCACGTTCATTACCAATAATGTCGAGTCCAAGGTCAGAATGGACGAAGATGAATTGATCTACCTTACCTTGGCCAAATAGTTTCCTTCAATTCCAGGCAGAACAAGAAGATCACTCAGCGACATAAAAAAAAAAAATTAAATTAAAATTTTAATGTAATAATTGACATGTATTTAATAATAGATATTAGTAATTTAAGTAATATGTATAAATTGAATTTGCATGCCGCTGTGTCGGCAAGACATCATAAATTTGTATTTCTACATGTCTAGAGCAAATAAATTGAATTTGAATTATTAATTTAATTGAAATTGAAGAATTGAAGCGTAATTGCCTGAAGAAGCCATATTGGGCCCAGAGATTCCTAATGAAGATTTAGACAGTCTTAACTTACGGCTACGGTGCGCAAACTTGGTCATTGACGCAGTTCCAGAAGTTCTGAATCGGGGTCCAGCTACTTTGCAGTCACTATCGATGGGAAAGTTATTTTTTTTAATAATTCTGGGCTCATAATAATTACCTAAATAAAAATGAATCGCCGAAAAGATGTTAGTATCACGCTCATAAATTCAGAACAACTGCATCGAAATAGTTGGTTGGCAGCTAGTTTATAATAAATCTCTTTCACTTAAAACTTGTATAGAAAAACACAATTTATACGCTCAGTGATCGTAGCTGTGGTATGAATATATTTTTCCTCTCTGCTTTATCGTTGACTATGTAATTTACTGGTATCTTATCTAAAAGATCTTTATTTGATCTACCAAAACTGTTGCGGTTAACGACATTAGAGGTAGAGACAAATATACCGTACGCAAAATCACAAAATTATAATAATAGAAATAAATGTATTTATCAAAACCTAGAATAGTGGTTACTACTGCCATCTATCACAGGATGTGTAAACAAAATTAAAATTTAAAACAACGCCATCTATAAACCGTTTTAGTATTTATTTGCAATAAGTTTAGCTATTGGTCAAAAGATGGCGTGTGATTGTCTTCGTATAATTTGTCTATTCAACAAGAGATGGCGCTGCAAAGCTCAAAATCATCTCTTATTCTAAATTAACTGAGTTCTATTTTTGTTCATATTATTAATTATTATGATTATTCCTTTACATAAAGTAAAATATTGCAGTTACGAAATAAGCGTCTACTTTTGATTTTATTCGAAAACCGTCTTAAATAACAATAAATACTATACAATCAAACAAAGAAAACAAAAATATCAAAATGAAATTTTATTTAAAAATCATTTAGTACTTGCTAGTTTAACCCTCTCTGACATGTCAAACTCAAAATAAAATCTAATTTAGCTAATCCAACAGAACAAATTAAAACATTCTCCAGTCAATTGCGTTCAAATATTTCAATTACTGCCCACCCCTCTTCTAATTGAGTCGGTGTTAATCTTTAGCACGCGTCTGTATTACTTATAAAACTGTAGGATTGGGTTCGTTTCATTTACTCTAATGGTAAAATAGTGTGGGAAAGGAAGAAAATTCCACTAATATTGATACTAGCGACCCGCCCCAGCGTCGCACGGGTGCAATGTGTTATACAATTTTATATAATGTGTAACCTTCCTCTGGAATCACTCTATCTATTAACAAAAACCGCATCAAAATCCGTTGCGTAGTTTTAAAGATCTAAGCATACATAGGGACATAGGGACAGAAAAAGCGACTTTGTTTTATACTATTTAATAATTAATATTTTCACACATACACTAGCGCCATCTAATCCCCAATTAAACAATTTTTTGACGTGACAACGTCTTATAAATTGGTTTGCCGGGTGACACTTCAAGAAACTGCGTTACGCTCCGCTCACGTTATGCGCTCACAATGGGAGCGAGTGAGAGGCACGCGTCCCTTCCACTCGAGCACAGTTAGCCCGCCTAAGAGCGAGATTCTTTGTATAAATTAATGTTTTAAATATAATTCTTTGTATAAATAAATGTTTTAAATTGTTACTATTATTTCATCCTTCTTCCTACTATACGAATGAATATTCACATTAAAATTATTTTACCACTCAAAGTCGTTGTCACGTAAAACTTTCGCCCGTATACCGACTTTACAGTCAACAAATTTTTTTTTTTTTTGACATTAACACACACGGTCATCTGGTCTCAAGCTAAGCAAAGCTTGAGTTATGGAAACCAGATAACTGGTATATACTATACTTAAAATACTTTTTTTTTGTAAATATATACTTATAATAGATATTTACACCCAGACTCGACACAAACAGAAATGTTCATCACTAATGTTTGTCTCGGGTGGGAATCGAACCCACGACCTGCGGCGTGAAAAGCAAGTATCTTACCAACCACGCCATCGTCCCGTCAAATGTTATGGGCACTAGGAACGTATTTATAAACTAGGTACTTAGATTTTTTTTTTGCAACTACATAAATATTACAGATAAATTACATCCAGACACAAAAAATACAATCGTGCTCATCATACAAAGATTAGGTGGGAATCGAACCCACGACCAGCTTAGCAGTCAGGGGTCACCACACACACACACCACACTAATATTTACTAATATTATATACGAAAGTAACTGTGTATGTCTGTCTGTCGCGCTTTCACGGCAAAACTATAGAACCGATTTAGATGAAATTTGATATGGAGATAGTTTGAGACCATGGAAGGACATAGGATAGTCTCTATCCAACTGCGCAAAAGAGGCGCGGAGCCGCGGGCGGAGAGATAGTTTTACTAATGAATGTGAAGTTTTGTATGGATGGATGAATATTCATTGTTTGTAAGGTACTCTTCCACTTAAAAAATACTAAACAGAAATGGATGAAATTTGATACAGAGATTATATTTCCGGATAGCAAATAGCGCTTTGCTTCCACTTTTATTATACGAACGGCCAAGGTGTGGAATTCGCTACCGGCATATTTTGTTTCCCGATAGCTATTAACTGCCTGTCTTCAAGTCACGAGTGAATCGGTATTCACAGGGTAAGCGCGTTCCATCGTAGACTACATCATTGCTTAACAACCGGCAAGTTGTGGTCAAGCGCAAGCTTATAATAGGATAAAATAATAAACTCCTTTTATCCTAATACCACGTTGGAACAAACACAGATAATATAATACTATAGAACAAAGTTATCTTCCAAACGCAACACAAGCTCTGCCTACCCTCTTCATAAAAACAAACCTACCAACATCTAAACAAAACAATTTAAAAAAGAAACCACACAACAGAAGCAAACGGAAATCTTGAAATTGGATTTCCAAAGATACAGACAGAGACAGTTTTATACAATAATCTCTGAGTTAGAAAGAAACAGATGTATGTTTGAAACACAAAGCGAAATAATTTTATACAATGGAAAACTGAAAAAGACGTTTCCTTTAGAAGATTTCTATCTCAAGAGTATTTTGCCTTAGGGCTATACAAATTTAACTTTTCACCCCTTATCTTGAATTATGAACCTTAAAATAAGGTTGTTAAGATTGAAAATCATTTAAAAATTTTGTTTTCTGTATGTAAATTCACCGCAGTGGATGTGTAAGCGACTGTGAAACCATGTCTTGCGTGAAACAAGATTTTGTCAAAGTATAGTATATGACCAAGTTATGTTGAGCTCTTACTACGCTGTTTATGTATGGAATTAAGGGTCTTGTTAATTTGGTAGTGTAACGTTTGATTCCGAAGTTTTGATATGCGATAATTAGTGAAACTGTTTTGGATGTGACAATTCTAACCGACTGCAAAATGGAGGTGGTTCTTGAGTGAGATTGTTAACATTTTTCGTATGCAGCATATGGGATGCCGCCCAACCCATCTGTATTCTTCTATTCACCTCTTTCTGTGTTGTTCTTACCCATCAGTAGTGTTTACCCGAGGTATGTGTATTCAGAAACCACTTCGAGTATAGAGTTCTTTACTGCAAAAGGTCCCGGAGCCACATGGTGATTAAACATGATCTTTGTTTTCCCGGGACTGGTCCGGGTTCAAATCCTAAGTCTTTTCACGGCGCAGCTGTTGATCCTGGTGCACAACAGTAGTGTATCGGATTCGGATTGGCATCACACAAGGGGCGGTACATCTGAATGACGTCGACTTGGGCCAGCTCAAGGAAACTGGTTTCCTTCGACGCGAGAGACCCCTAGTGGTGGGATTGCAGTGGTAGATTAATACACTGCATCTATTGACGGGCCTGTGGCGTGGTCGGTAAGATACTTGCTTTTCACGCCGCAGGTCGTGACTTCGAATCCCACCTGAGACAAACATTTATTGAAATATGTCTGTTTGTCTTGTGTCTGGGTGTAATTATCTATATTTAAGTATATATTTACAAAAGAAAAGTAATACATGTAGTATATTACCAGATAGCTGGTTTCCATAGTACAAGGTCTGCTTAATTTTAGATCAGAAGACCGTGTGTGTTAATGTCCCACTATATTATATTATCTATACCTATATGTTTTGTAATGTTGCCGGTCCCACCCTAGTTAGACTGTCCAATAGTGTCCATAGTAAAAAGTAGAGTTTTTTTTAATAAGTCAGATTTTTTACGAATAATAACCCATCAGATAAGTTAAGGGTTGACAATTTTTCTCAAGAATATCATAAAGGGGTCGTAAAGTGGTTAATTTGAATACAAAAAGTATTACGCAGTGGGCACTGCTTGGAATGTGTTGCAATTGATCTGCGACACCCCTGACACTTAATAACTCAGGGTTGACACTAACATTTTTTTCATATAGAAATCCTTACATAACCTTACCTACTTACTTAAATACCTTATTTGTTGAAATTAACTCTATTTGTCTGTCGCGCTTTCACGCCAACACTACTAAATCGATTTGGATGAAATTTGGTATGGATATAGTTTTAGACCCGGGAAGGATTATCCAACTGCACAAAAAGACGTTAATGGTGTAGTACTATAACCTACATAGATACGCGCGGGCGGAGCCGCGGTCTGAAAGCTAGTAATTAACAATTATTTGTTAATATTTTCACCGATATTTAAACTTTTAAACTTTCGCATTGCATTATTAATACTTATATCATAGCGGGCAATCACCGCACTCACGTTTAATTTTCGTCGAATTTTACGTTTTGACACGGGTTTCACCGGTAGTGGTCACAAACAAAAGTTAACCAAAACACGACTAAAATTTAATATCTTGATATGAAACATTTTAAAATTAATCGTATTTAACTTTTTTATTGCAAAACGTGGTAACAAATAAAACTATAGGATTTCCGAACACCGCCACCCCTTACAAACTGACCTCGCAGTTAAAAACAAATAAAAAAAGTACTAAAACACATCAACACAATAAAAACCACAATAAAGGAAGGGTAAGGAACCCTAATTTTTCCGATACGCTTAAAGTCGGAACGTTTCTTGCGGTAACTGCTCCAATTTGCATAATATTTACAATTCTCTTTTAAGAAGTTGCATTTATTTTCGTTTTTATTACCGACTTCAAAAATACGAGCAGGTCTACACGGACGTCGTAAAGTAAAAGGGTACCTACATCTGACATATTTTTCGTAAATAGGTTAACTAAACTCAACTAAACTCTCTCAACTCATATAAGAGTTATCTTAAGAGTTGAGAGAGTTTAGTTGAGTGCGGGTTGGTGGATGTCACATGTCTTCGAATGATTAGTTCTTCGACATGGCGGTTTCCTCACGATGTTTTCCTTCACCGATATTGAGCAGCGGCAATAAAACAATTCACACAAAGATGTGGGGGGCGCGAGCGGGAATCGAACTCGTGATCTCATATTTATAAGGCGAGGCCTGTACCGCTGCGCCACCGCTACGCTATGTTATGTTATTTCGCAAATCTGTCTCTGTATGTGTGACACACACATTGTGTGTATGACGAGAACGTCGCAGTTTTTTAGTTTTTTACTACTAATCTTTAAAAAACTTATATACTTATTTAAACTTGACACTGGCAAAATTGCGGAATAATTTCTGCAGAGGCCATAATTAAAATAAGAAGAAGAAGACATTATACTCTAAAAATATCTATTATTTTTACTGACTTCAAAAAATGATATACAATTCGACTGAATGTTTTTGTTTTATGTTTGTTACATATTTTTATTTTTTATACTATAACTAGCTTCTCCATACAAACGACTTTAGATTTTAGCGATTTTCTCCATACAGACTTTGGAACCCCCTTTCGCCCGCTTAAAGGATAGTTTTGAAAAATCGTTTCTTAGTGCACCCCTAGACCCTATATGGAACCTATGTACCAAATTTAGAGTCTCCAGACCCAGCGGTTTGGGCTCTGCGTTGATATGTCAGTCAGTCAGTTTCTTGTTTTATATATTTAGATAGGCTTGCGCTTGACCACAACTTGCCTGTTAAGCAATGATGCAGTCTACGATGAAACGCGTTTACCCAGTAAGTACCGAATCACTCGTTACTTGAAGGCTTTGCTTGTAATGTACACGAGTGAAGCAGGGTGGAATGTGTATAACAAAACGAAGGAGATGAGAGGCGACAGATATCTGAAGAGGTGTGTGGAGCGGTACAATTGTGACACAAGGTGGAGAGGTGCACCGCTTTATATGTACACACAGGGATGGAGTTAGGTCGTTCTTTGCCCATAGCTATTAACAAAGTCGGAACTAAAGAAGAGGAATGTGATATACCTCATTGGAAAGCTTAATTAATTAAGCTATTGGAATTTATTTAAAAATGAACTTTCAGAGCACCCGTTTTTGTAAAAAAGTAATAAATGTAATTGAAAAACAAAACGCACATTGCCTTTAATTATTCGTTTCCTAAGCAGTATAAATATTGCATTCGTATCAATAATTGCATTGTATTAAAGTACTTTTTTATTGTAATATTATTTTAGCTGCAGTTTAATGTAATTATGACGACAAATATTTATTATCTTAAAATGCGGGGAAAAAAGATGATTACCTACTTGAAACGTCATGATGCCATTGTCATTGTTTAGTTTGATTGACAGCGTTCTAAATAATATTTTTTTTAAAGATATTGGGTCAGGCTCCTTAATTGTCATTTGGCCTTGGGGCTGCCAATTGCAATAATTATAAATATTGCATTAAGGTTACCAATTTTCAGTTTCAGTTAAAAAAAACGGGCGGGTATAAAATCAATTTAAATGCATGAATAAATTTAAGTAGTTAATTATGCTCTATTAGCCTGTGTTACTCAGATTTCGTTCGAATTTACAATTATTTTAAAACCAAGCACTAAACATTTTTTAAACGTAGCAGACGTTTAAAAAATGTTTTGGCGATTTTTATTTTATTGTTTACTAGCTTTCGCCCGCGGCTACGTCCGCGTGGTGTTAGGATAATAATTAGCCAAGTGACAGATCTTTAAGAACCGTTTATTATATTTTTTGATTTGTTATTGGTGGAGACCCGTTTCACCCCATATGGGGTGAGTTTTGAAAAATCCTTTCTTAGTGCACCCCTAGACTCCATAAGGAACCTATGTGCCAAATTTGGAGTCTCCAGACCCAGCGGTTTGGGTTCTACGTTGATATGTGAGTCAGTCAGTCAGTCAGTCAGTCAGTCAATCGGTCAGTCAGTCAGTCAGTCAGTCAATCAGTCTGTCAGTTTCTTCTTTTATAATATATTTAGATTTAAAAATCGCTCTCTTGGGAAAATAAATGAAAGTTTATTCATTTAAAACTGTAGCACCTTTTCATTCTTTGTTGATAAGTTACTCATGGTTTTCTCTTTTTTTATTAATCTTAGTTATGATATTGAATTCGGAATGGATGGAGGCACTAAACACAAAAAAAAAGATGATAAATATAGATGATTACACCCAGACACAAGAGAAACAGACATTCATCACACTAATGTTTGACTTGGTTAGGAATAAAACCCACGACCTGCGGCTTTAAAAGCAAGCATCTCACCGACTACACCACCGGCCCGTATTGCGTACTTCCATACAAAAATTACAGTCGAATTGAGAATGTTCTTGAAGACGGTATAAAAAATTAAAACCATCCCTGAATACGTCCCTGTATTGCCACCATGTCAGTATTTTGTTAGTCGGCAGCTTTGTCGCAAAGTGGCTCGGTTCAGCACATCTTGTCTCCCCCTCTCACTCCTCGAGTTAGAGCGAGAGATCCGATGTCACGGGACACTGGTTGTCAAGTGAAACAATATTTGAACACTCATTGGCTACACTGGGAACGCAACGTCATTTTTACCGGTTTTTTAAGTCTTTTTTAACTGTTTTTTAGTCTTTTTTGACAGTTTTTTAAGTCTTTGAAAAGAGTGGTTGGTTTTTTTCAGTGTTTTAATTGTATTTTCGTAGGAAAGAAGTCGTCGCGTCGTTGCTGTGTAAGCTGACTAATGAGCAAAATTCTGATGCATTTTTTATTCGGTAATAGGTTTGCGCTTGACCACAACTTACCTGTTGTTAAGCAATGATGTAGTCTACGATGAAACGCGCTTATATAGCAAATACCTATTCCCTCGTGTCTTGAAGACGAGCAGATTATAGCTATCGGGAAACAGAGATGCCAGATTTCCACAATTTGGCAGTTCGCACAATAAAAGTGGAAGCAAAGAGTTTTGTGCGTAGGTACCCGTGGATTTTCCCACCACATATCCATGGCACAGCCTCTACTTGTTATATAAATAATAGAACGGAGGATGGGGGAATAAGATTATATTGTAATTCCAACACACACTTCCGAAGTGTATCCGATAGAAGATCGTAAGATTAGCAACCTTGCGGCGATGCTCGAGGGTTTGCAATTTAACCTTGAAATATAGCAACTGTTGGTTGTATTCCTGGGTGTGAGTAAGGTAGACACCAGGTAAAGTACCTGGGACAGGACAGCAAGACAGGACAGCAAGCCAAAGATAGGCATAGGCATGGGCCTCTAATGGTTCACTTGGTGACTTTTTCGGTGAGCCGTCCGAGGACGGTCGAACCGATAACATGCTGCCTCATCCCTAGGAATAGATATAGTACCTAATCGTCGAAACATGGTCCTCCACAGCTGGTCTTATAAATAAGCTTAAGGTCGGTCAACAGGTCATGGAGAGAGCTATGCTTGGAGTTTCTTTGCGTGATAAGATCTGCAATGAGGAAATCCGCAGAACTAAGTCACCGACATAACGATCAAAGTGAAGCAAGTGCATTTTGAAGTGGCAGTGGGCAGGCCACATCGCTTGTAGTACAGATTACTGCTGAGGTATAAAGGTTCTCGAGTGGAGACCACGCATTGGCCAATGGGAGGCCTATATCCAGCAGTGGACGTCCCCAGGCTGATGATGGTCGAGGTGACGCAACTATAATCTGTTTGGTTTACTTAATTCCATTGTTTACTCTCAATTAACCCGCTTCAAAGACACGAATTTGGTAACATCACCTGCACAAGTGTTATGTACAAAAATACTAACGTTAATTTATAAAAATCTTATACAACTCTTTAGTTAAAATGGTCTATGACTCTTTCTCACTAGTAGATATTAATTTCAAGATGACAGACAAAGACAAACAAATTATAAACCTATTTTGGTTATAATGAGCTTATAAGACGTTTATAAATACGAGAGTTAATTTATTATTTCATTTATGGTCTAGTAATTCTGAAAATTAAGCGGACAGTCGTTTTGTAGACATAATTATAGCAGTTTTCTATAATTAAATGCGAATGGAGGGCGGCGAACAACATCATAAATGCAAAGATTATAATATAATCAAAATATTGTAATGTTTAATCCAGATCTTAGGTAATGTGTAATTTTCTACAATGGCGATAGCATGGTGTTTCCGCAAAGTAACGCCTGTATATGTAATTTTATTAATACATATTTGTTTGTATGGTTGTATGTTGCCTGTTTTTTAACTCCACGCATGCTGTGACAGCTTCAAATATTTTGCATGTAATTCATATTATTAGCATCACTTAATTAGATTCTAATTAATATAATAACTACTGGTTGTTGCATTATATAAACACAATAGCCAAACAGTTAATTTTGGAGTTTTGAGCGTTTCGCTGTATGAACTCGTCCCAGTGTGCATGGTCACGGGGGGACTACCTCCCCCCGATCCCCTAAAAAACTAGAGTGTCCGGCAATGTCCTGAGCCGAGGTTCGTCCCCACATGGGTAACCCTCATGGCAGTTGCCACAGCACTTTATTAGTTCGACCGTCCTCGGACGGCTCACCGAAAAAGTCCGGTGAACCTATAGAGTCCCTTCCGGCCGATTGGGTTAGGTCATCAGCATAAAAAAGGGGGGACTACCTACCACTGTTTTTAGCGAATTATCAACCATAATACAACTTGTACTACCACAACGAGGACGTAATAGTGATGAATAGTGTAACACTTTTGTGTGCACTAGTACTAGCGGTAACATGATCGCCGTTCGCTTGATCGCCTCTACACACGTCGACACCACTGTTTGCCTTCTCTGTTTGACTGTACACCGGTCACCACATCTTTAAATTTAATATTTGTACATTTTAGAAACTTGAATTTCCATTTATGAGCACGTATGTACCCGAAATTTAATACAACATACTACTGAATTCCAATTACCTATTTTTGTTTAAAAATAAACCTTATCGCGTAAGCTTTAAAGTCCTACAACAATTTTCTGAGTATCAAATTTAAATTTGTGTTCAATGGAATGCACAAATAAAATTGGTAATAATAACAAAAAGTGTTGACACTATTTTAAACTTTATTTTTAAAAGATAAGGTTGAATTTGGACTGAAATAGTATTTGTCATTGTAATTCGTTTCCTAATACTATTTGCTAAGTTTTAACACAGATTACTAATGACTTTTTCAAAGATTAAATAATTGAGTAAAGATATCCAATTATTTCTAACAGAGCCTTTACTGTAAGTTTTTAACCGACTTCTAAAAGGAGATTATCAATTAGAATGTCTATATTTTTTAACCTCCGACGAAGAGCGGTATTATAAGCAAAATTTGTCGCGGTTGTGGGTTAAGTCTCATAAAAAAATCCATTCAATACATACATACAATGACGTATGTTCCTATGGGGGTAGGCAGAGACTATAGAGCGCCACTTGCTACAATCTAAACATACTTCCTTAGCCTCACTAATGTTCATACATCTGGTCATACATGCTGCGGTTGTGAGTGCTACGCACCTGTCCCTTTAGAAGGCCATCACCGATGAGATCAGCGAATGTCCTCCTAGGACGTCCTCTCTCTCTCCGCTGCGTATTATATACCTTTCATCAATCGTCTATCATCCATCCTCTCCACATGAACCACCTAAGCATGCTTTCTCCACCTTTGTCACTACATCTTCTTTCAGACCACAGCGTTCTCTAATTACTTCATTCCTCAATATATCTATCATTCAGAGTTCCACCACATTCGACAGGCCGGTGGCGTGATCGGTAAGATACTTGCTTTTCACGCCGCAGGTCGTGGGTTCGATTCCCACCCGAGACAAACATTAGTGATGAAAGTTTGTGTTTGTGTCGAGTCTGGGTGTAAATATCTATTATAAGTACTTACAAAAGAAAAGTATTATATGTATAGTATATACCAGTTATCTGGTTTCCATAACACAAGCTTTGCTTAGCTTGGGACCAGATGCCCGTGTGTGTTGATGTCCCAGAATATCTATGAATATCCCTGAATATCTACATACTTCGTAAGTAACGCATTTACAGTGCATGTAAAAGTTGGCTGCACGAGGTTACCTCGTTTCCCCCGAAATCCATTCAATTTGACCACATAAAAGAATTCTTTCAATCCCATTCAACATAAAAACTATTTCTAACAATACAAAGAAACATTAGACGTAATGAAATTTAATATACCACAGATTCTGAAGCATTTTTTTATTGTTGTGTTGGCAATATTTAGCAAATAAAGTATCGAAGCGTAATGTTGTATGATTCAGTTTTTGAATGTTTAATGCACTGTGTATCCTGTCAAAAAAGTGTGATGTTGTGTTACCCTCGGTGAAAAAAAGAGATTGATTTTCATACTATTGTCTTAGATTTACGCGAATATCACACATTGAAATAAAACTACTTGCTCACTTGCTACTTGCTTGGGACCCATTGATTATTTTACTTGTACCAAAACCAAACCAAAATCAACTCAGAATTCAAGACACTGTGAGCTCAGTTTGCTTAAATCGGAACGCAACTTAAATAATAATGTTTGTACGTCAGTAATAATTGTGATTAAAATTTTTGGACGTCAAATACCTCAGTCCACCCGTGAACATGAAGTCTGAAAAGACTTTGAAACGTTTCGGGATCTAAATTCTAAAATAAACCGCGATAAAATCCGTTAATAAGTAGTTTTAATTCGATATGAGATTGATTTTTCTGTAATTATGTTTATTGCATCAGCTTTACGCCTGTTATCCGAAGGTGTAGGCAGAGGCGAATATCACCCATTTTTCGTAGGCTATGTTCAGGTCCCATACATAAAGAGGCCGAGCCTATTGCTGTTCATGGGGCATAATCCCAAACTTCGATTTGCGACTTAGATTCTCTAAGTATATTAGACTAGCTTCCGCCCTCAGCATCGCCCGCGTGGTACTTAAAGTAACATAAGTGTTAATCCAGACCATAATATATCTCTGCGCTAAATTCCCAGTCCAGTAGTTATTGCGTGAAAAAGTAACAAACATCCATACATTCTTACAAACTTTCGCGTTTACAATATAAGTAGATAAGTCTTTTAACTCGACCCGGGAATCGAATCCCACGGTTATTAAGTAAACACGCTTAACACTGGGTTAACCAATCGAATTTTGTTGACATTTCTTCAAAAGAATACCAGATCGGTTTTATTTGTCACTTTTGACATTTGGAACGGGGAATGTAATGTCAAATTAGCGCTCATAATACGCCTAATATTGCCAGCCTGTCAGTAGTCGGGCAGAAGTCGGCTTGAAGTGTCACGTGACCACTGACTGGCTGGAAATTGTTTTCAAAATAAGAATTTACCGGGCAGTTCAATTCACGGCGTCAAATGGAAATAAGAATTCTTAAAACGCCCCCTGCATAGATTTAATCGAAACTTTACACATTATTACCTACCTGTTTATGACATCCGTGGTTTTTAAACCCACAATTATCTGCATCTATCCAATGCCTATCAAAAACCCTTCAAGAGGTACTCAATTGTATGTACCTGCTATTCAAAAGGGTAATTCCTTTGTGGCCACAGCTGAGACTCGTATTAAATGACAGACATTTTTTTTTACTTTAGTAAAAATATACTTATTAATAGGTAGTCAAAAGTATCAATTAAAAAGAAAAGTATTTTAAGAAACTTAATACTATAATTATAAATGATTTAATAAAAAAGATTGCTTTAAAAAATATATAAAATATAACTTTTAAAATCTTTTCTTTTATCTTCCGTCAAAGGCATAGAAGTATACGGCATACACATCTCCACAAAATCAGCAACTCTTTTATGGGGCAGTGTATACGTTTCTACAATAAACTTACAAATAATATTAGGGTAATGATATTAATATTATGAAATTCAAAATAATTAAAAAATCTACATTATGTAAAAGAGAGTATTATAACATTTCAGACTATCTAACGGATAAAACCCTTGGAACTAAGTCGCGCTCTAATACAACACACTAAACAAAATGTAATAGATATAAGTACTTCGTTTATAAAAGAAAAAAGCCTACTGAATTTTTTAGCAGTGTTTCTCAGTAGTTGCCAGTCATTCACTGCACGGTAGGAAATGAAATTGGACTGTCTTTATGTAGACTTGCGTCTCAAAGAAACTTTTTTTATTTCATTTTATAGATTATAAGCCGACTTTTAACTGATGGTTTCCACGCCATCATGCGCAAAAAAGTTGCGTCAGTGATGAGGAGGATGCGAGGGAGTCACAAGAGTATACTGCAAGTTGTTGCTGCAGACCTGCTGCGTTCGTCTGTGTTGAGGCCCTGACAGAGTGTCTCTGCACGCAGGTCTTTAAATTTAATTTTTAAATCACATCTTTTGTTACGTCTTTATAATTACTAACAATAGTTTTTGTAAGTTAATGTTACTAACCCATGGATCATTGCTATCTGAATAAATAAAATTTTGAATTTGAATTTGAATTAACTCGCGTATCGCCATCTGAGGTACAAAGTCATAAAACATTAATTAAATCTCATAAAGAACTATTTAACCACAGATAAAAGTAATGTAAGATTATTCGTCACTAATATCCATATCGCTTGAATCATCATCACTGTCTGTGCAGCTTGAAGAGTCAGAATCTTGGCGATAGGCGATACGCGAGTTAAGCGGTCGGCCTATAATATGTCTCAGGGAACCTATTCGAGCTGATTCTAGTAATAGTTATAGCAAAATTGTTTGAACGCACTGAAACTAAACTTAATATCCTAAAACTATAATTAATTGTACACCTACCCAACCACTATTTGACTATTATAATAACACAACATGTCGCCCAATTAGTTATAAATAGCTGTTGATCAATAACAAACGGTTTAAACTAACCACGCCCATAACTGTTTAACTAACAAAGAAAATAATTTAACAAAAACTTTTGAAAGCCAACTTTGTTGAAATTTTATAATCGCTTTTATTTTAATTCAAAAATCTAATATTAATGGGATACGTACTTAAATTCTTATAAGTAAATAGAATATTGCAATAAAACTACTTTATAACGGATTTTATAGTCTTTTCAGACTTCATGTTCACTGGTGGACTGAGGTATTTGACGTCCAAAAATATTAATCACAATTATTACTGACTACCTACAAAAAATAATATTTAAGTTACGTTAATACCTCAGTTCACCCGTGAACATGAAGCCTGAAAAGACTTTGAAACGTCGGGATCTAAAATCTAAAATAAACCGCGATAAAAAGTAGTTCATAAAGTAGTTTTATTTCAATATTCGTGTAAATCTAAGACAATACTAGGGATGACAACTTTTTTTTGTTTCATGTTTGACACGTAGTTTTCTGCTGGGCACGGGTCTTCTCTCAACTATCTTACGAGTTGAGAGAGTTGAGGCCTTAATCCACAGACGCTAGTTAAGTGAGGGGTGGGTTGGTGGATGACACATGTCCTCGAATGATTAGTACTTAGACATGCCGGTTTCCTTACAATGTTTCCTTGTTTATTTTTCTCCCCTTTATATTATCAAAATTAATTGACGTTTAATTGTCTTGCTCAAACTCGAAAATGGCTGAACCTGTTCAGCTGAGACAATTTTTAAAATATTTGTGTACCTACCTACTTAGTACTTTCTTGTTTTTTTTTCTCCTTTATTTTCGAATAGAATAGATTAAATGTAAGTAGGTACACAATTTCTTTTGTACTTTTATTTTAACACTAGTTTTCCGCCAGCGCAGCGCATGTATCGTTTTGCGCAGTAAGATAAAAACTATCCTATCTTCTTCCCTGGATCTTAAACTATCTCCATACGAAATTTCATCCAAATCGGTTTATTAATTTTGGCGTGAAATCACGACAGACAGACTAGAGTAACCAGTTACTTTCGCATTTATTTTAGTGAGAATTTTTTTTAACTAGCCACATCCCTTCCCACGACAAAAAGACACCAAGTAACTGATACAACACTATCTAACACAAAATCTAAGCAATGTAACAAAGCTACAACCCTAATTGTTACAAAAAAAAATTAAAAAAACACGCCCTCACTTTATGCTATCCACTTGCTGTAACAAAGGTTTACCAATATTTCTTCAGCATTGTGGTTAAACGCTTTTTGATCAACAGATAACAGATAAAAGTTTTTTAGTGGTTTTTTCGACGATTTTACGACGATTGTAATCGATATTGTGGTGTAGAAATTTATTTTTAACCCCAGATGAAAAAGCGGGGTGTTATTAATCTGATGTATCTGTTCGTCTGTGTATCTGTGTACCAGTTTTACAATTGGTACCGACTTTAAAGTGTACTTCTTCATAGAACAGCGGTGGCCGAGCTGTACCGCGCTTTCACGCCAAAACTAATGAACCGATTTCAATGAAATTTGGTATGGAAATAGTTTAAGACCCGGGGAAGGACATAGGATAATTTTTGCGCGACTCCGCACAAAGAGGTTAATGGTTTAGCGCGATAACCGACATACGCACGGGTGCAAAACTAATGATATTACATAAAAATAACCAAGTACGTATCCACCAACCCGCACTTAACTAGCGTGTGTGGATTAAGGCCTAAACTTATCTTAACTCGTAAAACCCGTGCCCAGCCTTGGGACACTAAAAAGGGTTGAAGTGAAGTTATAAGCCGACCGTTTAACTCGCGTATCGCCATCTGAGGTACCTCCAGTACAAAGTCATAAAACATTAATTTAATCTCTTAAAGAACTATTTAACCACAGATAAAAGTAATGTAGGACTATTCGTCACTATTATACATATCGCTTGTATCATCATCACTGTCTGTGCAGCTTGAGGAGTCAGAATCTTGGCGATAGGCGATACGCGAGTTAAACGGTCGGCCTGTAGTAATATATGTTCTAAAGTCTCAACAAATTAACCTATAATTTTGCCTGTACAAACGGATCGTGGGACTCCCACCTGCTAAACTTTAGGCCTGAGGCCAAATGGGCCTAAATGGGACAACAATAATATTGTGGGTACAGATATTTATTGTTTGAGCTTTTTGTAGTTTGTTTAAAGACTTGAAAGGGTTTATTGTTACTATGTTTCACCTGTGACTTCGATCGAGCAATTCCAAAAGCATTCTTACGGAAGATAATTTAGACGGGCCGGTGGCGTGGTCGGTAAGATAGTTGCTTTTCACGCCGCAGGTCGTGGGTTCGATTCCCACCTGAGACAAACTTTTGTTTAAATATGTCTGTTTGTCTTGTGTCTGGGTGTAATTATCTATATTTAAGTATATATATATTTACAAAAGAATAGTATTATATGTAGTATATTACCAGTTATCTGGTTTCTATAGTACAAGCTCTGCTTAGTTTGGGATCAGATGACCGTGTGTGTTAATGTCCCACTATATTATTATTATTATTATAATGTGTCCAAAATTCTTACAACGTTGTTCTAATCATACCTATTAGTGAAATGACTAATAAAAAAATTAAAATAATTATACAATTCACATAGGTAGTATTTTCTTAGATTTACGCGAATATCACACATTGAAATAAAACTGCTTAGTAACGGATTTTATCGCAATATATTTTAGATTTTAGATCCCGACGTTTCAGTCTTTTCAGACCACCCGTGATCGTGAAGTCTGAAAAGACTTTGTAACGTCGGGATCCCTTTAAAAAGTAGTTTTATTTCAATATACAATTCACGTTATGTAAGAAAGCTTACCTATTAGAAAATTTCGGACTATGTAATGGATAAAAACGCATGGAATTAAGTCGCTCTAATACAACACATTAAAAACAATGTAATAGATATTATGTTACTTCATTTAAAAGAGATATAAGTCTACTGAGTTTTTAGCAGGGTTTCTCAGTAGTTACCACGTAGAAGCTTGCTTTATAAATTATTTTTTTCTTCTAAACTATCAGTTACCTAATTATTTCAATTATTTCTGCTCAGCATAACTACAATATACTAAAGAACCACTCCAAACAATGCCACACATTAGACCCGGTACAATATATTCGCCACACGATACCAATTGACTGTATTCAATACAACCACCTAAACGAGAGTGCTCTGTATTGTTTTATTATTTCTATTATAACTTATTAATAGCACTTATAATAATTGTTATACTGCCTCTCTAGTTCAGGGTCTTTAGAAAAGCGAAGCGAAGTGAAGCGATGCAATAAAGAATAATTGAAAAGACCAAAATTGTAATTATAATTCACTTGTACAGTCATCCGACCGAGAACTAAGGTAATCGACATAGCTCACAGGATAAGTAAGCTGGAGTGGCAGTGGGCCGGTCATATCTGATTCTGCCGCAGAACTAACAACCGCTTTTTTTTTTTGCTGATGACCTAACCCAATTAGCCTGAAGGGCCTCTATTGGTTCACCGGACTTTTTCGGTGAGCCGTCCGAGGACGGTCGAACCGATACTGACAACCGCTGGGGTAAACGAGTTCTTGAATGGAGACTACGGATTGGCACACGTAGCCTAGGACGCCCTCAGACTAGGTGGAGTGACGATCTCAGCAGGACGGCCGGCAAGAACTGGATGAGAAAAGCCGCGGATCGTGCCACTGAGCACGATCCGCGGCGTGCTATAGGAGAGGGTTATGTCCAGCGTTGGACTAGAATAGGCTGATGATGTAATTCACTATCGAAAAATCACGTGATAATCTTATGTGAATTTGATACACTTTGCACTTTCGAAATTTCGTTATTGCTTTAACTAGAGGCTTAGTGGTAGGTAAACGTGTTCGGTTTAGGCTGCCCGTTCACGACCGACTTTTATAACTAATTTTGTGTCCGACTGGGATTTTCAAAATCGGTGGAAAAGTCGGTTAATCGCGCTGTCCTCGATCGAGCAAATGACGTGACGCTGTACCTTCGCACCGAAAATCACTCGTAATCACGAGTGAATCGATATATTGCGCACGCGCGTTCTATTGCAGACTGCATCATTGTGTAACATCAGGCAAGTTTTACTCAAGCGCACGCCTATTTCTGAATAAAAAAATGAAATATTATTTTACAAACAAATATTAGCAAGTGTTTATGTTGGGTTTTCCTATACTATCATCGAAAACTACTGGATGGAATTGGATGAATTTTTCCACACGTGTAGACTCTAGTCAGGAATGGCATATAGGCTTTCATTGGGCATCAAAAATATATAAGCATAGCCTTTTTTTTATTCTACAATAGGCTGGCGCTTAAATACAACTTACCTGATGTTAAGCAATGATGTTGTTTACGATGGGACGCGCCAGCCCAATGCCACCCTCTTAAATGGTGTCACCAGACATCGCACCGGAACACGGCAAGGCCGCTTGGCGGTGCGGCTTTGTCTAATGGGTGGTCACTAACCACGGCCGAAGCCTACCACCAGTTAATTACCAGTAAACATAATTACCAGTTGATTGTCACCTGATTTGCACCACCCGGGGACCACGTGTGGGGATTCAGATTTATGTAAGTGTTTTGTGTACAATAAAGATTAAGAATAAAAAAAAACAGGTACAGTCGAATTGAAAATCTTATTATTGAAGTCGCTTAAGAAAAGTTAATAAAAACATTCATAGCACAAATTGGAAAGTAAGCTCCCCTCTACAAATAAAAAAGATTGTAAGGTTTTAACGAAATTAAAAATCGACACTCGATATCTTTAGGCTGTTTGCACAATTTGCGATTATACGCGCGAACAAACGCACGTGTGGTTGCACCCTAATTCGTTTATACACTTCAGTAATTTTCCTATTTGTTACTTTAGAAATTGTGTCGACAGGTAATTGTGACTTTTTATTTAAACATTTAGATTTAGATAGGCGCCCGTGACGTGGTAAGATACTTGCTTTTCACGCCGCGGGTCGTGGGTTTGATTCCCATCCAAGTCCGACATTTGTGTGATGAACAAGTCTATGTGCCTTGAGTTTAGGTGTAATTATATTTAGGTACAATTTTTTTTTTTGCGGATGACCTAACCCATTTAGCTGGATGTGGCTTTATTGGTTCACCGGACTTTTTCGGTGAGCCGTCCGAGGACGGTCGAACCGATCAAGTACTGTGGCAACTGCCATGAGGGCTCCCCATGTAGGGATGAACCTCGGCTCAGAACGTTGCCGGACACTCTAGTTTTAGGGGATCGGGGAGCATTAGGTACAGAAGAAAAATAGTTGTAGTACTTATATCAGATATCTGAAAGAGCAGCGGAGGCAGTCCCGGCCTCGCCTTAAATTAATAAGGTCGCGGGCTCGCTTCTCAGTCGTGCCCACACATCTTTGTGTGAATTTTAACATCGCCGCTGCTCAATAACGGTGAAGAAAACATCGTGAGGAAACCGGCATGATTAAGAACTAATCCTTCGAGGACATTTGACATCCACTTACCCGCACTTGGCCACGGTGTGTAGATTAAGGCCTTAACTGACTCCACTCGTAAGATAGTTGAGAGAAGACCCGTGCCCAGTAGTGGGACACTTATAGGGGTTCAACAAGTAAATTAAGCATTGGGTCGCAAGCTGGTGGTATATTCCAACCATTTTCTCTCTTAAAACTAACTTAGGTAAGTACTTGTACCAAAACCCAAGCAAAATCAACTCAGAATTCAAGACACCGTGAGCTCAGTTTGCTTAAATCGGAACGCAACTTAGATAATATTGTTTGTAGGTAGTCAGTAATAATTGTGATTAATATATTTGGACATCAAATACCTCAGTCCATCCGTGACCATAAAGTCTGAAACAACTTTGAAACGTCGGGATCTAAAATATACCGCTTTTTATTTCAATGTGTGATATTCGCGTTAATCTAAGACATTACTATTTTTTCGTAATGTTGAACTCGTAATAAGGGTAGGTACTAAAATAGTATCTCTGTCTAAATCTGTGGTCTCCTCTCTTCGCTCCTTGTCTTTTTTTTAGAGTGTTAGAAAGGGTGCGTAATAGAAAGTTAAGGGGATTTTCAAGTTGTTCGAAATGTGGTTTCTATTTTTACCTAAAACTTTACGACCCTTCACCGTTTTGACATCTTAATCGTTGATACAACCTCAAAATAACTACAAAAGCTACCCAATTATTAAATAACAAACAAAATACTTCCATTCAAATCATTCACTCATACATTAACAATAAAACCGCCAAAAAAAAACAAACAATAATTTTATCCTAAACCAACCCACGCGACTTATTTACATATTACATAAAATTACACGATTTTAAACCTTATGTATCAGAGAAAAGGTGCTCAAAAAAGCATAGTTAAGTTGGTAATATAACAATTATGATAAAAAAGGTTATAACAAAAAGGTTTGTTCACAATAAATTGTTGTTGAATAGTAATCGATAGTACTCTATGGTTTCGGATGACGATTTTATTCGATATTTTAACCACCGACAAAAAGAAGGGTGTTAATAGTTTCACGTGTGTCTGTGTATCTGTGTTAAAGTTTGTTGCATCGAAATACTGTTGGCAACATTGGATGACGTAGGCGGCGCGAGAGTAGCGCTGCCAATATGACGAGCGATATCTACTAACATTTGCTCATTCATTCAGAACGGAGTGATTGATTGGCTCTTATGGCTTCTTTGAGGCATTCTTTGGAGAAAGCGCGCGACACATTGCAATCGGAATTGATATTGGATTTATAGGCGGTTGAAATAATTTATAGAACAATCATATAGATACTTATTGATTATTGAGTTTAATGTGCCGGTTTTAGGTCATAACAGATGTTAAGTTAACAATACTGGACTGAAAGAACTAATTTTAGTACAATTTTCTTAGTTATAAAGCTGAAAATATCGCTACAGTTATTAGCTAGGTCTAGGTGAATGTTAGCGACGCTCATAATCTCATTAATTATTTATTATCTAGATCGTTTCATATAAATTAACCTCTACAGTTATGTTTACCTCTGTTGTTAATTAAGTCAATAATGCAGCTAATTGTATTCGTAAGTTTTTTACTGTCACCCTCAATAATTTTAATTCTTCAGTTTTTGTCTGCTTTGAATGCGCTCTACGGCTTGTAGTAAAATTGTTTAACTAATTGCCCAATAAAAGTACGTAAGTGATATTTGTGTCTACTTTGCACCCGGAGTACGTCTGCAAGCCCTACAGTGAATTATTTTTTTAGTTGCTACTCCTGAAAGTCGGGATCGACAGCGGCGTCGTGAAGACACTCGGCCATCTTCGGCAATCACCTCTCCTATGCGCAAGACGTGCATCCTTCCAATTCGTTATCTATAGGAAAGCACAGAAAAAAAATATTTTTTTAACAAACGTGTATTTTTTTTATATATCTTAGTACAAAAATAATGTAGTTGCTAACAAAAGATGTTTACAATTGATACTGACCGCGCTATATCAGCTGTGAGCTCGCTAGAGTCACTGACCGCTAATTTTTAATCCTCGCGCTTACATCGATATTATAGCTAATAGCAAGTCCATAATTTTCTGATTTTACATCAAATAAAACAATTAAATAAACGTATTGAGCAATTAATGGAAATGGTTTTTATACTTATACAGAAAAGGTTGAAAAGTTTACTGAGTAGGCAATTTTACTTCATATCTAAATATATAAAAGAAGCAACTGACTGACTGACTGACTGACATATCAACGCAGAGCCCAAACCGCTGGGTCTGGAGACTATATTTGGCACATAGGTTTCTTATGGGGTCTAGGGGTGCACTAAGAAAGGATTTTTCAAAACTCAGGGTGGGTTTTGAAAAAAAAAATTAAGGGGGTGAAACGGGGTTACAAAGTTTGTATGGAGAAACAAGATTAGTGAGATCAATTTCGCGGGCAAAGCCGCGGGCGGAAGCTAGTAGATTATATTTATATGCATTGATTGTAAAAACAAATTCTTTTGTAAAAATTAATTACTAACATAGTTCTTAAGTTTCTACTGACCCATTATGGATCATTGTTTTCCGAAATATATTTTTTTTTTTTTTATAGGGAACCTGAAGTTGTATCATTTAATTTTGTTATACTACCATGGTACATTAAAGAACTCCTGAGCGCATATTTGATTGATATATGCGTTTACTGGATTTCACTCAAGCAGAGCTTGTACTATGGAAACCAGGTAACTGGTAATATACTACATATAATACTTTTCTTTCGTAAATATACCTATACTTAAATATAGATAATTACACCCAGACATAAGACAAACAGACATATTTAAACAAATGTTTGTCTCGGGTGGGAATCGAACCCATGAAGTCTTAGAACATTTACTGAAAATTCAGTAAATATTTCTTAAGTGAGAACGAGCGGTTGGTTGTGCATGCGGTTTACTGAGCAATAGGCTTGGATAAAACAATCGATATATCGAAATATCGATATGTTTAGTTTGAATAATCGATATATATCGATGATTTTATTTTTTTCGATATATCGATTTGCTTCGACATATTCGCATTGTGTATCCGACCAATTCAATCTATATTCAAAGGATCTATTACTCACATGTTAGACAGGGACACCAACAGTTGCCGGCCACATATTGCAGTGAAAATATGGGTCCGTTTAGAAGCCCCTTATAGGTAACCGTTGGTTGGGAAAAAATATCGTTACATCGATATTTTACTGGCGTTATGTATCGATACATTCGAGAAATATCGATACGATATATATCGATTTATTTTTTCCATTTGCCCATCCCTACTGAGCAATGCCCACTTTTGACACTGATGGGTCACACTGATACTCTTTGCTTTTCGTTTCTTTTTTATCTGTATTTATTTTTTAGTATTTTTTTATTTCATTGTCTGTGTCCTAATTGTGTCAAATAAATAATTTTCCTATATTACTTTGCTTTCAAACTAAGATGTAAAGACGCTTGGGGATGGAACGTGCTACCTATATTTCGAAGTCAAATCCACTGCGCTACCGCCGCGCCGTTTATATTAAAATGTAAGAAATAAATTAATTACTCACAAAAGTTTATCCAGAGCCGGCCACAGGCGGCAATAAAATAAAAACAAATTTATAATGCCGGATCGCGGGGGCCGGGAGGTGTTTCAATAATAAAAATAATTACCGAGGGACTGCATGCAACTGACAGCGTTTAACTGGAAGCAAAGTATGGAAAGGGATTTTTTTAATTTTTTTTTTAAACTGGGAGAGTTAAGTTACGGCGAACGCGAATTCCAATAAAAAATATATATTTATTTAAAGATACAAAGTTGTTTATTACTTAGAATGTTCTACAAGACTAAAATTACAATTATAATCTATATATATAAAAATTAAACCCGTTTTCGCGCGTGAACGGCTGGACCGATTTCGCTAATTCTTTTTTTAAAATATTCCTATAAGTACGAGGACGGTTCTTACGCAGAGAAAAATTAAAAAAAAAGAAAATTTAGAAAGCGAAGTAGTGCCGAAAACCGGGTTAGATACCTATTATTTATTATTGGTTATATTCGGTAGGTCTGAGACCCGGTAGATGGCACTTCTTTACCGGGCAGAACGACGTCTGCCGGGTCCGCTAGTTATTACTAATAAACTTATTGCTAGCACTGCAGTTCACTGCACTATGCACTTGCACGCGCCGTCGATCGGTGCTTGGTCAGCAGCTTATGTTAAGGCGCAAGCAGGCTCGCTTGCTTAACTAGAGACAGCAGTTTTTTTGAAACAACAATCTACTTGCGCTTGACTACAACTTGATTGATGTTAAGCAATGTAGTCTGCGATGGTATGCGCCTGCCCAATATACCTATTCACAGTATTCACTCATAATAAGAGCAGCGGTGACCAGAAATATAAGGTCGCGGGTTCGATTCCCGGTCGTGTCATCATGGAATTTATCGTGAAGAAACGCGCATGTCATTCCAGGACATGGGACATCCACCAACCCGTACTTGACCAGCGTAATAAGGCCTAAACTCTCTCAACTCGTAAGATAGTTGAGAGAACCGTTATAGATAGTTGAGACCCATGCCCAGTGGTGGGAAACTAAAAAGGGTTCAAGTGAAGTGAAGTGCGAACGAATGATTTTCAGTGCGAAGGTGGCAGTGGAATGAGAACGAATCTAATATTACAATTGCGAAAGTAATTCTGTTTGTTTGTCCCGCATTCACGCCAAAACAACATAACCAATCTGTATGAAATTCAGCATTAAGATTGTTGGAGACACAGAAAAGGTAACAGGCTAGTTTTTTATCCGACTACGCAAAAGAGGTTAATTTCAATTTATTAATGTGAAACACAGATAAATAATAAATGATACAAAACAACAAGTACAAGTCATTGTTAACTTAAACTTTGAATTACATTACAAGGATTAGTAGAATATTAACAAAATAACTCTAGAATATCATTATCCCATTTCTATTGTGGTCGGCTCCCAGTCTAACCTGATGCGGCTAGCTACCAGAATTATACGAGCGACTGCCATCAGACCTCGAAACCCGTAGGGAACCAGTCACCGAGATGGTTAGACCAGGTGTCAGATTATATTGGCTTCTAACTACATGTAACGATTTTCATAGATGTGTTAAATGACAACCGGGACCGACGGCTTAACGTGCTCTCTGAGGCATGGAGGGTAGTCCCTCAACCAACCAGACGCCGAAACAAATTTTTGTTGTTACACAAATATTGTCCGGGGCGGGAATCGAACCCGCGACCTCCAACCACAGTATAGCCCAATCGGACGGCTACCGAGGTCGTCCTAAAATAACTCTAGAATATGAAACACAAAAATTTTATAGTTTAATAACGCGATAACCGAAATCGAACCGAGATACGCGCCGTGCAGCCGTGGTCGGTAAGACAGTTTGACATAATCTTTTTTTTTGCGGATTACCTAACCTAATCAGGCGCGGGTGGGGGGGCGGCGCGGCGCTGCTGCTGCTGCTCGTGCTGCTCGTCAGAGCCGCCGAGCGGTGCATCGACACCAAGCTCTTCAAGAGTTAGTACAACTTTATTACTTTACAGGCCCATACCAAACATAGTGCAATTTTTTGTACTACTAAATGTAACTGTAATGTAACTAAATGGTAATAATACACATTACAAACTCGTGTATACATTGCGTGTATTTTGTTAAAAGAAACTCAACAACAATTGCTTTTTTTTGCTGATGACCTAACCCAATCGGCAGGAAGGGCCTTTAATGGTTCACCGGACTTTTTCGGTGAGTGACATAATCGTAACCCACGGATGCTTTTATCAAGACGTATCACTCACACGATACTTTCAATGTCAACAGACACAGCCAGTGACCTTCAACATCTGACATTTATTCTGTAAGGTGGAAGTAGGTGGAAGTCTCTGTCGGGCTGCCTATAAGGTAGCGAAAAAGTGCATGATTCTTCGTTACGAAAATGAGAATTCTTTTTATTCCGTGTTTTAGATCATAAAATTTTTTAGAGGTGTATTTCTTGCGGGGGGTGTTATATATTTGTTAAAAAAAAATATTCACCGTAGTTTTCATAATTTTTTTTTATTCTTCACATTTAATAGGTTGTGTTATAAGAGTTTCGTTCACTTAAGAGTTTAATTACAACAAAAAATAAAAAAAAACAATTATCAGAATCCTACTCTATATAACAAAGTCAAGTACCAGGATCGCATAAAATGTGAGCGGTTCGCGCCACAAGTATTGCGAGTTAATCGAAACAGGAGTAGTCCGTACCTAGTCACCCTTTAAGACACCCTCACTCACTGTTAATGCTGCCCTGGTGATGTTTCATGTTTCTTACTTATTTTGAAACATATCAATATCGCAGCGCAGAGCAGTGTTGGCGCAGCAGTACGGGCCTCACCTTTGAAATATAAGGTCGCAGGTTCGAATCCCAGTCGTGCCCACACATATTTGTGTGAATTGTTTCATAGTCGCTGCTCAATATCGGCGAAGGAAACATCGTGAGAAACCGGCATGTCTAAGAACTAATCATTTGAGGACACGTGACATCACCAACCCGCACTTGGCCAGCGTGTGTGGTTTAAGGATTACGGATTAAGATCTAAACACTCTCAACTCGTAAGATAATTGAGAGGACAGTCGTCAGCCCAGCAGTGGGACACTAAAAGGGTTAAAGTGAACGTGAAAAGCGACATCTATCAAGCTGCACTTAGCCAGTGTGAGTGGATGTAAAGCCTGAACTCTGAAGGGTTGTGGCTATACAGCTTAATTTTTCCTTTCTGACCTAGGTATTTGTAAAATTGTGTATAACTTTCCGCAGGGCGTATGTCAGTTTTCGCGCTAAACCATTAACTTCTATTTCGGATAAAAGTCGCAGTCGGATAAATACTATACCATAACCTTCCCCGAATCTCAGACTATCTCCATACCAAATTTAATCTAAATCGGTGCAGTAGTTCAGGCTTAAAAGCACGACAGACAAACATAGTTAATTTTATTTATTTTTTTATTCTGCAATAGGCTGGCGCTTGACTACAATTTGCCTGATGTTAAGCAATGATGTAGTCTACGATGGAACGCGCCAGCCTCGTATACCGATTCACTCGTGATTACGAATGATTATCGGTGAGAAGGTAGTAGTGGAATAAGCCTCCTTATGGTAAGAAACCATAAAGGAGCAAGACGAGCCAAGAGGCTTATTGGCAACGAATCATTCGTCAAGGCTAAATTGCAAAGCCTCGAGCATCGCCGCATAGTTGCTAGTCTTTCGGTCTTTTACCGGATACACTTTGGAGAGTGTGCGTTGGAATTACACAATCTTATTCCCCCATCCCCGTTCTTCCATCGAACAAGTAGAGGTACAGCTATGCGCCACCGTTATATGGTGGAAATTCCACGGGTACGCACAAAGCGCTTTGCCTCCACTTTCATCGTGCGAACTGCCAAATTGTGGAACTCGCTGCCGGCATCTATGTTTCCCGATAGCTACAATCTGCCGGTCTTCAAGTCACGAGTGAATCGATATTTACTGGGTAAGCGCGTACCATCGTAGACTGCATCATTGCTTCACATCAGACAAGTTGTGGTCAAGCGCAAGCCTATTTTAAGTTAAAAAAAAAATATATAAAGCACATAGTTAATTTTTGTAAGCATTTTTGTAACGTTAATCAAGGTGCTACGAAATTGCTACGGGTGCTACGGTTGTAGCACTCGTAGCACTCGTAGCAACTCGATAGAATGATTTAGCTATGGTACTTTGTATTTAAGGTGTTTACAAACTAACTTAAGATACCACATCCTCGGGCTCCATGTGTGTTCGTCCACTTTTAATGTCCGAACTGTAAAATATGCAACGTCCCACCGCACCCGGGTGGCACAAGGATTCTCAGTTTCCTGATGGTTATAATCTTTTTTTCTGAGATACTGAGACATTGGCACACTGACTCTAAAACTAACCCCTACATACGTCGTTTGTCTTTGTCTGTCATCATGACATTTATACTAGTAAGAAAGAGACGAAGTGCATTTTAAATAAGAAGAATTATAAGATTTTTATAATTAAGACTGTAATGCTAAAACTAGAACAACTATATCCAATATCCTCCAGGGATATTAGATATAACACTTTGGTAGCTTATGAGATGTGTTCGCCTTTGGCCCCACGGGTTTAAATCTCGGACTCAACACTAATACGAAGTTTGAAAGTAGATGGTATGACATTCTTATGCCTCGGAGTGCATGTGTCAGTCCTGCGCCTAATCGACACAAACTTTTATTGCGTGCCTGGCTAGTCCATCACCATCTAAGACTACTAAAAGACTATTACCAGCCGGAAATATCGCTAGGAAAAATTATTATTATTATATAACACCACAAAAGAAACATGCAAAACAGAAATAACAATTTCAAACTGTTTTTAATCACAATTAACAGAAGCACCAGCCGTATCTGAAAAAAAAAGAAACACAATCCCTTGTTACTAATTCCCTCAAACAACACAATTCCCACACAATTTAAATTCAAAATAATTACTACCCTATTTAAAATCATTTCAATGAATTAAAAAGCGGTTAAATATAAATAATAGTACGGCACCGCGTCGTACGGTCGCCGCGTGGCGAGTGTGTGGTAGTGGCTTAACTAATCTGATCGAATGACCGAATGCACTAATTTGTTATGACGTATGCGTTCTGATTCCAATTTTGAATTTAAATTTAAATGTCAGTTACAAACGGTTTTTAGAGCTCCCGCAACTGTAAGTACATAAGTAGGCCAACTAAATCGTTAAAATATTAAAAAACAGATTATAATATAATACTATACTAGTAGTGCGCACAATATACAACCTTAACCAAAAGGCTATTTTATACTTGAAACGACATTCTGCAATCATTACTAATAACTGTGTGAAGTCAGAAATTAACTGTACCTACTGAGTTCGCAAAAATTTCGCTTCACGTTATTTAGCTGGTTTCCTGAACTCTCTTTGACCTAATAAAAGATGTGACTAATTAATTACAAATAACTCTTCCAAGTTTAGGGTTGTCTAAGAAAAGAAATTGAAAAATAATATTTTTTATTTAGTAGGGGTTGTTCTTATTCTTATTCTTTATTGTACACAAAGCACTTACATATACAATTGGACGTAGTTATGCAAAAATGTTCCAACCCACAAGTCATACGAAATTGAGTTAAATAAACTAAACTACTTAATTTGACATCTTCTGTCATATTAACAAAACGGTTTCAGTCCATATGTAAACATTTATGATTTTTTTTATTGACGATATGTTCCAACCCACACTTTATCGAATCAAGCGTATCATTTATAAGATGAAATGTATTTATCCGCCTGAAACATTTAAGCTTAATTCTATTAACCACACATTTTTTTCTAAAATGACCCAATCATCTTGAAACATTTTAGCTAAATAACATATCGCCCAATTTTCTTGCTAATAATGTTCCAATCTTCTTGGAATATTATAGCAAAATAATATAATGCTTTTATTTCCTGAAAAGAATGTTCCAATGTGTTTGGAACGTTTTAGCACAATAAAATGAAACTATTTTTCGTGAGAATAGTGTTCTAATGTGTTTGGAATATTTTAACAAAATAATATTTTTCTCTTTTTTTTAAATAAAAGTTCCAAGGTTTTGGGTCATTTCAGCAAATAAGAAAAAAAACCTCTTTCCTTAGAGAATAAGTTTCATCGTGTTTCAAATTATTGAGCAAACTATTTAACTACTTAATGTTTTAATTATTAGTAAATAATCTTCTTTGTTTTTAAATACAGAATCAAAACTGGATATATTATAATTAAATAACAATTAAATCAATAAAAAGGGCAATAAATAGGTATAATACGTGTTTTTGTGATTCACAAAAAACCTGCGAAATCAAAATACCTAACTAAAATGTGTAATACTGTTGAGTTTATTTTTCGTAGTGCGTACGTATATAATAGGTTCGTCCACGGGCTATTTGGTAATATGTTTTTTTACAGAATATCGTTATTATTTACACAGTATTCAATAAAAAACTACAATAAATAGACGTACCTAGTTGTTGATTAAAATTATTTAAGTTATTAGAAGATCCCAATATGACCTATTCCGTTCCCACCAAAATCCGTTCGTTATTTATTTGTAAATAACTGTCTTCGCAATTACGTCAACATAAATTTTCTTTTAATTAATTAACACTATATATCAAAAATTTATAAACATTTACCCACAATAATCACTACAAAAATATTTAAGGTTTTAAATGTAAATGAAATAGTGAAAACTATTGAATGGAATTAATAAATTCCTAAATTTCTAAATCAAATAGGTAACTAATTATCCAATCAAAACAAACTTATTTTCGCAATGTTGACCTTGACAGAGTGCATCAGAATAGTGAGACAGCAGTCGTAATAAATCGCTATTTTGTTTTTGCTATTTAAAATAAAAAAGACAACTACAATGGAAGACAACAAAAACGAAGAGGTAAGTTTTATGGTGATTCAGTACAAAGTTATGTTTTGAGACATATTATAGTGGTTTGTTGATTGGTAAGAAAGTGTACTTCAAGGTAATCGTTTTATTTATTTGTTGCAGACTCTGACTTTAGTACAGTTATTGTATAAGAGGCGGAAGTTGATGAATCTCACTAAAACTGTCAGTGATCAACAATACAGAGAATGAAAAACCGAAGGTCCGTTAAGAACCAATCATTGTAAGTACCTAGGTACCTAATGTTATTTTACACAGGGCACTTGACTTGATACGCAAACCGAGACAAATTAGATAGCTTCAATATGGTACCTACGTTTGAACAACTTACTTGTGGTAGGAGTAGGTATAGTCAAGGGTCGATATTGCGCTGATACTCGATATATGATTGCCAAGATTAAGTACCCAAAAGTAGGATTGGGGCCTGGATACTGGTTTTCAAATCAACGCCTACAAAAAAGTACCTACCCGTATTTCGTAAAACCCGTGCATATATTTTATTTAGGTACCTACTTATCTACTTTTCGCAGTGCACAAATTGCAATGTTTTCTGAACATAAAAATTAAGATATCTTTTTATTTTTGAAGGTTAGGTCTTATATAAGTAAATTTTTACGTTTCCCATCGTACCTTTTTTTATAAATAAAATCTTGCTAATATCTTAAAACTCTAGGTATTGGTACGCAGTGACTTGCAGAGTTTTTCGGGACTATTGGTTTGGATGACATCAACCGACATTTCACCTCTAGTACTCCGATGGATCTCCAAACCAAAAGTTCTACTCTGGACTACTTAGCTGGTCTACCTCTCCCCAATATCTCTTTTCCTTTTCTCCAGTGACGAGATCAAAAAGACAATCCTCTCCACTAGATTAGTCAACATCAGTCTCCCAATGATAATTCCGATTTTGGACTACCTTCTTCCAGCTATTTCCCATATTATCAACTTCTCTCTCCTTAGTGGCAGCTTTCCGTCTTTGTGGCGATAAGCATTTGTCATCCCTTTACCCAAAATACCTAATCCCACTCTGGCAAGTAATTTCTGTCCTATATCATGCTCCCCTTCCTATCCAACGTCATGTCAAAGTCTTGAGGACTGCGCTCATAAACAGCTCATGAGTTTTGTCCGCCAATATACAATTGTATATGAAGATTTAAATAAATAAATAAATAAATTAAATCTAAATAACATGTTGTCCATTTTTATAGCGTAAATCACAATAATATGTTTAGTAGTAAACTTAATGATTAGTTTTGTTACAATGAAAATATATGTCGAAAACATAAATATGGATAGCTATTTTGTATTCCTGTTTTTTCGTTTAAAATGAATATTTTTGAAAAAAAAATGTGCGGCAGGTGTCCATAATACGTAATAAAATAAAAATATATAATAAGTATGAAGGCTTTTGATGGTTTTAGACTAAAAATATCAGGATTAGCAGGCAACTTTATGTAGGCATGAATAATCGGGTAAGAAGACGGTATTTCAATAAAATAACACTTCACCCCAATCTCTCGTAGTACAATCATTAATTCTACCACTTAATTACAGATCGTTAAGATTACATTGGATTAAAGCGTAACGTTCACCGAGCACGTTGTGGCATCTGCACTTCCCGACGACACAATGGACCAACACACAGTGTCAGCCATTCCAAGATGGCCGCTTCAACCGTGCTCGGTGTTCATTCGTTCGTTCATAATGACATTTTCGAGTGACAGCTGACTTCAAAGACGGACGCAATGACAGTATAAAATGACAGCTGATGCATTAATAATAATAAATAAATAAATAAAATTTATTAAATTCAAGCCGTCATTTTACATATCAATCGGAAACAGTTATAGTAAGCTAGTATAATTACATTATTACCCGAACTAGGTGGAACCTGTGTTTCGGGGTTGTTACCACTACATAATAATAACGTAAGAATAATAATGATTACACAAAAATAATAACTTTTTTAAATATAATTCTAATATAATAAGATACCCAATCACTTAAAATTAGATTTTTTTTTATGTATAAAATAAAATAATATAATATTTTGAATAATCCGACAAAAATATGTTACATTTGATTAACCTTAAACTATATAAATCTAATGTCATATAGATCTAATTTTTTGTACAAATAGGGCCCTAGGAAGCAGAAAAACTGCTAGGAAGTATTTTGAAAATATAAATTAATTTACGTATTCTAGTAAGTAGGTCAATATGATTACGGTAATTGAGGTTATTGTCAAGTGTAATACCTAGATATTTAATTGAATCAGTTTTAGGTATTCCAAAGTGGGGCAGACGCATGCGGAGATGCGGAGTCAGCACTAAAACGACAGTTGTTATTGTGCGCCAATATGTTATTGGTAATAGGTATGTAGTTAATTAGGTAATAACTGTATGTTATTGTTCCGCATCGGTGTCAACCGCGTAGGTACCAATAAGCCCGTTTCGAAGTTCTAATCTGCATAGATCATTTATATGGATCAGGAACAACGTAGGCTCGAGTATACTGTACTAACTATATTTGATGTATAGCGCCCTTAGGCGCCCTCATAATCAATAGAGTTCATGTATTTTTCCTCGGCATATTTTCGCGCTGGACACATTTCATCTCCAGTTTTGTGTTCGCTGGGTTTTTTAAATCTTTTGCACGTGGCGCAAGTAGGAGGAGCAGCTTTTTTCTCACATTCACTCATAGAATGTCCTAGGTCTCCACAGTGGCCACAAGTGGGGGAGGTTTCACGACAAAACTTAGCTGCGTGTCCGTATTGTTGGCAGTTGTAGCACCTCGTAACTATTGTGAAGTCCCTCACCGGGCAAGAAGTCCAATTTATAAAAGCTCTTTCTTGATTGATCAGGATTTTCCTTATGCTAGATGGAACTTCAATAATATAATTGCACGATGGAGTGTTCTTCTTACCCGATTTATGGCTAAGTTTAATTGATGATATAAATGACTCACAAGTTAGCTCGGGAACTTTTGTCGCCAAATTTTGTTTGAAAATACACTCGAACACGTCTTTTTCGCTCAGTGAAGTAGGGACACCAATGACGACAATTCTTGGACGGCGTTTAGTAGGTTCTTCTACTGTGAAGCCCGATGATATTAATTGTCTTGAGTTTTTCAATTTTTCAATATCGTCCTTGGTCTCAGTGCTAATAATAACACCGCCGTTTTTTATTTTCCTGACGCCACGAACATGTAACTTCATTTCTTCCGGGGAAATTATATTTTGGATCAATGTCTTTGTTTCTTCGCTACTTGTTTTTTTGTCAATAGGGTAAATTGTAACTGACTTTAGGCTATTTGGGCGAACAAAGTTATTACTACCCTTCTTCACCATGTCGGCGAACGATTTCCTCTCAGTAGGTACTCGTATATTGCAGGTATTTTCAACAACAACTTCCTTAAAACTCTCAAGGGTCTTTACTATGTTTTGATTATCCTGTAGATGCTTGATAGTATGATGGGCTAGAACAGTTTTTTGTTTCAACGACTGATACATAACTGCCATATGAGATGCTCCGCTAGTGGCTTTTCGACAAAGATTGGTTATTCGCAATTTCTGTTCTGAGTTTAGTTTTCCCTCTCCTGCGACTGAACAAACTTCTTCCAATATACAGTTTATTTGCGACAGCCATCTCTGTATTTCCTCCGTAGGGACAACTTCAGGAGGCAACTCGCTAGGGATAGGTGGTAGATTCTCTGCAGTTGTATGAGAAGACGGTGAAGGAGGTGGAGGGCTTCTTGAGGTAATTCGGCTCCGCCCAAACGGGCTAAAGTTAGACATTATTTAATTGATTATCATTTACCATAAGTAAAATAATAATTTATTACCAGATATCTACTACCGTATTTGCAGTATAGGTACTAGGTCAGCGTAAGAACTCGTAAGTGACACACTTAGTTTTCTCGGTCAAACATGTTGAGCACACACTAATATTTATTTTTGTATAATATTTATTTTCTTATTGAGCGCAATAAACAATATGCACGTCCACTTTGCATCAACAACGACAAAGTATTGAGAAGTAGATGTGCCAACAAGTACATATTTTTATACTTATTATTATATGTATGTGATTTTTGCAGGTGATTCTAATCCCGTTACTCCTTATTCAGTCGAGCAACCAAATGCAATTAATGTATGTTTACATTCCAGCAAATTGTCTCCAATTTTATCAGAGTTTAAAAAGTTCCGATGATGTCATTGATGATATCGATGGGTTTGGTGGAGATCCAGACTTTGATGGTGCAAGATGGTGAATGAATTCTACCTCATGCTTGAGTGCTCTATATGTATGTAAAAACAGTGTCAATAAGAATTGTAAAGGAGAAAAGTGTACCGAATACCGATTTTTTTTAAATATCACCACACATTTTCCTCGAAACAGTAGGCTGAGGTGTATAACACCCACATTTCGCCAGCTGTGTTTGGTCCCATGTAACGAACTCAATTCTTCGTGTTTCAGAGGTCTAAAATCTGTTGCAAAGTTAACAAGGAGTATTATTAATAATTTAAATGTGTTTGATTATTTTTAATTTTTAGATATTCTGTATTTAATGAGATTAAAATGAATGCAAGTCATTATGTTACACCAATTTTATTTTAATTTCCCTTTTAAAAATGTCATATATAGTATGGGATGTTTTTGCAAAATTGATTTCATGCAAACTAATAATTTAGCAAAAATGTTCCAGTACCTATTTTTCTAATTACCTACGTTAAAATGAATATATTCACAAATAATAATACATTAGTAGACAATACTTGCATATTTTTAGAATAAAACCTACAGTTTTTAATTACAGTAGTTAAAACAAAAAAGTGTACCTCTAAAACACAAAATTGCATTTATCTCAAATTCGAACCTTTGTGGATTGGAACACTTTTGCATAACTACGTCCAATTATAAATAGGAAACAACAATGTACACAGGCGAGCTTAATTCAATAATGAATTTTCTACCAGCAAACCTCTAGAAGAGAAAACTTGTGGAAAGGGTAGAAGTGAACAACAAAAAAAACAACTTTAAATACATACAATATACCTACATACTAACATTACATATTATGTACTTAGATATATTACCTATACAATATATACAAAATAAATATATATTTTCTTATAGATTTATTAAAATTTAAACGTAACAATACTATTGCAAATGGCTCAAATAACGTAGAATTTAAGGGATAATATACATAATTATAATATAATAATATACATTATTATATACATGTTTTATAATCTTTACTTCAAAGCATGACATAGTTATGCAAGCCTGAACATTTTCTCAACCTAAATCGTCTAATTAATTTGACACCACAGATAATCAAAATCTAAGCTACCCTGCTCTATTTTGTACTCCAATCGTATCAGAATCAAGATTCACTTACAAGCAACTTACTATTGCACGTCTGCGGGAGCTCTTAATGTGTTAAAATCGACAATCAGTGCAGGCGGTATATTTTTTATTTTGATGTGTTAACTTTGATTACCTATAGGTATTTGGGACCACGGATTGAAACAAGTTTAGAGATTAATATCTTATATGTATTTGGAATTACCGGCTTCCGACCTCGGCTCCACTGTATATTAGTTGTCGCGCTAAACTATAAACCTCTTTTCACGCAGTCGTATAAAAACTATTGTATGTCCTGCCCCGGGTCTCAAACTACCTCCATACCAAATTTAATCCAAATCGGTTCAGTAGTTTTGGCGTGGATACGACAGACAGATAGAGTTACTTTCGCTTTTATAAGTAACGTTTGCTACGACACACATTAAATTACCCAGTAAAGTTATTTTAGGGGCTGACGGAGTGCCGTTCGTCTGTGGGAGTGCACCTTTGATCTGAATCCCCACACGTGGTCTCCGGGTGCAAACTAGTAACAGGCTTCTGCCTTGGTTAGTGACCACCCACCAGACAAAGCCGCACCGCCAAGCGGCCTTGCTGTGTTCCGGTGCGATGTCTGGTCACAATTTAAGAGGGTGGGTCGGAACAGTTGCTCCTTTAAGGTTTCTAACCATATGGAACTTTATTCCACTGCCATATTCTCATCGAAAATCATTCGAAATCACGAGTGCATCGGTATATGGGCGCGTTCCATTGTGTACTACATCATTGCTTAACATCAGGCAAATTTAGGCCTATTGCAGAATTAAAAGTAGGTAATGCTACAGATTGGAATCTAGTCCCATCTAATACAAGCCACCATAGATCAATTTCCAAGGCTGTTGCTAAGCATAATCTAACTACAAACAAAATTATACCTAATGAATCACGAATAAGGTTCAAAATAGAATGCATTACTACTTACCCTCATAGCGTACGTCAAGAGACGTCATCAATGGTCACTAAGCATGACGTCACTACAATGACGTCACTCGAGCGATGCTTTGTCTGACCGAATGGGACGTTAAGATTTTGATATAGAGCTTGTTTGTGTGTTTGAGAGACATATTAGAGATCTGTGTTCAGAAATACACTTCACTTCAACCCTTTTTATAATCCCACTGGTAGGCACGAGTCTTCTCTCAACTATGTTACCAGTTGAGAGAGTTTAAGTCTTAACCCACACACGCTAGTTAAGTGCGGGTTAGTGGATGTCACATGTCTTGGAATGAATTTGTTCCTAGACATAACGGTTTCCTCAGGATGTTTTCCTTCACCGGAAGAAACCGGCATATCTAAGAACTAACCATTCAAAGACATGTGACATCCACCAACCCGCATTAGACCAGCGTGTGTGGATTAAGGCCTAAACTCTTTTAACTGGTAAAATAGTTGAGAGAAGACTGGTGCCTAGTAGTGGGACACTAGAAACGGTTGAGGTGATATTCGCGGGAATTTAAGAAAGTAAATAAATATATACTCTGGGACATTATCACACACGGTCACCTGGTCCCAAGCTAAGCAGAGGCTTGTGTTATGGAAACCAGATAACGGGTATATACTATACTTATAATCACAGATAATATAATACTATACTAGTACAGATACCCCATCGCCTACAACAAAACGCGTCAGCCTTAACTCGGGCTATTCAGCGGGCTATTTTCTTTCGCCTATATGCTCACTAGATGGCGCCACACGTTCAAATTATTTGCGTGCTTGCATCAACAGATGGCGGTAAAAAATACTGTACCTACCTACCAGCTACTCGTAGGTACTTATATACGTGTACTACTAGCACAAGTTCGTCGATGCGAAAAAAGATTGTCGATTAAGTACTATCTCAAACTTCTCGAAATTTTGTTTTCAAAACCTTGTTTCTTAATTTAAAACTCATTAAAAGTAAAGGACCTGGATAATTTATTATTTTAAATTAAATAAAAAGAGCTCCCAGTAATAGTTTCTCTCACAAAAAAAGGAATTAAGACAAAAAAGAAAAAATAGCGCTCGGGATTTGAACCGGGTACGTTAGGATTCGAGATCACCCATTTAAGCACCTGTGCTATCGTAGCATAGCACATTAAGATGAAATTTGTCTTTGTACTCATAGAAAATTGAAAATAGTATAGGAAAAATAATGTGTAGATTGTTGTGTATTTCAATGTCAGGTCATGACCTAGTCACTATATTATTAACCGCTTGTCATGACAAGCGGTTAATAATATAATGTTATACTGTCGTACCTATTTTATTGACAACAATGACAAGCTGCCCCAGTGCCACTCTTATCAGTCAAGGTCGCCCTGTTATAATCTAGTCATACATACTTACAATACAACTACCTACTTACAAACAGTCGAACGAGACATGCCAAGCCAACAGAAAATATGTACCTAGTAGCTTTCCGACCGATAACCGGTTCTGAGATTAGCGCGTTCAAACAAACAAACTCTTCAGCTTTATAATATTAGTATAGATTTGATAGTTCGGTAGAAAATACACACACTCACTTGGTAGACTTGTGTGACATACCAAGGTACCTACCATACACGGTACACATGACCTTGGGAATATGGTGCAATGGCCAACGAACGGTGAGATGTTTTTGTACAAAGTGTGCAATTTAAAGATTGCATTCAATAAGTAGGTAGGTACTACGAGTAAAATATTTTTTCTTAGCTAGCTCCGCATAGCTGTGCACTCGCCTAACTTATGTGGTACTGGTACATTTATCGCCCGACCATATGCCAACTTTGATTGGTTCGTTCAAGGACAAGAACTTGAAAGAACCTTGAAATAAACTATTTTATAACAGATTTTATCGCGAATTATGAAAATTAATTAATTAATTAAAATATTAGTAAATAATTATTTTTTAACCGATCAAAATTAGTTATCTTCCCCGATACCTCGCCAACTTTTGACTATTACAATTTAATACAATACATATTTTAATAAAGCAGTGAATAGTAGGTATCTACGTAATAAGTGTTTGTTAGATTCATAAAAACACTACTTTGCCTCGTTGGCGTAGGGGGCCGGTACGAATCGGCACGATTAGTTAGATCCCGCACCGCCCGCGCCGCGCGCCGCTGCCGCCGCCGTGCCTCAGGTCGCGCCCGTTTGGTTGGACTTTTTCAATTTCTTAGACAGAAGGTTTGTGATGTAATGCTCCCATTCCTCGGAAAGTTGGGCCCGTTCAGGTCAACTATCAATAAATTTACTAACTAGATTGCAATTTTTATCACACTTCAACAGTTTTTAGTGTCTCACTGGTGGGCACGGGTCATCTCTCAACTATAGCTATATACGATGAAACGCGTTTACTCAGTAAATACTGATTCACTCTTTACTTGAAGACAGGCAGATTACAGCTATCGGAAAACAAAGATGCCGTTAGCGAATTCCACAACTTGGCAGTTCGCACAATAAAAGTAGAACCAAAGCTATTTACGTACCTAACCACCCGTGGAATTTAGGCAGTATACCACTCACGTTGGCTGTGTGGCTTATTGAACGTAACATATTATCACCAAATAATTAGTTCTTTGACATGCTGATTTCCTCACGATGTTTTCTATCACCTACATTTAGCAGCGACGATGAAACAATTCACACCAAAATGTGTGGGCACAGCCGGGGATCGAATGTGACTGAGAGGAGATGAGACGTATTTACGATACCTGGTAAAAAACGAAGTATGTATTTGTTTCGAAGTACGGCGCGGCGAGTAGGAAATATTTGTAAGTAATAAAGTACGCAATATACGTTGATCCGCGAAGAACTTGAAACGGTACACATGAGAATACGCGCATAGGAAAACGCACCTTAATGTACTAAGAATAAGAAACAAACTGCTTTTGTGAATAAAAAATACTTTGAACCAAACAGTATTTTTTTGCTTACACGATTTTGATCCTTAACATCATAGGATAACATGTATATGTAGCGGCACATAAATCTAGTGCTGAACGAAGTATGGAGGGTAGCTGCGAATGTGTACTACCGTGCACACAATTATTACTTTACCAATTAATTATTTTATTGAATGGATAACAAAACGGTTATCAAAAATTCAATTAAAAATCTTCACCAATAATGATAGGTACCTATTACATGTTACATAAATATTGAATACTAATAATTTTAATAAAGATAAATATTAATGAGAATATTTTCTTCCGTGCGCTGTAAAATTTCTATAACAAAAAGTAACTTAGTGTAAAGTAGTTTTTTTACTTACTTACTTATTTACAAACTTAAAAAACTGCGATAACAATAAAACTTTGAGCGCAAGTGTACGTAGGAGTGCGGGGAACTGGAGAGTCAATGAGCGCTTACGCATTCCGCCCGCATACCGTTCACCCCCCTGTGATACCGATGTTTCGACTTCTGCGCAAGATCGGTCAGCGCTAGACTTTCGTGCCGATACTTGTACTTCGAGTCAAATTCCTATGCAAGTTTTTTCAATTGTTATTATGCTTACGTGCGTAAGCAGTACCAGTAGGTACGTAGTACGGGGCTCGGCCTAATGAAATATTTCCAATTGATGCCGACGAAGGTTGAACGCTTGAACCGAATTAGTTTAGGTAGATTATGCACGTGCAATCTAATCGGATCTAAGGTCGCAGGTTCGATTCCCAGTCGTGACACACATCTTTGTTTGAATTATTTAATCGCCGCTGCTCAATATCGGTAAAATAAAAACATCATGAGGAAACCGGCATGTCTAACAACTAATCATTCGAGGTCTTTGACATACACCAACCCGCACTTGGACTGGTTGTGTGGATTAAGGCCTAAGATAGTTGAAAGGAGACCTAAGTCCAACGGTGGGACCAGCTCTTCAATCTAATTGGTTCGAAAACTTGTCAATCAAAACTCTGACGTATAGGCAAGGATTTAAGGAACGCATTTGCTTAAACATGCTTTTCTTATCACTGGAGTTTATTTCGACTTTATTAATTTTTAAATTTGTTTTGAATTTTTCGCGCCATTAGCCTTTTTACGCCTACTTACACCAAAAAGATACATTATTGCGTGTATTAATGTAAGTATTTTATTTATTAATTGGAAAAAGGTACCTATTTAGTTATTTCTATGGCATTAAAAAAAAAGTAAAAAATAGGTATTGACGCAATTGCAAATTTACTAATTACGCCTCGATGTAGGTACTCTTGCGCCAAATTACCCAAGTTCGGCTTATTATTACGACTTGTAAAGTACCTACTTGTTGCATTCCGGTTTTTTAAATAGGAAGTTATACCGTAGGTAGATAAGGCAGAAATTGAAAATGATGCCATCTATTGATATTTTGGTAGAAACCTACCAAAATGTTACCGAAGCTGACTTATTTACATCGTAGTGCCCATATTTGCCGGCAGAGGCGCCCGCGTAATTTATTATTTATCAATTTACAGAAACATGAATTATAAATTCAATATTTCTATTTTATCGTACTTCTAAAAATAAAATTAGACATATTTATCATCTGTTTGTCAATATCTCAAATTTTGCAGAAACTGCAATAAGAAATCGATATGCGTAACGCCCTCTATGAAGCTTTTTATCAACTAAATGTTTGTTCTTCTAGATGGGATCCCATGCTTATAATACTTTTCTTTTGTAAATATATACTTATAATGGATACTCGTATTTACAGCCAGACTCGACACAAACACAAATGTTCATCACTAATGTTTGTCTCGGGTGGGAATCGAACCTACGACCTGTGGCGTGAAAAGCAAGTATCTTACCGACCCCGCCACCGGCCCGTCAAGTATCATTTATATTTATTCCTATATTAATTTGAGCACAATGTGAAGTACCCTTTACTTCCCACATAGTCCCAATCGTCTCAACTGCCTCTACAGCCTATGCCTTTAGCCCGAGCCTGTGTCCAATGGAGCTAGTAATTAATCTGTCCAGATAACAACATACGTCACTTCGACAAGACACCTTTGTAAAGCTATGAGGGTGAATCTGTAGATCATTCTAGACTAAAGCTTCATTCATCATTCTAGGCTTACGTAAACGAGCGTTCTACTCGCTTGCAATGATTCGTGATAGTTAAATGAAGACAGTTTTATTGAAAAATAGCGGACCCGGAAGACGTCGTCCTGCCCGGTAAATCAGTACCACCTACCGGGTCCATGAATAGATTGCGACCGATTCTCAGACCTACTGAATATAGATACTTAAAAGATTCCATAAAAATCGGTCAAGTCGTCTCTTTTTCTCTGCGTAAGAATCATCCTCGTACTTCAAAGAATATTCTAAAAAAATTATTATTAGCTATTATGAAACAAGGTCTAAGGCAGGTCTGAGAGTCGGTTCAAGGTAAAGTTCACGGTACCTACTTCTGATTGGGGATAGCGCTCGTTTGCACCCACTCATATACAGCCTTTAATACAAATTTACAATTAACCCAAAAAATATGAATTCAACACTTGATCAAGTTAGAAGAACGTGGTATGGTCTAAGATGTTAAAATAAAAACGAATTATGTCATATTTATTTATTGAGCACGTTTATTTATTAATATACAATAATTATCATTTCTAATAATACGAGTAAACATTGTATTATTACTATTATTTACATTTATAATTTACTAACTACTGAACACTAAAATAATAAAGAGTATTATTATTCAAATGGCTATTTATACACTGGTTCAATACTAAATTAGACTATTAATACTTATTCTAAATAATAATAATACCTACCTAATAACTATTAATTTTCACTGACAATTTCAGCATCAAAAACTTCCTAGTAGTTTAAAAGAGGAGCCATGGTGACGCAGCGGTATCGGAAGCGGTTTTCAAATATAAATCAGGTGTTTGATCCTACACATTTTTGTGTGATTAGTTTCATCACCGTTGTTTAATATCGTGAGGAAACTGGCTGGTCTTAGATCAAAACAATACAGTATATTTAACATTTACCAACCCGAATTTAGCCAGCGTGTGTGGAATAAGGCCTAAACTTTAACTCGTCGCTGCCCCAGGTGTAGGGCATTAAGAGATTTTTACTTTATTTTATTTTAACTATTATAGATAGATTAATAAATATTTACCAAGAAAAAAAGACTTAAAATGCGTTGTAAGTAATATTTCGAATTTTACGAAACATTGTTATTATTTATTATGTAAATAACTATGTTATATATACATTTGTACAGCGTTGTACGCCAATATGTACTTTCTAAAATAATAATTATAATAATAGATCTAAACTACGTTTCTATGATTAATAGTCTATTTATCATTAGATAAGAAGGTAATATTATTTATTATAAATACGTATAATAGTATACCTACCACTGGAAATAATAATGATGAAGTACATTTACGATCATTTATATAAACGCAAGCGTTTCGTTCATTATATTTACAAATATTTTTAAGCTACTTTTTTTAAAACAAAACTAATATACTATTTGTAGATCTATCGTGTTTTGTTCTTTGAAATTTTTATTTTATTAAAATTAAATAAGTTTGACCGCTCTGAACTTCGTGCGTTTGCAAAATAGAATGGCAATGTAGGGAACTATTGCATAAATACAAACGAGTACATCATTCCGTAAAGCCTAGTTTTACAGGGAAACTTGAATACTTATATTTTTTTGTGCCTACACATCTTGTCTATCGTTGGGATTATTTCAGATAAACTATATCCTACTGTCTATTTGGAAATATCAATCAAATATTACTTATTATAACAATTGATTTAATTCACCATGAAGGCTGTTAAGCGTCTTATTTGAACCTTGGGATATAAAAACTTAAGTTAACAATGATTAAATCCATCAGCCAAATTTCCTAAATCATGAGAGGTTCATTCCCTCATGGGTACACCTCTTGGCATTTGTCAAGTATTCGATCGGTTGTATCCGCACTTACCACCTCGTCAAAATAGTCCAATAAACCAATGAGATCAGTCAAGTTCAATGAATGGTTCAATCATAAAAGTGATAAAATCGGAGATGAAGTTGTTTTAAACCCCGATAAATATTCTATAATAAGTTTCAATAAGAGATTCGTTTTTGGGTTGACTATACTTTACTTTTCTCACTATCCAGATTCTGACCAAATCACTATAACAAAGTCATCGGCATATATTATTATTAGGACATATATCTTTCAGATATCATCAATAGATTCCTCAATTTTCTGTTTTCCAACTAAACCGTTTCTACAATACAGTCCAATATTTAATATACCCCTAATCAGAAAAACCCTCATTGTTCGTATTATCCGAAGTTGGCGACGTTCCGGGAGAGGGGACTTGCATCCGTCCATATATCAGCTCAGATGGAGGCATAAACGATGACAGATATTCAGGAGGAGGGCGTATCACTGTTGGAAGATACCCAGTCCCAGAATATGGGGGAGTCAAAAATCTTCTGGACGGGGAAAATTTAAAGCTTTGATTTGTTATTGGCGAGAATGCAGATTTGGATTGATAGTTCTGCATATAAGGAGGAGATTCTTGTGTCATTTGGTACGTATTTTCTCCATTCACCATCATATCCATAGCGGCTACTACATCTCCTTTACATCTAGTCAGAATCCCCTCAATCTCCTGTCGACTCCGTCGAGGAAATACTTTGATAAGAACGTCGACTGGGGACTTTTGGTAAGTACTTTGATCATCGGTTGTTTCTGCAGCCTCCTTTCTTTCTCTTCTGAACATTTTGTATTTAAAGTCGGAGTCCCATTTTGTATTGTCGTCTTCCTCTTTCTTAACTGGAATATCATCTCTTTGCTCTTTCATTGATAAATTTTCTGGTGTTAATGAGGGTTCATTGTCGTCTAGTTCTTCTTCTACGTTGAGTTCATGGTCTGAGGGGGAGCGTGGAGGTGGCGTGGTAATAGGAGAAGTTTGGGTTGGGGTTTTGGTGTCAGACTGGGTTTCGGCTGGCGGTGAGGGGCTGGAGCACACTTCTGTAATGCGAGCTCGTTTTTGTGCTGAGGACAAAGAAAAGTTATGGTTAAAAAAGTTTAGATCTAAGACAGCCTAAATTGTCTTAACTTTTAAGATATTGGATATATTAAGGGTTGTATTTAAAGATTATAACGACATAAAAATCTGTGCAGGTAAAACAATCAAGTTCAATATTTCTTTCAATAGAATTAAAAAGGAAGTATGCTTGTTTTTGCTCTTCTGTTAAAAAACACCTAGTTATCGTACAAAAAATTTCAAAGTAGTGGTTAGAATAGTAGAAGAACATTGTTTTTATTTAAATACAGACCATAAATAATAACTACTTCAATTTTAACAATGGGCTTGTGCTTGACCTAATCTCGTCTGATATTCAGCGATGTTGTAGCATAGGATTACGCGCCTATCTAGTAAATAAGTACCATTTAAGTCGGGATTACGACAAATTTTTCGTAACAAAGTTTAATTTGCCTGCCATATAATATGGTTTTCTATAAACATCTTGCTTATATCCCAAATCAATATTTAAGTCCCCAATCAGTGTAAATACACTAAATTCATTACAAGTGATCCAAAACCCAGCGAAATGTTCACCTCTCGATACCGTTCGTAAAACAATGAGCCGGCCATTAAATTATCGCGCGTTGGTGAGCACGACTTGCGTTGTGTTTGCGTACACAATCACACGTCGAAGTGTTTGTGTATATGTGTATAAATTGTATTATTGTGCTTAGGGGATAGCTTTGCTTCTAGACTTTAAAAAGGCTGTTGAGAGTTGTCTCACATCTGAGCACTCAGAGTTAGGAAGTTGATGTGTGACACCTATGCCTATGTATGAGAGCATGTTAAGGCCTTGCACCAGGTCTTTCACCAGTCGTGTCGTATTTCAGGAAATTTACGGAATTCTACCAATCTTTTATCTCCGTAACTAGTAAGCCTAAAGGCTAAAGAAATCTGAAACATTCCTTACTCATAGATATTTTTTATGGTATTTAAACGAAAGCCTCTTCATGGAGTACACAGTAGTAGTTTATGATACTCTGTAAATCGATCATTTGAGCACAATTAAAAAATCTTTATCTTCAAACATAAAGACACTTCAACATTTCAAAATGGCGTCGTCAGTTAAGTTAAAACCACAAAAGAATAAGAGAACATTCAAATAAAAATGTAATCGAACCTTTCAAACAAAAAAACGATTACATTGAATAGACACTGAGTATAAGTAAACCGTTTGAATGAACACAAGCAGTAATGTAAAGCGTGCTCAAAGAAAAATCCAATGGAAACAAAAGAAACGCGCCACGTTTTGTGTCATAATAAAAGGTACGCCCTCGCGTTCGAAATTCAAACGAAAAGAATTTCATTAAAATAATACGTTCCTTTTTGTGCACATTTTTATTGAATTACAATAAAGCATGGCCATTTTGAATCTCATTATATTTGAGCGAGACAAAGATAGTATTACACAAGTGTATGAAAAGGATAAATATAGTTTTATGAAGACATCTGTTGCTTTGTAGTGGCTTTTTTATTTTTTTTATTTGAGTAACAATGTTTGATAAATGCTATGAAATGTATTCAGGGGCATGTTAATATACAAATAAAATATAATTACAACAAAGGTATTTGGATTTAATGGGGTTAGGGGTGGATTTTATTAAACTATCGAGTGCTGGTATCATATTACTGAAGGAGAATAAGGACAATATTGTCTGTTACTAAACAAACACTTTTTTTCCACTGTTCACTGTTTGAGTCGCGTGTGTTTATATATTGCCACAGATTGCGATATCGTTTCCCAGTTTGTAAATTTGACACTTATTTGACATATTAGCTTGGTACCGCGTATTTCACACCTTATGACCTTTATTAGGTTTTTACGAATATTTCAAGGCCAAAATTATTCAAATCGGTTCTGCCGTTCAATTCATCCGACTTCCTACCAATATTTTAACGTGAAAGTTTGTAAGAATCTATGGATGTGTTTGATACTCTTTCACGCAGAAAATACTAGACGGAATTCGATAAAATTAAGCACAGAGATAAATTATGGTCTGGAATATTACATAAGCTACTTTTCATCCTTTGGGATGAAAAGTACACGCGAGTGAAACGCTGGCCGGAAGCTAGTTTTTAAATATGGAGAAGAGAGTATATTATGTCATCGGAGGGCGTGTTAAATCTTCTGTCCTTCATTCTATATTCCATTGAATATAGATTTAAATTGGCCACTTTGAATTTACAGTAGCTAGTGCCAATGTACATAGTGTACCTATGTGTATACTTACATATTATATGTATTTAATAGTAATATGCACTGTCCGGCGACACAAAGGCTTTGTACGCAGAAATTATGTCAACACGCTGCGGCAACTATTGTGTACGACAACAAGCTTGTTTGTAAATTAGTAGTATAATATAACTACTTACAATTAATATAATAACAATGTGTAATTGGCAATTAAAAATTGTAATTAGAATAGGTACTAAAGAAAAGATAATCTTTATAACTGTTTCTGACAGAAAAACGGTTAAAAAATTAACCATAAGATAAATGTAATACCTGCTACAGATACAATGCAAAAAAAAAGATTATAATAATAATAAGTTAATTTTTTTTTTCTTTAGAGTTGACTTATTTGTAAATAACAGTAAGCAGTGCTTTGAAATAAAACTATTTTTTAACGGATTTTATCGCGGTTTATTATAGATTTTAGGTGTGATTTTCGCGTAAATCTAAGACTACTCGCCTTTCTATAGACTCCAACGCCTCGAGTTGGTATTTAGCTGACCCATCCTAAAGGTGCGACTAATTAGACTATTTAATTTAGATAATCTCAACACTAGCTCGAAATTCGAAATTGTGCTCAATTAATGGTAATAAGCTTACTTTTAAAAACCCTATCTGCCTCGCATTGCAAAAAAATTCATTATAATAAAAAAAATGAACTAATATTCCATTTTAAAAAGCAACCATTTTGTTCCAGCCTCGAAATGTTAAAAAAAGTTTAGGCATATGAGTTTAACCAAGCAAACCTTTTACCCTCTAAAAACGTTTAAACTTTACAAAATAAAAAACAAAAGCACTCAGTCACAAAGCTGGACTTTTTAAAACATAAATAAACCACGTCAAAACTCACTAATTACTTTATAATAACTGAAATATGAGTGGTCTTAATTAGCGAGAAAGTCCGCCATTTTGGTTTTTGTTTCATTGAGTACAGCTCACTGGTTTTTCGCTTTGATACGGGGTGGTCAGCCACTTGGGTTATTGAAATTACTCATTTTTTTAACCCCCTGATGAAAAAGAGGTGTGTTATTATTTTGGTGTTTGTAATTTGTGTACATTTGTTGCCGTGTAGAATCGATTAAACTAGGTCTTTTTATTTAAAAACTTAAGTAGCTAATTGAAATAATAATAATAATAATATAATGGGACATTACACACTCGTCCATCTGATCCGAAACTAAAGCAGAGCTTGTACTATGGAAACCAGATAACTGGTAATATACTACATATAATACTTCTGTTTGTAAACACATACATAAATAGACATAATTACACCCAGACTCAAGACGAACAGACATGTTCATCACAAATGTCTGACTTGGTAGGGAATCGAACCCACGACCTGCGGCGTGAAAAGCAAGTATCTTACCAACCACGCCACCGGCCCGTCAAATAGTTTTAAATTAAATTAATAGTTACTTACTAAAAATATTACAAATAATATGGCTAAAAAAAATTAAAATTTTAAAATCAAATAATTAATTAAATAAATAAATAAAATTTAATATTGGTTGATAAAAACGGTCAATATTAAACTCCCTAATTGTGGAATTTAATTAATTAATTTTAATAGTTATTTAAATATAACATATTATTATCTGGTAAAGTACAGATAAAAACAAAATTCATGAACAAAATTAAATGATCACCCTATCATGTTGACAGAGTTTGGTAACATGTACAGTCACAGTAATAAATAACTGAACACAATGCGACCGCGGCATTGTGCGGGAGATTTAGTGAACTCTGTGTCTGACTGTACGCCACTACCATTACTATTCATAGAGCTGCTTGGGTTTTATTACCTTGTTACTAAATAACTTGTAATAATTATATTTATAATTTCTTTTTTTTATCCTTCAATAGGTTTGCGCTTGACCACAACTTGCCTGATGTGAAGCAATGTTGCAGTCTACTATGGAACGCGCTTACCTAATAAATACCGATTCACTCGTGACTTGAAGACAGGTAGATTATAGCTATCGGGAAACAAAGATGCCGGCAAAGAATTCCACAAGTTGGCAGTTCGCACAATAAAAGTGGCAGCAAAGCGCTTTGTACATGGATTTTCCACCATATAACGGTGGCACATAGTCGTACCTAAGACCGAAAGACTAGCAAAAAAAAACTATTCTTAGATTTACGCTAATATCTCACATTGAAATAAAATTATTTTATATCGGGTTTCAAAATCCGCGAAGCTATCGAAATAAAAAACATTATACCACCAGCTTGGGACCCAGTGCTTAATTTACTTGTACCAAAACCCAAGCAAAAGCAACTCAGAATTCAAGACACTGTGAGCTCAGTTTGCTTAAATCGGAACGCAACTTAAATATTAATGTCTGTAAGTCAGTATGTCCTAAAAAGATCAGTTCTAAGACATTTGATTTCCTCACGATCTTTTCTTTCACCGATATTCAGCAGCGGTGATGAAACTTCACACAAAGATGTGTAGGCACGACCGGGGATTGAACCCACGATTTTATATTTCAAAGACGAGCCAATACCACTACGCCAGTAGACCACACCATCGCTAAATCAGGTGATTACGAAACCTTACATTTCGCGTGGTCAGACATGCACTTGACCTTTTATTTTTTTAATTAATTAACAACCTAATTGATATCAGTACTAACTAACCCTAACATTTAATAAACTCAACATTTGTCGACCAAACAAAGTTACCCCCAAATATTAATATCTAAATGACTGCAAAATTAAAAACACCCCCAACTTCTGACCCTTTTGCACCCCTTCGGCCATTCTCAAGTGATTAGCAATACCGAATGAACTCCCCACGATTGTTCGCGACACCTATTATTTAATACCACCAAATTAATCATTCAAAATTGAACTTTATTTCTATTAAAATAAAGTTTATAATCAGTTTGAATTTATTACTTTCGAGTAACTTTGAATCGGCGGGCGGTAACAATAAAACCAATTGTTAGAAATTCCTATTATTTGAAGTTTTATTGAAAATAGGACTCTGTGCAAACGTTCTAAGGTCGCGTTTGATTGGGGATGGTATGGTGTGGTTATACATTTGATTGAAGAATTAGTATTCTATTGCAATGCAATTATTCGGCAGGGTTGTCACAGTTGGTGGTAGTTTATTATTGATTTAATTGTTTGAATGTATTGTTGAAAGGTTATAGTTGAGTTTAAAACAATTAAATAATATAGTAGTACCTACATAGTGAACTTTTAGTACTTTTGTTAAGAAGTACTTACTTTTTATTTGTGTAACAAAAGAAAATATGCATCTCTTGAGTAAATAAAAGTCGTTTTTTATTTATTTTATTAATAATTTCCTTGCTATTTGATTTTTATATCTAAGTATTTAAGATTGGCTTGTGTGAGGAAATAAGGCTTTAGTGATTGAATTATGCGCTCTAATAATATTAATATTATAAACTTAATAAAATAATCTATAATATAAAAATCAATTGCTGTTCGTTAGTTTCGCTAAAACTCTAGAACGGCTGAACGGTTTTATCTCATCTTGGTCTTGAAATATTCGTGGAGGTCTAGAAAAGGTTTAAAAGGTGAGAAAAAAGAAGTTTTAGGTCTTTTATTTATCTATTGAGGCAGTACGAAGTCTGCCGGGTCAGCTAGTGTTAAATAAAATTTAAAAACCAAGTATAAATAAAGCAATCTAAGGCATTTATAACTAAATTATGATCAAAATAGGTACGAAAATAAAAATATATAGTTAGTCATATCAAGTTACGTGAACTTAATTTTCCGTTTTGTTAATAGTGACAACCCTAGTAAATCCAAATCAAATTATACCCTGTATTTAATATGTCATCCGTTGCATTGTGCTCGGATCAGTTGGCAGTACTCATGATGTATACAAATTAGATTTGCCATGTTTTCACCAGTAATTATAGTAACAGATAGTATTTTTAAGATTATTTTTGCTAGGCACCTAGATTACCTGAGATTTGATAAAACACAAGTTCTTGTCAAAGAAAGCCGGTTCCTACCAAGAATTATCCCCGAAGCTATTGAAATTAAAAAACATCCTAATTTTAACAGAGAAAATGGTTGGAATATTGATGTGTATGTGTGCGTGCCCGCATATTTTCTGTTGGATTCCTCAGTAATAAACTGGTCTAGTAGTGCAACGGTAGTTTCATTTGTTAGCCGATATATCACTGGCGACGAGGTACCCACAAACAAACAAAAAAAGTGAATAAAAAAAAATGTCGAATATTATCGGAAATCTAACAAATTTCGACCATGAAACCCAAGAATGGCCTATATTTAAAGGTCGGACACGCGACTTTACTTTTGTAAGGCGAAGCCCGTACCGCTGCGCCACCGCTGCTCTAAGTAATTTACAGACGGAATTGTTTTTGGGACTCATATGGGAACTTTTACCTACTATGTACTTTTTTTTATAAGGTTGTAATTATTACTTGTTACTACAGACATAACAAAAAATAATTAATGCGAACAAAATAAGTAACCCGACTTCGATAAGGTCAAAGTACAAAAAATTGTATTACTAATTTATACCGTTCATAATTATAATCAAATATTGCTATTATATGTGTCCTCTTAAAAAGGTAGGTTCATACGATACATAAGTAGTTCTTTGTGGTAAAAAAAAATAGAACGTAATACGGTTATTAAAGGATAATAAACGCAGTTATGACAACCCTCAATACCCAAATCAAATTACACCCTGAATTTAATATGTCAGCCGTTCTATTGTGAACACGAGCTGTATATCAATGTAGCACCCTGTAGCTCAAGTTTATTAACGTTTTAATATCGTACTGTATTTAATAAACACGTTCTATTAAGTCTTCGATAGCTCAGAGGATTGTATCGCCTTTTGCCGACGTAGTCGCGGATTGATATCTTACATTTGTCTGAGATTTTAGATTTTTAGATTTTTTTTCTGCATGAACATGTTTGTTTGTCTTGAGTCTGGGTGAAATTATCTATTACAAATATGTATTTAAAATTATTGTAAAGCTGAAGACTTTTTTCATTTTGTTTGAACGCGCTAATCTCAGGAACTACCGAAACGATTTAAAACTAACTCCTCCAGCACCTTCGCCCGCGGGACCTACATTTTATATAATACCTCAATATGACATGAGTATTTAACAAAGCAAGAATTTTTCAAATCGTACAAGTAATTCCTGAGATTCGGGCGTTCAAACAAACAAAACAAACTCTTCAGTTTTACAATCCTAGTATAGAACTAGCTGTCCCACGAACTTTGTACTCGTATTTCTCAATTCTCAAACCTTCCTTACGTACGCTTGTGCCAGTATTTTGAATACAAAAATCATTGAAATTTAAATTGAATCGGTTCAGCTGTCCTCGAGTTTTGGCGAGACCAACAATCATCAATAATTTTATTCAAATACTGTAATTGTCAAAAGTTGACGGGGTGTAGGGGAAGTATATATTTTGATAGTACATAATTAACATTGTTTAGACCTCTGCTTATCTCAGTTAGTGGTGGCGACAGGCGTAAAGATAAGTTTAAAATAGGGGAAATAAAACATTCGGTTAACAAAGTACCAAAAATAATGGGGTTAGTTAGCTAGTATAGTGTAACTCAAGTCTCTTAAAAAAAAGCAAACAGTATCGGTACAAAAGCTGTGTCGGGTTTGTGATGATGTCTGTTTAATGAGTTTTTTGCGTGTAGGATCCGTTGGAAATATGGGTCATAATCAAAACTGAGGTTTGAATTTTGGCGAAAATGAAAGACGTCAGATTTCATGCAAAATCAATTTTTTATAGTAAAAAAACGTTAACAATATAATCACAGTCTCAAAATAGGTAGTTACTACTTATTTTTTAAAATATTGCCTATAAATTAGTTTTTCACGACCACGGAAGAGATCAATATGTAAACAGAAAATACTACAACCACTGTTACTTTAGTAATTTAAAAAATTAATAAAAAGTATTCTCTTTGTATATCAACGAAATAATTAGCGTAGCTATATAATCAAACTAAGCGTTACTAGCTTAATAAAATCAGTCAAAAATAAAATAACTTTGTGATTCCACAGAAAGTAGTCTTGACAGAGAGTAGTCTTCTGTGGGCCACTCAGGCGATTAAAATTATCATTAAACAATTAGAATTGACATAAATCACTAATGTCATTAGAAACATAAAACAAAACAGAAAATATTTTCGTCATCACTGTATTAAAAAATAGTCTAAAATTATCATTAAACAACTAGAATTGACATAATTCACTAATGTCATTGGGTACATAAAACAAAAATAGTTAGAAAATATTTTCGTCCTCATCACTATCATTAAAAATTAGTCTTTTACTTCTATGAAGTGGCACTACAAAATCGTCAGAGTTATCAGAGTAAACTACTTCGTAGTTTAGTCTGTTATTAGGAGCGGCTGATGAATGTAATTCTAGCGAAATATCAGGTGACGAAGAAAAGCTAAGAACTGTATCAGTGGAAGCATTTGGAGTTGATGTTCTAGGTCTTGAGCTTGAAGCGATTGGCATTGATGGTTCAACGAAACTTAGTTCATTAGATGGTGAGCGTGATAAATCCGTTTCAGTTATAATTTGGCCAATCTCGTAATGACTGCATATTGTATGAGCTGCACAAACTGTACAACTTAGACGTCTTGCATGAAGTATGTTTGGTTGTTTTATAGACCAGGTAATTTGATGAAGTTTTAATGTACCTTTGAATGGTCGAATGGTACTAGATTTGACAATATTTTCTATTGCTGGCACATGAGAATCATCAATACCAATCACTTCAATACCTTTGCATTTATTTTTTACGCAAGCCAATAAAGAATCAAAATTTGAAATATCGGACCCAGTAGCAACTGAATAGTCACAAGTCCTCTTTATGCATCCACCAACACCATCAGGAGCACCTTTCCCGTGTCCTGCTTCACTAAAGTGCCATGTTATAGTTTGAACACCTAAAATTTTACTCAGATAATTCACAATCAAATAAAACATAGTTTTGTTTCTATATTGTGTAGTAGGTCCATCACTAAGTATGTGAAAATCAGTTATATTTGGAGTCAATTCTCTAATTCTCTCTAAAATTGGTTTCAAATGAGCGCATATGAGTACAGGGTCATGTCTTAGATTTTCTGATATAGTGCACATTGATACAGGTTTTACAACATTATTAGGTGGTTCAGAATCAGTGTAATAATAGACACATGTATGCAAACTTATCTGGGGTTTTGAACCGCCAAAATGAGCTGATTGGATTTCAGAAGAATATTTACATAAATAATTTTTTGAAAAATCAATATGTAAACGACCCTCAGAAGGTGACAAATTGTCTTTTACGAATCGAACTGCCTTAGATTGATTAATAATGTTAGCGCAATGCTGCATAAATATAAGCATATTTGAATTTAACAAATTTACTACCGCTTGTGTTGTTGTATTAACCATTTCTTTAACAGTCTTTTTACAAGCTTTTTCCTGTCCTTTAATTATAATTTTAACAGTCTTAGTAACCCACCTATAGTAAGAGATCGAATCATTTATATTATAGTTATCTAGTAGGATAGTTTTCTCATTGCACATTGGACATGTTCTTTCTAAACATTTTATACGAAGCTCATTATTACAGCATAAACTTTTAGCTACTTCGACTGCTGAATTTTGTGTAATAATTTTTGAATTTCGCAATGCATGAACAATAAAATTATTGTTGGTGTGTAATGAACATAAGCAAGTATCCCTGGACAATACTTTTGGAAATATAACCCAGAAAGGACGATGCCTTCTAAAAGTTTGGTAAGATACCTTAATACTTGTTTTATCTACAAAAATTTTATGTAAATTTAATAAAGAATCATTAAGTAGTCGTATTTGCATTTTTTTCTTGTTGCGAGTGATAGTTTCTTTTTTGCCAGATGTGAGTCTACTATGCTCATCTTCTTGTAAAAAGTCATGTATTCTAGTCTTAAGTTCTTTTACCTGCACCGGTATTTCACGAGGAATATTATTATCCGCGTTATATTTTAATATTTTTTTTCTGGCTCTAGTAAGACGCATTTTATATTTAGCTAACTTCGATTCGAAAAGATATAACCGTTTCCTTAGATAAAGATTTTGTGCTTTTAATTTTTGTTGATTGCGAGCAGTTACCGCTCTGCCTGCTGCAACTCTAGAACGTGATGAGATTGGTGTAGCTTCTGAGACATGAGAGATAAGTAATTGATTTATCTCTTTTTTCTTCTCGCGACGTACTTTGGCTTTATCTCGCCATATTTTTCTGATTTTGCGCTGCTCGCGTGGTGTGTAGTCTTTAATCGTCTTTACTAATCCTTTTTGCTTTTTTTTATAATACCTTTCTCGATCTTTCCTCCTTCTTTCTATAATTGCTGCTTCATTTAATCGTGCTCGAGCTCGTCGCATACTTAATTTTTTTTGTTCACGTCGTCTGCGCAGCATTTCAGCTTCAGTATATTTTTTCTTTGGAGGCATGGTTTCTAAAACCAAGCAATCAACATGCAATATATGTGGTACGAAGCCGGGTGACAAGTAATTAAATAGTTTGTAACGAAGTTACTGGCAAAAACAAAAACCGCACAAATCAAAACCTTCTTATTAATAACCAGACGATTAGTTATCTATTCCGTGGATATTTATCCCTTCTGTGGACACAAAATCACAGAAAAGAATTCCACAGGAAAGACTATCTTTTATAAAATTCAATATGGCGTCATAAATAAGAAGGTTAGTAAAGCGACAAAGTGATATTTATGAAAAAGCACATTTAACGTCCGCAAAACTTAGTTATTCTTAAAAGTACAGTTAACACTTACCAAAATATTTGAGGTAAAGTAAAGACACGCGAGTTTTGACAAAAACTTGTTTAATGAATTCTTTATTTCTAATTTCAACGTGCGCTCCATAACTAATCCTTACACAAATGAGCGAGTCACAGCAGAGTGGGGTTGCCAGATTAAAATAAAGAACTATCGATTAGAATATCGTATAATCGATTTGAGGACAACATTTTTTCGGGCCCATAGAATGGATATAAATTCTGTAACCGGCTGTTTAATCCACAAATTTGTTAAAAAGTAAAGGAGACATTTATTTTAAATCATAACATCATAGCAAGTACTATTCATGTCTTTGATTTTTATTACAGTTATTATGATATAAATTTTTTTGATTTTTTTATGCTAAAGCAAAGGTATGGCCAATGAATAGTAACCAGTCCACAGAATAATACTTTGTCACTCTGAGTCTAAAATAATATAATTTTAAAATAATTAAAATAGTTATTATAACATAAAAATAATTTATTTAGCTTAATACCTTTAGTCTGCAAACTAAACAGCTATGGTATCCCATATAAAATATGGAGAATTTTAAGCGGTAACACTTTTTGTGTAGTTTTTGATTATGACCCATATCTGCTAAGCTGGCTAAATGACCTCATGCAAACTGGATAGATATCGAAAAATCGATATGTAAAAATAAAAAATATATATTTGTATGTACCTATTTATTATTAAAAGGCATATTATAGCTACCGGAAAACACAGATGCCGACATCGAATTCCAGAACTTGTTAGTTCGCACAATAAAAGTGGAAATGTATTGCTTTAAGTATGGTATACTTATGTTTACAGCGATGCTAATTTCCTTTCAAACGATTTTACCGTAATTATTACTAAAATCAGCTCTGATAGGTCCCCTTAGATTACATTACCCGTGGTGCTTAGGTTTCATGAGGCAATTTTAAATCATTTCATTACCTCTCTTTTTTCTTTATGCTGTCTCCCGTTTTGCCTGGAGGGAAGTAGACAATGTAACTTTCAAACTGCTCTTATTATTTTCCTGATTAAATTCATGCGGGATCCAAGACAGTTTTAGTGTTCCGGGACTTAGCCGGGTTCGAATCCCGAGTCTCTCTACGCCGCAGTTGTCGATCCTGGCTTACAGGATCAGCAATGGTGGGATTGCGGTGGTGGGTTAAGTTCCATAAAAAAAAATGTATGCAGTGTAATCATACTTAAACAGCTATAGAACAGTATGCACCCTATCCTCTCAGTTTGTGATTAAGGGAAACTTTCCCCCCATACAATATGTAACTAGACACCTACTTTTAATCAAAAGAAAAAAATCCAAAATGTTTGCACAAAGTTTAATAAAAAAGTAAGAAGCCCTACTTATACGTTGAGATCGTAATACAATTGGATAATATGTACTTCGAAATTAGGAGGTAGCACACTTGCGAGGCCCCGAATTTGTCGTTTCAGACATTTATCACATGGGATTCTCTCATGCTAGGTCATGGTTGGTCCATTTTGATGATTCTATAACAGGCTTGCTCTTGAACACAACTTGCCTGTTGTTCAATGTAGCTGTACCGGGATAGGGAGATGCCAGCGAATTCCACGACTTAGCAGTTCTTTTTTATTCTTTAATAGACTACAAATTACCGGTTTGTTAAACAAAAATATGATCTACAATGGAACGCGCTTACTCAGTAAATACCGATTCTCTGGTGTCTCGAAGACAGGCAGATTATAGGTATCGGGAATCAGAGATGCCAGCAGCGAACTCCAGAAGTTGGCAGTTCGCACAATAAAAGTGCGCGTAAAGTGGTTTGTTCGTAGGTAGCATCCGTAAAAGGAGAGGTCAAAAGTGGGCTAGAATTTTGAACACCAATGTGATATACCTCATTGGAAAGCTTATTTAATAAGCTGTTAGAATTTAACTAAACACGAATTTTAGGAGCAACCATTTTTGTAAAAATCTAAAAAATGTAATAGAAAAACAAAACGCACATTACCTTTAATTATCCGTTTCCTAAGCAGTATAAATATTGCAATCACGTCAATAATTGCATTCTGTTACAGTACTTTTCTCTTGTAATATTATTCTAGCTGCAGCTTAATGTAATTATGACGAAAAATATTTGGTATCTTATTAGTGTAATAACAAAACGCGTGGAAAAAAATATAATTACGGGAAACGTCATGATGTCATTGTCATTGATCAGTTTGATTGACAGCGTCGAAATAATTTTGATTTTATTGGTTGCTCAATTGTCATTTGACCATGGGGTTGCCAATTGCAATAATCATAATATTGCATTAAGGATTCTTATTTTCAATTTCAATTTTTTAAAAAACGGGGGGGTGTAAAATTATTTTAAATACACCAAAAAATTTAATTAATTATGCTCTATTAACCTATGTAACTCAGATTGCTGTTCAAATTTACAATTATTTTAATCCCAGGCTCTATACATTTTTTGAACGTCTCCTTTCCTTCATTAAACTGAAAATAATAACAATGATTATGTAAAAAAAATATGATAATAATGAAATTGTGTATAGTTATGTATTGTGTATTCTGCCTTTCCTGACACATTTATTAATTTTTTTTTTTATTGACGTTTAGTTTTGTACTTCCTTATTTGTTTTATTTTATTTTCCATATTTAAATATGTTTTTTATTTTTAATTAGATGTATTTTTATTAGGTGTGTCAAATTAATGTTTTTTTCTCTCTTTCTAAAATGTATTTAGCTTATCAGCAACTAGTGGGAGTGCAAACCTTAGAATATTAAAGACTGCCAAAGAGTTAGAAGAACTTTATGGCAATTCAACTAAACAGAAAGAGATAGGAAATCTAACATTATTGTTAATTTTTTTTTAAACGATAAGTGGGTAGAGTCGGAACATTCTGAGGGAAATAGCAAGTGTGTCACTAACACTAATATCTCAGAAAATGTCAGGTGATCTTTAATAGGTATTATAAGCCTATGGACCCTTAGCCCCTTGGTGTCACTGACATATAAAAACAGTATCAAAGACTTTCGACAACTCGACCGAAGTTTAATTCTAACGCAAACATATCGAATCCACTACAAACCCCCTATTACCGGCATTTCCGACTCAAGCACCACTCAACTCAAATAGACAAACACTACCATACAAATATACACTCTACGACCTCGTCTTAAAGTACAATTTACAATAATATCAAAGAAAAGGCTATTTGCAATCTCCATTCAGTCTTTCTACATTTCAAAATTGGATTTCGTTGTTCAATTGTTTCTAAGATGCTATTTTTCTTTCAATGTAATTGCTTGAATCAAATTGAGGTTTAATCAGTCGTTATAAAGTCGATTTTCCTTTGTTAAAATGTAATATTTGAGAAGTGATCCCAATCGAGAAAAGGTTTCAATAAAGCCCAATATCTCCAACCTCTAATCGATTGTTTATTTACTATAGTCTGACTTTCATACAAAATTTCATGTTTAAATAACAATCATAAATTTTGAAGTTGGTTAACTTTACCTGGTCAGTGGATTGGATGTTCGAAATTTAAATCTTGTTATTTTATTCTATACTTTCTGGAGAACTCTTGAAAAATGGAGGGAAAGAAAAATGATTTTTAACGATGTGTGGCAAAAAGGGGAACAAAATGGCGGAATAATTCTGTTTATCTGTGAATAAGTGCTACAGATACAGGGAAAATGTCGATGGTCATTAAATAAATAGGGGTTATGAGAGTCAAGAACGGTTTAAAAAGTAAATTACTTACACAAAAGAAGTTACCCGAGTTATTTTTTTAAGAGAAGTTCCTACACATTTGTAATTGTTTAATGATATCAATGAACGAAAAACTCGCAAAGATGTGAGGTATAAGCAGAGTCAAAAAGTTTCGGCTATAGTTGTTAATATTTTTTGTAAACTGACTCATTAATAATAGTAATAATAAAATGGGGTTTTAACACACACGGCGATCTGATCCCAAACTAACCAGAACTTGTACTATGGAAACCAGATAACTGGTAATATACTACATATAATACTTTTCTTTTGTAAATACATACATAAATATAGATAATTACACCCAGACACAAGACAAACAGACGTGTTCATCACACAAATATTTGAGTTGAGTGGGAATCGAACCCACGACTTGCGGCGTGAAAAGCAAGTATCTTACCGACCACGCCACCGGCCCGTCAATTAATGGTTGAATATTTAGAAATACCAAAACTATACACACATATTTTAGAATTACCTAAACTATCAAAAGTTAATAGGTAGGTATGCAGTAGATTCACAGATGAAATCATTTTAACGAAAAACATAATAGTATTGTCTTAGATTTACGCAATTATCACACATTGATCATCATTATCATCATTTCATCATTTATTTTCATATCATCCCAGTGCTTAATTTACTTGTACCAAAACCTAAGCAAAATCAACTCAGAATTCAAAACACTGTGAGCTCAGTTTGCTTAAATCGGAACGCAACTTAAATATTAATGTTTGAAGGTAGTCAGTAATAATTGTGATTAATATATTTGGACGTCAAATACCTCAGTCCACCTGTGAACGTGAAGTCTGAAGAGACTTTAAAACGTCGGGATCTAAAATCTAAAATAAACCGCGATAAAATCCGTTAAAAAGTAGTTTTATTTCAATGAAAAACATAATTTCTGTTACAGTAATAAAAAATTTATTTATCTACACCTTTAATTGAATCCCCACACGTGGTCCCCGGGTGGTGCAAATCAGGTGACAATCAACTGGCGGTAGGCTTCGGCCGTGGTTAGTGACTGACTACCCACCAGACAAAGCCGCACCGCCAAGCGGCCTTGCCGTGTTCCGGTGCGATGTCTGGTGACACCATGCAGAGAGGGTGGGTCGGAATTGTTGCTCCTGTAAGGTTTCTAACCTTAAGGAGGCTCATTCCACTGCCACCATCTCACCGATAATCATTCGTAATCACAAGTGAATCGGTATACTAGGCTGGCGCGTTCTATCGTAAACTACATCATTGCTTAACATCAGGCAAGTTGTAGTCAAGCGGCAGCCTCTCGAAGAATAAAAAAAAATGCGCGAAGCGTTAATATGCAAACTGGATTCGAACCTGGGGCCTCATAGAACCACTAAACTAATAGTAATATAACTATCAAGTAAAATCTCTCTACATCAAAAAGAACCCTTTACGATATCATTAAACCATTTTTATACAATAAAAACTTGGGTATCTTCCCTGACCACTGAAAAGAGACAGCAAATACACCTTCATACAAGAGCGAACGAGATAGATATAGATCTCAAGCACCACTTGAAATATAAATGGTTTGATGTCGAAAGGGATGAGTATAGAATGTTAGTAAGTGTAAGGGAGATAGATGAATATAATTGCGCTTGAGTGGAGTGGAGAGAACTATTGAATGCCCCTATTATGATATTCGTAATATTTATATTTTGTTGTTGAAATATAATAATACACTTCTAGCCATTTTTTTGCTACGGCGGCCAATGTGAGCTGACTACCCTAGTACGCTTAATTAATATTTGTATATTTGTTAATTAGGTATCAAAAGTTCAGTTCCTATCAGTATTCCAGCAACGGCGGCCAGTCTAAGCTAACTATCTAGGTACGCAGGAGATATTATAGTGCACAAGTGTGTACAGATTGCGGTAATACAAGGAGACTCATTCTACTCCCACCTTCTCACCGATAATCATTCGTAATCACGAGTGAATCGGTATACTAGGTTGGCGCGTTCCATCGTAGACTACATCATTGCTTAATATCAGGCAAGTTCACACGTTCATCTGGTCCCAAGCTAAGCAGAGCTTGTGTTATGGAAACCAGATAACTGGTTTAAACTATACATATAATACTTTTCTTTTGTAAATAAATACCTACTTATAATAGATATTTACACCCAGACAGACACAAACACAAATGTTCATCACTAATGTTTGTCTCGGGTGGGGATCGAACCCACGACTTGCGGCGTGAAAAGCAAGTATCTTACCGACCACGCCACCGGCCCGCCAATTAATATTATCATTATTATTTGACCATAATGAATAAACTGCGCAATATTAAATAAATATTAAGTAAGTACAGTCTTAAGTGTATTTATTTGAGTTCAAAGTTGTTGAGATTAATCAAGGTTAAGTGTTTAATTAATATTTCTGTACATTATAATTTAATTACCTATAGTATTGTCTTAGATTTACGCGAATATCACACATTGAAATAAACGGAACGCAACTTAAATATTAATGTTTGAAGGTAGTCAGTAATAATTGTGATTAATATTTTTGGACGTCAAATACCTCGGTCCACCCGTGACCATGAAGTCTGAAAAGACTTTGAAACGTCGGGATCTAAAATCTAAAATAAACCGCGATAAGATCCGTTTAAAAGTAGTTTTATTTTAATTACCTATCTTTGTTTTGTCACTTATTTTTCTTTTTCTTGTGTGATCTAAAGATTACGGCGATACGTCCACGAAAACTCGAATGACGTCACACCTAGGTATGTTTTGTACGTATGACGTAGCCTACCCCCACTACATAACAATAATGTAGTATTGTCCTAGATTTACGCGAATATCACACATTGAAATAAAACTACTTTTTAACGGATTTTATCGCGGTTTATTTTAGATTTTAGATCCCGACGTTTCAAAGTCTCTTCAGACTTCATGTTCACGGGTGGACTGAGATATACCACCAGCTTGGGATCCAGTGCTTAATTTACTTGTACCAAAACCCAAGTGAATGAAATGAATGAATGAATGAATGAATGAAAATGAATATTAATGTTTAAAACGCAACTTAAATATTAATGTTTGAAGGTAGTCAGTAATAATTGTGATTAATATTTTTGGACGTCAAACATCTCAGTCCACCCGTGAACATGAAGTCTGAAGAGACTTTGAAACGTCGGAATCTGAAATCTAAAATAAACCGCGATAAAATCCGTTAAAATGTAGTTTTATTTCAATAACAATAATGTTACATTTTAATGATAAAGCATAAAATATGTGTCTAACTTTTTTTTGATGTCTGACGGTCTAATCAAAATACGAATACCTCGTCTTCACCTCAACCCTTTTTTTTAGTGTCCCACAGCTGGGCACGGCTCTTCTCTCAACTATCTTACGAGTTGAGAGAGTTTAGGCCTTAATCCACACACGCTGGCCAAGTGCGGGTTGGTGGATGTCACATGTCCTCGAATGATTAGTTCTTAGACATGCTGATTTCCTCACGATGTTTTCCTTCACCGGTATTGAGCAGCGGTGAAGAAACAATTCACACAAAGATGTGTGGTCACGACTGGGATTCGAACCCGCGACCTTATATTTCTAAGGCGAGGCCCGTACCACAGCGCCACCGCTGCTGTTGCCTTGTAAATACCTTGTCTTGAACCTGTCAAAAATTCGTTTTCACATTCATTTTTTTTCGTTCAAAACGTTTATTTAAAAGACCATGGAGGGCTAGAAATAGAATAATATGGATTGGAAACGGGTCACGGGTCCGATACTCTTTCGTGCCTACCAGTGGCGGAGGGTGGAATTCTGAAAAAGGGATGAAAGAGCAAAAAGTTCTTACTTATGAAAATAATCTCTTCACTATCGTCAAAGATCCGTCTTACACTTTATGTTGTAGGTACTTATTTTTCTTGCTATTTGAAACTTTTAGGCGTTACATAATATATAATTAAGTACGTTATATAGACAAATTTCTAAAGGGAAGCCTATGGGAAACGGTTTGTATGAACTCTTCGCCTACACATATTGCATCACCTTCAATATTGGTGAAGGAAAACAACATTAACAAACCAGCATGTTAATCATTCGAGGACATCATCCACCAACCTGCTCTTGGTCGTGAGTTGATTAAGGCCTTAACTCTGTCAACTCGTAAGATAGTTAAGAGAAGACAGTGACAGTGACAGTGGGACACTAAAAAGGGTTGAAGTGAAGTGAGGTGATAGAATATGTTATCTGTGGTGATATTAATAAATTTATGACCAAGTCTAAAAAAAAATCAATGAAATCCAATATCTTATGTTCCCTCGTGTAAAATCTGAATGAATCAAATCACAAACAAAAAAATAATCGTATTAGGAACACAATAATCGTTTTCCACTCGATTACTTCACGATTCATTGAATCGATACGGATGCGATTGCGTTAATTCGATTGTTGCTGGTTTTTATGTAACTTCAACTTAAAGGAGAGGTCAAAAGTGGGCTAGAATATTGAACACCCATGTGTTATACCTCATTGGAAAGCTTATTTAATAAGCTGTTAAAATTTAACTAAACACGAATTTTAGGAGCAACCATTTTTGTAAAAATCAAAAAAATGTAATAGAAAAACAAAACGCACATTACCTTTAATTATCCGTTTCCTAAGCAGTATAAATATTGCAATCACGTCAATAATTGCATTCTGTTACAGTACTTTTCTCTTGTAATATTATTCTAGCTGCAGCTTAATGTAATTATGACGAAACATATTTGTTATCTTATTAGTGTAATAACAAAACGCGTGGAAAAAAATATAATTACGGGAAACGTCATGATGTCATTGTCATTGATCAGTTTGATTGACAGCGTCGAAATAATTTTGATTTTTTTGGTTGCTCAATTGTCATTTGACCATGGGGTTGCCAATTGCAATAATCATTGCATTAAGGATTCTTATTTTCAATTTCAATTTTTAAAAAAACGGGGGCGTGTAAAATTATTTTAAATACACCAAAAAATTTAATTAATTATGCTCTATTAACATATGTAACTCAGATTGCTGTTCAAATTTACAATTATTTTAATCCCAGGCTCTATACATTTTTTGAACGTCTCCTTTGTTAGAATTATTTTGTATTATTTAATAGATGTTTAAATAACCAGTGCCATATGTTTTTTATTCTAAAATAAGCTTGCGCTTGACTACAACTTGCCTGATGTTAAGTAATGATGTAGTCTACGGTGGAACGCGCCTGCCCACTATACCGATTCACTCGTGATTACGAATGATTTTCGGTGAGAAAGTGGCAGTGGATTGAGGCTCTATGTGTTTAAAAACCGTAATGGTGTCACCCGACATCGCACCGGAACACGGCATATGCCGATTGGCTCATAGCGGTCCGGTTTTGTCTGGTAAGTGGTCACTAACCACGGCCGAAGCTTAATATCTGCTAATTGACACCTGATTTGCACCACCTGAGACCACGTGTGGGAAATCAGATAAAAGGTGCACTCCCCTCAGTCCCCAATAATAGCCTGAAAATACTTCGAAACCTCGCGTCGGGATGTACTTAGTAACTAAAATAAACCGCGATAAAATTCGTTATAGAGTAATTTTACATTAAATATTAATGAAGTACCTACTAATTTCGTGATATATCTATACATATTATTATATAAAAATGCCACTTTTCGTTGTAATTTTATAACTCAAAAACGGGCTTACCTTTTCAAACCAAATGTTTAGGCATTGTTCGGACCATTTAGTAGATGGTTTATGCGAAGTTTGCACAAAACCGGTTGAGCGGTTCTTTATTTATCACATCTTTTGTAAATTGTTGAGTGGGCTGAAGCTACCCGGGCGAAGCTGGTGCGGGCCGCTAGTCGAATCATATTTATCTATGGTGATAGTAACCATAGCCAATAATTGTCCAAACATTTGCGACCAATATCAAGTTACGTCACAAATGTCGTCACTGCTAACAATGTGTTACTTGATACCAGAACATTTGTTAACTTAATTTACCCATGAAAAAAATATCTGAGTATTAATTGCCTCGGCGCTTCAGTGGTAAGCGTGTTCTCGAAGTCCCGGGTTCGATTCCCGGGTCGAACAAAAATACTTTTCTAATAAACTTAGAGAATCTGAGTTGAAGCTCGAAGTATGGAATTGTGCTGTATGCACGGCAATAACCCCTATTACGTAAGGGACGTAAACATAGCCAGCAAAAAGTGGGAAATATTCACCTTTGCCTGCACCTTCAGGTAATACAGGCGCGACATTATGTTGTGTTATCTAAATATAATAAATAAATAAATAAATAAATATTCTGGGACATTAACACACACGGTCATCTGGTCCCAAGCTAAGTAGAGCTTGTGTTGTGGAAACCAGATAACTGGTATACCTATAAGTGGCGGCGTGGTCGGTAGGATACTTGCTTTTCACGCCACAGGCCGTGGGATTCATTCCCACCCTAAACAAACATTGGTGATGAACATTTGTGTTTGTGTCGAGTCTGAGTGTAAATATCTATTACTAGCTTCCGCCCGCGGCTTCGCCCGCGAAATTGATCTCACTAATCTTGTTTCTCCATACAAACTTTGGAACCCCGTTTCACCCCCTTAAAGGGTGAGTTTTGAAAAATCCTTTCTTAGTGCACCCCTAGACCCCATAAGGAACCTATGAGCCAAATTTGGAGTCTCCAGACCCAGCGGTTTGGGCTCTGCGTTGATGTCAGTCAGTCAGTTTCTTCTTTTATATATTTAGATAAGTATATATTTACAAAATAAAAGTATTTTATGTATAGTATATATCAGTTATCTGGTTACCATAACACAAGTTAACTTTGTGGAAACTTACATTGCCAAGTGCTAAGAAATCACAAAATACTCTACACTCTTTTTGGTCTGACACGGGAATGGAACCTACGACTTGGGAGTACCAAATAATGGGATACCCAAATACAAGTAGTAGAGTATAATATAGCTGTTTATTGCCGAGCAATATAATAATAGGGAACGTATTACATTGTGGTGAAGCTCGCGTACCGACGACCGCAATATCGTAGCAATGTGCCAGTATTTGTGTGGTACAAGGGAAGAAATGTAGCGGGAATTACACACAGTGCAAATTTATGCATAGCGACACGCATACTTTAAACACTATAATAGTCTTTAAAAAAATACAAACCGACTACAATGTCAACAGCATAAAGCACCAACATTACAATAAAACATTGGCAAGTACAAGGGCTTGACCTTATGCCAATTATAGACATTAACAACATTAACATTAAAAATTATTACAATACAAATACTTACAATAACGAATAATTTAATAAATCACATTATTTACTGTTCAGTGATTTTAGATGATATATGTAATTATAATTTGTGATTATTATGTTTTAATAATTAACAATAATTCAAAACCCGCTCCACCGATCTTGACAAAATTTAAATGAGACCACTTATGAAGTATATTCTTTTTCAAATAACCCAAGTTTTCTTAGATAGGCTTTGTTTAATAGTCGTTGTTAATTTTTTTAGCAATCGTATCGATTGAATTGGGTATCAAAATGAAGTACTTTAAAGGGAGGTCACAAAAATGTATTTAAGTTATGGGTTATGTCATTAGGAATTATTGTTTCTCCACTTAAAACGACCTATTTATTAAGAAGCACGTTTTAAGCGCATTGGAAGCGTGTTTTTGATTTTTAAATTACAGCTGATTCTTTATACATATTTTCTATATTCGGTTCTATGTTTTGTGTCTGTGCGAGCAAGTCTTCATTCAAGATTCATGAAGCAAAAATTGTGCCGACACTCTTGACTTCCAATTTTATTGACTTCGCTCTAGAAGCCTCCTCCTGTTGCACAGTTTTTTTTAATGTAAAAATATCGCTTCAGTTCATACCATAACACAAACCCAAGCATGTTGGAATGTTCTACGGTGTTAGCGGTTGACACCCCTATATAAATGTAATAAACTTCAGATATACGCCATATAAGAGCTTTAAGAGATATTTAAGAACTGTTATTAAGAACTAACAAATATTTTATATAGAAGGTTTTATAACCGCTATTTCTGCTAGTGTATAATATATATTTAAAGATATATAATATTACTAGCTTCCGCCCGCGGCTTCGCCCGCGAAATTGATCTCACTAATCTTGTTTCTCCATACAAAATCTAAAACCCCGTTTCACCCCCTTTAAGTGTGAGTTTTGAAAAATCCTTTCTTAGTGCACCCTTAGACACCATAAGGAACCTATGTGCCAAATTTGGAGTCTCCAGACCCAGCGGTTTGGGCTCTGCGTTGATATGTCAGTCAGTCAGTTTCTTCTTTTATATATCTATGTCGACGCCAGATTTCCCGCACCGACAACCTTAGCACCTTTGTCCTAAGGTGTTATTTAATTTATAATGTATCGAGTCAAACACTCCACCAATCACAATACTCCACATACATTCTACACCAGCGCCTCTGTCGAGCACCCCCACCAGTGACACTACACACCTTTACGAACACTGAACAACAACAGTCACTATTTGTCAATTTAAATCAATTCTACTAATACAAGCTAAATCAAAATTACCAGTTATTTTTCTTGTGTTCATCACGAACAATCTAGATAGATAAGAAAGAAAGAAACCAACAAATTGTTGTTCAAAGTATGCCGTCATACATTTTCTATTAAAACATCGCACTCCATTTTGAAAAGGCACCAATCGCGTCATGGTGATGTTGATTCTATACAGACTGCACAAAACTAAATAGCTTCATCTGGGTCCTTAAAATATAGAAAATCAACAACTGGACAGCAATGACCTTTTAATAAACTTTATTATACACGACAAGCGATCTTTCCGAATAGTAGAAGAACAGGACTTTGTATCATTATTATCAGGTAGGTATATAAATAAAGCTCGAACACCGACTCGAATCCTTCAGCCCTCAGATCTCGAGCTTTGAAGACTCAGTAGCTTCGACTCGGAGCTCGGGTTTCCGCCTCGGAGCTCATTTCTCACAACACTATCTCCGCGTCAGATATGGCGAAGACCATTAGGCAAGAGAAGTAAAGGAAGACCATTGACACGCTGGGAAGATGATATCAAAATCTCCTTTGGCTGGCTTGAATTGGATCAATAAAGCACAATACCAGGATAAATGGGTATCTCTGGAGGCGGCCTTTACTCAAATGGGGTTCTTGCAGAAAATAAATAATAAGAATAAGAAACTTTATTCAGACCTGACTAAACTAAATAAAGATTTTATAAATAACTACCGGACCCCTGCAAACGTCGTACTGCCCGGTAGTGCCACCTACCGGGTCCGAAAATAGATTCCGACCGATTCTTAGACCTACCGAATCGGTCAAGCCGTTTCTGAGGAGGTTGTTTTTCTTGTTTTTCTTTGAACCATCCTCGTACTTCAAGGAACATTCTAAAAAAAGAATTAGCGAAATCGGTTCAGCCGTTTTCGAGTTATGCGCTTACCAACACATTTTGCGATTCATTTTTATATTATAGATGGTAAAAAACTAAAACAAAACAAAACAGTCTGCCAGAGTCGGAATGCAAAAAATATTAATAACATAAACATAGTATGTAACATTGTAAGTCATAAGTCATAAGTCATTTATTTCGAAACAAAAATACATTTGTGTAGAAAATTGAGAATACAATACAAAAATACTAATGATGATAACATAATATTAGTCTTTATAATTCTAATTAAAATTTATAAAATTCAATTGATAGTAAAATATTCCTTAATAATTAATAACATTCAATTAATAATCAATTAAAAAAATAATAAATACTACTAGCTTCAAAGTGTGTGCCTATCCTTCAGAAACTCATCTACACTGTAATAGCACTTTTTCAATAACATGTCCTTTAATTTCTTTTTAAAAAGATTGAAGTTTGTTATAGTTTTCAATTTACTAGGCAGCTTATTGAATAGAGTGATTGATTGTACTCGAGTAGAATGTTATACTACATTTAGTTTTGGCTGTATCATATTTGGTAGATCTTTTCTACGAGTACCTTCCCTCACTTCTCTTTCGTAAGAAAGAAAAACAGTAGAGAAAATAGATACAATCATAGTTATTAGACAAAACTGCAAGCAGCGGTGACGCAGCGGTACGGGCCTCGCCTTAGAAATATAAGGTCCTGGGTTCGAATGCTAGTCGTGCCCACACATCTTCGTGTGAATTGTTTCATCGCCGCTGCTCAATATGGGTGAAGGAAAACATCGTGAGGAAACCGGCATGTCTAAGATCTAATCATTCGAGGACATGTGACATCCACCAACACGCACTTGGCCAGCGTGTGTGGATTAAGGCCTAAACTCTCTCAACTCATAAGATAGTTGAGAGAAGACCAGTGCCCAGCAGTGGGAGACTATAAAGGGTTGAAGTGAAACAAAACTGCTTCATAAAACTTTTCTGCAAATTCTTTAAATTTAGCCAATTCTTCAGGTAGACTATAAATAATCTCCCATCTAACTACTTTATATCTACAGGCAGATGATGATATGCCTACAGATTTATGAGTTCACTTCGATCCTTTTTAGTGTCTCATTGCTGGGCACGGGTCTTCTCTCAACTGTCTTATGAGTTGATAGAGTTTAGGCCTTGAGCAACAGGCGCTGGCCAAGTGGATCAGGTAAATGTCACATGCCGTTTTCCTCACGATGTTTTTCTTTACCGATATTGAGCAGCGGCGATGAAACGATTCACACAAAGATGTATGGGCACGGCCTGGAATCGAATCCATTGGTACAAAGTGTAAAGCGTTTGTAATGTATTACTTTTACTCTATGGTTTGTAGTGACACTTTAAAAATAACAAAATTAATTTACCGACAAATAACTGCTTGACAAAAATAGGTTTTAACGTAATACCTAAAGTAAAAGGCGGTTAACGTTGTGTAGCTAGTTTCATATTATATCATTCAGAGCTATTAATTTGGAAAGTGTACGAATTGCAGACGTAAACACTACTTGAGAAAGAATTTAATATACTTACTCAAGAAACTTACTACGAGAAGTCGATTGTAAGTCGCGTTTTGATCCATATCACTTTATCACACTTAAACGGAATTCGGAATATTACTCTCAAACTTATTGGACCAGTGGCAGTAGGCCTAACAATTGACGTTCTGTGTGTGTAAACACATCGAGTTGCACAGGTTGTGCAGGTTCCGGTTCAGACGGCGGTCGTTGGGCATCACACCTTGCCCGGCCAAAAGACCTTCTGTTTTCACTAGAGAGTTACCATCCGATCCTAAATACAATTTATAACGGACAACCTTAAGCCCGTCATTCTCAATATTGTCTAAAGCGCCGGGCTTTGTCGGCGGCCCGGCGGCGGGCTCAATGTGTATTGCGCTTTACAAGTAGATTATAATAATATCACTGACGGGACTTCCGTGCGAGATTATGCGTTTTAAAACATGCGAGTTACAAGTGAGTTGTGTGTTGGTGTTCATAGTAGGGTGTCACACTTTGATGTAGCACTGCCGAGCCAAAGGAAATTGTACACATTTACAAACACTGAGTGCGCTGCAATTAACTAACGAATAAAAAGCCTTTTCAAAGTGTAAAGTAGGGTGTTGCGGGTTCTATAATTTTACTTAGAAACACACTTTTTTTAGGTTTTACCTAATAAAAAGAAACTAAGTACATAAATAGTTACAAGCAAAGTTACAGGCATTATCAACCCTTTACAGTCCATCAAATCTAAGAAGTACCGTTTGACGTTTCACGGTTTTCTATTAAATTAGCTTTACAGAGGCGTAATTCACACTATTTTTATTAGCTTTCCTGTAAAATAATTGAATTATGAAGCTATTTTTATTTTAACACAACATAAACAATTTTCATACAAAAATTAAAATTCTAAATGTACTATCTTTAGAACTGCCAAACGGTACTTTTTAGATTTGATGGACTGTAGTATCCTATTGTAAGTGGAGTATAAATCTCTCAACTAAATATTGTCATAAGAGTTAAAGAGGTTAGTCCGGGAAACACTGGCCAAATGCGGTTTGGTGGATATCACGTGTCTTCAAATATTTCCTCATTTTTGCCATTATGATATTAGACATTACCTTTTATTCAGTTTAAAGATATGTCAGCAAACTGCAACCTATACCTATTAACGCTTGGCCTAGTAGCAAGTTATCAGTTCGACCGTCCTCAGACGGGGCACTCCGAAAAAGTCCGGTGCACCAATAAAGGCTCTTCCGGCTGATTGGGTTAGATCATCCGCAAAAAAAAGGTTGGTATGCCTGCGTCTAGAATACACTGCGTGTAGGTAATAACTTTTAGTTGTATTCCTGGATGTGAGTATTCAGCCAATCCAAAATAATATCAACAACAACAACAAAAATAGTTAACAATAGTTTGAAATGACAGCTTCACTGAGAAAATTGAAATAAAACTAGTTAATAATGGATTTCATCGCGGTACATTTTAAATTTTAGATCCCGACGTTTCAGTCTTTTCAGACTTCATGTTCACGGACCACCCGAAAAGACTGAAAAGTCTTTGATACGTACTGCGATAAAATCCGTTATAAAGTAGTTTTATTTCAATGTGTGATATTCGCGTAAATCTAAGACAATAGCTTCACTGAACTTGAGCTGATCAGCACGGGTTAAAAATATTAAATGGCTCATTGAAATAAAACTAAAATCCGTTATAAATATGACAGATTTTATCGAGGTTTATTTCATGTCTTAATTTATGTTTCAGTCTTTTCGGACGCCATGGTCACGGGAAAAAAGATATAATCAAAGACAAAGATATAAAATCTAAAGTAACTAAACCGCGCGAAAATCCGTTATTAAAACAAAATTATTTCAATGTTTGTGTTACGCGAAAATTAAAAAAAAATATATAATATCGCTTGTTTAATTTTATCCCTCCACTTCTTTTTTATTCCTCTTAATTCCTAACAGCCACAAAAGTGTCGCCGAGTTTCCCCACTCGCCGGCTGGCAACACTACACTTTTGTACCCCTTAATTGGTACCAAAAGAGCAAGCAATCTTTTATTTTCATAAACTGTATTTTGCCCTGTTTCTGTACAGTTTTAAATGAGTGTTTTGCACTAGTATTTTAATTATTATTATATAACTTTATTCATAGTATTTGGCTGGCCTGGTGGAGTAGTGCTTAGCGACCCTGAACCGCTAAACTGCACAGCTAAACCGAAGGACGTGGGTTCGATTCCCACCCAGAACTGTATGGGAGTAATGTAACTATTATACGAGTATATGTATCTGCAAGCAAATATAATTGCTAAATTTGGGGCTGTGTGAAATATATTGGAACGAAGTTCCTTACGGCAGGCTTGAAGGGGATAGGGATTTTGCTGCGCGACCGAACTGAAAAAAATGTGATAGTAAAACCGTAAGAAAAAATCCGTGGAAAAAAGGGCGTGGAATAAAACCGTTAAATGAGATGTGCGCAGGCGCGACAGTCGTATACCTACACAAGAGAGTAGTGTATAATACCTTTCTCTTTCTCCCTCTTTCTTTATCAAATCAAATCAAATCAAATATATTTATTATAACAAGTAATAATACAGTAGTTATTGGAGTCTCCTTTTAAGCATGTAGTGCCTGTAGTAGGAGACTCCGCTCCTTCGTACAGTTAAGTATTACTTAATTATAGCTAATTATATTAGCCGAAGGAACTTCGTTCCTACCTGGTGTCCCACGACACCACATTAATTTTTTTTATTATTATGTTATAGTATTGATGGTACTTATATATTTTAAATTTCCGGACACTATTCAATTCAAACGAAAAAGTAATAAAATATTTGAAGGCTTTTGAAGGTTTTGGACTAAAAATATCAGGATTAGCAGACAACTTTAGGTAGGCGTGAATAATCGGGTAAGAAGACGGTATTTAAATAAAATAACTACGGCAAATATCACTTCACCTCAATCTCTCGATAGCACAATCATGAATTCTACCAGTTAATTACAGATCGTTAAGATTACGTTAGATTAGGTAAATCATAACGTTCACCGAGCACGTTATTGCATCTGCACTTCTCGACGACACAACGGTCCAACACGCAGTGTCAGCCATTCTAAGATGGCCGCTTCACACGTTCCTAACCGCTTCACGTTCATTCGTTCGTTCATAATGACATTTTCGAGCGACAGCTGACTTCAAAGACGGACGCGATGACAGTATAAAATGACAGCTGATGCATAGAGAAGTAGACGTGCCAACATATTAATTCCTCTTTTTATCACTTTTAAGTTTATGTTAAGCAATAGTACCTTTAACTTAACAACTGCTAACAGCTGTTAGCAGTACTTTGCAAATGACAACTGACATGGGCTCTGCCGCGGGGCTATCAAGATTAGATTCTTATTGCACCCTCACTTGCAACAAATAGCCCCGGGGCATAGCTGTCTCAAAAATAGTTGTGAAGTTTTAACTAAGATGTTTCGAATAAAAATGTGGCCTAAATAAATTAAATAATTATACAAATTGAAATCAAATAAAAAAATAAATAAAAAAAAGAATGGACCACCCTTATTACTGGCGTTATTATAAATTTTCCTATATCTACCTTGCTAATAATAATTTGTGTCGAACAGAAGGTTATAACTACTGATCGGAGTAGGTAGAGCTATTTAGGATCATTGACCGCATACATTGATGTTAATATGGATATTCCACGGGATTTCGACTAATAAAAATAATTTGAAAATGAAAAATGAAAATATGCTTTATTTTTTTTTGAGACGTGAGTCTACATAAAAATAGTCTAATTTCTTTTCCTACCGTGCAGTGGCAACTACTGAGAAACACTGACTAAAATCTCAGTAGGCCTTTTTTCTTTTATAGATGAAGTACTTATATCTATTACATTTTGTTTGTTTAGTATGTTGTATTAGAGCGACTTAATTCCAAGCGTTTTTATCCGTTACATAGTCTGATATTTTATAATACGCTTTCTTACATAACGTAGATTTTAAATTTATTTTAAATTTGTTAAAAGTCATTTCCCTAATGCCCCATAAAAGAGTTACCTACTGATTTTGTGGAGACGAGTGTGATGTGCTACTAGGTCGTTCTTATTTCTAGTATTAAAATTATGTGTGTGTTTTTTTATATCAATTTGTGTAGAACAGGAGGTTATAACAGTATAGTATTAGGTATATTATCTATGCTATTTGGTTTTTTAAAAATAAACTGACGTGCGAAGTTCAAAAATCGATTAATTATATGGAGAAAAAAATGGCGTCTTAGAACGTCGCAGTTTTTTAGTTTTTCACTACTAATCTTTAAAAACTGATATACTTATTTAAACTTGACACTGGCAAAATTGCGGAATAATTTCTGCAGAGGCCATAATTAAAAGAAGAAGAAGAAGAAGATATTAATAATAATAAATTATAATGCAACATACCGGGCGAGTCATCAGGTAGATCGGTGTAATGGTGTGGTGCGGTGGACGTCTGACTCGCGTAGAGCAGGTTCAATTCCCGGGCCTCGTTTTCCTCTTGTGCCTGCTGACGACGGAGAGCGACCTGAAACATGAGATCTGGTTAATAAACTGCTGCCTTCGTCCAACAGCTTGAAGTTGCAAGTTTCATATCCCGGGCCGGGAAAATAAAATTATATAACTGAAAATTCTTAACAATTAATTGAAATAAAACTATTTTACGATGGATTTTTTCGTGGTTTATTTCAGATTTTAAATACCGACGTTTCAAAGTCTTTTCAGACCATGGTCACGGGTGGACAAAGGTATTTTGCGTCCAAATTAATTATTTAAGTTGCGTTCCGATTTAAGCAAACTGAGCTCACAGTGTATTAAATTGTCAGTGGATTTTGTGTTCCCCCAAGCAGGTAATTTGGCTGGCTTGTCAGCTTAGACTGACTGCCGTGGCTGATATACGGCTAGGAGTATGTTATTATAATAAAGAAGATTATGTATTCCTTACCTGTGCCGCCATCACCCGCTGTCGCTCAGCAATAAGTGTACACTTCGCACAGACGCAGTCTCTCCACCGACAGTACCGCTTGTGACCCTTCAGCGCAGACACCACGCCGTGGTTCCGACACCTCGCACACTTCGGAGTCCTCTGGTGGGGCAAAACAGACTGGTTATGTTGTAGCACCTTCTTTGGAACAACTGGGGAGTATATTCCTCATGACTATACTAGTAGTGCTTTCTTTATATGAAACCACACGCACCCACACGTGGCCCCCAGGTGGTGAAAATCAGATGACAATCAATTGGTAATTAAGTTTAGTTGTAATTAACTGTAGGCTTCGGCCGTGGTTAGTGTCTACCCACCTGACAAAGCCGCACCGCTAATCGGCCTTGCCGTGTTCCGGTGCGATATCTAGTGATACCATTTAGGAGGGTGGGCCGAATTTGTTGCTCCTTTATGATTTCTAACCATAAGAAGCATCATTCCACTGCCACTTTCTCACAAAAATTCATTCGTAACCACGCATGAATCGGTATATCGGTATCGGCAGGCGCGTCCCATTGTAGACTACATCATTGCTTAACATCAGGCAAATTGTAGTCAAGTGCAGGCCTATTTCAGGCAAAAAAAAACAGGAAATATATTCTTCTGAACGACTTTACTCTGGTGGGGCAAAACAGACTGTTGTAGTACTTTCTTTGGAACAACTCAGGAGTGTATTCTAATTATTGACTATTCTGTTGTAGGCTACAATGGACAGTTATTTAGTAACTCATTTTAGGCAACTGGTAAATTTATTAATTAGTTGTTAGTAATGTAAATATCTACCCTAAGTTAGTTCCTAGATTAAAAGACCCCACTTGACTATTTTTGTATCGCTTGTGACCTTTCAGCGCTGACACCACGCCGTGGTTCCGACACAACACACACGTCGCGTCTGTGTCCTCATGTAAGATAAATCGGACTGGTTATGTTGTAGCACCTTATTTGGAACAACTGGGGAGTGTATTCCCTCAAATGACTATTCTATGGTAAATTAAAACGGAGTAGGTATGAATGTTATAGCACATATTTTCAGGCAGTAGAGGTTCTCTCTATTTTTGAGGTCAAGTCGACGATTAGCCCCTTTTTTGGAACAACTGGGGTACTTCTCTGGTGGGCTCAAAACGACAGGTTACCTATATTGGTGTTCTTCTTTTTATAAAATTAAAAACTACACACTAAAAATAGACACACTAAAAATACGTGAGTGCGAAAGAATCAATCCCAAAGCTACAAAGCATTCGCAAAAACGTTACTAAATTAATAATAATAATAACATAAATATATAAATAAATATTCTGGGACATTAACACACACGGTCATCTGGTCCCAAGCTAAGCAGAGCTTGTGTTATGGTAACCAGATAACTGGTATAATATACTATACATATAATACTTTTCTTTTGTAAATATATACTTATAATAGATATTTACACCCAGACTCGACACAAACACAAATGTTTATCACTAATGTTTGTCTCGGGCGGGAATCGAACCCACGACCTGCGGCGTGAAAAGCAAGTATCTTACCAACCACGCCACTGGCGCGCCCGGATAAATTCAAATTGGATTGTAATTAACTTCAACAATAACCAGGATACTTAACCCCATATTTGCTAACAAACGCCAAAGTATCATTTACTTATTATACCCCTAACCCTACGTAACAACACAATTCAATAAAAGTAACAAAAAATATCAAATAACAAAATTACAACTGCAAAATAACATTATAATATTATAAAGGTGTAATGTTACAATTACAACCTTGATTACAGATTACAGAGGGTGAGAATCTGTAATTATTGTGATTAATCATTATTCACACAAATAATATTGTTGCTAATGTTTATTAATTACAGGATGTGATATTTGAAACTGATACTTTTTTAAAAACCTAAGTAATAGCACAATAGTTAATGTAGAAAAATGAGCGGAGTTAGATTAAATTTGGCACAGAGATAAAACATAGTTTGGAAGAAGACAATGTTTTTTACAGCAATATATCTATTCTTGTCAAATCGACTTTAAGAAATGGCGACTAAAAATGAAAATAAATATGAAACCACAGCTGTTTTCATATTTATTCTCATCTTTTAATTTGTTTAATTTTCTGTTTCTTTGCATCTAGGTACGTTTGTATATATGTAAGTGCCAATAGGCGATAAAGTCTAGATTTTTTCGATGGCTTAATACCTACTTATTTAGGGCTTTAATCTTTGATTAAATTCGGATAAAGTCAAATCATCAAGGTAAGGAATCACCTTAATGAAAAATGATAGTGAAAAGATAAAATTAAATCTTTAGCACTAGAATTTAAAAGTAATTTAGTTTTTTTATTTAACACTTGGTCCGCCGGCGGCGCTATACTGTTTCCGGTAATTTTTACCGCATAATGGGGTTATTAATTCCCAATCATAGGTAAACTTGAAAACGTTTTATTTGGAAAAATCAGTACACAGTAAGATATTTATTACAATTATGACAGATCTATTTATCTACCTGTAACAATACAATATAACCAATAGGTATTAGGTTCCGGAGCGGAGTCTCCCAACACAGGCAATATAAGCTTAAAGGGAGGCTCCAATCACTAACTTATAAACTATGTAATTTTTAGTACAATAAACATTTTTTCTTTTCATTTCATTTTTATTTTCATTTCATTAGGTATTCACAACTTTAAATTTACCTATATAATGTAAATATCTAATTAGTAAAGCCCGACGATGACCTTAATTGACTCGTAATATTGGGTTTACTTTTTCTACTGTAAGTTGAGATAGAGGAAAAATTCTGTACTTGGAAAAACCACGTTAACTGAAATAATAACCACAACAGTAAAACAAATATCCTCCAAATACATAATATTTACCTGATATCTCTCCGAAGCTCTGAGGAAGAATGGAGGCAGTGCAGCCAGCACGGGGTGCTGCACCAACTGCGAGACATCGACACCGTTTGGCAGAGACATTTCCATTAATAACAAATCCGTAACTAAATTATCTACAGCCGTTTAAACAACGGCCACTGAACTACAACACTAGTATTACAAAAAATAACATTCTGTAATCCGTAATCACCGAAAATGTAATTCTGTTTGAAATTTAAAAATGACAATGTAAAAAAAAATATTCAAATTCGAATTTGGAGCACGAACGTTACAGTTAAAGCAACGCACTCCACCGCGTTGTTTCGAACACTGTTGATTCATTTTGATCTGAACTGTTGCCGGGGTGGTGCGCGACAGAGACGGGGCGAGAACGAAACGACACACTGTATTAAAAGTTATATCTGCATCCCTTTCACACTGTACTGTTAACTGTATATGTTGTATCATCCGGTTATATAAAATGTTGTAAGATCAAAATTCTGTTCCAACCAATGAGAAGCGTTTGCGACCCCGCCTCTGATCTGTGATTGGTGTGTTAATGCTGAAACTTAATTTATAAAGGTGACTTTTTGGAGAACCGTTTTTTTATTACGAACAAAGAGTATTGAATGAGGTACAAAAACACAATTATGTTTGTTATTCGCGTCGCTTCGTTTCGTTTTATTTTATGATTGTGCGGGGTTTTGTTTAATTGTTTAGTTATTGTTCATGAAATATGGTCGTTAGTAATGAGATTGTAGTTTGATAGCTTTTGTTGGTCATATTGTTGTTTTGTTTTGCGTATGATTCGATATGACGTTACTTAAAAGCTAAAATCTTTAGATAAATATCTTATTACCATATTTTTCTTTACATTAATCTGTTCTATTATTGCCTTAGTGCTCAAGTTGGGTTTACTCTCAACTACTTTTACTACTTAGTTGAAAAACTGTAAAGTCTTAATCCATAGACACTGGTTTAACGTGAGTTGGTGGATTATTGACTACCTATTACTTAGTTACTTTTAAATAAACGGTCCAATACCTGTCTTCAATAAGGATTAGTATTTTAATTGGCATTCTACTAAAGTATTTGTTATGGAGTCAGTCGATGCTTTTGTACAAATACTAAAAACCAGTTAAAGTTTTATAGATATGTTAATTTAACTTAAATAATAGATAAAAACGATTGTTTTAACCTTCATTACGATTAATTTTTATATCAAATGAATCTATGTACCTAATGTCCAAAGTGGTACCTAGCATAATCAAATTATTGATTTAGTTTAATGTATGTGGATGATATTATCATGTTTGTTTAAGATTATAAACTACAAGTGATTGGACCTTGGTCTTGATTTTTGGACAAAAGACAGATCGACCACACCATAAACTATTAGATATATGTACTACTATGTCTAGATATGTCTACACAAAACAAATATTTATGCAGTTTCTTTGTTCAAAGCATATACAGAAATAAGTACAAAAATAATAATCCGTTTAATTATTTAGGTAATATCTACATTATTAGAAGTTAAGTAGTCAGGTGCTCCGTAACATAACGGTAACCGTCGCCATCTTAATTCCAAATTCAAATATCGAACGTCAAGCGGAAGGTGCGTTCAAATTGAAATATTTCAATTTGCTTGTCGGCGGGAATTCGATTTAAATTACAATGAGAGTGAGGAGAGGGGGGAGGTGGGAGGTAGAGGGAGTAATTATCAATGTATAACTGAATTTCTGCGCGTATTGTATTAAAACCAATCGAATATGGGGTGTTTTATTTGATTGGTTCTGTTGATGGTTTAAATGTGTATTGGGTAGGTTTTACTGTGATCGGTTAACGCTGGTTTTTAAAGTACTGTGTGTAGGTACTTACCTACATGTGTGAGTTTATGTGCATGTAAGCCTATTAATATCATTATATTAAAAATCATATTAACTTGTTAACTTGGTAATCCTTGGACTTCAGGTTAGGTACTCGCCATGCAAGCAAAGACAAATTTTTATTATAAGCAGATTCTACCACAGAAAATTCTTATAGGTACCTACCTACATTACTAGGTCCTGTATTTACATTAATGGTGTTTACATTTATAATATTAATCTCCATGTTTTGCCTTTACCTATTTGCCATTTCTAAGAAACATTTTTAACAAGTAGGCAATCTGACTTATAAACTTCTATTTTTTGTCTATTACTTCATATCTCTTTTGACCAAAGACAATTTGTTGTGTTTTCATATCAAACGCCGGACGTTTTTATGCGCGCCGCTGTTATTCCAATAACTGGTTAATCACCTCAGAATATGAGTGAAGATATCATAAAAATATTCTCTGTCCGTTTCCCTAACATCCTGTATGTACAATAGATACAGGTGGAGGGAAGGCGCAAATGAGAATTCCGGAGCTCGACGATCAATTCGTGAAATGTGAACATTTCGCTAACGTCTCAACTTAGTTTAGGGATGGGGTGAACAGTTACCTATCGATAAAAAGTTTTTTAATTTTTTAATCAACTTTTTAACAATATTTTATTTACCTTTATAACCTTTGGGACAACGATATGTATATTTTTTGAAAGACAATTCCAAGTATTCTCTTTTTGTTTTAAATCGCCTATAAACACCTACCTACTGAAAATATCTAGATACTCTTAATTTTTTAAGAGTTTACAGAGTCTAGCTTACACATTCTTTCAATAGGTAGGGGAGCGGGGGGCTAGAAGTAACAGGGGTAAGTAGTAACAAGCCTGTTTTACCCACATTTTATACAAATATTCGTTTAATTTTCAACCTGACGTGCTACGTAATAGCTGTTCTATCAAATAAACGCGATCAGTACCCCGCAGGACGGCACAGGAAGCGGTGTTGTGAAGGCGCTCCGATTCAGCCAGGTAACGAACTTTTTTTTGCTAATTCGAATTTGATTATCGTAGTTTTCAAATGGATTAGAAGTTGTTGATTTATACTAATACACTTAGTGTTTGTTTACTTTGATTATATTAAATTGAATTTCACACTAAGTAAGTGACTTTTTTTTAATGGAGGTTATTTCAGAAAAACTCGCATTGGGGCATGTTGTAACATTTTTACGGGGCATGTTGTAACACTTATGGGGCAAGTTGTAACTTGTTACCTATAAGTTGTTTATAAGTTCTACGACATTATGCAAGACGTATTTTAATTGCAACTTTTCATGTTTTGAGTACTTATTTGTTAAAATTAATTGATTTTACTTATTTCAGAATGAGACACTTCAAAAGAAAAAATGAACGTGGTTCCCAAAGCCAAGATGTTAACGAATTGGCCTCTGCTGAAGTATTAGAAAAGAAAACCAGAGTGCGGAAAGCCGCAAAAAAAATTAATTTATGCCATGTGTCGCTTTATAAATACTTGAATAATAAAAAAAATTACACACCTCTATGTCAAACCCAGATTGGTCTTTAAAGAGGAAGAAGAAGCTAAAATATGCGATTACCTGCTTACACGCTCTAATATTTACTTTGGATTGCTTACTTTGGAAGTCAGAAAGTTAGCATACCAGTGTGCTGTTATGCTTGAAGTGAAAAACTTACCCCCGTCTTAAGGTTTATATTGTTAAAGGAATCAAAAGTCTGATTTTTAAAATAGTTAAGATTATAAACGACTATAAGTCTGAAGTACCATAATTAAGAAAAGAAAGAACGTGTTATTTGTTTATTTTTGAATATTTCCTGTTAGATTACATATATTAAATTCATAAGTGTAAACCTATTTTAGCTTTTAGTGAAGTTTATAAGATTAAATATGCCAAATAAAACTTTATAAAAACAAAAGTTGGTTTCAATTCCTAATGTTACAATTTACCCCAAGCCTGTTACAACTAGCCCCAATCACGGGGTAAGTTGTAACACTCGTCAGTTTCTTTTCAAAGTCGTTTTTACAAAAAACTATTACAGATTTGATCAAAATTATATATAGAATCGATAGTTAAATAGTTCTTAATTGCAATAGTACAGCAAGATTTCATAATTATCAAACAAGTAAGTTTCCATAGCCAAAAAGCTAATTTTTGTTACAACTAGCCCCCCGCTCCCCTAGGTACCTACTAGGTATTGGCAGCGTATGCGGTGCCAATTTTGCGGCTTAATTACAAAACTATGAAATCGTTTGCTGTGTCATAAATGGTTAGGTACTAAACTTCTTCAAGAGATAGGAGCCAATTTTGTTTATTTAGTAATTTTTAGGGTTAACTATGTGAGCTTTGGCAATAGCCCACTACCACAATTTTAGGTGTTCTAGATGTTTCATGAGCCTTCCTAACGCAACGTTTGTGGCTATTTTATCGACTAATCTTTTTTATAGGTATCGATAAGTGCCAATCCATAACTACCCCATCACTACAAAAGCGTGGGAGCGCGCAAATATCTTCGCAAGCGTTAAAATGAAATGTTCACGATTTGAATATCACCTCCCCCTTCCCCATCTCCTTGCCGCCCCCCTTTATCGCCCTTTGAAGACGACCGTATATCTAAATTGCTTTTTTGACTTTTGTTAGTGATTGTACAAGTTTGAATTTGTTTTATTTTGTATTACCTAATTATGTTGGAACAACTTATTTGTACTATGCGTTTCAATTGAGAATAATATTGGAAATCCGCCATCTTGAACTGGAATCCGCAACAACTTGACCCGGCATGTTACCATCTTCAGAGCCCTGCTGACTACGTGTCTTCTTATTACTATCTTACGAGTTGAGAGAGTTTAGGCCTTAATCCACACACGCTGGCCAAGTGCGGGTTGGTGGATGTCACATGTCCTCGAATGATTAAGTAGCTCTTAGAAGGAAAACATCGTTAGGAAACCGCCCCACGATGTATTCCATTATTACGATACTGAGCAGCGGCGATGAAACAATTCACACAAAGATGTGTAGGTACCTACGATTGAAAATCGAACCCGCGACCTTATAAATCTAAGGCGAGGCCCGTACGCCCGTACCGTTGCTCTGTAAAACACTGTTAGTTGCTTTATATAAAGTCTAACCAACATAGATACAAAAGTAAACCATTTTATATCTTGTTAATGAGCCCTCCCCCCGACCAATGGTGACGCTCGCTACAGTTGCGAGAGACCCCATTGGTCCAATGTAACAACCCTGCTGTTACCTACCTACTTACCTACTAGGATTTAATATACAATATTCTATAATCTTCTTTTAGTTATGGCCTCTGCAGAAATTATTCCACAATTTTGCCAATGTCAAGTTTAAATTTAAGTACAATATCTGGATGACCGAGCTTTGCTCGGTATTTCTTTTTTTTTAAATGACATTTTCTAAAAATGATTCCTAGCTAGATCGATTTATCGCCCCCGAAACCCTCTATATACTAAATTTTATGAAAATCGTTGGAGCCGATTCCGAGATTCCAATTATATAGGTACAAGAATTGCTCGTTTAAAGGTATTAGATAAGAGTAGGTACCTATACAAGCTTTTAAAAGATTAGTAGTAAAAAACTATTAAAACTTCAGCGGTCTTGTACGATGATTAAATTAAAACTAAGTATCATTAAGTATAAATAAGTAGGTATAGGTATGTATAAAAATAGTAGGTAGTAAAAAAAAACTAAAAAACTGCGACGTTCTAAGACGCCATTTTTGTCAATAAACAATATTACCTAAGTACTTAAGTATATTTACTTATCCTATTTGTGAGTTGCAGCTTGATGTTCGGATTTGTTTGTATACAGTTTTGGCCGTGGAGTGACGGTCTCTGCAAGGTGGCTGGTAAGAGCTGAATGAAAGTAGCCGCAGATCGTGCTCAGTGGCGTGCTATAGGAGAGACCTATGTCTAACAGTGGACTCGAATAGGCTGATGATGATGATGGTGAAGTACTAGGTAGGCGCATTAGTAAGTACTTACATATTGGGGCAAGCGATGTCATCTTCCCTATTTAAATCGTTTGCCAAATCCAACTTGCAAGCAAATCGTATTCTATTATAGATATCGGTCTGTTATAAATCGTAAACAAATGACGGCGCTGTGTCACCGTCACGTCGCGCTGACGACGCGACTGCGACACGACACGACAGAATATTGTGGACTCACTGTATTATATTTAAAGATTTCAGTCAATTTTAGTCAAACAAATAGGTAGGTATATCTACAAATATGTTTTTTGTATCTTTTTTGTTTGAAAGGAATTAAATAGGTAATAATAATAATATATTTTCTGTTAATTAAATAAGCCGGAACTTTAGTCAGAGTAGGTACCTAATATAGGTACCTACATGGGAATACTCTGAAGACTCTGTCTGTGTAAAATTAACGGTAGATATGAAATGATGTTTTAAAACATCAAATCGTCTAATCTCTTTTCCTACCGTGCAGTGAATGAAGTTATATCTACTGAAAAACACTGCTAAAAACTCAATCGGTTTTTATCTCTTATAAATTGTAATACCTACTTAATATCTTTTATACGTATTTTATTTAGTGTTGCATTAGAGCGATCTCATCTCATGTGATTTTATCATCATAGTCAGAAATTTTATAATAATCAATTTTATTACACTATGTGGATTTTATACATAATTAAATTATATTTGTTTTTTATAATAATATTTGTAGTAATTTCTCTAACATGATTAGAAATTTTGTTGTAGAAACGTATACCTACATTGCGCACTAAAAGAGTTCTTGATTTTGTGAAGACTTGTGTGATCTGTTAGTGTTGACTAATACCAAACTCCAGACTTAGCATACCTACCAGTGGCGATGGGTGAACATTTGTAAAAGGGAAGACTTAGCAAATTAAATAACAAGTAGGTACCTATTTCTTGGTTACCTACGCTAACTTCCAAACTTATTATGAAGTAGGATGTAATGCATTTTTGATTCTATTTAAAACTTTTACCCGTTATTTAATAAGTATTTACCTAACTAACTACGTTTAACTGACCAATTTCTAAAGGGAAACCGATGGGACTTCGCCATTAATACCTACATAGGTTGGGACTTACCTACTTATCTACAGGCGAAGCTAATTATACGCTAAAAAAAGATAAGACTCAAAGATAAAAATTATAGTTATACCTAAAATAAGACTTAAATAAAATACTTACACAACAACTTAATTTTTTTATATAGATTCTGTATTTACCTACTTTCCCACTTTTTTATTTTCTTTTTTTATTTGTAATTAGCGGTATAAGTATGTTGGCACATCTACTTCTCAATGCATCAGCTGTCATTTTATACTGTCATCGCGTCCGTCTTTGAAGTAAGCTGTCAATCGAAAATGTCAATATGAACGAACGAATGAACACCGAGCACGGATGAAGCGGCCATCTTAGAATGGCTAACACTGCGTGTTGGGCCGTTGTGTCGTCGGGAAGTATAGATGCAATAATGTGCTCGGTGAACGTTAGGTACGATTTAATCCAACGTAATCTTAACGATCTGTAATTAACTGGTAGAATTCATGATTGTGCTATCGAGAGATTGGGGTGAAGTGATATTTGCCGTAGTTATTTTATTGAAATACCGTCTTCTTACCCGATTATTCACGCCTACCTAGAGTTGTCTGCTAATCCTGGTATTTTTAGTCTAAAACCTTCAAAAGCCTTTAAGTATAACTATTTGTGCAAACTGTTTTGGAGTAAGTAGTTATGTTTTATATAGGTTATTTGTTATTGTGTGTGAATTTATATTGTATTTGTTTCCCAAATAATATAAAATAGAATAATAGAGTACCTACATAATAATATCCATACAAATCTTTCATCTAAACCGCTGACCAACAAAAACAGCGCCAACCTTAACTGGCCGCTGCTGGCTCATGCTTTTTGTTCTGCGAGTGAGGTTGATTGAGAGGCCACGTCAGCTCCTCTCAACCCTTACCCCTTTCGTTCGTTTGTTTGTGCTCAAGTGTGGTCGCGTGCCGAACGAATTTGTCGATTCAAAAGTTAATCTAGCTTAGCGGTTGATAGGAGGTTGGTATTGATTAGTATCAAGTAGAGTGCAATGTATGCAGTGCAATGTTATCCTTTCTTATGCAATAAATTATTATTATTATTATTATACGGTAATAAGTAAAAAAAATATATCTATGGGTACCAACCTACCAATACAAAACACATCACTTATCAAAGTAATGTTATTAGAAGTCACAAAACTCGAAATTAAAAATGTAACAATCCTCGACCTTCAATTTAAAAAAATTCTACATAAAAATGAAAAAGAATTAAAATGAATACCTAACTTAGGTAGGTGCTCTAATTTTTTTTCTCTTAGACTAAGTAGTAGGTAAAACGGTGAGGACTAGGGCGGCCTAGATCCTACGGGCTAGAAGGACATTCTCATCGGTGATGTCCTTCGAAGGGACAGGTGCGTAGCACTCACAACCGCAGCATGTATGATCAGTTATGGACATTAGTGACGCTATTTTTTTATTCTTTGATAGGCTGGCGCTTGACTATAACTTACCTGATGTTAAGCAATGATGTAGTCTATGATGGGACGCGCCAGCCCAATGCACCGATTCACTTGTGATTACGAATGACCCTCGATGAGAAGGTGGCAGTGGCATGAGGCTCCTTAAGGTTGAAACCATAAAGGAGCAACAATTTCGACCCATGGTGTCACCAGACATCGCACCGGAACACGGCAAGGCCGCTCGGCGCGCGGCGGTGTCTTTGTCTGATGGGTGGTCACTAACCACGGCCGAAGCCTACCACCAGTTAATACCAGTAAACATAATTACCAGTTGATTGTCACCTGATTTGAACCATCCAGGGACCACGTGTTCAGACCAGGGGATTCAGATAAAAGGTGCACTCCCACGGACGTTAGGAAAAGAAATTGGAATATTTTTAAGTAGACTCGCGTCTCAAAAAAAATAAAGCATATTTTCATTTCATTTCGAAGGTGACTGAGTCAAAGAAGTATGTTTAAATCGTAGCAAGGGGCGCTCTATAGTCTCTGCTTACCTCTATGGGAAATGTAGTACTAACAGTGCTACTGGTTGCAACTTTTGAAGCGATAGAACGCTGAGCGCGTAAAACTAACGATATCTGATTTTATAATAACATCTCTTAAATATCTCTACAAATTTAATTTTTTTTTTCTACGAACCATCCCTGTCACTCTAGCTTTCGAACAAAAAATCCGCATCTAAATCAGTTCAACCGTTAATGCGATAAGTGGCAATCATGGAAGAAGGAAGCAACTAAGGTGACTACAAACTCGTTTACAAACGATCCACGCCTCAAACTATTGATAAATAAGATTATTTTTTCTATGGTCAAACTTATAAAATCCACTCATATTTGTAGCTATTAAATAATTAATTAATTCCTAACATCAAAGTTACAATGGTGTAAATAAACCCATTTTATAAATCTGTTTACCTGGCCAGGTAAAAGTTTTTTTTTTAGCCAAGTAGACATTGAAATATTCGTTACGTCATCGGCGGCGTACAGTCTGCAGACGTAGCCGAGGGCAAGAGTGAATTAATAACAAAAAATGATTGAAATTTGTTTGCTGCGACATCTATTATGGGGTAGTATGCAACTAAAATTTTTTTCGTACCAGTTGTTCTGCCATCTATGAGTCAATAGCAGAACTACTATATTATGTATTTTCATGAATAACCAAATGTCACATACAACTATAACTAGATGGCAGTAGTAATATACAAAATACTGGATAGCAGTGTATCGAATGATAAAAAATATGAATAAATTTTAATATTTTCTTAGATGCGAATATGTGCTATATTGAAATAAAACTATCTGCTGGCGACCACGACCGGTGCAACCCGTGTCAAAACATAAAGCCAAATTAAAGGTGAACTCGTTGATATAAATATTTTATAACGGATTTTATCGCGGCTTATTTTAGATTTTAGTTCCCGACGTTTCAGTCTTTTCAGACTTCATGGTCACAGGTGGACTGAGGTATCTGAAGTCCAAAATAAAACTAATTCATTACATTTATTACTAACTACCTAAAAACATTTTATTTAAGTTGCGTTCAGATTTAAGCGCACTGAGCTCACAGTTTTTTGTGATTCTGATCTGATTTTGTGATTTTGATTTGATGTGATGTACCATATGAAATGTCAAAGATTCAAACAAAGGTGTTACAGTATAGTGTTATATTATCTGTGGTTTCGATCAAAACATCACATTTCGTATTCTCGTAATTTTGACTAGGTACCGTCTCCTACCTATAATTATAATTATAAATTATAACTTATAATTTTGGCAGATCGCAGGCGTTTAGGATAAACAATGACGCTTCTTTCGACATAGCTCTATTATCTACTGGTCAGATCTTGGTGAAAAGCACCAGCTTTCAAACAAAAAAAGAATTATAGAAATCGGTTCACATATTACAAAGATAACTTGTTTTTTTTAAGTCGGTTAAAAAACCAGAGCACGTGTTGATCTTAAAGTCTCACTGTACGGATCACGTGTACACATTTACAAACATCACCGTAGGTACTACTTACAACACAGTTATGTTTACAAAACATCAGTTCTCTTCATCCGGTGACACTGTAGAACCTCAGTTCATTCACACAAAGCTGTTCAAGAGACTACTATCGTATATCCTATAAACTTCATTTTGTAATACAAAGTGTATCAGATCCTAACAGCAACAATGTAAGTGATAGATCTACGTGTACAACTAAAAAGGAGATTGCTATATTATCTTCTTCACAAGTAAGTGACAATCTTCTTTATGCCACTAAAATAGCAAGCATAGGTACGCCTGATAGTGTTTACTGCAGCCAATAAAACAACAGAGACATCCTCGTGTAATCCAGCTGCCTGGTTACCTTACACCCAGGAACAAATCCAAAAGTTATTACGCGCAATGTACTTTGCAAGGTACTTTCCTCACCGTCGGGCTGCAAAACTTCGGAAATTTATAAAAAAAATTGATATCACCTGCCTCTCTTATTTAATTTATAGGTCCTTTTGTCTCGAGATAGATAATTTGGTCTTAAACGTCATCATCAGCTTAAGCATTGTTATTAGTCCGACTGGTATTTATCAAATTCTTGAGATTGCATCATAATTAAGCAATGAAACAAACAAAAACCCTACTCAGTAATAATAATAGGTAATAATAGGAACGAAAGGAATCTTTAAAAAACCTGAGATTTACTTAATAATAAAACAGATTTTCTTACAGATCACAAAAACGAAAATGACGCGAAAACTGTACAGCCTACTAATCCTCACAATCCATTTCATATTAACCAACACAAAGATGATGCGAAATGACGCACTCATCTCCAAAATGGTGTCTAATTTCCACAAAGACAAGTCTGACAAACAAGAAGTAACCCGACCTCCCCGGCCTTCAGCACAGGCACAACCTTCTAACGTCATTGCAGTGATGCAGAAAGTACTCTGCAACAATTTTCCCTCAATCCCCTGCGATTTAATCGTTAAAGATGATACTCTAAGCAAACTTATAGAACGATCTATTCAACAAATTAAACACAAAAAGACATTTATTGAAAAATCGACATCATACCCTGGATACCACCTCACTCGATTCCCAACAATTAACAGTGAAGACCTATCCAGTTTCCTTCAAGTAGACGACCGTGGATACTTCAGCAAAACTGTCCCTGAAAAAACTGATTCAAAAAAGCATAAAAAACATAAAAAGCTAGATAAAAAAGACAACAATGATAAAAAGAAACCAAAACGCAGCAAAAAAGTTAAAAAAACTTTTGATGCGAAAATGAAGGCCAGGAAATTTTATCCTCACAAAATGAAATTTAAAGATAAATTCGACGTTGGAAAGGGGAGGAATGAGTTCGTTGAAAATTCAGATGAGAAAGTATCGATGTCAGTTGAAGTGCCGGATTTAAACGGAGGTAAAAATACTGGTTACCAAGGAGACGCTGGTGATTCCCCGGTTTGGAAAGTAGATTATACACGTCAGGGGACACCAAATTTCATGTTTGATTATGAACGGGATAGATTACAAGAGAAATTGATAAAGCACAGTCCTTTGGTGGTAGAAGACAAAATTGTGGAGCAAAAATCAAGGAAAGATGTGCTACACCCAGATTTATATATAAAGAAGAATTTCTTTAGACAAAATGATGTTGATATGAATATAAATTCGGCGATGATGGACTGATTTCATTGATTTGTACTGTCTAGCTAGATCATTATAGATAAATAAATACGTAAGGTACTAAGTTTTAATAAAATTAACAATATCATTTTTGTTGAATCATTTGGGAGCCTTAGATTTTGAGCATAAGACTCGGTTAATAAACAGATACATAGTTCTCGTAATGTTATTGGTTCTGAGCTTCAGAGTTCGAATCGTGGAATAAAACTGAGTAGGTAGGTACAAGGCGTTAATTGTGTCCGATGAACATGTCCATTTCAACCGCGCATTCAATTTGTTGCAAAAAAAACTAAGACGCTTCGACCAAAAATAGTTGGTCGCTCCACCACTCGCTAAACTCACATGGAACCTATTATTATTGATTACACATAAACTAAATAATGCAGATAGGCGAATGATACACCAAAAGAAAGGTCTTGCTTTGTTGAATCAGTTACAAAAATAAAAAAACCCAGAACGTTAATAAATAAAATGTTATTCAGTGTTCAGTGTCCAATTTAGGCGTAGGTTTATCTCATCATTAATATCAGGGAATGTTCGATAATCATTTTAGGTATAAGGCTGTAGGTATGCACAAGAAAATATATTACCTATTGCAATCATAGGCTTAATAATAATAATTATTTGACATTTTTTGAGATGTGTGTAAATTATGATGGCATGATGTGATTAGTATAGTATTATATTATATAACTGTGATGTGATATATTTTTATCATTGTGAGTTTTTTTTTAAAACACGTAGGTAATACAAAAAACTCAATTGTTATTCATGACACAGGCTGTTCCTAGTATGGCTATTATAGAAAATTATTTTTGTGTGTAACTGGTCTGCAAAAAATCTTTATTATTTTTATTTTTGGTACAGTAGGAAACAATTTACTTGTTGTTAAATACTATTAAAACGTAGTGATTTATGCTGAGTGGTTCTTTCTTACTATCATTCGCCAAAAGTCAGGCAAAGGTTTGCAGTCCTATGAGTCCTATCATTTAATGACAGGTGCCGTGACGTTGACGTTACATATGCTATCTTTTTTTTAGTTCTCACGAGACTCGCACTATCTCACTATCTCTAGTCTATCTATGACTCGCACTGAGTCACTCATTGTCATCTTTGCGCAGCAACGCACAAATATTTAAGAACAGAGTCGCTTTTCGCGTGCTTCTGCGTATGTTTTGATGTGATTTGCATCATATTTAAAAAAAAATTCAAAGACACACGTAGCTAGAATTATAATCTTAAACACCCATGCAAAGCAGGGATGGGTTATTAGAGCAGAACGTTAAAATTGATATAAAAGTGTAAACCACAGATAATATGTATATTAATATACTAGAAGCGTAAACATATTTAACTACCTTTAAATAAGTTAAGTCCCTTGTGAATAGATAATTAATACGACCCCAATTACTAAAAAAAGGTACAGCTCAACTATTAACAATCACAATAAATTGTCATAATTAATTCTATCTAAAATTCACAAACGGTCTCTCATTGTTTTAATTACCTAAAAAATAAATACTTTAAAACAAACCGTGTGCTCTTGCAATAAAGTTAAAACTCGCTTAAAACTATCAGACAACATAACAGAATAACATTATTGTTTCCATAAATAAGCAGTCTTAGCAAAACAGATTTTACTCGTCTCTCGAGTAGATAACACGCTTACAAAATGGCGCGCCCTATTTTATCGACTCACGTCCTCGATACATCGACTGGAAAACCGGCTGTAGGATTATTTGTAGAATTATTTAAACAAAAAGACAAATCTTGGATATCGTGGCACAGCTCTATGACAACTAGTGATGGAAGAATTCAGTTTCCTTTTACAAATGATTCAATGAGTGCTGGCACTTACAAATTGGTGTTTCAAACTGGACAATATTTTAAGGAATTGGATAGAAACACTTTATACCCCTATGTCGAGGTACGTAGACTTGTATTTGTCTAGAAGTACAAATTACCTAACCTCGTTTTTCGCAGCAGCGTAAAAAGTAGGTGCACCTAACCGAACGATTTCACTGCACAACGAAAATGACACAAGCATAATCTTATCTCTTTTTGCTCTTCTCTAAACGATAGAGGTAGATAGTTGTTGCAACATGTTTTCTTGTGCAGTGGAAACTAGGGCATAGATTTTTTTTTTTAATCTCATTTATTTAATGGGACTTTGTTCTCATAGAACATGTCAGTCCCGTAAGAATTGCATGGATAGGGCATAGATATAGGGGTAAGGTGTAAATGCACATGGCAGTCCTATGCGTAGACTAAGGTCCTGTCTCCAAAAGATCAAAGTTAAAACAATTTTTTACCTGTTACCTGGTTATGCCGAGAAAAGTTAAAATACGAACACTTATCATCAAACGTCTCTATAGTAAAATAAAAATCGTCTAAATATAATTAACTTACAATATCTACGATTGTAAGCTTTTTTGAAACAATAAATATATTTTCATTTTCATTTTCACTTAACAATATTTACTGGGTATGATACAGCTATGAAATGGCGATAACCTCTTGACCTGATATATGACCTACGAATGAATGAAGCTACTTGTATTTTTGTCGCCCACGTGCTTACATCAACATACATATAGATACTAATTATCAAATACATCAGTAGGTATGTACGTTTTATTAGATCCTTAAAGAGAAAGGAATATTGTAAAAAAGAAACTAATTTGGATCTTCGAAAAAAGTCGAAATCCCTCGGAGCGGCGCAGCGTCAGCACTAATTAGACCGAGTCTAATAGGTGCTGCCGCTGCACTAGCGCCCCGTATAGTCTGAGAGGAATTCTTCTGGTGCAGTCTCGAATTCTCGATTGTTTATTTGACTTGTTTATGCTTTTCATCAATAGATGGCGCTTACTAGCACACTGTGCTTGCAATTTGTAATTATTATAAAATTATTATTTACAGATAACATTTAACACTGAAGAAGGAGAACACTATCACATTCCACTGTTGCTAAGTCCCTACGGATACTCTACCTACAGAGGAAGTTAGCAGTAACTAAGTTATAGATAGTATTATATTATCTGTGGTTATAGTTTAAAGTAGAATCGTATGTGACGTAAACATTGTGATTCGCCTTCAATAAAGATATTTACATTAATATCATCCTTGTAATTTATTTTTGTCATTAACTTTAGTATTATTACTATATTATCTGTGGTACTATAATTTAGCGCCTCTCTTTTTTTTTCTAGCGGCAATCATTTATGTATGGTATTCATTTAATTTTTGATCATTTTCTTCTTCATATTTTAATTATGGCCTCTGCAGAAATTGTTCCGCAAATAATTCCGCAAGTTTAAATATATATTTTTTTGTATTAACAAGCATTTTAATTTTGTTTGACCCTACCATGACTACTAATAGTAGTGTCATTGATTTGACCTCAGAACGGAACGAATTCAGTCAGTGATTAATTATACTGCTCTGAGTCTCTGAGCCGAAGTGCTTGATCAATCGATCAACTCACTGATACATAGTGATAAAGTACAGAGCGACATGTTAGTAGAAAATCAATTACAACGTAATATTTTAGTTCCTGGAATCTTTAGTTCCAGAGTTACTTCGATGTTGCACAGTTACAATCTATCTATAGCAAAAGAAAATTAAGAAAATACCAATGGAAAGTCTGATTGATTTTGGTTTAAAAAATGATAATTTTAGATAATCGACTATTTACAATTGATTATATTCACATACAAACAAGATGCAACACTAGAAAACGAACATTCGGCCATCGTCGAACGAATAAAAAAAAAGTTTAGAAAGAAAAACATGGCGGTCATGTTGCTCACAGCTTCATTTGCCTTGTTCTAAATTTGTCAAGATTTGTTATAATAACTAAGAGAATTTAACCGTCTATGTGCCGAGTGATTAGTTTAGCTACTAAGAAAATATAGTCTTTCGATTAGTGAACCAGTGACCACTGCAGCAGGTAAACAATTGAAAGGCGAGGAAACTTAACAAAAATGAACGTCGAGCTAATGAAACCATGGCGGAGTCAACGGGGCTGCGGCGTCGAACGGTTTGTAAGTAAAAGTGGTTCATTCGTGCGGATGTTCACAGGCGGTTACGATGTCCTGGCGAGGCCGAGAGGAGCGAAGCTCGAGGTGGGCTAACGACGGGCGGCGCTCGGAGCGTACTCGCTCACCCGCCTGGGAGCGTCGCTCGCCCGCTTGGGAGTCACGACGCAGCAACAGCCCGGACCGTCGCGCCCGCAACTACGACCGCGATCGTGAGCGCGACGACGACCGCGACCGTAGGGACCGTTACGATCGCGACGACCGACGTCGTGATCGGTACGACCGTAACGACCGGGGTCGTGACCGCGACCGCGATCGTGATCGTGATCATCGGAGATCGCCGAAGTGTTACGATGACCGCGACGTGCCAGCACCTCCGTCGCCTCCGACTATCAGTGAAATGGACACTAAAGGTAGTTCTCGTTCAAGTAGTCCTTCGGGTAGCAAGGAAGGAGACTCTGAATACGAAAGCAAGTATGATACAAGAGAACGTCAGGATGAGATTCAATCTATAAATGCATCGCCTGGTGATTGGTTTTGTAAATGTGGGCTGTACAACTTTAAACGTAGGCAAGTGTGCTACCGACGCAGTTGTCAAGGCAAGAGATCAGAGGGTGTTGTATATGGGGGAGATGGTGAGAGATCCAATCTATCTGAGGGTGGCATTACTAAACGCTTGCTATTCAGACGACTTGATGCTTTAACTACTGAAGAGAAGATACTAGAATCTATTAAAGAAAGGTGCTCAAAAGATGTTTTAGATTCCATTGCCGGTATTACAATTGGTAGGGAAACCTTAACAGGTGCTTCCAAATGTCTTGCTTACATTAATTTTAATTCTATAGCTGATTCTACAGCAGCTCATTCTGAACTCATGTCATTACATCCCCCTTTAGAGATTGACAATAGGGAAGTCCTCATTAGCTTTTACAATGAGCCCAAAAAGGTTCAGAAGCCTAACAACTCTGATTACTCTTCATATTACTCCCAGACCAATTACACAGCTAATGCTCAATCATTGTCTGAGGCAGATAGGGTAAATGCAGCAGCAGCAGTTGCACAGTCTGCTATATCAGCTGCTCAAGCCCGCCATATGGCCTGGATGCCTGTTAGTGTCCCTGTTTTTGTATCATCTTCATCACAAGCGACTCCAACAGTTAAAGTTCCCACTGGTGATGGTAAAACAGTTTATTCTCCCCCTGATGTTAGAACTTTCTTGTATGATGAGACTTCAGGGTACTATTATGACCCAGCTACAGGTTTATACTATGATGGCACTAGCCAATACTTCTACAACAGTCAGACAAGCAAGTACATGTATTGGGATGCTACTAGTTCTACATATATAGCAGCTACACAAACACAACAAAACAGTGAACAACCAAAGCTCCCGAACCCCCCACAGGCCACTACTGAAAACACTATAGTTAAAGAACCTGAAGAAAAGAAGAAAAAAGATAATAAAGAGGACAAAGTGAAAGTGGCAAAAAAGATTGCCAAAGATATGGAAAGATGGGCACGGACTTTGAACCAAAAAAAAGAAAATGCTAAGAGCAATATAGTAATGGAGCAGCCTGTAGACAATTCCACTAGTAAAGGATCTGCTGATATAGGTTTCTCTGTACTTGGGTCTCGTCCATCATTAATCCATGTGAGAGAAATATCCCCTCCCCTAACAACTGATGAGTTTCTAATGAAACGTGTTGAAGAGACAGAGACTAGCTTTGATAGTGATGAAGGCATCATTGACTGGGCCAAGCTCACCTGCCTGATATGTAAACGTCGCTTCCCCTCTCCAGATGTGTTAAACAAACATAAGACTATATCTGATTTACACAAGCAGAACTTAGCAGAATTCCATAAAAAGAACAACTTAATACCACAGACTAATGGGTACAGAGACCGGGCGGCTGAAAGACGCATGAAGTTCGGTGAAGATGAAACCCCAGTTACCAGAAAACGCTATGAACCAGCAGACACAATGCCACCTCCAATGATGTCGCACCCACCGCCGTCAGTCGTAGATACTATTGGGGGGAAAATGTTGCAAAAAATGGGCTGGTCTGAAGGCCGAGGGCTGGGTAAGACTGAGCAAGGTAGAATAGCGCCAATAGAAGCTGAACAACGGCCGAATTTAGCTGGTTTAGGGCAGAAAAGAGGAATCTACACGCCAACCCCTGGGGAGACATACAGAGACACTGTTAAAAAACTTATGATTGCAAGATACAAAGAGGTCGTTGGGCAAGAAGAAGGCAAATAGGTGGGTTTTCAACCTTTTTTCTTTGTTCCTAATGTTTGTTTCTATTCACAGGAGCCGGATTTCAGGTCAGTCAACATTCTCTAATCATTTTATTGGATAATTTGTTCTATAGAAGTGACAACCATTTGCAATTCTAAAACATATCTGAGCATACAAATCAGTCACAGATTACTATAGCAATATAGATCTAAGTATTATAATATTAAAGAGTAATATTAGTAATAATAATATAATTTATTTTTCTCCACAAAAGTTTCTTGATGCTATTTGTACAAAGGTGCATGTCCAAGCAATCAACTTTGTGAGAGAGTGGTACCTGATGTAGGTTTAAGAATAACCTGTATTACTGGTCACCAGGGCTCTCCCGCGGTTAGGTAACAAACAATTTGCCAAATGCATGAACGCATGAGATAGAATAAAAAAATCTTAGTTACTAAAACAAAAAAAGATATAAAGAAAAAAAAGATGGAATATCAGAAAGCTAAATAACAACAGAATGCTAGATATGGAAGTGTAAAACGGAATGTGTATGAATGAAATATGAAGTTGCGTGAGTTGTGGTATTGGTTGAAATTGATTTGAATATCATATTTATTGAACTGAATAATTAAGTATGGAAATGTCCATGACCAACTTCCATAACCAAGTGATTGAAGAGTAAAACTTGCAAACCTATCTCCATTTATAAGTAAGTCTAGGATTAAAAGACCGTGCGTGATAGATAGTTTGTTGTTCATTTCTAATGGTTTGATTCTGGTTTCACTATACTAGATCGGCGCTCACTCCTCTGAGGGTCGGCACTCACACACTACAATGTAATGGTAAGTATTGATTCAAGGTGAATCATGTATGATATTTTACTATTTTTCCCTACAGCCTACAGGTTAGTTATTGCAAAATGGGACCACTACAGGATTGATACAAGTTGAAATTTATTTTACATTTTGGTTTCACCAGTAACTGATAATTTGCTAACATTGAAATAAACTACTTTTTAACGGCTTTTATCGCGGTTTATTTTAGATTTTAGATCCAGACGTTTCAAAGTCTTTTCACACTTCATCTTCACGGGTGGACTGAGGTATTTGACGGCCAAAAATATTAATCACAATAATAAATAAATCTAAAATAAAATAATAATAAAAAAATAAATAATAATAATAATAATAACATTACATTTAGAGCAAAATTGTCTAACGGGCCTCTACGTGTTGGCTTCGGCCCCAAGCACGCCTTCCAAAAGTCCGGAGCTCCATAGCTCCGAGATAAGAAAAGACATACATAATAATAATAATCGGGATCTAAAATCTAAAATAAACCGCAATAAAATCCGTTAAAAAGTAGTTTTATTTCAATGTGTGATATTCGCGTAAATCTAAGACAATACTAATTTCCTAACACTTTACTAGGACTTTTGTGTCAGATAAACATCTTTATGGTCTGTCAGTCAGATAGGATTACAAATTATCAAGTGCCAGATTCTGAATTTTAGCAGAAACTGTTGAATCCAACTTTTAATTTTGTTTGAAATTAGATCATTTTCGCCTTTGTTTCTTTAGAAATGACATTACAGCCAAATTTTAAACCCAAAACACATTGTATTGTTCTAAAATACAATGTCTGGTACAGTCAGCAAAAAAAATGCAATTGACACATTTTGCACAAGAACCTACTCAATGTGTAAGGAAGCAACTTGAAGCCGAAGACAGAAGGACTACAGTGCTAATTGTGTTGTAGTGATGTGAAATGGTGAAGCTGTGACCTTTACTGATGGCTATGACTTATTTACGTTACAGAGACTGCGAGCCGGCTGCGACGCCTTGTCAAATTATTACAATTCTGCGTCTTAACGTACCATAGCATAGTATCAATCATAGACTTATTAGACACTTCGTAAAGGCAACTTCAATAAACGGGTCGGTTGATTTGCCTTGTAAGTTATTTAGACACTTAGCAAACTAATTTCTTCAGAAGAATTTCTCTGAAGTCGTTATCGAAAAATAGAGGTAGCATTTGTGCTAAATTCACTTTCCCTTACTTATTTGTTAGATTACTAAATAAAAAGTTGTTGTTTGGTCGTCTTTACGAATGCGATAATGTCTATGGTATAAATTTAATACAATGTTATATTACCCTACCACTGACACTCAAAGTCGTTTGTGAGAACCATGCATCACTAAAAATGGCATTGTCAACATTTTTCATACAGATCTTGTGTGTGCAAGCAAATTCCTGAAGTAAAAAGATCTTGTACTTACTTGCCTAACTTCTTAATCTTTTCAACGTGTGTCGGTGCCCTTAATAGTGAGACAAACTGCATGGAAAGTTGACTCGTGAGATTTTTTTTCATTTGTATTGTGAAAGTGTTAAAAGCCTGATAGTGTCTGGCGTTATTATGAAGTGTCATTTCTATTTATGGCTGCCTAGATTACTATGCAGTTTGATGGTTATCTAAGTTTTTGGTTAGTAAACATTATTTTTTGTAGTTTTTTCTAAGTGCTTACCTAATCACTTATGACTGGTATAAGAGCGACATTTCACTTTTTAACTACAATTGTAAGATATTTTTCTGTCAATAAAATTAATTCATTGCAAGTAAATTGCTGTCTATTGAGGTAGTATTATTGTAATCTGAATTATAGTGGCAGCGGTAAAAAACGTGAACGTACTAGCGGTTGACCGGATGCGGTCAGCCGTATCATTCATTTGGGTTGGCCGCATGTCAGTGTATTGAGATCATGCGGATTCATATAAAAATCAAGGTGCGGTCAGCCGCATGCACTCGGTTCGACCGTCCTCGGGCGGCGCACAGTGGTCTGAAAATCGAGCTCCCCTTTCATAGAAAGTCAATGTGGGATATTCATAAAACTAAAATATGGAACGTCTCAGGTATACATTCCTTTAATGCATATTTTAGTATGAATGATTTTAGTTACTCCGCGCCTGAGAAAAAAAATATTTAGTATTTTTTTGTATGGGAGAAATTACATAAAGTACATTTTCTTGCGACTGAATGAAACTGAAAGGCTGGTACTCATACGAGCTATTGCCGCTCTTAAGGCGATTACGCTGACATACCACTCGTGTACCTTTAGGTGCCGCTTCACACGTAGGATTTTTTTGAAATTTCGAATTTTCGGTATTGAATATTTTATGTTATGCCTTTGGGGTTGTTGTTTTCTTGCGAATTCCTTATGAAAACAACATTTTTTTTTATGGAAACAATCTCTAAATCGCGTAAAAATGTCTGCTGTTTCATACTGAAGTTCAATACCTGCTTGGCCGTAATGTATGAAACAGTTGTTTTCTTTTCCGTCATTTCAAGGTGGTTTCCATAAAAAAAGTTGTTTGTTTTTATGAGTAGAATCACCTCATAACAGGAAAGCAACGACCATAAAGTCACGCTATTTAAAGAAGGAATAAAACACTTATTTAACATTTTTTTCATATTTGAAAATTTAATACGATTAAAAACTGTACAATCAATTGTAAAACAAGTGTTTAAATATTATAACAGTTAAACAGCTAAAACTAATTTATTTATTTTTAAATTTAATCGAATAATTTAGAAAACTTCATTTGGTTAGTATGTACATTCCTCAAAATACTTCGTCTAAACCCTAGCCTTTGTTTGTTTAGTACTGAAAAACGTTATTTCTCTAGTATTAGAACATAAAATAATAATTACATCTATAACTAGAAAAAAACTGAATCAAAGAATACAAAAAGCTTCATTTGGTTAGTATTTACTTACATTCTTCAAAATACGTCTATATTCTCTTTGCTTCTTTAATACCAAAAATTCTTATTTATCTAGTCTTAACATTAAAATAAATAAAAATAATAATAACGTCGATATGTATAAAATACGCATTAACAATTATCATCAAAATCTTCTAATTCTGAATCCAGCATTGCGACACTAACATCAACAAACTCAATATTTTCTTTGTCCACACTTGTATTGTCTTCATTAATGAGAAGTGTTTTCATGTCATCAGAGACAGCTGTTCTGATTGACTTTCTGTGTACAGGTCTTATGCTGGATAGGTACGGATCTGACGATACAAGGAGTCCATTAAAAATATCTTCATTTGTTGCTCTACGACAAAATTCCGCGAATAATGTTCTCGGATTTTTTTGAAGTCTTTATTCCTGGCTTGTTGAAATGCCTGATAATTTCAGCACCATGCAGTAAAAGTTTGTGAACACTTGACGGCATATAATACCAACCATAGTGTTCCACATATCTTTCTGCAGTAAGGCGCGCAAAATTTGCAAACGCTTCAACATTAACGGGCTCCCCACATGCTATCACACCTAGAATTGTGGCAAATCTTTGGATTATAGTGGAATCTAATCCAGTGATGGCTGCCGTTTTTACAGGATTACTAAAAAATTTTCGGGCTGTACTGCCATCATTTGTAGTGCCTGCACCTGAAACAAAAACCAAAAACTTCACCATTTTGAGCAGAAACAAGGTATTTGGTAAGTAACGTTTTCAAAATCATTCAAATCAACTCGTTGCACTTCAAGACTCACCTTGTTTGATGATATCTACTAAGAGGCCCATTTCATCACGAAACTTCTGCTGGATGATTTGCTTTCTTGCCTTCAATAATTTTTTGCTGTCTGCATCCCTAGCTTGCCATGTTTTGAAATCAAGTCTGTAGGAAATGTGAAGCAAACATTCCATACACCTAATCCAAGCATGGAGAGTAGACAAACCATATTGGTATATTTCCGTTGACACTGGTTTGCTGGAAAACAAATAAATAATATATTTAAAAATAGGTATTCATGATTATCAGCCAAGAAAATTATAAAAGTATTCAAAACATACTCTGAGATCACATGTAATTTATTCATTTCAGATGGGGTTGCTTTACATATGTCACAAGTTTGGGTTGATGTTTCTGATAATTTAGAAACTATTTTACCATCTATCATAGTCATGAGCATTTTAACTTTAACTGCATGATTTCCCATTATAGAAGGCACCAGTGTAGCAATTTCAGCTTCAATCGTGGCTTGTTCTCTCTTGATGTCTAATTTGTTTTCACTTGCAAACTTGAAAAAAAGAGGCCTGCAAAACATTGTCGAAGACGGTTTTGGATTCTCCCATACATTTTCTTCATCACAATCTAATCTTACAGGTACAAAAGAACACATGAAGACGCTGGAATCATCTTCCTCCACCATGCTTTGCGTATACAAACTCTGCCCTGAAGAACCATCAAAGCCCCACTTACACAGAAGTGTTAACTCCTTGCCATCTAAAGTAGAGGGCAAACGTAGATATTTTCCAAGTCTTGACACAGTTTTATCCAAAATTGCTTGAAGTTTAACTCGTGCCCCATTTTCAGAAATGTCTATGCTATCCTTAGGTGGGTAACAGTCCTTTTTCGCTTCTAGGACAGTTGTGTATGAAGGAAATAGTGGGATTCCTTCTTCCTTTGCACAAGCTCTCAAAGTAGTATACTGCCACTTCGACAGCTTCAACGAAGTCAAAATACCTAAAGCTTTATCAGCAGAATATATGGGCACATTTTTTTTAGTTTTAAGTATATCTTTTATGTTTGTAGCCTCTTCGGGATTCTCTGTGACTAATTTTATTATGTCTGCTACATCTTTATTTTGCGCCTTCAAGCCAGTTGCATAAGCAAGACTTTCCGATGGATGATTTAAAAGCTCTTCTACTCTCCTTTTCTTCTGTAACGGGCTTAACACCGAAAACTCCTTTCTTTGGTTTCCAAGAGATGTTGAGGTTCCAACACTACAAGTCTGTGGTTGTGCGGATGTTGATGCACCTTCGTTTACGGGAAATTCTGAACTGGAACACTGTGACTGATCTATCGTTACGGAGGAAGTCATCTTTTCCTTGATGACTTCAGGCCATTTGATGTCTTCTTGGAGCCATGCTTCGTACTTTTTAATGAAAGTATGTCGTTTACGATTACATGAGATCCATTTCCTTTTCAATGCACACACATAAGTTTGGCAGAATTGTTTCAAGTCTCTCTTTTCATTTTCTGACAAATCAATACTATTCACAAACACATCAAACAACACATTGGGATCTGAGAAAGAAGTGTTGTTGGCCACAAACATGAAAATATCAAGATTGGTACCAAAACCTTCCATTGCAATAGAAAAATTGAAAGAACAGAAAAATTAAAGTTTACGCGCACAAGTGCTAAACGTTACTGACTGAGTCCATGCCAAACATTCTATTTATGTATAACTCTCTCACCGACCCTCATTAAGGGTCGGTACAAATTAACACGTAATAAAACTGAACTATTAGTAAAGTAATAAGTAATTCCCGTAATTGATAATGATAACGAACCTCTGTTATCATTAGGTATAGTAAAAATCATTAACACCCTCTTAGCTAATGAGGTTACTATTGTAAAAAGTTATTTGTTAAAATAAGGCAGATATTAGTTCAGTGCCCTAATTAGTATTCGCAAAAAACGAATTTCTAAAGTTAACTTATTTTTTGAGTTAAAGTAATTGAATCTATTATAACAGTTATTATAATATTAGGTGCGTATTTATTATAAATATTTAATTCCATATTCCTTACCAACCTAATTTAAATGCGTCACATACTTAAAATATTCAATGCCGAAAATTCGAAATTTCAAAAAAATCCTACGTGTGAAGCGGCACCTAAAGGTACACGAGTGGTATGTCAACGTAATCGCCTTAAGAGCGGCAATAGCTCGTATGAGTACCAGCCTTTCAGTTTCATTCAGTCGCAAGAAAATGTACTTTATGTAATTTCTCCCATACAAAAAAATACTAAATATTTTTTTTCTCAGGCGCGGAGTAACTAAAATCATTCATACTAAAATATGCATTAAAGGAATGTATACCTGAGACGTTCCATATTTTAGTTTTATGAATATCCCACATTGACTTTCTATGAAAGGGGAGCTCGATTTTCAGACCACTGTGCGGCGGCTCACCAAAACTCACGGAAAAGTCCGGTGAACCAATAAAGACCCTTCCGGCCGATTGAGTTTGACATCCGCAAAAACAAGCCACATGCAATAACCTTCATTCCGGTTAACCACTAGTGCATTCAGGCGTAGGAATATTACTAAAATAAATTTTATTTTTAATACATAATATATTTATCATTATTTTATGTTATATGCATTTATTTAATTGTTACTATGTTAGTCTCCATAGCTACAGTAACTATAACCTCACCAAATATGAGATTTTTTTTGTAGTTATCAAACTAATCAATTCGAGGGTTTCTTGTATTTTTAATGTCGTTATTTCTCCATTTATAACTTAAGAAATAAGGTTGTTAAACTCTCCAAATTATTAGTTTATTGTGTAACAATTGTGAATGTAAAGTTATAATAGCTAAGTATTGTATAGTTCAGATGAAGCTAATAATGTGCTCAAAATATTAAATTCATTTTTAAAGTAGGTACTGTGTAGGCATACCTATTTGAAATAAATTTTACAATTGTGTTTAATCAGTTTGGTGCATTATTTTGATTATCTTTTCATTAGAATTCTATCATTTCTAAATTATTGTGGACTGTAGGTACAATGTCTATTGCCTACGTTAAAGAAACAGAACAATATTTTTATTGCTAGATAAGATAATTATATATTTTGTTTGTTATCTGTACTTTTATAAGTAGCTAGTGACCTTGATTCTGTTGTTTACAAACCAAATCTAAATTAGAGAATCGCTACTTTAGACAGCTCAAGACATCTAAAGTTATGAACAAGTTCGAGATATGCCAAATTGCCTTGATGTCTTTATTGTTTTTAGTCGACATGTATTTTCGTATCGTCATACAAAACACGTTGAAGCGCATTATGTTTATTGGTTAGCTCTCTAGCTGTCATTTGCTCGCGTTGTCCATTAGTAAATCTAGTTATTCTCTAATTTTATTGTAGTTAGTGTTCAATAAAATCGGCGCGTACCTATGTTAAAATGTGGACTGCATAATGTTTTCCATATTTCTGTAGACCTTATTTATTGTAATTACGTTTAAATATTTTGTAAGTTACATTACAGCTGTTGTAAATAAATATTTTTTAAATATTAAGCTTGGTTGCACTAATAAATTCAAATGCTAGTTGGTGTAACCAAGCATAGTGATAACAATTAGAATAGACTTATGTAAGTTTTCTATTAGGTAGCTAGATGCGAAATTTATTAAATGGCAAAATAAATAATTGTAGTTATTTGTATTTTTATTTCTTTGTGAAAATACATTAGAATAGGCTCTAATCCCCTGTCACTTGGTCTATTTTACAATAGTCAATAATTTCGGGATTCTATTACTGTCACGTCAAGCATTTTATTATCAAGTGGATTAGATCAAGACATTTTGGTACTACAGTAGGTAGCCCAATAGGTAGGGACATTGGCATTAACTGCAGCATAGTAGGCAGCCGATTTTCATAATACTAAAGTAACACTGGCCCACACTCTCACCCAACCTTAGTTTCGGCGAAGTTTTCAGCATGTGCCTACCTTAGATTGTGCAGGAGGGGGGTAAGTACTTCACCAAGTAAGTAAATCAAACAAGATTAAAATTCTATTTTTTTAATCCTGTAATTGGCTGATTATCTGTTGCTGCAGTATAATACTTACTCATAAACACTTTATTTTATAAACAACAACACTAATGAGACTTACAATATAGGATTACATATTTTAGTACTAGTACATATTAATTACATCTTTAATCTAGCCGTATTGCTACGGCGACCACCTACAGTCCATCAAATCTAAGAAGTACCGTTTGACGTTTAACTGTTTTCTATTAAATTAGCTTTAAAGAGGCTTAAGGCCAGGTTTTAGCGAAAATCCGCAAAAACATGTATTTTGAAACACTTTTTGAAGCAGTGAAAAGCAAAATAAAAATCTGAAAAAAATGTATTCATATAGTCGAGAATATAATCTAAGGAATGTGAGGACTGGAAACACGATTTGATAAAGTTGGCTCGATAGAATAAATTCATAAAGATACCTCTTCTTCTGTAATTTAATATTCTTTTTTCAGTTTTATTTCCAAAATAAGTGATTTGAAATCATGTTTTATTTTTTAAAATAAAGTTCACAGGTACCTTTAGGGATATATGAGAATTGATTTTTCCTACTGCATTTATAATTTTTTTAATCGATCTTTTTAGTGATTTTTGATTCGTTTGGCTCTCGCCAGTGTCCCACGCCTGGTAAAGCTTTAGAAAAAAAAAACAACCGTACGATATGTCAATGCAAAGCTAAAAAGTGACAGTTACGCCCCTCCCTCTTCCTTCTTCACCCCCTCTAGAGGATTGTCACTCTCATGTCACTATTAGATAGCTGTCAGGGGGTGGCGCGCCTGAATCCATAGAGTACTATTTACGTACTTTCTCACTATTGCAGGGTACATTTAAATAGTTTGTGGTAGGTAAAGCCGTTCCCGATTCCCAAAGTGTAAAAATCCGACTACCCCTCATTTAATTACTAAACTATGCATGACTGCCATTACTGTTTGTGTCATAGATTTGGGATACCTATTGTTATGGTTTGTGTTGTGTTGAAGTATTTGCGTTGATTAATTTCTGTACATTATTATCAACCCCTTTAATAATATTGTGATACGTGTATTCTAGCAACAGGACGCTACATAACATTGATTTCTATTGAGTGTTGAATAGTATTAAGCCTCTTTAGTTGTCAAAAGTTTTCTGCTACTGAAAAACTAAATTGGTTACCATGGTGCTGTTATTCGATTCTCTCTATTGCTGTCATTTAAATAAAAATTGTCTTAAATTATAAATTGTGCAAATAAAACTAAAGTAATTTTGATAGTGATATTATTTTGTTAGTCTCTTACAGTTTTGCTAAAATTATACACGTTAATAATTTCATGTGAGAAAAGAAAATCGTTATCAAAGTGTACGACATCAGTGTTCCATTCAGAAATTTTTTACTGTGAAGAACCTTGATTAGTGAAATTAATAAGACTGCATCAATTGATAATAGGGTATAATGCGAATGTAAAAATAAATTAAAAGAAACAGTAAATAATCCTTTGTTGTTTTTTTTATTCCTTCCAGTAAATAAGGCTATGGTAAAAAAACTAAATATTTTAATTTCAATGCTGGTAACACTATTGTGGGCGCAGCTAATATTTTATTTTTTACCGGCAACATTGTACCGACTTAATTCAGGCTCATTAGACAAAAGTAGCCGGAGCCCAAATCCTTGATTAAAAATATTAATTGTCAATTTCTAACTTTGCAACGGTACATGAACGGCAAATGAAACATGACCGTCTGAACCGCTAGGTTCTCTTAGTAGTCTGTGCCAGTGTCCCGCGGGACGTTGCCGAGGTGAGACCTATGCCAAATTTCTCTAGCGCGCGCTTTTATTCCGCTACGTATTTACCACACTATAAATAACATCAGTAGGTGTAAAAAGAAGAAAAATAAAATGGTTATACTCAATTTTGTAACTCAGTGCCGCGTTGATGAATGAAGTTGTTTATGCTTTTAATATACCTACTATAGTCTGGCAAACGAAAGAAGTCACTCGAAAACCGCGGCAAATTTAAAAAATTCTCGTCTTGCAACCCTTAAATTCAAAGCATACTTGGAGTGGACTAGATTGATACTTTGATTTTATCATATAATTTTATTCAATTTTATAGTATTAAAAAAAGAAATAACTGTTAAAATACATCTATTCTATAGCTTTCCACCCCGTTAATTTTACTGATATTCTACCTCTTTGTGCACGAGTTTCTTACATTGCCTTATATTATCATCCTATGTCTAGTACTTTCAGAGATTTTTAATAGGTACATGAGTAAATGACAGAGTGAGAGACCTTTGTTTTTGAAAAAGAGTGGCCTTCTGAATGTAATATATTACTCCATCTATAGTAAGTATATTTATTCCCACTCTGCTTAGTTTTATTTTAAAGATGGATCGAACTCGTAGAAGTTGCAATAAAACCACTCGGTCAGACAGAAGAGAGAGAGGCACTTATAGGGAAAGGAAAATGAGGCGAGAATGAAGAAATTAGGGAGTGGTGACAAAAGTGGTGCGGTTACTTTATAACAGGGTTTTATTTTTGTTAATACTCATATAATGACTTTTATTTGTGAAAAACTTGCCAAAAATTCTTTTAAAATTTCTTTTACTCATCATGCAGTTTTAGAAATGTTAACCTTATTTTACATGTTTCTTTTCTTTCTTGCCTTTTTAACTTGATGTAAAGCAATGATGTAGTCCACGATGGGACGTGCCTGCCCAATATACTGATTAACTCGTGATTACGAGTGATTTTTGGCGAAAAAGTTGCAGTGGCAGGCTCCATATGGTTAAAATCCAAAAATGAGTAATAATTCAAACCAACCCTCTGAAATGGTGTCACCAGACATCGCACCGGAACACGGCAAGACCGCTTGGCGGTGCGGCTGTCTGGTGGGTGGTTACTTTCTACGGCCGAAGCCTACCAGTACACATTTACCAGTTGATTGATTGTTACCTGATTTGCCTGTTAAAAACGCAATCGATGGATAGATTTACCTTATTGATTAATAACAAAGCGCTCACGCCTGTATTAACTGAAGATGAAGACAAAGGTGAATGCTGTTTTAGGTCCCATACATAAAAATGACCTATTGACATTTAACGGCCACAACCACAAACTTCGAGCTGCTATAATACAAATATTTATTTTAGGTACTGTATTTACCTATTTAGCACTGACTTCAATTACCAGATGTGAAGAATAAATTTTTACTCACAGATAACACTCGTAGATAAACAGTAGAAAGCCAAGGTGTATTCTAATCAGTTTTAAAACTAATACATAAAGGAGAGGTCAAAAGTGGGCTAGAATTTTTAACACCAATGTGATATACCTCATTGGAAAGCTTATTTAATAAGCTGTTAGAATTTAAAAAAACACGAATTTTAGGAGCAACCATTTTTGTAAAAATCAAAAAAATGTAATAGAAAAACAAAACGCACATTACCTTTAATTATCCGTTTCCTAAGCAGTATAAATATTGCAATCACGTCAACAATTGCATTCTGTTACAGTACTTTTCTCTTGTAATATTATTCTAGCTGCAGCTTAATGTAATTATGACGAAAAATATTTGTTATCTTATTAGTGTAATAACGAAACGCGTGGAAAAAAATATAATTACGGGAAACGTCATGATGTCATTGTCATTGATCAGTTTGATTGACAGCGTCGAAATAATTTTTATTTTTTTGGTTGCTCAATCGACATTTGACCATGGGGTTGCCAATTGCAATAATCCTAATATTGCATTAAGGATTCTTATTTTCAATTTCAATTTTTAAAAAAACCGGGGGCTGTAAAATTATTTTAATTACACCAAAAAATTTAATTAATTATGCTCTATTAACCTATGCTACTCAGATTGCTGTTCAAATTTACAATTATTTTAATCCCAGGCTCTATACATTTTTTGAACGTCTCCTTTGTATTTTTTTTACTCTGTATTTTATTTACCTTACTAAACTGTATTCCTAAACTTATCATCAATGTAAATAACAAAAAAATAACGAAAATAATATCTAACGTGACATAAAATACCTTACCTACTACGTGTCTACACTGTGTCGCAATACGGACCATGCTATTGCGCGCGTGATTGAAAGAACACTAAATGCCTACTTTACTCGAATAAGACAGCCTTAATTCACACTTTTTATTAGCTTTCCTGTAAAATAATTGAATTATGAAGCTATTTTTATTTTAACATAACAAACAATTTTCATACAAATAATAAAATTCTAAATGTACTACGTTTAGAACTGTTACACGGTACTTCTTAGATTTGATGGATTGTAAGCTACTAGCCTGGTAGGAGATATAGGCGCACTATTACTGTGGGACTAACCCACTCGACTGGTGAAAGATAAAATGCAGGACCGGCGGCTTAAAGTGCTTTCCGAGGCACGAGGGTTTCACACCACCTACTGTCTGGCTCTACCGAGTCTAGACTACTCGTGAGGATTTAGTGAAGTTAACACTATTTTTGGTCCGGCGCAAGATTCGAAACCGCGACTCCAGCGGCTAGAGGCGGACATGCTATCATAATTACTTCTAACCTTACAGTAAAACTTAAATTATAATAATTATACATAGCTTTAATAAAACAATTTTTTATACTTTAAACTATACTTAGATATAAAGCACATAATATAATCCTAGGCGTATTTTTTACAGCGGCTTATTATTAGCTGACTAGCCATAACTTACAATAGGATATTTTAGTTTGTATTCCCTTCGCTCCAAGAACCCGTGCGTTGCGATAGGAAGAGCTAGCCGAAACGCACGACCGGATAAATATCGGACGAAGGACTGACCGCTTAACGTGCTCTCCGGTGGTTACAAGCCACTAACTTACTGATTAAGAACTAGTGCTGAGAAATTAGAAAACATTTGTCCGTTGCGGGATTCTTATGTTATGCTATCCCCACGGCATAGAGGCAGTTACCTTTTTTATTTGGGCATATCTTATTAAATTTTATTTATTTAGAGATTTACTCCCGTATTAACATCTTAAAAGCTCATTATAGGTAAAATTTTATAATTCGTTCGTCTTTGTCTCTCATCTTGACTTTTATACTAATAAGGAAGAGACAAAAGACTATTTTAACTAGTCTTCTAAGATTTTTATGAATAAGACCAAATATATATGTACACTGTACAGGTAGGTACAACCAGCGCCAATAAAGAAATTAATCTGAAATGACGGCACTAATAATTCCCTCTTACTCGCACATTATTGCTGTCTTTAGTCATACACGTCGGTACAGCACACAAAAAATAATATTTTGTTTTCAGTATTAGGCATTACTAAGGTTCTAGGAAAACACGATAACCGCTGTTTTTGAAATTATTTAGTACTTGGTTAGCTTTTTAAACAGGTAATTAATGATATTGTTTATTTTAAAACAACTGAAGTCTATATTAAAATGTATCATCTATCTGAAAACCTTGTTTTGCTGACGGTCCAAACTGTCATTACAAGTACAAGCCGCCATTTTAGATGCGTCCCTTTATTGGCGCGGAATATTTTCATAGATTTATAATAATACTCAGTAAAGATAACGTCACCGCACAGACTTTTTTTAGAAACAGTTTGCATTGGCGTTAAATTCGCTATCACTTTCTGTTCAGTCGAATTTTCGTATAAGTTTTCTCACTCGCACGCTGGTCGTGTTTACGAAGTAATATTATAAATCTAATGGTATTTTACATCTAACACTTCTTAGACTAACACCACTTTTCATCACCAAGGAGTCCAATGTCTCATAATAATTTGTACCACAGTGTTCTAAAAATAACGATGTTTCTAATATTATTTGTTAATTTTCAACAAATAATATGATACACATCGCTATTTTGTAGAATTAACGAGTTCAAAATGACTGGAGATTATCTTCATGTAAGTATTTAATAAGAACGAGATTCTATTAATTTTTTCAATGTATAAAAATTAAAGAATATCTGATTTTTATATGGTCGAAAAAATATATTTCAATTTTTATTAGTTCAAAAGTATTTTTAAACAGTTACATGATGAATAATCGTCCAGTCATCTTCCAGAATCATAAAGGCTTTAGAACTGGATCAAATGATGTTTACAAGGTGCAATACTTTAGTAGCTTTCGATGGTTTCAGATAGTTATTTAATAGGAACTCTGCTTTTGAGCAACTTTTTTCTTTTAATCCAATTTGAAAAACAAAATTAATTAGAATATTTTCTTGTTTTTTGAGCATAGATTTGTCAGATATGAACGTATATGAAAAGGATTTTTGTTAAAAAAAGGTTTATTCCAAACAAGTCCCATTATTGTAATTGGTTAATACTTTTAGCGTCACCGACACGCCTCGCGTGTTTTCACGAATCCTTATCGCCGTCTTGTGTTTATTATTTGTTTAGGTTGATTTTCCCAAAGTTTGTACACTCTTAAACAGTTTTCATGTATGTGCCATTATGTCAATTAAAGCTTAGCACCTATTCAGATCCAGTTATGTTAAAGCCATTTAGGATGATTCTGATGAACTCGCATCACTGTGGTAGGCGTAGCACTATTCTCTTCTACCGGTTAACAAATGTTCTCGCAAAGTGTTGATCTCACGCTCAATATTTTCGCGCGCCGCCTCCTCGAAACATGCGAACTCTGGCGTGTGAAACAAACGCTGGAACTGGTGGAATTGGTTTAACACCTGCAACAGAGATGAATATTACAACTCAACTTCTTCTAGCCACGCAGGAGATAGTAATAGTGCACAAGTGTGCATACACAATATCGGTGAAGGAAAACATCGTGAGGAAACCGGCATGTCTAAGAACTAATCATTCGAGAACATGTGACATCCACCAACCCGCACTGTGCGAGCGTGTGTGGATTAAGGCCTAAACTTGTTAAATGTGCAATTCTTGTATATATTATATATATAATTGGAATCTCGGAATCGGCTCCAACGATTTTCATAAAATTTAGTACATAGGGGGTTTCGGGCGCGATAAATCGATCTAGCTAGGAATCATTTTTAGGAAAAGCCATTAAAAAAAAAATACCGAGCTAAGCTCGGTCATCCAGATATTACGTATTTAAACTCGACACTGGCGAAATTGCGGAATAAGTTCTGCAGAGACCACAATTTAATAAAGAAGAAGTAGAAACATTATATTTAGGAACACGTCAAAGCGAACGCGTCAGAGCGACCACGAGCCGCGAGGGAGACGCACCTGGACCCTGAGCTCGACGAAGTGTTCGGCGGTGAGGTCGCAGTACTCCTCGCGCACACGCTTGGCGTGCGCGTCGTACTCCTCGCGCGCGGCGGCCAGCACGGCCAGCTCCAGGTCCCCGAACAGCAGCCGGTCGCGCAGCCCCGCGCCGCGCCCGCCCCACCCGCACAGCGCGTCCCGCAGCGCGCCCCCGCGCAGCCCCGCGCAGCACAGCGCCGCCAGCCCGCGGTGCCCGCAGCGGCACACGCGCCGCGCGGGCCACTCGTCGCCCAGCAGCGACACTATGTACTCCGCCAGCTCCAGCTGGGGGGTCGGCGCTCGAGATATACTTTAGGACGGATCGTATAACCCAAAAAGAGAGGGTGGAAATCGAACCCACGAAAAACGATACTGTCGACTCGATCTGCCCTAGACGACTACGATATTTTGAAATAAAATTATTTTATAACAGGTTTAATCGAGGTTTATTTTAGATTTCGAGTTCCGTTATAAAATAAATTTATATCGATGTGTGACATTCACGTAAATTTAAAAAAATTCCTACCCTACTACATTATTCTCTTAAGATTATATTTCAATTTCAATACTTTTGTGGCGTCACGTACCTAACGCCACTCAAGAGTCATGACGTCATAGCAACGCTGAATCGCACAAGCATAGTTTCACCGACGATTAGCATATATACAACTTCCCGACGACAACAGTCGGAAGGAGTACCGCGGTCGCCGGGCATTACAACTCGCCCGGCTGGATGATCTTCCCTTTACACTGGAGGGTCACTGCCACCCGATCCTCCAGTCACCTCCACACTTTATTGCGCACTACTATATTATATATAAGGTATATTTATATATTATATAATATAAGGTAATGAAATGTGTACATTATATATTATATAATATAAGGTAATGAAATGTGTACAGGGCAGAATGGCCTGTACACATTTCATTACCTTATATATCACTTCTCCATCTCACAGTTCACATCCTCGGCTATTATTACTCACCGAATCCTCATGATGATCCAACATCTCCGGCAGTATCTTCATGATAAGCTGTGCGGGCGAGTGCCGCAACACGACCGCTAGCTTGAACGCGGCTGGGAACATGACATCCTCAATTTCCTTTGACAACAAGTTTAGCCATACACCAGCCTGCCGAATACACAAGCAGAGTTTCATATAAGTAGTGATTTAACTATGCAAAATAATATTCTGAGACATCTGGTTCCAGTCATCTGGTCTCCAACAAAACAGAGCTTGTACTATGGAAACCAGATAACTGATACACCTTTCCTTTTGAAAATACATACTTGTACGCATACAGACTTAAGACAAGCAGTATGTTTATGCACACAAATGTCTGTCTCGGGTTAGAATCGACCTGCAGCGTGAGAAGAAAGTATCTTATAATGCCACGGAATAATAGCTATCTATAAATAATATTTGATCTGACGGCCTTTCATAATACAGTCAATGACATCATTATTGTCATCCTCCCCTAAATCACGCCACAAGACATGATTCGGAGCTACTTTCATCCAGTTTTCATCAGCTGCCTAGCAGAGATCATCACTCTACTTAATCCGAGTAAGTCTTAAGCTGCATTTGTCAATTCTTGGTCTTCACTCAGGAACTCGTGTACATACCTCGACAGTTTAAGGTAATTGAGAGAATACTTGCTCAGCTGTAGGACGTGGGTACTTAAAAGAAAGCAGGCGCACCTGATAAGAGACACAGTTCCGTAGCGTATGCCAGAGTGAGTCTGAAGGCGCGGCTTCTTCCAACTGTTGCCAGAAGTCGTGAGGCTCAGGGACTGACAGCATGGTGCACGCGTTCAACCACATGCGCTTCGCAGAGCAGCCTTGAAACTCATCCGACGGCGGCAACGGGTAAGCTAGCACGAATAATAATTGCTACGAATTAAAATATTTTATCAAACCAACAACCTAGCAATGAAACTTCAGATTCTGCAGCTATAAACTCGTAGAAACTGTTATTATGATTGCACAAACTTGTACACAGATACACACACATATAGACAGTCACATCAAGCAATAGTCCACTTTTTGAAACTTAGCTAATAAGCATCTCTATCACTCCAGCTTTTAAAATTGTAATCTTGAGTGAATATATAGAGCTGGCGCATTCCATCATAAACTACATCTGTTTCTTAACATCAGGCAACTTAGTTAAGCACGAGCCTAATTCAGGATTTTAAAAAAAACAGATACACACTTAGAACACGTCTCTTTTTGTCTAGGGTCAAAAAAAGACACTAAAAACTTCTAGTCTACTCTGATCTTTGCTCTCTGCTCAAATCATCATACTACTAAGATAAGTGTTATATATTAATCATGTAGGTATTTGTTAAACTTCTTAATGTCAAGAAGAGTATTGAAGTACCCTACATTTTATTACATTTAGTTTGTTACTACCTAGCACTGATTGACAATATATTTGTTACCTATTTCGAGGTTTTATTTGCATAATAACAAGGCTGTACGGTCAAAACCTTTGCCTACTTTTTGGCAAATGATATTAACAACAACAACATCATACTACTACATATGTTTTTACGTGACAAATGTTTTTTTTCAGGTAGTCAGTATTGCTATCTAATATAATAATGCGTCATGTTGCTAGCCTTCTGGGTACAATCAAGAGCTACACCATAAACTAGTACACATAAAAAAGGTAACTTTGAACGAATAGGAATATAAGCTTCTGGGTACATTCCCAGAAGCTCATGATGTGGACGAACTTCTTGATGCTCTAGTTTAGCTTAGGCATAAGTTTAGTTCTTTGTTTAGGTAAGCATTGATACAATACGATAGAACACGGATTTGCTGATCTAGCGACTTAGCCAGGCACAATACCGTGTGTGACAGTGCATAATCTGACAGCAAACCGGGTGCATTCATTTTAGCTTCACTTTAACCATTCCTATCTCCTATAGCATAAAGTCTTTATTAGCAATAAACTTACAGTTCTACCTATGTTCAAGTCTTTTTCAGTCATGTCTTATCAATTGTCTTTATGTTGTACGTAAATAAATGTATCGTTTTTCTTCATATTCAAATTGGCTGCCATAAACATGCAGTCTAGATTCTGTGAAGGGTCAAGGGAGACTCAAGAAAGTGCAAAATGTCTCCAGTTGGTGCCAAAATGCATTATTACTACACAATTTTTTAAGTAATAAATTTATAAAAATATTTACTTACCACCAATATCGGGTTCTCCCCACCACGTCGTTGAGTCTGGTTCCATCATGGTTACTACCTGGAAGGCTCTCGTGAGCCTTTAAAATATTACTTCTAATAAAGGCAATAATCACTGAGGGTTACACTACTCAAAAATGGTATTGTTGGACATATTTCAGTTTATCTATTTTAATTTTGAACCTGTATATAACAGTATATATATAACCGAACTGTTATATTTGCTACATATAACCGAAGAAATACAATACGGAAACAAAATGAGCTAGACCAGCCTTGTTTTGACAAATAGATGAAATAAATAAGACCACAGTCAGTCTTTCAAAAACCAATCTGACAACAAAATGCCAATCAATCAACCAACCAAAACGGTAACTAGTGATGATAAATGACGACTAATCGAGAATAATCGACTATTTACTTATTTAGCAATACAAATCAGTGCAAATTAAAGACAGAAATCAGGTTGTAACAAAGTTTTTTTTTTTTTTTTTTTTTTAATGGCTCGGTTGTAGACCATTTGCCAACAAAGATTTTTAAAATGTTTTTCTTTTGGGTAGTCTTCAATTATTTCGGTCATAGAGTAAAACTCTTAGTTGCCCTATTTTTACTAAATTGCATCTTGACAATAGAAAAATTATAAGCCTACTATCTCGACGCTAAGCGTCATAATCATTCAGTGAATTAATTTCATACAAACTTACACCTCCTTTTGTTCCTTTTTTTATTTTCTTCCCTTTTTAAAACTAACATAAGTATCCCTTTTATTTACCTCTTTTATCTAGGTTATTAGCGGTAAATGCGTCAAAAGTAGAGTACACTTTAATATCAATAGATGGCGTTGGCCTCGAAATAGCACTCACTGTTTTGTATGTTTCACATAAATTTTTTTGCGTTACAATTTTCAATCTAATAAATAAAATTCTGGTGTCGCGGTATTTTTAACTAAACTCCTCCGAAACGGCTTGAACAATTTTTATAAAATTCTTTATCTATATTCTTCTGAGAATTGGTTGTATTAAATTTTGCATTCGTCGAAGTGATAAAAGGTCAAATTTTTGTTTTTTATTTATCGTATATTTTTTTTAATGATGTGGTATTAACAATTCAATAAATTCCTAAATTTTCACCTTTTTACCACCAACCCCTATTTTTAATAGCGATATTAGTGATTTAACAATTTTAAGGAAGATTTAAAAGGTGAGAAATACGCAGTACAAAGTTTGCTGGGGCAGCTAAATCTTAATATATATATTTCTTGTGTGCGTGTGTATGTGACTGAACTCCTCCTAAACGACTGGACCGATATTGATGAAATTTTTTGTGTGTGTTCAAGGGGATCTGGGAATGGTTTAGATTCACAATTTTGCGCGGTACGAAGTTCGCTGGGGCAGCTAGTTTATTATAAAAGGATGGATAGGTAGGTAAGTTTCAGGTAGGTAGGTAATAAATAGACAGACACGGATGAGATAAATGTTTTTATTAAATTGAAAACACACGGAAAATAATGATTAATGATATAGACAAAATTATAAAAAATAACACACACGCTCAACCTACCTCTTTTAATTAACGATATTCTACTGATTAATAGAATAGAAATTGTTATACTGTTCTGCTTTGTTGTTGAAAAGTCCTTGTTTGATTAGATCAAGGACATTACACTATTAACGATAGTGCAATATGTCCTGTGCTCAGTTTGGTCTTGGTCACCTCATTAGAAAGGGACACACTACCAACGGGAGCACTCTCACGCGGACCGGGTTTTTCATCATAGTGCACAGTCTGGTTAGAAGTTTATGGTCCTTGGGTTAGACAGTGCTGGTGGTTATTATAATATTAGTATTGTATAGGGTACAATTGTTCCCAGATGTTGTACCGATCTTCGTTTAAATTCGTGTGTTGTGAGAAGTGTGAGCCGATTCTGAGGTAGTTCCTGTTGTTCGGGGTCATAGGAGTCCAGAGGTTGTTCGGCAGCTCCGGGGTGTCTGGCTTAGCCGGGTTGGGGTTGGGGTTGCTGTGAAAACGATTTATTTTATTAGGGACTAACTTCGGCTTCTTTATAAACTCTGCCTACCCGCAATGGCAAAAGCCGTGATTGTACTATGCGTATGTAGCGCGCGCGCAACTTCGTGCACGGGATGTATCATAGGTAAAGATAATAATAATTATCTGGATAAAATGTATCCTTTAAGTTAACCCAGTTATTAAAATAAATGTATTTGAAATTTCGTCTAAACCGCGTCTTTGGGTGAAAGAGTCCATACTTACTTCACAGATAATATAATACTATACTAGTACTTACTTACTTAACAAATATGCAATGTTTAAAAACTTCAGCAATTATAATATTATTACTGTTGTCATTAAGTTATAATAAGTAGTTATTAGGCTATGAATAGAAAACATACCCGTATCTTGCAAAGTTATACCAAAGTGCGGTCATTTTATCAACCATTTTGGAATCTTGTGTATCAGTGACATCTATCGTCGGGAATCTGTAGTTCAATGTAAATAAGTAGATCAAGTCATCATGATGAGCTGCACCTGTAAAACCAAGTAAAAATATTAAATAAAATCAAGAAATATGATTGATAAAAATGTAATAGCTATTAAGCGTGCATAAAATATTTTTTAGTCAATTAAAACTAAATTAATAAAGTTGCTTTCGCTATTGCTCAATAGATGGCGTTATAAGTACCATTCGTGATCATCGGGTCTAAAAACAGCGCCGATGCCTGTGAAACCCTGGGGAGTAGCCAGAGGTGAACATAATCCACTTTTCTCCGGTTATGTTTACGTCCCTTACGTAATAGGGGGTGTCTATTGCCGTTCATAGGGCTCAGTTCGTAACGTCGAGCTGCAGTTAAGTTTTTTTTACGTATTTTGTTTGGCCCGGGGGTCGAATCTCGGACCTGACAGTTACTAAGTGAACACGCTGACCTCTCGACTATTAAGGCAGGTTTGATAAAATGCTAAAATAAATTTCTAAATTGCTTATTTATACTGGCATCATTTCCCTTGCCTTTTTCCCATTTATATTGGGGTCGGTTCTCAGTCTAACTTGATGCGACTCGCTACCAGAATTATACGAGCGACTGCCATCAGACTTCGAAACCCGTATGAAAATACGTGACGTCTAGTGGCCCTGGAATCTTACTCTAGTAGGGAACCAGTAGCCGAGATGTTAGACCAGATTAAATTATCTATGTTTCAGTGGCGAAGAGTCCATACAAGCCGATTCCCATCGGCTTCCCTTTAGGAAATTGTCAATATCACACGTACCTACTTAGTAATATATTATGTAACGCCTAAAAGCATCAAGTGTTAGACCGATCGGTGACGGTAGTGAAGAGATATTATTTTCCTAAGGAAGAACTTGTTTGCTCCGGCTTCCCTTTTTCAGACCACCCTTCGCCATTGCTATCTATACAATAAAATTATTAAAGGACCTTGTACAAGGTGTACCCCTTACCAACAGGCTTCTTAGTCACAGGGTCTTCGTAGTGACTGTGGTTACCGAGATACGCGAACTCAGCATAGTATACAGGGTGCGATGAGTGACGACACATTAGGTTTGCCATTCTGTACAAATATAACATCTTAGAAAAGTCAGTACATAATTATTACTATAATTAAATTATATTATATAAGTAGGTTTGTTCTCAATTTAAACAAGTATCACTACATAGTATAAAACAAAGTCGCTTTCTATGTCCCTATATCCCTATGTATGCTTAGATCTTTAAAACTACGCAACCGATTTTCATGCGGTTTTTTATCATATTTATTTTTATTTTAGACTAACCGTTTACAGCCGAGATAGTAGTTTTGAAGAATTTGGCGTGAGAATAGGGGAGAAAGTCGAGGAAAATCTTACAAGGTGAGTCCCACTTTGTCTGGAGGGAAGTGGACTATCAAATACGCTTGGAATTAAGTCGCCTATTAACAACACATTAAACAAAATGTTACTAAGTACTTCATTAAAAAAAAGCCTACTGAGTTTTTTGTCAGTGCTTCTCAGTAGTTGCCAGTCATTCACTGCACGGTAGGAAAAGAAATTGGACTATTTGTAGACTCGCGTCTTAAAAAAAAATCAAGCATATTAGCATATTTTAATTTTATCTCATATCATTTCTAACTTTCCAACTCCTCCTACTATCAATCTGATTTAATTCCTGAAGGAACAAAGACAGTTTCAAAAAAAAATCCGAGGGTTTTTTGATCCTGAATTATGCTAGGTTCATTTTGATGTACTTGTGTAATTTTGTGAGGAAAATAAACTGATATTATTATTATGATTTTCTATTTTATCTCGGAGTAATGGATCTCCGGACTTTTGGAAGGCGTGCGTGGGGCCGAAGCCAACACGTAGAGGCCCGTTAGACAATTTTTCACCAACCGACGATTATCCCTGTTCGCACGATATAGGTACACCCAAGGACAATCCCGGTTATAATTATTATTATTACAGGAGTAGCAGAGGCGAGATTGTCCCAAAAAGATCTATAAGGTCGGCAACGTACTAGTGTTGCCTCTGGTATTCCAGGGTCCTTAGGGTACGATAACTGCTTACCTTCAGGTGGGCCCTATGCTTGTTTGCGGACTTTGTAGTATAAAAAATAATGTATTACCTGTGCACTGAAAACCCAGTAATCGCGTCTGCGTATATCTTCCCCAGCGCATCTGCTGTATCATTCCCCACCGGCTTCCCGTGGAAGTATGCGTCCCTCAACAGTTGCATCCGTTTGTCAGTCTCGTTCCGTGGCAGGATGAGGGCAATAGGTGCTATACGGGTCCATTCCGAGTTCATTGTAGATAAAAGAGTGTTGTTTTTCAGGACCGCTGGAAAAAAGTAACAATTTGATAGTGTTTGAGCCAACCTTAGCGCGCAAGGAGAAGGGGCGCTAAAATTTAATTTTACTCCATACTAATCAGGCATGGCGCTGCAAGAGTCATGTCTTGAGAGTTGAAAGGGTATTGCCCATTTACTCTAAAGCTATGTGTCTCTGGCAGATAATTATGACATGCCTTTGTGCTTAATATTATCTCTACCCTCAGATAATTATGATCAGACTCTATGCTTAATATTATCTCTACGACCTGCTAATCCTGCTTTACTTAGTTATCTGCCTTTTTAATGAAGTTATTTCATTGAAGGAAGAGTAGTAAGTTACTTAAACCAATTGGACTAAAAATAGTTTGAAAATTGATGAACGATACCTCCAAGGAAAACAGGAACGGAGTATATTTAGGATTCTAAATATGTCAATGCTCTGATTTATATGACTGAAGAGAACTCACTGTATCTCTTCCAGAAGAACTCGTCAGTAGTAGTGGAGATAATGAAGGGCACGGTATGCATGTGCTTCAGTCGGATCGCGTCCATCGGCTCCTCGGTGAGGAAGCGCTCTTGGTTGAAGTCTGGTTCTACTACTGGCCGCCATAAGCTGAGGGGGTCGAAGCCGAACTCCTGAGAAATAGCGTCGTGGAATTATTTACATAACCTAAGAGAGATATCAAAATGAAAACGCCGAATCACATAAATAAAAGTTACTCCGACTATACTCATCAAATCCCCAAAGAACTGATTTTAAAAGGATTTTTTGCATTAAAATTACAAATGGTTATATTGAAGTTAGGAGTAAAATTAAGCCTTACAAAGAACGGCAGTAATGTGCCAGCAATCTCCTTCCAGGGCTTAGTCTTAAGGCAGTAGAAAAGCGCGGTGGTGTTGTCTTCAGGGCACTTGGAGTATTTAGCCTGTTTCACGGCCAGGTCCAGGCGGTCTGGTGGTAACGGCACTTTAGCGGTGGGAGAACCGCTCAATGATATGCCGCGGTGGAATAAACCTGCCCCAATAGTTTCAATCAGATTACAACTTCTGCATGAAAGATCAAGAATCTTACAGGATGGTACATAATAGGGTGGTCAGAAACATTTACTTTTGTAATGAAAAGAAAAAGAGAACAGTTCCGCAGTAAGGGCTTCTGGGTGTAGTGCCAATGACCTGCCCACGCCTCTTACGTGTATTATAATAATTATAAGCGTGTCACATACCTTTAGACATAGGCGAGATCATATGCACCATAACGCTAAGCGCGCCAGCACTGCAGCCTGCGATCGTTACTAAGTTAGGGTCCCCTCCAAAGGCGGCTATGTTGCGCTGCACCCAGCGAAGCGCTACCACCTGGTCTTTATATCCATTGTTCCCAGGAGCTAGCTTGTTGCGCAGGGCTAGGAAACCTAACAACATAGAACTAGATACAAAAAAATATATTCTTAAAAATAATATTAAATAAGTTTTAATAAAGAGTTCACAAGTAAAGAGTGCATAAATCTGGTCAGAAGATAGCAGCTAGTTCGTACCTAAAGAGCCAAGTCTATAGTTGAAGGTGACTACAACGAGGTCGCGGTCCAGCAGATAGTGCGCGCCCGCTAGGTCGCTGCGTCCAGACATCGAATAGAACCCGCCAGGGTGGATGAACACAATTACCGGTAGAGGACGAGAGCTGGAAACAAAAAGAAGAAGAACTATTTAAGCTTATTTGACATGATCGTATCTGGTACTTTAGATGCAATTGCCGGTGATGCTAAATTGTTGCCTAATGTCTGCGTTATGTGAGGTTTCGCCACGGTATTGGTATTCACGGTGGGTACCTACTCCTTTTTTTACTATAGTCAGTTAAAGTACAGAAGAAACATAATTACCTATTGTGTTCCGGCGTATACACGTTGATGGTGAGGCAATCCTCGTCGACATAGTAGCCAGGTGATGTAGGCTGGGGGCATGCAGGGCCTTCCTTACTTGCGTCTACTTCTGAAGGGTACGTCAGGATGGGCTTTGGTGGCTGCAGATGTAATATAGATCGTTTATTGAACACCTAGTGCCATGGTCTAATTTGTAAGAACTTGACATTATTCTAAACAACTGTGGGGCACTTCTCCAAAGAAAAACAAACTCTCTTCCTGCAACGACAGTTAATCCTTTTTCTCCTAACGATTGTGAAGCCCTCGAAACAAAAGACCATCCTAAGCTCGTCACTGATTCCCGTAATTGGTTATATCCGATATAAGCATGTCGGGAAGATTTTATCGAGTATTATGGCTTACAAAAATACCAGTCCAAATAGACTTTAGTTATAATTCTGCAGCTGGTCGAACACATTATGATGACATTAGGTAAACCTGCTTAACGGGCATGCGAATGTCTGTAACTATAACAATGTTTCAAATCGCACGGCTGCCGATTGGCTGCGCGCAGACAGAGCAAGTATAGACGAATGTATCTGGCATCAGTCTTCGGGCATTTGTCGTAGTAGACAGACGCATTTTTTGTTCCGAGAATCTCCAGCTTCTTATCGCTTTATGGAACCCCATATCCCAACTCGTTCTATCTGTATACATTTCGATTGCTGCAGTTATTTCGAGGCTGTCTAATGCGCGGGAAGCCTTGGAGTCCTATTTATTTACTTGAAACCTACCTGAAAACGTAGTTCCCCAACCGGCGGCTCTGCGTATCGGATGCCTCGGTACGCCTGGAAGCGTCTGCCACGTCGTGTGACGTTCCATGCTCCTCGGAACACGCCAGACGCAGTGCACCTTACTGGACCAGGCTGGTTGGTAGTGCCATTGGGTGATGATGTAAACACTTAAAACAAAAATGAGGCTCTTGTGTATTCTTGACGGGCCGGTGGCGTGGTCGGTAAGATACTTGCTTTTCACACCGCAGGTCGTGGGTTCGATTCCCACCCGAGACAAACATTAGCGATGAACATTTGTGTTTGTGTCGAGTCTGGGTGTAAATATCTAATATAAGTATATATTTACAAAAGAAAAGTATTATATGTATAGTATATCCCAGTTATCTGGTTTCCATAACACAAGCTCTGCTTAGTATGGGACCAGATGACCGTGTGTGTTAATGTCCCAGAATATTTATTTATTTATTATTTTAAACTTTTTAACCGACTTATTTAACCGATTCGCTCGCTTTCGAGTAAAGTGAACTAGGTTTAAGTGTGACACAAACATGTCCTTGAATGGTTAGTTCTTAGATATGCTGGTTTCCTTTACCGACAATGAGCAACGGAGTGGAAAATTATACATAAATGTGTTGGTCGACCAGGGATTGATCTTGCGACCTATATTTCAATGTCGAGGTCGATACCGCTGTGCCACCGCTGCTCAGTGCGCATAGTAAACTTCATCAATTAGGACATTAACACATAGTTAATGTCCTAGAAAATTATTATTCATTACTATAATTATAATAAGGTCATTTAACCCTCCATGTGTGACAAAATAACAAGTTGAACAAACCAGTTTGAGTCGCAATACAGGTGCAAAACAACAATAATATTTTCGTCCACATTATCCTCGTAGAGTCACTGTATGACTGCGCGTGCGCTCAGTGTGATTGCTGTTTTATTTACTTCATAAGTAGTCATAGTGTATAGACGTCTAGATATTTATAGAGAGGGTTATTCTGTTATGCACAAATATCTATACTAATATTATCAAGAGGAAAGATTTCATTGTTTGTTTTTATGAATTGAATTGTTCCGAAACTTCAGGACCGATTTAAAAATTTCTTTAACGGGGCGGTGGCGTGGTCGGTGAGATAATTGCTTTACACTCTGAAGGACGTGGGTTCGATTCCCATATAACTCTGACATTTGTGTGATGAACACGTCTGTATGTCTTATGTATGGGTGGAATTAGGTTTCTATATTTGTATGTATTTACAAATGAAAAGTATTTTAAGAAGTAGTTAACAGTTATCTGGTTTCCATAGTATAAGCTACTTAGTTTGGGATCAGTTGACCGTGTATTATGTCCCACTATATTATTACTAGCTTCCGCCCGCGGGTTCGCCCGCGAAATTGGTCTCACTAATCTTGTTTCTCCATACAAACTTTGGAATCCCGTTTCAGCCCCTTAAAGGGTGACTTTTGAAAAATCCTTTATTAGGGCACCGCTAGACTCCATAAGGAACCTATATGCTAAATTTAGAGTCTCCAGACCCAGCGGTTTGGGCTCTGCGTTGATATGTCAGGCAGTCAGTCAGTCAGTCAGTCAGTTTCTTCTTTTATATATTTATAAAAGATTATTATTTCACTATAAGAATTGTACAATGTTCATGATGAACATCAACATCCTTACTACAATCAAGTAACCTTACCGCTAGACGCAAATCTCCGCTTGCTGGGAAACCCATCTGTATTATTTTCCTTGTGAGTGACTCACGCCTGACACTATTCCTTGTAGTAGAAGAACAATAATAATAATAATAACATTGGTCAGGCAGGGGCCTGTTGTCGGTCATAGTGAGTTCGGACCGGATGAATGTCAACTGTCAAGTATGACAGGTGACATCGCAGAGCTGTTCGACTGAATGAATGAAGAGTTTATGTATAGCTTTATGATTATGTATATTGTTCTTTGTCTGTATTAACTGTAACCATTTAAATTAATATATCGCTGGACCCCGTGCGAGTTAGACGTCCGCTGGCGAATCAGTAGACCAAATTACGATAGCCAAGTAGAGCGGTCGTGTGCGCGGCTAATCCACCTTTTATCATAGTTTTACTTACTGAATCCCCTAGGAACCTATAATAGTTTAATATTGGGTAGGTAGGATAATCTGGGGGTTTCTCTCTAAACGATAGATATTAGGTGGATGCTTGGCAGTATAACTACTCACTGATTTGGCATAAATAAGTGGGTAAGTTAATATACAAGACCATCCTGACACTTTACTGCTATTTCTACATTCACCGTACCTACTTCTAGTTTAATTCTGTGTGGGGTTCACCATCCTCCTCTTGCAGGCCATAGTCCATCCATAGTCCTAGTTACCTAATCCATTAGCACCCACCACCATAACCTAGATTTTAGTTCCTATATTCTGCAATAGTCCTGCACTAACCGGGGATTGTCCTTTGTTGTACCTATATGGTGCGAACAGGGATAATCGTCGGTTGGTGCCACATTACATTTAAAGCAAAATTGTCTAACGGGCCTCTACGTGTTGGCTTCGGCCCCACGCACGCCTTTTAAAAGTCCGGAGCTCCGAGATAAAAAAAAGACAAACATAATAATTATATAGTGGGACATTAACACACACGGCCATCTGATCCCAAACTAAGCAGAGCTTGTACTATGGAAACCAGATAACTGGTAATATACTACATATAATACTTTTCTTTTGTAAATACATAGTTAAATATTGATAATAACACCCAGACACAAGACAAACAGACATGTTCATCACACAAATGTTTGACTTGGGTGGGAATCGAACCCACAAACTGCGGCGTGAAAAGCAAGAATCTCACCGACCACGCCACCGGCCCGTCAAATAAATAAATGTGTAGAGCTTGTAAATACTTAGGAACAATAACCCATAACATATCACAGTATTCAGAAACGTCTTATAACCTATTATAGCTAAAATAGGTTTCTTCTTCTTCTTCTTCTTGTTTTAATTATGGCCTCTGCAGAAATTATTCCGCAATTTTGCCAGTGTCAAGTTTAAATAAGTATATAAGTTTTTAAAGATTAGTAGTAAAAAACTAAAAAACTGCGACGTTCTAAGACGCCATTTTTTTCTCAACCAAAAAATAGGTTTATAATTCGTTTGTCTTTGTCTGTCATCCTGACATTTGTACTTGTAAGAAAGAGACAAAGTCTATTTAACTAAAGAGTCTAAAAAGATTTTAATGAAAAAGACCGTTTTTTATCCTAAAGTAGGTTTGCGATTGTCCATAACTTGCCTGATGTGAAGCTATGATGCAATCAACAATGGAACGCGGTTACTTAGTAAATGCCGTACGGTAAATGTGTAGGCCTCATAGGTGAACATCCCCCACTATTTGCCGGCTATGTTAAGGTCCCAAACATGATAGGAGGCGCAATTCCAAGCTTCGAACTGCAACTAAGATTTTTTAAGAATAGGAAATTAGTTCCGGTTCGATTTATTTTTATTAAATCGAACCCGGGACTTCGCGGTTACTAAGCGAACACGCTTACCACTAGACCATCAAAGCAGTTAGTGTAACGTAATTAATTAAAAAAGTTGGCGAGAGGATACCAAGGATCGCCAAGGAGCAAGAAATCTCTTATCGGAGGCCAAGACACATTTTGACTCGTTTAGCCAACGGAGAAGTAGGTAAGTAAAAAAGGTAATGAAACTCCGAACCCCACTAATTCTATTGGTTCAGTTTATACATAAATTCACCTCTGCCTACACTGTCGTGTATTACAGGCGTAAGCGTTATGAGCACGATACTGACGGTTTTCCCTTATAATATTTACTAAAAAACATTTATTTATTTAACATTTATCATGGACATTTCATTTAGTATAAGTATTTAAGCCTTCGCTAAGTTAAGCGTGCGCACGCGTCCATGCCACTGCGCTGCTGTGTACCTACAATCTTTCCACAGACTAAGTTAAATCTTTTAATATGAACACACGAGGTAGGCAACCGCCGCGCCGCGTACGCACATTTAACTAAGAGAAATCCCTAAGAACGATTGCTAACATGAAAAAAATTATAAATTAATAATTATTTTTCTTTTATTTCACTTTAATAACATTCAATTAGTTACAAAACTTAGTCTCCAAAATGGACTGGGAAACTTCTTCTAATACTCTATAGGGTACAGTTCATCCCACACTTTGAATCTGTCTTCGAACATGTTCTGATGGACGGTTAAGGTGTCTGCGATGCGGAGGTACTTCCTCTGATCCGGCTTCATCACCGGCCACTTGAGGGACAACAGCTCAGGAGTGTCTCCGCGGGGGTTGGGGTCCCTGGGGGAAAAAAGCTGGTTAACTACTACACACTTGGTCAGAAGGTTGGCTTTTATCTAGAACAAAGGATCAGCTTTGCCATCCAACACGGTAAACTGGCACATAGGATTAACAAGCTGAAGTAGCAGTGACTCGATAACCGTTGACGTAAATAAAATTTTTGTGTTAGGACTGCCTCTTGGCAAACGTAGTGTAGGATGCTTTCCAGCTAGTTGGAGTGACGATCTGTGAAAGTTTGCTGTCAATGATGATCCACTTGGTCTTCTGGGTTTTTGGAAGACACATAATTTATCATAGCAATCTACCAATGTAATGTAATATTATCCAACTGACGTAACGAGGATCTTACCCATATCTGGCGAAGTTGTACCAGATAGCCGTCATCTTGTCAACGACGTGAGAGTCGGGAGAGGTGATGGGTATCGTGGGGAACGCGTAGCTCAGAGTGAACAGGTAGATCAGATCGTCGTGATGCGCCGCTCCTATAATAATATGTGTGTGTGAGAGTGTGGTCAGTATTAAAAGTAATCTCAGTTCAAGGACAGGTATGATACCGCCATTTTCTTCGCCCTATTGGCAAATTGATTGGGAACGATAAAATAAAAAATATGCTTTAAATAAAGCTGTTAAACAATAATAAACCCTCTGGTTTTCTCATGTTAAATAATAAAATTAAATCCATCTGGAGATTTTCATATTCAAATCCAACTGGAGATCAAACAGATATTACAGTTTTAATGAAACAGACAACTGTAATTTAGTTGTACTAAACGTGTCTACTGTCTTGGGACTTGATAAAAATATTATTACCTCTTGGCTTTCCGGTCTTCGGGTCTTCATAATGGCTGTGGTTGCCAATGTACGCGAACTCGTAGTAGTAGACCGGGTGCTTAGAGTGCCGACACATTAAGTTTGCTAGTCTGAAGGAAAATGATACAATTTAACTTTAAATGTTACCCATTTCTACCTTCTGAACACATTAAAATGTTTAATAGCAGATAGCAATGACAAATAGACAGAAGAGTATTATATTTCCTACTACTTCTGAAAATCATCCCTGGCTGTGTAGCCATGTGAAGTGTACCTATCATTAAAAGCAAAAGTATTCTATTTGTAATTAAAGTAGGAAATAATTTGTCAGCCATAGATCATTCAAAAATGTTTAGTTTCTTTTTAACTCCTAAAACAACATTACCCACGACTACAATATACGCCTTTTTCAGAACGAAAATGTTGGAAACTGTTGCTGAACCAAATTAATCCTAAATAAATTACCTGTGAACTCCAAATCCAATGACAGAGTCTCCATACAGCTGTCCTAAGTTTTTTTCACTTTCCTTATTGTTTTCTAACTTCTTCCCGTGAAGGTAGACCTCTCGAAGCTTGTTCACTACTGCCTTGGAGTTTTCTTTGGGAATTAGGAAAGACAGAGGGGCAATGGTTTCCCACTGCTCATTCATCTGGTTTCGGAGGGTTTCATTCTGAAGTACCGCTGAAAATTTAGAAGTCGTTGAACCCTTGTAAGTTTTAATGTTACAGATTTAATCATAATCATCACGGGTTTATAATAGTCCATTGCTGGATCAAAGCTCTACCAATTCACTTGGTATTTGGCTTATCATACTCGTATCTAACTTCATCCAACGATCTTTTACATAAAGCTAGAGATTATAAATAACGTTTGGTATTATGGGCATTGCCTTTTGGAAACTGATAATGAACGCCAGCATTGCTACTAGATGATTCTCTGATGCTAAAACTGTTAGTTGTGTTCCTGGGTATGAGTAAGGTAAGCAGTGTCCATTCACATCTATGAAAAAGTGGCGGAAGTTTAGTGCTGGAAGTTTTCATAGCCTACGTGACTGCTTATGCTTATCCTCAGCAGGACCAAAGAGATGGGGACAATCTAACTTTTTAGGTTTAGGTGTCCCGAGATTTGGCCGGGTTCAAATCCCGAGTCTCTTCACGGCACTGATGTCTATCCTGGCGGGATTGCGGTGGTGAGTTAAGGGTCAAAAACATATGGTTTACTCACGGAAAGCCTTCCAAAAGAACTCATCAGTAGTCTGACTGATGATGTAAGGTACTTCGTGCATCTTGCCTTGTTTGATAGCGTCCAGAGGTTGCATCGTAAGGAACCTTTCCTGGCCGAAATCAGGCTCCACAACCGGACCCCACAGACCTACTGGGTCTCCGGTACCAAATGTCTGTAATTAAAAGCGGGCTTTTTGTTAATCTTTTTAGTCGAAGTTTGGTTTGAAGGTGGCTTTTATAGACATTTTTCCTTAACATTCAAGAATTTAGCAGAGAAACCGTAATATATAACATGATAACATTAGAGGCTTTCTGGTTAGAAGATTTTAGCTAGATTGATTTCTAGAAAACTATTGAGTATCAACGCCACACAAATGTGTGTGCATGTAAGTCCATAGGTGGTCAGGGCTGAAGAGAACCTTCGTGGCAGCTAGTAGAAGAAAAGTCCACTGCCACCTTCCCACCGAGAAATCATTTGTACTCACGAGTGAATTGGTATATTGGGCGGGCGCTTCTCATCGTAGACTACGTCATTGCTACGATCAGGCAAGTTGTAGTCAAGCGCAAGCCTATTGCAGAATAAAAAAAAAGAAATCTTACAAAGAATTTAGTGAGCGAATCTCCGATCTCCCTCCAAGGCTTGGTCATGAGGCAGTTGTAGATAACAGTGGTGTTATCAGTGGGGCAGTCGAGGAACTGCGCCTGCTGCACCGCCAGGTGGCGCTGGTGGGTCTCCATGGGGCCTTGCTTTATGGGTGACGCGCTCATTGATACGCCGCGGTGGAATAAACCTGAAAATATTCTCACATTTAGGTTTCTTTCGTTAAAGTCTAACTCAGATATTAAAATTAGTAATTCTTACAATAAAAGTTGCAATGAACCTTACATTTAGGCGAAAAGGAGGTCATCATTAGCCTGGGGACGTCCACTGCTGGGCACGGGCCTCCACTTTAGAACGCCACAGCAATGGTTAACATCCATTGGCCTCCCGCAATTTTAATTATCAGTCCACCTTGTGGCGGGCCTGCCGACGCTGCGCCGACCATTGCGACCCCAGTGGTTATCGGTTCTACGAGCGATGTGGTGAAACCAAGATGAGAAGACTTTATCGAAGTTGGACTTAGCTAATTTAATGGTTTGACCTTCGAGAGTATCGTCTCCAACAATGACGTACGGGTACGGGTGCGGGTATGACATGGCTGTACATAATCTTCGTTTTGTCCATGTTCATCATTACACTTATCTTTCGAGAGACTCTACTGAGGTCGCTGAGCATAGTACTGAGCTGTTTAAAAGAGGGGTAAATGCTGGTAACCTTCGGCCACGACTACCTTCCAGCCAAAGACCGGCGTGATGCCTAATGAAGTCATGAATGGGGAATTCTGATAATGCGCTGTTTGGACCTGACTGCACAAGTACCTTCTTCGTCCTCACTGTTCCTTACAACTTGGGCATTTAACCAAAATAACAATAAAGCTATGGCGTACCTTTGGACATTGGCGAGATCATATGCAACATGACACTAATAGATCCGGCACTGCAACCAGTGATTGTGACCAGGTTGGGGTCTCCTCCAAACGCGGCGATGTTCTGCTGCACCCACTTGAGAGCAGCCACCTGGTCCTTCATGCCGTTGTTGCCAGGAGCTATAGCATCACCAGTGCTCATCCAGCCTGTGGGAGGAAACAATTGGGGTATATTCTAGGAGGTTTACCAACGTTATCTCTTGGTCTTTATTTTAGGTCTATGTTGTTGTAACCAGTGGAATATTTTGTTCCATAGCATTAAAATTCCAGTATTGGTTTCTTTCTGGTCTTCTGATTAAATGGATCCGCAGTATAATAGAGAAGACGCATTGGTCAATAATGAAGATACCCTTAGTGGCGACTTGTCCCTGCTGGGCATGGGACATCTCTCAAATATCTTAAGAGTTGATATAGTTTTACGGTGGTCAACTGCAGGATGCAGCTATCAGCAATATAGTCATATTTAATACATATCAGTTATCTGGTTTCCATATGACAATCTCTTCTTTGTTTGGGATCAGATGGCCGTGTGTGTTAGTGTCCTAAAAGATTATTATTAATTATATGGATCCTTGTGGATAGATTTAACTTTTAAGGTGTTAAGACTTACCCAAAGACCCGATTCTATAGTTGATAGCGACTAGCACGACATCCCTGTCTAGCAGGTAGTGTGGTCCCGCCAGGTCACTGCGTCCAGTCATTGAGTAGAACCCACCAGCGTGGATGAAGAAGATCACCGGTAAGAGCTTCTTGCTGCACAAAGCAGACAGAGGAAGACGTAAGAAAAACAATTCTTTTGAACACTACAAGGGAACTAACACACTGGTTTGTCAGATTTATTTCTACACTGAATACCAAGTTTAATATAAGATACTAGCGGCCCGCCCTAGCTTCGCCCGGGTAGCTTCAGCCCACTCAACAATTTACAAAAAATGTGATAAATAAAGAACCGCTCAACCGATTTTGTGCAAACTTCACATAAACCATCTACTAAATAGTCTGAACAATGCCTAAACATTTGGTTTGAATAGGCTCAATTCACGAGTTTCAAAGTCCGATAGGAAGAGCTCTACTTTACCGATAATTCTACTTTAAAAAATATCTACATATTGTACTCGTAATAATTAATAACTTCTTACGGTTTGTTATTTGGTGTGTAAACGTTGATCCTGAGGCAATCCTCGTCGACGTAGTAGGTGGGGGGCACCGGTAAAGGACACGCGGGGCCCTCATCCCTCGCGTCCACCTCTGTCTTGTACTCAAGGATCTGTCTCGGAGGCTAGACAACACATAATAATAATAAAATTTTTACACACATACCTTCAGCATCATTTACTTATTCCCAAATTAAGCAATCATATTTGCTTGTGTTATGGGTACTAGGAACTAAATATATTTTTTTAATATAAATAATTATTATTCATAAATTACAGCGAGACAGAACGATCAACATCACACAAAAATTTGTCGTGAGTGGGAATCGAAGCCACGACCTCCGGCTTAGCAATCAGGGCCACTACTCCAACAGGTCAGTCAAACATTTAAGGAATTGTATTTGTGATCACTGTAGAGAAGTTGTTGCAAGCATCGTTAGCCTCAGCCTTAACTCTGGCGACAGCTTGCAAATCACGTGACCCGTCTACTTGCTAACTTAGTAGTATAAATACCAAAATATATTTTATGAAATTCATAAAATACATATTATCATACCTAAATTTGTTATAATTATAACTAAATTCAAAATAACTACGGTCAAAACAAGAACAACTGTATGTGAAATGCCGCGAATCGAACTTAGTGGCGTGCTATAATAGAGGCTTATGTCCAGCAGTGGAGTAGAATAAGCTGATGATGATGGTAAAAAACATACTGTTTCAAACTTTGGTCGTTCGTTATTTTTATTATTAGGTTTGATTATCCAACTCCTGAGCAAAGTCCTACTTTAATTCTAGACAACGCAATTTTGGGCAGCCTCCATCCCACTGTTCTAGGATTAATCCCGTTTCCATATCCTTTGCTATCAGTCTGCATCTGAATCTGCAGCGATGCCTTTTCACTGAATTTAGAGAGACATATACCACCCCGGACTTTTTTGTTGACGTTTTTAAGGTCTGTAATACTGTAGTACATTATTTTGATATATCTCGTAGGGTTTAGCCAGCGTTTGCAATGTAAGCGCAAAAAACGTGATTATGATTATTAACGACATTACATCAGTAAGCTCTAAAATTATCAGTGTTTCTCTACTATATTATGCATGTACTATATACATAAACCATTCTCTTGAATCACTCTATATGAAAAAAAAGCCGCATGAAAATCGGTACATACATAGGGACCGTGAAAGCGACTTTATTTTATACTATGTAGTGATAGTATATACCAGTTATCTGGTTTCCATAACACAAGCTCTGCTTAGCTTGGGACCAGATGACCGTGTGTGTTAATGTCCCAGAATATTTATTTATTTTTTATTTATTAAAGTTTGTTTATACAAAATGTTGAGCCAAGGTTATATAATAAAGTACATTTTCCTTATTCTGTTGAATTGTTTTTCTGTATTTTGACTATCTTAATTGCTTCCTCTGAGCTTACACTTAATTAACTATAAAAGATTATTTAGCATATTAGTTAACTTTTTGTCATAAATTATAAACGTGTAGGTAGAAGTAGTTTTGGAAGTAAACGTGACTATAGGCCGACCGTTTAACTTGCGTATCGCCTATCGCCAAGATTCCGACTCCTCAAGCTGCACAGACAGTGATGATGATTCAAGCGATATGGATATTAGTTACGAATAGTCTTACATTACTTTTACCTGTGGTTAAATAGTTCTTTATGAGATTTAATTAATGTTTTATGACTTTGTACCTCAGATACGCGAGTTAAACGGTCGGCCTTTAGTTTTGTACTCGGGTTCGTTGGGACGCCATCACAGGCTAAGAAGACTTTCTGCTTTCCAGCTGCTGGGATTCTATACGTACCGAATTTCTTCACATAGAATAGATAAAGGAGATTTCGCCGTCCAGAACCAATTACTTCGTTCGGTGTATTTTTGACCAAATACTTCGCGCGGATTCTCCGACCGGATTTTCTAGTTATCTACCATTGGGTGATCGTAAAAACAAGATCTCTTGACTTTTTTATAATTTCTATTTGTCGCCATATTATAAAATTATTTAAATTCTTTTTATGTTTTATTTTTTAGGCTAACCTGTCCGTAAGAACTGGATGAGAAAAGCCGTGGATCGTGCTCAGTAGCGTACTTTAGGAGAGGCCTATGTCCAGCAGTGGACTAGAATAGGCTGATGATAATGATGATAATGAACCTGTCCGTAGACTAGTAGGCAGGCAAGTTAGGTAACAATTTGTCAGTTTAATGCATTAGGGACCAAAATATGATTGATTTTTGGTTAGCGGTCAACCAGGTGTCAAAATGTACCTGTCTGCTTAACGACAACTGTTATTTATTGACTGTAGCTAAAACCAACAGCTTCAAGCTCCCATTAAAGCTAAAGCTAAAGTTAGCCATCCCAAACTGTCCTGAGTTTTCTGGTAATCAAAACTCTGCTACGAATTTCCCGGGCCCTTTGCCTCTGGAGAATACTGAGTTCGTACCTGGAACCTGAGCGCCCCAACCGGTGGCTCGGCGTATCGGATCCCCCGGTACGCTTGGAAGCGTCTGCCGCGGCGTGTCTCCATCCATGAGCCGCGGAACACGCCGGTCTTGCTGTTGGTCACGGGGTCCGGAGGCGCTTCAGGTACGTTCGGCTTTGAAGACTCTGTGTATATTATACAAATTTCATTGACTGAATTACTGTCAAAAATTATTAATCGTGTTTACGTATTATTTGGATGGATTTGTGTTCAATGTCTTTTGTTTTGCACTCCCGAGCACGGGTCTTTTCTCCGCAATCTTGAGTTCTGTTAGAGAATGTTTAAATCTTAATCCTCATACGAGGTTATAGCGGGTAGGTTGCTAATGACATAAAATTACATAATTTAGGTATATCGTGACAGGTAGGTACAGCCGCGCAGTAAATAGCTACGTTACCAAGGCGGGCGGCGCGGGCGCACCGCTTTGTCGCTTCTCCCCGCCCAACTCTAATCTACATTACATTGTCGTCTCAGCACCTCAACCCTTTTAGTGTCTCACTGCTGGGCACAGGTCTTCTCTCTACTATTTTATGAGTTGAGAGAGTTAAGGTTAATCCACACACGCTGACCAAGTGCAGGTTGGTGGACGTCACATGTCTTCGAAAGATTACTTTTTAGACATGCCGGTTTCCTCACGATGTTTTTCTTCACCGATATTGAGCAGCAGCGATGAAAAAATTCACACAGAGATGTGTCGGCACGACCGGGAGTCGAACCCGGGACCGTTTTCTAAGGCGAGACCCATACCGCTGCGTCACCACTGCTCCATCGTCCCTACAGCGCGGATCAATATAAAATCGTAAATTTAATTAATGAAAGTTGCTCCAAAACAAAAATTTATGGGCGTAATTGTGATTACGACCAAACTCTCTCCACACTGAAGATAGTTGAGAAGACACGTACAGAAGCACTCTGTAGTGTCAGAGGTTGTTACTCTATAACCATAACAAATAAACAATACAAACCATGTTTGTATGTGTCAGCACACACAATAACACACAGCAAACACACAACCGCACGCCACATATTGAGACCGCGCTGTGTGACTCAGTGCAACATGACCGGTCCTTTTATAACGCAAGAATAGGGCTATTCTGAAAGCTGTAGGCTAGCCGCACACGGACCACACGCGACAGCAACAAACGCTGCCACCACCACTTAAAGCCGCTCTTATTACGGAAAAAGTTTTCGAATACTGTCATTAAAATGTCAACATAATAAGTTAAAATGGAAAAAATCTACAAACTATTCTACCTTTTCTATTTCCAATCCTTTTATTCTATTCCTAGCATTAATTTTTTTTACCGAACGAAAAAGAAATTAATTTCAAAACGCATTTGGACAAGGTTTAAGATAGTAATCGAAAACTTTTTTCGTATTGACGAAATCGTGCTAGGGGTACTGAATGATTTGTGTCGGCGGGGACGGTGCGACGCCACCGTGTGCAGTGAATTCATATAAAATGTATTAAAAGTACAGGAAACACGTCAATGGCGGTTTTTTGTGGTTACGTTACACAAAAACAAAAGTGTTCGGTAGCCCGTGTGCGGTTACGTTAAGTAGGTTTAGGTTTAGTAGTTAACGAGATATCAACCATTCGCCACTGGTGGCACGCAACAACCAATTTCACGATACTTTCTTGTACATCAAACAGTTGTGAGTTTACAAAATAGTTTACAGAACAACCTTAAACACTGTTTCAACTATTATATGAGTCTAGAGAGTTTTGAGAGTATTAGATAGAGATGGTAATAGATTAAACAATAAACAGCACTGGAGTACCCCAAGGAAGTGTACATGTGCCTCTTTAAATTTTGTTGTATATCAATGGCCTTTCTGACATAACTAATCTCATACTATTCGCGGATGAGATATCCATCGTAATAACAGACACTTACAATGAATTTGCTAAGTATGAAGCAGAATAATTCTTAATAATAATAATAATTCATAATTCATTTATTGTTCATAAACATGGGATTCAATAAGATGGTGACATATAAAATGGACGAGTACGCCATGTTTTACCTTATGGCGTATGAACATTATAGTTAAAATATAGATTTTATAACAGTCATTATTAATTATTATTAGTCATTATTAATTAATATTATGAAAATTAATCCCATGTTTATGAACAATAAATTAATTTTAACGATTGCTATACTGCCCACCAGACATTAAAGTGCAGTAACCGCAAAATAACTATTGCGAGCAAACGTCATTTAAAGACGTCATAAAAACCACCTAAATTGTCTGACAAAAAAATTAGTTAATTCAGCAGAAACCTTATGTAACCCGCTTTCAGAATCACTAATAAAACGAAAAATCATCCAAGAGCTATTAGTGCACTTTAGGTGTCTGGTCTATGTCTGGTCAAGGAGTAGTCTATGTCTCTATACTGCCCGTATAGACATAGACTACTCCTTGCAAGTCATGCGTTCCGTGGTGGACTTATGACTTATTTTTAACATTATATTCTGAGAATACGATCATTATTTCAATCGACACCCGCCACGTTTTTCGACAATTTCAAGTTCAACATAAAGATTTTTGCGATAACACTTCGAAAAGGACTGCATCTCTACCTGTGGCGGCTGTACGGTGGCACGTTTGCGGTAGTCCTTATCGTTGTGTTTATCAAATAAGTATAGCGCGTTGTTGAATCAAATACAAAAAACTAACTATGTAGATCAACACTTTGTTATTTTATTGGAGCTATCAAACCTGCGTTGTGAACTCTGATTCATAGTAGTCCAAACTACTCCAAACACCTGGAAAAGTTGAATTGAAAATTTAACCCTTCGCTCATTTACATTTTCTTGATTTTTAATTCTTAATTAGGTTTGTGCTTGACAACTAATTGCCTTATAATAAACAATGATACTGATGCCCAGTATACCGATTCACTCGAATGATTTTCGGTGAGAAGGTGGCAGTGGAATGAGGTTCTATATGGCATGAAACCATACAGGAGCATAATTATTTATCTGTAGTTTCATGTAAGTTGAGGTTTCAAGAAAATATTAAAATCAAAATCTATTTTACTTCTTCGTGTGTTCAAATAAATAAGTACCTACTGCTTTATTATGATAATTTGTTCTAGATTCTGTATGGTGAACGTGTGAATGAAAAATCATTACCTTTTTTATGGAAGGAGCAAAAGTGACAAAAGACAATTGGGCGCTGAGTCACCTCCGTCCGTGGGTGTACACCTTTAATTGAATCCCCATTCGTGGTCCCCGGGTGGTGCAAATCAGGTGACAATCAACTGGTGGTAGGCTTCGGCCGTGGTTAGTGACCACCCACCAGACAAAGCCGAACCGCCAAGCGAATTTCGTCAAGGCTAAATTGCAAAGCCTTGAGCATCGTCGCATAGTTTCTAGTCTTTCGGTCTTCTATCGGATACACTTCGGAGAGTGTGCGTTGGAATTACACAATCATATTTCCCCATCCCCGTTCTTCCATCGGACAAGTAGAGGTACGGCTATATGCGCCACCGTTATATGTATGCGTTAAAGCGCTTTGCTTCCACTTTTATTGTGCGAACTGCCAAGTTGTGGAATTCGTTGCCGGCATCTCTGTTTCCCGATAGCTATTATCTGCCTGTCTTTAAATCACTGGGTAAGCGCGTTTCATCGTAGACAACAACATTGCTTCAGATCAGGCAAGTTGTGGTCAAGCGCAAGCAACTTCAGTATACCTCTAACATGTATAGGCCGACCGTTTAACTCGCGTATCGCCATCTAAGGTACAAAGTCATAAAACATTAATTAAATCTCCTAAAGAACTATTTAACCACAGATAAAAGTAATGTAAGACTATTCGTCACTAATATCCATATCGCTTGAATCATCATCACTGTCCGTGCAGCTTGAGGAGTCAGAATCTTGGCGATAGGCGATACGCGAGTTAAACGGTCTATTTATCACACGTAAATGCTGAACGTTCCAATACTCAGAGGGTGATGTACCTACTGCTGTAGGATTTTAAGTTTTAGATTAGGTTTAGAATTTTTCCTCTGTCAATTGCTAAGGATCAGGGGCAATTCCACCCGGAAAGAACTTTGGTTTCTGTTGTTCGGGAGCTGCCGAATCTCAGGCGCGGGAGCGGGGCGGGCAACGCAGACCCGTTCTCGAAAGCAGCGGGCTGGTCGCGCGGCATTATAGCAGCGTAGTGTTGTGTTCGTGTTTGTGTCGTCGAGATATTTGTTTTTATTCGCGAACGAAATGTCTGAACTAATTACAATGCAGACGCGCGGGCGGTCGCCGCTTGACTGGAGTGCACCGCTCGTTGCCCGCTCCCGTGGCGCTGCCGCGCCGCTGTTTTCGAGGGTTGGTCCATTTGATTTTACGCATTTGATCCTGCCGTTCCTGCGCCGGCCGCGCCGCCGCCGCCGCTCCGCTGCCCGCAAGATTCGAGGCAGAGGCCTTAGACCGAGTCCTGCCCGGGCGAAGGTACCGTGTGCTTGGCCCGGATGGCTTGGAAAGGATTTGAAACGTTGCATAACATTTTGTAGAGCAGCGGTGGCGCAGGCGCAGCGGTCGCCTTAGAAATATAAGGTCGTGGGTTCGACTCGGTCACGCCCCTAGTTTGTGGGAATTGTTTTATCTCCGACGCTCAAAATCGGTGGAGGAAAATATCGTGAGGAAACCAGCATATCTAAGAACTAATCATTCGAGAACACGTGATATCCACCAACCCGCACTTGACCAGCGTGTGCGGATTAAGGCCTCGTCTCTCTCAACTCGCAAGATAGTTGAAAGAAGACCCGTGCCCAACAGTGGGACACTAAAAGGAGTTGAAGTGTACTAGTTTTGGAACAATCGGCTATCTACCAGCTCCCGGTATTAAACGGAACCCTCACCGAGCGAGTTTCACTCACTCATAGCCGGTTTTATTTTAATAAAAAATTCGTGTCTCCATTTCTCTAGTGTGTACTTACCCTTAATTTATTCCTTATGTGTACAAGGAAAAATTGTTCATCTACCTTTATTTTCCTAATTAGTAAATGGGAAAACCTAACTAGATCACTTAGACATGAATGACGTTGTCTATTATACTGAACAAGCATCATCCCGTGACTTTTCTCGAGTAGTACTAGAATAAAAAATAGCCTATGTCCTTTTCCGGGCTCTATACTATATCCAACATCAGGCAAGTTATAGTCAAGCGCCAGCTTATCAAAGGATAAAAAAAAACCACAATCTGTAGGCAGAGAGTCTTTAAGTTCTTCGGGCACACAGTAAGGAGAGACCCAGACAGTCTAGAGAGGCTAATTATAACTGCGCCGAAGGAAATGGGGCAGGGGTAGATCGCCGACAAGATGGACACACACTACGCAGGAAGTCACAAGAGCCACATTACAAAGGTCCATCCAAATGGCGCAAGATAGGGTATGCTGGAGAAGGGTGGTTGAACAGATTACGCGCCACAATCACGTCCCTCAGTCATGAGGATACGACCTAGAAGAAGATGAATACTATATCCATACCAAACTTCATCCAAATCAGTCCAGTACACAAATCCAGTATAAGCCGACCTCTCGTTGTACCGAAATCCTATACAATGCGAGATCAACTTATACTGGAAATGTATAGCTTGATGTGTTGCCGTGTGTACTCTAGGCGTAAAAGCGTAACAGACCGAATAACTTTCGCATTCATAATATGTTTTATTAGGGAATGTCGCTAGCTCGTGGAGGAAGCGGCAAAATTAAAGAGCAGTAAGCTAATTCACGTTATTAAATGAGTTCAATTGCAGTTAAGTTTCGATCAAAACAGCCCTTTTAGTATTCTCGTAAATTTTATAACCGCTGTCAGATACGCTCGCGTCAAGTTCGCGTCACGCGAGCGCTTTAGACTAGATATGACAGCTAAACTATTACAAGAATACCATTTTGCACTAGGACGTGAACTTAATTGCAACTGCACCGCAACTTGATCGGCACGTCAAGAAATTACATGAATTAGCTTACAGAACTCGGGAACTCCGAAAACTAAAACTTTTCATTGACTTTCTACTCTTCTACGTCTCACTGTAAGTATTATGGCTCGGCGCAAACGAGCCACCGGTCACATCCACCGATGGCTGTACACACATTTGTTATAATGAAGCGATTAACAGACACCGGTGTTCTTTTTTTTTTGGGTCCACTCAATCGCCCGGAAGGGCCTTTATTGGTTCATCGGACTTTTTCGATGAGCCGTCCGAGGAAGGTCGAACTGATAAAGTCCTATGACAACTGCCTTGAGGGCTCCCCATGTGGGGACGAAGCTAAGCTCAGGACTTTCGGGAAAAATCGGGCTGTGCACCAGTGTTCAGAAGCTGCTACATTTTATGACCAGCTCTCTGCTGCGCGGGATGGAGCACATACAAGATGCGCAGTTGCGACAGTGACGGATGTCGGCTTCTTGTGCGGTTTGTAACGACCTCCAGTGGTGAGTCGTGGACACTGCTGCAGCGAGTAGTCGCTACTTACAAAAGCCGGTAAGTACAAAATACGAGTACTTATATATGAAAAACTGAGTTGTCGCTGTCGCTGGCCTATGAGCCTAAAGTGCCCAATCGTCTCGTGCCCTAGTTAGTTGAATGTAATTAACCAATGGTAAATATTTAATTATCTTATCTAATAATAAGCGGGTTTTTAAGAAGTAGGTAATTTAAATGACAAACAAAACAGAACTTAATTGTGGAAATCGTTATCACAATTGAATTAATCATCGGAAGAACTCTACAATTTTCCTTATACGAAGATATTACATTTTTATACTTACAAACGTACTGTACTGATGAGTAAGTCTTGAAAATGCTTGAGTCAACGGGTGAAACACATATCGACTAGTGATGGTGATTAATGCAGATTTATATAAATTTCGCATGCGAATCACGAATCTTAGCATGCTAAATGCTATTTCTAAGCTAATTGCTAATATAACCATAATTGATAGTAATGAAGTAACTATATGATGTCTATGAAGGTCACGTGAAATGGAGAGTATAGAACGTGGTTGCGTGTGACAAAGAGCGCTCGCTGCCGGTCGCGGTCGGTGTAACGCGCACTCTAAGAAGTGCTAATTGCTAATAAAGCATTCGCATGCTAACTAGTAATGCGATGGGATAGTTATTAAATTTCTAATATTGACACATTGAAATAGCTTCCACCTGTGGCTTCACACGCGTGGTATTATTATTTAGGGTTGCCGCTCTCTGCAGTGCTTCAGGGATGTTAGCACCGATTCACGTTGATATAGTTTTTCAGCTAAAAGACTTATTGCATCCGTTGGAACAGGTGTGCGGGGCGCCTAAGGCCTAAACTCTTTCAACTAGTAAGATAGTTGAGAGAAGACCCGTGCCCAGCAGTGGGACACTAAAAAGGGTTGAAGTGAAGTGTGTGTAATTCATTATTTCATAATATCAAATTATAATATATTGTATTAATTTTCAATTAAATTTAATTATCCGAGAACACAAAAAATCACATTATAACGGACGTAATATTATTACCATGGTAATAGGTAGGTACAATACTAAGAGCGTAGGTGATTCTACGTTACACGGTAGTGCATTAGCCAAGTTCATTTGCACGTTTGGTAATTTATTGGATAAAGTTCCTCCCACACTTTCAGGCGGTCTTCAAACAGATTTTTATGTACAGAAAACTGCTTGTCGATGCGCAAGTAGCGTCGCTCAGACGGAGTCATGCGAGGCCACTGCATCTCTTTCAGTTCAGGAGTATCATCGCGGGGGTTAGGATCTCTGTAGGACAATGTTTTTGTAAATAAGGGTTGTAAAGGATCATTCTTAAAATAGTTGAAAGCAAAAGTGGGGTGATAAGCTCACATTTCTATAATTAGTTTTTACTTTATGTGAGTGATACATACCCAAATCTAGCAAAGTTGAACCAGATAGCTGTCATCTTGTCGACCATCTGCGAGTCGAGGGAATCCGACGGAGGGTTCGAGGGGAAGACGAGGGTGATGTTGAACAAGTAGATCGTATCATCGTGGTGGGCAGCACCTAATCGACAGTGAATTAAAATGTATGTTTAAAATGATACTTAATAATCTGTAGACAGTTTAAAGATGGACCTGGCATATTTTATTAAGTGGTGTTTTTTATGGGAATTTCAACTCATTTTTTGAAACGATATAGTCATAAGTTTCGCTTAGTTCTTTAGTGTGTTATTTGCCGTGGATACGTACCTACTGGCTTCTTTGTAACAGGGCTTATGTAGTGACTGTAGTTGCCGACGTAGCTGAACTCATAGTAGAACACTGGCTGCGATGAGTGTATGCTCATCAAATTGGCGAGCCTAAACCAAATTCGTTACTTAAGTTATTGTTGAATTTTTTATTCAATTGGATCAATATTTTAAATTCTTGTTAAAAAATAACCTTTGCACTCCAAATCCAATAAGAGCATCAGAATACAAATCCCCCAGTCCGGCCGCAGTAGCATTACTAATATCATTTCCTTTAAGGTACGCTTGCTTAAGTTTGTCTGACTGCTCATTTGTGTTGGGGCCATTCAAGTAGAAGGATATGGGAGCAATGTGGTGCCAGTCGTCGTGCATCCTTTTGTATATAGTCTCGTTGTTTAAGACATCTGTGAAAATTTTGTTTTTAATTCCAATGTAATCTTTGAAAAAAAAAATAGTTGCTCGAGCACAAGCTTATTATTGGGGTTTTTAGGTACAATCTACCTCCTGAAGCCCAAAAAATTATTCATTTATTATTACAACATTATAACATCCTTAAAGCTAAACTAATAGCTCATTCACTTCGACCATTGTTGTTGTCCCACTGCTGGGCACAGGCTTTCTCAACTATTTCTGTATTATGATTAATAAAAGTTCTTACTAAATTAAATCTGGTTGAAGTTCTGTTAGCATCATTTAATTACAAAGCAGCAAATAAAATATCGCTAGTGAAGATGCTCATAAAAATCATAAATGCCTCATGATACTTACTAAAAGCCTTCCAAAAGAACTCGTCTTTCGTCTGACCGATCATGTACGGCACTTGAGACAGCTCACCGTTGCAAATAGACTCAATAGGAGGTTTGGTTAGGAACCTCTCCTGACCAAAGTCTTTTTCAACTATAGGTGCCCATAGAAGGACGGGATCAGAACCAAATTCCTGTATGAATGTATAAAGTTTGATTGTATAAGGCATCTATCGAAAAGCGGTTGGTTGGGCTGAACTAAGAATAATAGACAATACAATACTTACAAACATTTGTTTCAACGATTCTCCAAGCTCCTTAGAACTTTTAGTCTTCAAACAATCAATAATAGCCTTTGAACTGTCAGTGGGACAGTTAAGCACCTCCGCTTGTCTGACGGCAAGGTGGCGTTGATGTGTTGGTGCTGCGATTTGTGATATTGGTGATCCCGACATTGATATACCACGGTGGAATAAACCTGATTGAAACGGTCTGGTTAACACGTAATATATTCAGGTTGGTTTTATAAGAAGCAGCAAGAATGAATTTTTATAAATCATGTATAATTTAAATCTTTTTGTTAAAATAAACGATTGTAGTAAACATAATCTTTCCGGCATTCACGTCAAATGCTGATAGTATATCTTGGTGTGCTTGGCTCAGTTGGCTCAATTTAACGGCAACACTGATATGCGTCATTTAATTCATCTTTCAATCGACTTCAGTAAGATTTTGGGTGAAATTGTATATTACCTTTAGACATAGGCGAGATCATATGCAGGATGACACTGAAGGATCCTGCGCTGCATCCCGCAATTGTCACTTGCTGCGGGTCCCCTCCGAACGCTTCGATGTTCCGTTGCACCCAGTGCAGCGCCACCACCTGGTCCTTAAACCCGTTGTTGCCGGGAGCGTACTTATCGCCCGTGCTTATAAAACCTAATAGAGATAAGATCAAATAAACTACCTTTAGTGCGACATGAAAGCGTAGTAAATCAAAGAATCCACACGGAATGAAAAATTAAAGTTCCCTAAGATCCCGAATTCTACTTTTATATGTGGCACTATAGCACAAACTTACTACAGATGCTCACTACAGCAAATGTGATACAATATCAATAGAAAAATACCATGCCTTATTAGTATACTACTAGCCTTATTACTAGTGTACACAGATACACAATGACACGTCAAACTTATAAAACCTCTTTTTTGGCAGGCCCCTAAATACTAACACTAAAATAAGCACAGTTACATACCAAGTGATCCCAGTCGATAATTAAAAGTGACCAACACAATACGTCTATCCATCAAGTGACTTGGTCCAGGTAAATCACTGCGTCCCGATACTGAGTAGAACCCGCCCGCGTGGATGAATACAATTACTGGTAGCTTCTCCCCTCTGTACAAAATAATATAAAGATTAAAATATAATAAAACATCAATCAATGCTAGAAAGACAATTTTGTAAGTAACTAATAAAAAAAGTGACGTTTAGTCAAACTTGGCGGAATACTCTTCCGTGCGTCCAATGCCTTGAATTTTTAAAAACGAAGTATTAGTATTATCTTAGATTTACGCGAATATCACAATTGAAATAAAACTACTTTTTAACGGATTTTATCGCAGTTTATTTTAGAACTTAGATCCCGACGTTTCAAAGTAAATAACGCAACTTAAATAATAGGTAATGTTTGTAGGTAGTCAGTAATAATTGTGATTAATATTTTTGGACGTCAAATACCTCAGTCCACCCGTGAACATGAAGTTTGAAAAGACTTTGAAACGTCGGGATCTAAATTCTTAAATAAACCGCGATAAAATCCGTTAGAAAGTAGTTTTATTTCAACGAAATATTAATCTGACAAGAGATCGCGCACGTATCATCACACAGACTACTAAGAGAACCTAGTATCATCATACATTTTTCACCGGTTATGTTTTGGTTCCGTACGTAATAGAGGGCGAGCATATTGCCACCATTCCCAACCTCAAGCTGATTGTAATATTTTTCTGTTATAAAATCGAATAGCTATTAGCATAAGCTAATAGCAATTACCCTAATAGCCGGATGATTATATAGCATGATAGAGTCATTGTTAACAATTCGTTATTGATTACGTTAGAATAATGTGTTATAACTGCTATTGTAATAACGACAAGATTACTTACTTCCTGTCTCCCGGTGTATACACATTGATCCGTAGACAGTCCTCATCAACAGGTTGCTTAAGGTAGTTGTCAGAGACCGGCTGCGGACACGCTGGACCATCGGACCTCGCGTCCACCTCTGAGGTGTAGTTTGTTATGGCGACCGGAGGCTGTAGAGGAACTTCTTATTTAAAATAATGCATTAATAAATATAAGATTAATCTCCATACATTATGAGTACAAAGTTTTTGTGAGAAAAATAAATTCAGTACGCAACACTGTTAACATAATTTTGAGTTATAATTGAACCGGAAGGTTTCTTTGTACAAAATTACCTGAAACCTAAGCTCCCCAGTGGGAGGCTCCGCGTACCGGATGCCTCTGTAAGCCTGGAACTTAAGTCCTCGACGGGAGTCCATCCATGAGCCTCGGAACACGCCAGATTTGCTGCGAACCACCGGGTCCTGGTTGGCTAGGGGGAGAAATCAATATGTATATTTTTCTTTACCTACTTAAATATTGTTGTTTATTTAACGCAACGCGAAAGTTTATAGTGGCTTTGAAAAAATTAATATACAAAGATTAATACAAAGAGAGGAAATCTTAAATTTAATCCACGACCTGTTTTCTTTTGGCAAACAAGCATGCCGCCCTACAAGTAGTTACCGTAGGCTGTGGACTCAAGTAACACCATAGGCGACACTCACTAGTTGAAACTGACTTTAAGAAATAAAATATTTACGTTTACAGTCATGGCTGTTCTCCGCCGTCACCGCAGCTATCAGCACACACAGACACACACACAACCTCATCTTGCCACAGTCACAACGCGACTGAAGCTATGCACCGATGTTTTGTATATATCACGAGCTATTCTAGCTTTGGTTTACATTTTCCTTATTGCAACTTTATATTGAGAGCAGCTTTATATTAAAACCGTAAACGATCAGGTTTTTAAAGGTCAGGTGCCGCAGGTTCACGCTGCTGGTTATACGCGTGCAGTCGGGATCGGTTTCTTTAACAAATGAATGACGACTGCTCGAGCAGTTCAATGTATATGTCGCATTTTTGCGAATATCCTTGGGTTTTTGTAAAACATCGATAATTAGCTATTAGTGAAAATATTTCTTAATCATACTGAAAAAAGATAGGGTTTTGGCGAAAACTCGAATCGCTCAAGTGATAGAGCGAAACTAAACTGTTTAATATACTCAAAATAAGACCTCTGGTTGGTTTTTTTTATTCTGCGATAGGCTGGCTTGACTACAACTTGCCTGATGTTAAGCAATGATGTAGTCTACAATAGAACGTGTTCCAGCCTACTATGCCGATTCACTCGTGATTACGAATGATTATCGGTGAGAAGGTGGCAGTGGAATGAGCCTCCATATGGTAAGAAACCTTAAATGACAACAATTCGACCCACCCCCTCTATATGTGTCACCAGACATCGCACCGGAACAAGAAGGAAGGCCGCTTGGCGGTGTGGTTTTGTCTGGTGGGTGGTCACTAACCACGGCCGAGCCTACTACCAGTTGATTGTCACGTGTGGGGATTCAATTAAAGGTGACACCCACGGACGAAGGTGACTCAGCCCCCAAAAGGTTGACATTGACGTTGGTTGTCATTCTAGACGTCAGTCATTCACACTCCCTCACAAAGTTTGCCCAACATTTATTTATAAGGAATCTAAATGAAGTAATAAGCTACCTACTTACGGATCAGTGGCTGTAATTATTAATCTTAGTAATGGACGACTTAATATTATAATTTCTCGAATTTAAAAGAGATAATTAATTATAATAATTATTGTTGCATAAATATTAAAAATAATTAATTTGAAATGAGATGTTAATCGTTTTTAAATAAATCTAGTTTTTTTAAGAAAAAAATTGACGAAAGAAATAGAAACTTCACTGGGGAAATTCTTATCACATTTGAATGAATCATAGGAAAAACTACACAATTTTCCAAAAACGTAAGAAAATTTAAAATAGTAATACAGATACCTAGATCACATGTGCTGAGTAAAATCACTAGTTACATAGTATAAAACAAAGCCGCTTTCTCTGCGGCGGTACCGGCCCGGCCGCGCGGCGCGTGCTGTTTGTATTGTTTAATGGCAAAAAAGCTTGTTGGCACATATACTTCTTAATACATCGGCTGTCATTTTATACTGTCATCGCGTCCGTCTTTGAAGTCACCTGTCACTCGAGAATGTCATTATAAACGAACGAATGAACACCGAGCGCGGGTGAAGCGGCCATCTTAGAATGGCTGACACTGCGCGTTGAACCGTTGTGGCGTCCGGTAGTGCAGATGCAATAACGTGCTCGGTGAACGTTACTATTTAATCCAACGTAATCTTAATGATCTGTAATTACCTGTTAGAATTCATGATTGTGTTATCGAGAGATGGGGGTGAAGTGATATTTGCTGTAGTTATTTTATTGAAATACCGTCTTCTTACCCGATTATTCACGCCTACCTGAAGTTGTCTGCTAATCTTGATATTTTTAGTCTAATAACCTTCAAAAGCCTTCAAGCTGTTAGCGTTGTGTAAAAGGACATTTTGTAAATATACCTCAATATATTTAGTATCAGCATTGCACCCGTGCGAAGCCGGGGCGGGTCGCTAGTGGTAATATAAGACAATGCTCTCGGCCGAGACCTCGGTGCGTATTATTTTATATAAGTATCAGTGTAAGTAGCCTTACGAGGACGACATGGTCGCTTCCTTACTTTGTACCAAGTCCTTTTAATAAAGATAAAAAAAAAACTACTTCAAAAATTACGCTGCAAGGTGAATAAAAGTTTGTGAAAATTAAATAACCTTTGGAATATTTTTCATATTTACTTTTAATAAATATAAAAACACATTATACATATTCTATTAGTTTTTAATGTTACATTAAAAGTGGTACAGCAGTGCCAATGCCAAGTCTTAATACAAAACTAATATATTGTCTTGTCATGTAAAATATAACTTAAGTTTATATATTGCACACAAAAAAAATTAAGTAACTAGATTTATATTGAAAAATTTATCACACAACAAAACACAATAATGACCGTAATGGGTACAATGTTATGAGAGTTGATGATATTATTTTGCACGGTAGCAATATAGCCAAGTTCATTTACACGTCTGGTAATTTATTGGATAAAGTTCCTCCCACACTTTACGACGATTTTCAAACAGGTTTTTGTGTACTGAAAACGTTTTGTCAATGCGTAAATAGCGTCGTTCAGTTGGGGTCATGCGAGGCCACTGCATGTCTTTTAGTTCTGGAGTGTCCTCGCGGAGGTTGGGGTCTCTGTGAAATAATATTTATTTAAATAAAAGTTTAATAAAAGACATCGTTTGGTAACTATACGGATACCGGATATCGTTAGTAATAAATAAATGCAATCATGTAAATCTTAATTAAGAAATTTGTATCATACTAACAGTTTCAAATAGATTACACAACAATTGATGTTTACTGCCTTACTATGAGGCGTCTACCTTTTTTAGTCTACAGGAAATTGTGAGGAAATCAGCATGATAAGGATTTTTTTTCAACTCATAAAAAGTAAACAATAGTAAGATGGTAAATGTTCACATTCCCATAACTTGCTTTTACTTCTAGTAAAGTCAAAGTGAATTTTACATAAATGATACATACCCAAATCTAGCAAAGTTGAACCAGATAGCTGTCATCTTGTCGACCATCTGTGAATCAAGAGAATCCGACGGAGGGTTCGAGGGGAAGGCGTAGCTGATGTTGAACAAGTAGATCAGATCATCGTGATGGGCCGCACCTTGTAGACAAAGAGTTAATAAGTCTGTTTAAAAAATACTTCTGTAGACTGTTGTCTTTGGTGGGTTATATGCCGTGGATACGTACCTACTGGCTTCTTTGTAACAGGACTCATGTAGTGACTGTAGTTGCCGACGTAGCTGAACTCGTAGTAGTACACTGGCTGCGATGAGTGTATGCTCATTAAGTTGGCAAGCCTGTACCAAATTAGAAAACACCTATAGTAAGTAATAGACTTTGCTTATCCAGTTAACACACATGTACGATATAAATTAAATAAAACTCATAGCTTTATGTGCGATATTTGAAAAAACTATAACGTTGAGCAACATAAGCTTCAGAAAAAGAAGATAATGAAAAACTATTAAAATATTTTATGTCAAACTATTAAAATTCTGAAGAATGTACTTAGTCAATATGTAAGGAGACATTGCGTGGTAATCTGTAATCAAAATTATACTCTGCCACGATAGTAAATATTTATATCTAATAGTCCTTTTAAGTTATTGAGGTTGTTATTCAGTTAGGTTATTATTTTTAATATCAATTTACGATTGAAAAATAACCTTTGAACTCCAAATCCAATAACAGCATCAGAATACAGATTGCCCAGTCCCTCCGCAGTAGCATTACTAATGTCTTCTCCTTTGAGGTACGCTTGCTTAATTCTGTCTGACTGCTTGTTTATGTTGGGACCATTCAGGTAGAAGGCAATAGGAGCTATGCGGTGCCAGTCGTCATGCATCTCTTTGTACAGAGTCTCGTTGTTTAAGACATCTGTGGAAAAAGACTTTATTAATCTAAAGACAGAATTTTCGAGAAAGATGATTGCAACAGCAACTGTATATCAAAAAAGCAAAAAATCTATTCCAAACTAAAACTACAATTAGTAGTAGGATTGTGTTTCTTAAAAAACTGATGAAATGTGACCAAAGTTATATTTCAAGTTATATTTACAAACTCGCTAATGAAGTTGCTTATAAAAACTAATAAACGTCTCATGATACATACTAAATGCCTTCCAGAAGAACTCGTCCTTTGTCTGACTGATGATGTACGGCACTTGATACAGCTCGCCATTGCAAATAGACTCAATAGGAGGTTTGGTTAAAAACCTCTCCTGACCAAAATCCTCTTCGACTATAGGCACCCATAGAAGGACGGGGTCATAACCAAATTCCTGTATAAATGTAGAAAGTTTACACAAATAAAAAAGGGAAGGCTGAATTACATAAGACATCTATCCAACAGCGATTGATTGGGATAAATGAAAGAAAATAAGTAAAATATGTACTTACAAACATCTGGTCCAACGAGTCTCCAAGCTCCTTAGAGCTTTTAGTCTTCAAGCAATCAATAATAGCCTTTGAACTATCAGTCGGACAGTTAAGCACCTTTGCTTGTCTGATAGCGAGATGGCGTTGGTGTGTTGGTGCTGCGATTTGTGATACTGGTGATCCAGACATTGATATACCACGGTGGAATAAACCTGGTTGAAACGGTCTGGTTATCACGTGAAATATATATTTTTTATAGTGGGACATTAACACACACGGTCATCTGATCCCAAACTAAGCAGAGCTTGTACTATGGAAACCAGATAACTGGTAATATACTTTTCTTTTGTAAATACATACTTAAATATAGACTCAAGACTACAGACGTATTCATCACACAAATGTCTGACTTGTGTGGGAATCGAATCCATGAAATGCAGCGTAAAAAGCAAGTAGGTGTCTTACTGACCACGCCACTTGGTCCGTTCTGTGCTTTTTATAAAATAATTTCCAAGCACAGCATTCAAGTGAAAAAATGATCATCACGTCGTTTCCTCGGTTGGCTAAGTTTGTCGACCGTCATTTACTTTGTAATGTTTTAATTGAGGTTCTGGGTATTTTTGTAGTTTGTCTTTTAGTATTAATACCTTTAGACATAGGCGAGACCATATGCAGCATGACACTGAAGGATCCTGCGCTGTACCCCGTCAGTGTCACTTGATTGGGGTCCCCTCCGAATGCTTCGATGTTCCGTTGTACCCAATGCAGTGCGACCACCTGGTCCTTGAACCCGTTGTTGCCGGGAGCGTACTTATCGCCCGTGCTTATAAAACCTAAGAGAGATAAGATCAAATCAACAATGGAAAGCTAGTTGTAAAAAGTGTGACATACCTAATGTAAAGGTATAATGAACATACCAAGTGATCCCAGTCGATAATTAAGAGTGACCAACACGATACGTCTGTCCATCAAGTGACTTGGTCCAACTAAATCACTGCGTCCCGACACTGAGTAGAATCCACCCGCGTGCAAGAATATTACTACTGGTAGCTTCTCCCCTTTGCTTAAATAATACACAATTGAAATATAATAAAACATCAACTAATGTTAATGAGACAATTTTATAAAATAAGTCATAGATGATGTAAAAAATATATTGATCAGTCAAACTTGGCGGAATCCTCTGCCGTGCGTCCAGTGAAAAAATAACGTAAGGTAGGTACTGCTCGCGGCTGTATTACCCGAATGTGCAGTTAGAGGTAAAGAGGTTAATATCACCCATATGTCCCCAGCTATGTGTAGGTTCCATGCGCAATATGGGGCGAGCCTTATTGCTGTTTATCGCGTATTATTCCCAACCCTGAGCTAATTGTTATATATTTCACTCGTAAAGTTGAATAGCATTAGCTATTAACCGGATAGCAGGATAAAGTAATTGCTAAAAATTTGTTATAATTTAAAATAATTCGTTAATAACTGCTGTTGTAATAACGACAACTATTAAAAAAGAAGGAAAAATAAGTTATTTGCACAGACGTATAAATAAATTTTCTTTATTTGTTTTCTTTAAACGTCTGTGGTTATTTGACACCAACAGCAATCAAATAATAGTCAATTACAGTCCATCAAATCTAAGAAGTACCGTTTGACAGTTCTAAACGTAGTAGGTACATTTAGAATTTTATTTTTTGTATGAAAATTGTTTATGGTATGTTAAAATAAAAATAGCTTCTTAATTCAATTATTTTACAGGAAAGCTAATAAAAATATTGTGAATTACGCCTCTTTACAGCTAATTTAATAGAAAACAGTGAAACGTCAAACGGTACCTCTTAGATTTGATGGACTGCACAACCATAGATTTAGGATTATCTATGATTACAACAACCTGGAGAACAAGAAAAAAAAACAGTGACACGTCAGTGACAAATGTGAACATGGACCCGTACCACAAAAGCTCATAGCAGTATTTTTGGAGTGGTCGAAGAGAGATGCCGATATACAATGTGTAGAGCATTTTCTCTTTTGTACAACTGCAATAATAATACTAGGTGTCATATTACGGCTGCGCAGACTCTACTACTCTGCTATTACTTACTTCCTGTCTCCGGGTGTATACACATTGATCCGTAGACAGTCCTCGTCAACAGGGTAATTGTCAGAGACCGGCTGCGGACACGCTGGACCCTCGGACCTCGCGTCCACCTCTGAGGTGTAGTTTTTTATGGCGACTGGAGGCTGTGGAAGAACTGGTTACTTAGAGCCATCGATAAAGTAATTTAGTGGAAAAGACAACCGAATTTGAATCGGGTTTGAATCATAGAAAGCACTTTTTTATGTAACTATGTAGTTTTATGGTGGCCGGTGGCGTGATCAGTAAGATACTTGCTTTTCACGCCGCAGGTCGTGGGTTCGATTCCCACCCGAGACAAACATTAGTGTGATGAACATTTGTGTATGTATCGAGTCTGGGTGTAAATATCTGTTATAAGTATATATTTACAAAAGAAAAGTATTATATGTATAGTATATACCAGTTATCTGGTTTCCACAACACAAGCTCTGCTTAGCTTGGGACCAGATGACCGTGTGTGTTAATGTCCCAGAATATTTATTTATTTATTTATGGTGCGGTTTCTATAGATTCTTTTTTGCGCCTGACCAGAACTGACCTGATATTAATAAGGTGGTCTCCAATTGACCGTGCTTATCCATTAGGCAAATACTAATTCCCGGACATACTAATACAACGTTGGTTGAGCTTAGAGACTATTTGTTAGACTCAGATTATAACAATAAAACTACAAAAAAAATTAACCCTTTTTAGTGTCCTACAGCTGAGCACAAGTCTTTCTCAACTATCGTATGAGTTGAGAGAGTTTAGATCTTGATCCACACACGCTGGCCAGATGTGGGTCGGGTATTTCTTAAGGTTGTCATTAATTATCATTATCATTATATATAATAAAACTAAGTTGATAAAATGTGCGTGCCGATAAAACTTAAAAAGGAGTCCCATCACGATAAAGGGACTTATATAGTGTGATAGCCCTTTATCCCCCCTCGAACAAGAAAGTTCCCGTTTTAACCTAAAGGGTGTGTTTTTAAAGATATAAGGGCTTTTCCAACCCTTCAACTTGGAAAGTAAGTGTAGTCGCGCCATCTGTTGTCAAATAGTTGAACTTCATTCATTGTACACAATATGGACTTAAAAGAACGATTATTTGGGGCGCGAAATTTAAAATTCTCATTTCAATAAAGTCTTAAATTACATTTGTTACCATAATAAAGTTATTAAATTTTGTGTATTTATACAGCAGTAGCTAACTTATATGTTGGAGTTAAAGCGATATCATTTTAGTTATTCAAATTACTTCTGAAAACATTTTAAAATTTAAGTTTTTAAATTTCGCGCCTTTACTGCGTATGCTACAGCTGCAAAACCTATTGTTACGGCGAACGATAACGTCGAGAACATTCTATACCTAGAAGGTGTGAGAAAGTAAATATTCCCAAACTTTCTTGAATATCCTAGAGCCATCTTTCTCGAATATCTTAGAGCCAACTATACACTTCATGTGTATAGTCTCCATAAAGCCAACTTTCTGGAATACCCTAGAGCCTAGCTTTCTGAATATATAAGAGCCCGGTGTCGCCCGCCAGAATTAATTCGATTTGAACAGCGGAACAAGCCACTTCGAAACGAAAAAGAAAGAAGTTACCTGTGTGAGCCTTTATTTTGAAGTATCACGTGTGAGTATTTTTAATAGTGTGTTTAATTAATTCATGATCTTGAAGTGAAGAAAAAAAAAAGTTATCTGTGAGCCTTTATTGTGAAATATTAAATGTGAGTATTTTTAATAATGTATTTAATTAATTCTAATGGTTTTTTTTTCTTTTCTTTTAATTGTAATTTCCTTAACTTTCAAGTAGTCGCGCGGCGTTGAATCGATATACTTTGGCCGTAAACAAAATATCGCGCGACCGCTTGAAGATTAAATAATTTTGTTTTCTTTGTCTCAACGTGCCCCACGTTTACGTAATAATATATTTGTCTATAAAATGTTCATTTAATTTATATTTTACAGAATATAATGCCTAGACGTAAAAGAGGTGGAGATCTTGCCAGTTCTGCAGCGAAACGGCGGAAACAAAAAGAATATCGAAGAAATGAAACGGAAGAACAGCGCGAAGCACGTTTACAAAATCAACGAACCAGAATGAGCACCCTGAGAAGCGGAAAAAGCGAAGAAAGAAGCGAAAATAAAACTATTGAAGAATCGAGAATTTTAAAAGATAATCTAACAAAGGAAGCATTCCACTACGAATCGACGAAGAAATATTACAATCATAAATATGTTGTGATCGGAAAAATGAATAACATTTGCCAATTTTGCCACGCGAAAAAATTCAGTAAAGAAACACCAGGTCTCTGTTGCATGAATGGAAAAATTCGATTACCACCACTGGAAGCACCTCCGCAGGAATTTCTACATTACATGACCGGGGAAACACCAGAATCAAAACACTTTCTTCAAAATATAAGATCATACAACTCCTGCTTTCAAATGACTTCTTTCGGTGTTACTTCGACTAACACTAATAGAGATGAATTTGAATATGTATTTTCAATTCAAGGGCAAATTTATCACAAAATAGGATCGTTACTACCAATGCCTAACGATGACTATAAATTTCTGCAAGTATATTTCATTGGAAATGAAGAACAAGAAATTGATCAACGAAGTACACATTTTAATGGATTGAAACGCGAAATAATCCAAGATGTACAGAGGATCTTACACAAATACAATCAACTGATTTACATATTCAAAACAACACTAGATCGCATGATTTCTGATGACTATAAAATTGTGATTCGAGCCGATAAAAGACCACGTGGAGAACACGAACGTAGATTTAATGCACCTCAGATAGATGAAGTCGCCATCGTAATTGTGGACAATGAAAATACAAGCCGTGACATAATTTTACAACGAAGAAGAAAAGGACTACAACGCATTGCAGAGACACACCGTTCATATGATTCTCTTCAATATCCTTTAATATTTCTGCACGGAGAGGACGGTTATCATTTCAATATAAAACAAATTCATCCTGAAACAGGCATAGAAACAAACAAAAAAGTCACTTCCAAGGAGTTCTATGCTTACCGCTTAATGATCAGAGACAATGAAATATACAATCACATTCTCAACACTCGCCGTTTATTCCAACAATTTCTGGTAGATATGTACGCAAAAATAGAAGCAGAACGGATGCTTTACATAAGACTGAATCAGAAGAAACTACGCACAGAAGAATACATCCACCTTCGAGATGCGATCATAAATGACGGCAATATTGACGATATTGGAACAATGGTAATCTTACCCTCATCATACATAGGAAGTCCAAGACATATGCACGAATATACTCAAGATGCCATGACCTACGTAAGAAAATATGGACGACCTGATCTCTTCATAACATTTACATGCAACTCATCATGGCCAGAAATCAAAGAACAACTAAAATATGGACAAACCTCCATGGATCGACACGACATAATAGCCCGAGTTTTTCGACAAAAACAAATAAGATTTATTGAAGTCATCACAAAATACCACATCTTTGGAACCGTTAGATGCTGGATGTATACAATCGAGTGGCAAAAACGAGGATTACCTCACTCACACAATCTCATATGGCTACACGATAAAATTTATCTCACGGATATCGACAAAATCATCCAAGCTGAATTTCCCAATCCACAAAAAGATCCGGAACTATACAGCATAGTAGTGAAAAACATGATTCACGGACCATGTGGACCATTAAACTTTAATGCGCCATGCATGCGTGATGGAAAATGTACAAAAAAATATCCAAAACCATACGTAGACGATACAAAAACTGAAGATGACGGCTATCCCAAATATAGAAGACGATCACCGAAAAACGGTGGTTTCACAGCAAAAATACGAATACAAGGCAGAGATGAACTGGAAATAGATAATCAATGGGTAGTACCATATAACCCACTACTTTCTAAAATGTTCCAAGCACACATAAACGTTGAATATTGCAATTCAGTAAAATCTATTAAATATATATGTAAGTACGTAAACAAAGGTAGTGATATGGCAGTATTTCAAATAGTCCAAAATAGCGAACAAAATAACAGAAATGATGAGATACTCATGTACCAAATGGGAAGATACATCAACAGTAACGAAGCAGCGTGGAGGATTTTTAGTTTTCCCATACACGAACGCGAACCAGCTGTGCAACATCTAGCAGTACATTTGGAGAATGGACAGAGAGTTTACTTCACAAAAGACTCGGCTAGAAAAATTGCAAGCGAACCACCTCAGAACACAACATTAACAGCTTTTTTCCAACTTTGCCAAACGGATCCATTCGCAAAGACGTTACTGTATGTCGACGTCCCTATTTATTATACGTGGGACAAAACAAGAAAAATTTTTCAACGACGAAAACAAGGAATGCCAGAAGAGGGTCATCCAGAAATAATGAAAACTAACACAATAGGTCGAGTATACACTGTACATCCAAACAATGCCGAATGTTTCTATCTCCGGATGTTGTTACACGAAATACGAGGACCAACAAGTTTCACAGATCTCAGGACTATTGACGGCTACCTATGCCAGACGTACAGAGAAGCATGTCAACGCTTAGGATTATTGGAAAACGATAACCACTGGGAATTAACACTACAAGAAGCCACACTCACAGCTTCAGCTGAACAAATTCGAGAGTTATTCGCCATAATTCTAACAACATGTAACCCATCAAACCCAAAACAGCTATGGGACTCATTCAAAAGGAGTATGAGTGATGATATATTGTACCAAATCCGACAAGCTAATCCAGAACTGACTATAGAATTCAGTGACAACATCTTCAATGAAACACTCATTCGCTTAGAAGATAAATGCTTAGCAATAAATAACCGGACCTTAGTAGAACTTGGAATGCCAGCACCACAAAGAAATGCTTTCAGTATGCTAAACTACGAAATTACAAAGGAAAAAAGCTACAACGTCAATGAACTACTTGAATACATTGCTCACAATAAACCACTCCTCAATGACAATCAAAAAACAATTTACAACGTTATAATGAACCGAATAAATAACAACACTGGTGGAATTATTTACTTGGACGCACCAGGAGGCACCGGTAAAACGTTTCTAATAAATCTAATACTGGCGGAAATACGTGCTAAAAAACACATCGCACTGGCACTAGCATCATCCGGCATTGCAGCCACACTTATGGAAGGAGGACGAACTGCTCATTCTGCCTTACAACTACCGTTGAATATAGCCGAACAACAATTCCCGGTATGTAAAGTCTCAGGAGCATCTGGACGGGGTCAACTTCTAAAACAAGCTAAAATTATCTGCTGGGATGAATGCACCATGGCCCATAAAAAATCACTAGAAGCCATGGACAGAACATTACAAGAATTGCGAAAAAACTCTGAAATAATGGGAGGAGCTCTACTCATACTCTCAGGAGATTTTCGACAAACACTTCCAGTTATTCCCAAGTCAACACCAGCAGACGAGATCAATGCATGCTTAAAAAAGTCACATCTCTGGCCAGAAGTACAAATACTGCAATTAACAAAAAACATGAGGGTTGAATTATCAAAAGATGAAACAACAGCACATTTTGCTAAAATGCTTTTACAAATAGGCGAAGGTACATATCCTACTGACCAAACGACCGGTCTCATTGAACTCAATAGTGATTTCTGTAACATAGCCACTACTGAAAACGAACTAATCGACAAAATTTATCCAAATATTATTCAGAACTATACCAACGTAGAGTGGTTATTTCAAAGAGCAATTTTGGCCACTAAAAATAATATTGTTGACGATATCAATTTTAATATTCTAAAGAAAATACCTGGTGAAGAAAAAGTATATAAATCGATCGACACGATGGTAACCATTGAAGAAAGTGTCAACTTCCCTACTGAATTTCTAAACTCTTTACAAGTACCAGGAATGCCATTACACTGCCTTCGTCTGAAAATTGGATCTCCAATCATACTACTTAGAAATCTCAACTCCCCAAAACTATGTAATGGAACGAGGATGATCGTAAAACAGCTATCGAATAATATCATTGAAGCTGAACTTATTTCTGGAAAGAACAAAGGACACACAGTATTTATACCTAGAATACCACTGATCTCTTCTGAATTGCCATTTCAATTTAAAAGATTGCAGTTTCCAATTAAATTAGCCTTTAGTTTTACAATTAACAAAGCGCAAGGGCAAACTTTAAAATATTGTGGCATCAACCTCAAAGAATCCTGCTTCTCTCACGGTCAGCTTTATGTAGCTTGCTCAAGAGTAGGAAATTCGAAAAATTTATATATATATACCCCGGACAATAAAATGAAAAATGTTGTTTATAAACAAGTAGTATAAATAATGAGAAAATGTAAATATATATGTTTAAATATACATGTAAATATATATGTCCATGATAATGTAAATACATGTAAATATATATGTTTTCAATATATATATATTTTTTACTTTTTACGTCATAGTTTATTTTTTTATTTCAACTACCACGTAACCTCATATCAACTCCCGAGCGAAGCCGGGTATTACAGCTAGTTTAATTTATATTTTACAGAATATAATGCCTAGACGTAAAAGAGGTGGAGATCTTGCCAGTTCTGCAGCGAAACGGCGGAAACAAAAAGAATATCGAAGAAATGAAACGGAAGAACAGCGCGAAGCACGTTTACAAAATCAACGAACCAGAATGAGCACCCTGAGAAGCGGAAAAAGCGAAGAAAGAAGCGAAAATAAAACTATTGAAGAATCGAGAATTTTAAAAGATAATCTAACAAAGGAAGCATTCCACTACGAATCGACGAAGAAATATTACAATCATAAATATGTTGTGATCGGAAAAATGAATAACATTTGCCAATTTTGCCACGCGAAAAAATTCAGTAAAGAAACACCAGGTCTCTGTTGCATGAATGGAAAAATTCGATTACCACCACTGGAAGCACCTCCGCAGGAATTTCTACATTACATGACCGGGGAAACACCAGAATCAAAACACTTTCTTCAAAATATAAGATCATACAACTCCTGCTTTCAAATGACTTCTTTCGGTGTTACTTCGACTAACACTAATAGAGATGAATTTGAATATGTATTTTCAATTCAAGGGCAAATTTATCACAAAATAGGATCGTTACTACCAATGCCTAACGATGACTATAAATTTCTGCAAGTATATTTCATTGGAAATGAAGAACAAGAAATTGATCAACGAAGTACACATTTTAATGGATTGAAACGCGAAATAATCCAAGATGTACAGAGGATCTTACACAAATACAATCAACTGATTTACATATTCAAAACAACACTAGATCGCATGATTTCTGATGACTATAAAATTGTGATTCGAGCCGATAAAAGACCACGTGGAGAACACGAACGTAGATTTAATGCACCTCAGATAGATGAAGTCGCCATCGTAATTGTGGACAATGAAAATACAAGCCGTGACATAATTTTACAACGAAGAAGAAAAGGACTACAACGCATTGCAGAGACACACCGTTCATATGATTCTCTTCAATATCCTTTAATATTTCTGCACGGAGAGGACGGTTATCATTTCAATATAAAACAAATTCATCCTGAAACAGGCATAGAAACAAACAAAAAAGTCACTTCCAAGGAGTTCTATGCTTACCGCTTAATGATCAGAGACAATGAAATATACAATCACATTCTCAACACTCGCCGTTTATTCCAACAATTTCTGGTAGATATGTACGCAAAAATAGAAGCAGAACGGATGCTTTACATAAGACTGAATCAGAAGAAACTACGCACAGAAGAATACATCCACCTTCGAGATGCGATCATAAATGACGGCAATATTGACGATATTGGAACAATGGTAATCTTACCCTCATCATACATAGGAAGTCCAAGACATATGCACGAATATACTCAAGATGCCATGACCTACGTAAGAAAATATGGACGACCTGATCTCTTCATAACATTTACATGCAACTCATCATGGCCAGAAATCAAAGAACAACTAAAATATGGACAAACCTCCATGGATCGACACGACATAATAGCCCGAGTTTTTCGACAAAAACAAATAAGATTTATTGAAGTCATCACAAAATACCACATCTTTGGAACCGTTAGATGCTGGATGTATACAATCGAGTGGCAAAAACGAGGATTACCTCACTCACACAATCTCATATGGCTACACGATAAAATTTATCTCACGGATATCGACAAAATCATCCAAGCTGAATTTCCCAATCCACAAAAAGATCCGGAACTATACAGCATAGTAGTGAAAAACATGATTCACGGACCATGTGGACCATTAAACTTTAATGCGCCATGCATGCGTGATGGAAAATGTACAAAAAAATATCCAAAACCATACGTAGACGATACAAAAACTGAAGATGACGGCTATCCCAAATATAGAAGACGATCACCGAAAAACGGTGGTTTCACAGCAAAAATACGAATACAAGGCAGAGATGAACTGGAAATAGATAATCAATGGGTAGTACCATATAACCCACTACTTTCTAAAATGTTCCAAGCACACATAAACGTTGAATATTGCAATTCAGTAAAATCTATTAAATATATATGTAAGTACGTAAACAAAGGTAGTGATATGGCAGTATTTCAAATAGTCCAAAATAGCGAACAAAATAACAGAAATGATGAGATACTCATGTACCAAATGGGAAGATACATCAACAGTAACGAAGCAGCGTGGAGGATTTTTAGTTTTCCCATACACGAACGCGAACCAGCTGTGCAACATCTAGCAGTACATTTGGAGAATGGACAGAGAGTTTACTTCACAAAAGACTCGGCTAGAAAAATTGCAAGCGAACCACCTCAGAACACAACATTAACAGCTTTTTTCCAACTTTGCCAAACGGATCCATTCGCAAAGACGTTACTGTATGTCGACGTCCCTATTTATTATACGTGGGACAAAACAAGAAAAATTTTTCAACGACGAAAACAAGGAATGCCAGAAGAGGGTCATCCAGAAATAATGAAAACTAACACAATAGGTCGAGTATACACTGTACATCCAAACAATGCCGAATGTTTCTATCTCCGGATGTTGTTACACGAAATACGAGGACCAACAAGTTTCACAGATCTCAGGACTATTGACGGCTACCTATGCCAGACGTACAGAGAAGCATGTCAACGCTTAGGATTATTGGAAAACGATAACCACTGGGAATTAACACTACAAGAAGCCACACTCACAGCTTCAGCTGAACAAATTCGAGAGTTATTCGCCATAATTCTAACAACATGTAACCCATCAAACCCAAAACAGCTATGGGACTCTTTCAAAAGGAGTATGAGTGATGATATATTGTACCAAATCCGACAAGCTAATCCAGAACTGACTATAGAATTCAGTGACAACATCTTCAATGAAACACTCATTCGCTTAGAAGATAAATGCTTAGCAATAAATAACCGGACCTTAGTAGAACTTGGAATGCCAGCACCACAAAGAAATGCTTTCAGTATGCTAAACTACGAAATTACAAAGGAAAAAAGCTACAACGTCAATGAACTACTTGAATACATTGCTCACAATAAACCACTCCTCAATGACAATCAAAAAACAATTTACAACGTTATAATGAACCGAATAAATAACAACACTGGTGGAATTATTTACTTGGACGCACCAGGAGGCACCGGTAAAACGTTTCTAATAAATCTAATACTGGCGGAAATACGTGCTAAAAAACACATCGCACTGGCACTAGCATCATCCGGCATTGCAGCCACACTTATGGAAGGAGGACGAACTGCTCATTCTGCCTTACAACTACCGTTGAATATAGCCGAACAACAATTCCCGGTATGTAAAGTCTCAGGAGCATCTGGACGGGGTCAACTTCTAAAACAAGCTAAAATTATCTGCTGGGATGAATGCACCATGGCCCATAAAAAATCACTAGAAGCCATGGACAGAACATTACAAGAATTGCGAAAAAACTCTGAAATAATGGGAGGAGCTCTACTCATACTCTCAGGAGATTTTCGACAAACACTTCCAGTTATTCCCAAGTCAACACCAGCAGACGAGATCAATGCATGCTTAAAAAAGTCACATCTCTGGCCAGAAGTACAAATACTGCAATTAACAAAAAACATGAGGGTTGAATTATCAAAAGATGAAACAACAGCACATTTTGCTAAAATGCTTTTACAAATAGGCGAAGGTACATATCCTACTGACCAAACGACCGGTCTCATTGAACTCAATAGTGATTTCTGTAACATAGCCACTACTGAAAACGAACTAATCGACAAAATTTATCCAAATATTATTCAGAACTATACCAACGTAGAGTGGTTATTTCAAAGAGCAATTTTGGCCACTAAAAATAATATTGTTGACGATATCAATTTTAATATTCTAAAGAAAATACCTGGTGAAGAAAAAGTATATAAATCGATCGACACGATGGTAACCATTGAAGAAAGTGTCAACTTCCCTACTGAATTTCTAAACTCTTTACAAGTACCAGGAATGCCATTACACTGCCTTCGTCTGAAAATTGGATCTCCAATCATACTACTTAGAAATCTCAACTCCCCAAAACTATGTAATGGAACGAGGATGATCGTAAAACAGCTATCGAATAATATCATTGAAGCTGAACTTATTTCTGGAAAGAACAAAGGACACACAGTATTTATACCTAGAATACCACTGATCTCTTCTGAATTGCCATTTCAATTTAAAAGATTGCAGTTTCCAATTAAATTAGCCTTTAGTTTTACAATTAACAAAGCGCAAGGGCAAACTTTAAAATATTGTGGCATCAACCTCAAAGAATCCTGCTTCTCTCACGGTCAGCTTTATGTAGCTTGCTCAAGAGTAGGAAATTCGAAAAATTTATATATATATACCCCGGACAATAAAATGAAAAATGTTGTTTATAAACAAGTAGTATAAATAATGAGAAAATGTAAATACATGTAAATATATATGTTTAAATATACATGTAAATATATATGTCCATGATAATGTAAATACATGTAAATATATATGTTTTCAATATATATATATTTTTTACTTTTTACGTCATAGTTTATTTTTTTATTTCAACTACCACGTAACCTCATATCAACTCCCGAGCGAAGCCGGGTATTACAGCTAGTTATTAAATAAATAAAAATGTATTTATCTCACACAACTCACAGATTTATTGTACGTATGATTCAAATAAGCAAATATAATGGTTATTTAAGATAACAAGTAACATGTACATTGCGAGGTAATATTGGTGTCATCTGTTTGGTTTTTATAACTCTGTCTCTTAAACTACAGTCCATCAAATCTAAGAAGTACCGTTTGACGTTTCACTGTTTTCTATTAAATTAGCTATACATATGGAGGCGTAATTCACAATATTTTTATTAGCTTTCCTGTGAAATAATTGAACTATGAAGCTATTTTTATTTTAACATAACATAAACAATTTTCATACAAAAAATAAAATTCTAAATGTACTACGTTTAGAACTGTCAAACGGTACTTCTTAGATTTGATGGACTGTGGGGGTAACCTGTAACTTCATAACATAGCGCTCACGCCTGTAGGCTGAGAGCGGCGGTGTCGCAGCGGTACAGGCCTCGTCTTAGAAATACAAGGTCGCGGGTTCGATTCCCAGTCGTGTCCACACATCTTTGTGTGAATTGTTACATAGCCGGTGCTCAATATTGGTGAAGGAAAACATCGTGAGGAACCGGCATGTCTAAGAACTAATCATTCGAGGATATGTGACATCCACCAACCCGCACTTGGCCAGCGTGTGTGGATTAAGGCCTAAACTCTCTCAACTCGTAAGATAGTTGAGAGAAGACCCGTGCCCAGCAGTGGGGCACTAAACAAGGGTTAAAGTGAGGCAGAGTTGAATGTTATCTGTATGTCACGGAATACGCCGGCGAACCTGTTGTCTATTCATTAAAAACGCTTGGAATTTAGTCGCTCTAATTCAACAAACTAAGCAAACAAAATGTATTAGATATAAGTAGGTACTTCATTTGACAAAGAAAAAAGCCTACTGAGTTTTTTGTCAGTGTTTCTCAGTAGTTGCCAGTCATTCACTGCACGGTAGGAAAAGAAATTGGACTATTTTTATGTAGACTCGCGTCTCAAAGCGTTTTCATTCATTCATTCATTCATTCGGTCAAACTTCGCGCTGTAACTGATTTTAACCCACTACAGCCTAAAAATAATTGAAAAAAAATATCTCTCAAAATTACCTGAAACCTAAGCTCCCCAGTGGGAGGCTCCGCGTACCGGATGCCTCTGTAGGCCTGGAACTTAAGTCCTCGCCGGGATTCCATCCATGAGCCTCGGAACACGCCAGATTTGCTGCGAACCACCGGCTCCTCGTTAGCTAAGGGGAAAAATCACTAAAATAGATATATTTATGTATACTTACCAAAGTAATTCTTATTTACTCAAAAAATTCCTACTTTCTATCCTATCCCATCCTTTCCAATCCTGTCCTTCTTTTAATATTATAAACGCGAATGTTTGTAGGGATGTGCGTGTGGATGTATGGAAGGATTTTTGTTACTCTTTCACGCAAAAATTACTGGACGGATTTGGATGAAAAGTTGAATTTGTCACAGAGATAGATTATAGTCTGGAATAGGAAATGGCTAATTTTTATCCTAATAACAGATCAGTGCGACGGATGCTATAATTCAAATATGAAAAATTAAAAATTAATAACCCCTAATGTTGAATTTTTTTAACCAAGGACACTCCTGGCTACTTCACCTTTCAACCAAAAAAAGTAAATCAAAATTGGTTGATCCGTTTAAGAGCTACGATGCCACAGACACCCTGTCGGTTTTGCGTCGGAAGTTAATAAAATCATTTCAGATCATCTGAAGCTGTCCGCTCTGGTATACCCGTATAGTGGGTACTCATTGGGAGTCCTGTGGAAACGGGTGAAGGGATCATAAGGATCATAAAGGATCTCCCCTGGTAAAAAAACACCAGAGGTATTACTCGCGAGTTGTTATAGTGAACTATAATATTTACATTTGCAGGCGCTGCTGTTGTCCACCGCCACCGCTGCTATCAGCACACACAGATACACACACAACCTCATGTTGCGACAGTCACAACGCGACTGAAACTATTCACCAACGTTTTCTTTATATATTAGTTATCGAGCTCTTGTTTACATTTTCCTTATGTTATACTAATTTTATATTGAGACAGGCGGAAGCACGCAGTTAGGCTGGTCATACACGAGCAGCTTAAAGCCCCATACCCACGGCGACTTTCTGTAGCGATGCCGTCGCGCGTTCACACCGATACGCTTGCGATGTGATCGCTAGCAGTTTGCTCTCGCCCATCACAGCACGGCTCAGACGCAAATTCAGATGTAAAAGCGATGTTGTCGCGCTTTTGTAGAGAGCTACGTCTGCGTTGCTCTGATGCTCAGTTCTCCACTCACGCGTCACCCGTCCTCACCCCGATGTCGTCCGATAGGGTCGTGCGTTTGCATCGATACAATCGCGATGCTGCATGCTGTAGCGCGTTGGCATCGCTTCTGTAGTGCGTTGCAAATGCGACAAACGCGCGTTCGTAGCGATGCTGTTGCGCGTTTCGTAATCGCGCGATGGCATCGCTGCTAAAGTCGTCGAGGGTGAGAGGCCTAAAGACGTCAGGATCGACTGCTTCAGAATTGCTAAACGAACAGTTTTAGTATAAGTACATGTTTCTTAAGTGGTATATAAATATATTTTTTTAATCTTTATTTATTTAAGGGGAGTCTTCAGTATTGAAGATGTGACCCTTATGATTGATTACAAAATAAAATAAATACAAAATAGAATAAACTTAAGTAAACTAATCATCATTTTGTGGCTGAGACCGAAGTTTCAGGCACAAAGACAGAAATTTGTACATCATCCTGGCTTCATCCGAGGACGGAAGACAGGATGCTGTTATAAAAACCAACATTATAATCATCAGCACTACCATAAGCTTGACGTCTCTGAGACCGGACGAGACTACATTCAGCTAAAACATGTTGGACATCTTCTATAACTCCACACGTACTACAATTGGATGAATCAACTTTTCTCATCATAAATCAAAAATTTTGAGAGGGATTGTCCTAAGTGGTATATTATACCGATCTTGTTGCAACCGGTGCAAATTTCATTGCTTTCAAACGATTTTACGATAATTATTACTGGAATCAGCTTGAATAGGATCACAGGAAGATTACATTACCTCTGTAGCTCCGTGAACGCTTATGCAATCCAGAGAGGTAACGTCTCGTCGCCAGACTTCTTGGAAACTTGCTTTACGCCAGTTTCACTAGTTGCTGGAATTCGCGAATTTTGCTTTTGTAACTTGACATAAAGTAAGAATGAAACAAAACGTGTAAATAAGCTATTAGAAACTTATCAGCAACATAAAAAAAAAACAACAAATAAAATAAAATAAAAAATTGTAAAAATGCGCTTTACGAGGTTCCCACCCCCGCGTATTTTAGTTATAGCGCAAAATCATAAACCTCTTTTTGCGAAACGGGATAAATACTATGCAATATCCTTTACCGGGTCTTAAACTATCTCCATTCCATATTTCATTTATTTTTGACTAAGAAAAAATATTTTATCTAAAATTATTACGCGTACAGTACCTAATATATGATGCGATGCGCCCGCGTTATCTGGATTATAGAAAAGTACTGTACGGTTAGTATATTTCACACTTCAACCCTTTTTTTAGTGTCCCACAGCTGGGCACGGATCTTCTCTAAACTATTTTATGAGTTGCGAGAGTTTAGGCCTTAATTCATACACGCTGGCCAATTGCGGGTTCGTGGATGTCACATGTCCTCGAATGATTAGTTCTTGGACACGCTGGTTTCCTCACGATGTTTTTCCTTAACCGATATTGAGCAGCGGAGATGTTACAATTCACACAAACGTGTGGGCATGACTGGGAATCGAACCCGCGACCTTATATTTCTAAGGCGAGGCTCGTACCGCAGCGCACGTGATTATGTGCTAATTAGCGCGCTGCTAATTAGCATAATTATTCACGCTTAATGCAAATTATTGTATCACGCTAAAACGTTGCCAATTGAAAAAAAATACTTGGATATTATTCATGGAATATAATATATTAAATTACCCCTTAAATTTTAAAGACTTAATTTATTAACACCTTGTGAACATAGAGGTACAAATAATCTTATAAATATATAAAAGAAGAAACTGACTGACTGACTGACTGATTGACATATCAACGCAGAGCCCAAACCGCTGGGTCTGGAGACTCCAAATTTGGCACATAGGTTCCTTATGGAGTCTAGGGGTGCACTAAGAAAGGTTTCACCAATAACAAATAAAAAAAATATGATAAAGGGTTCATAAAGATCTGTCACTTAGTTATATTTTATCCTAACACCACGCGGGCGTAGCCGCGGGCGGAAGCTAGTACATCAATAAAAGATCAATAACAAATAATAATTATTTTAACAGGTGCAAAGTTATTTACAAATCTAATTATTAAATCACATTAAAAAAAATTAATAATGGACGTTATGGGTACAATACTAAGTTGCATGGTAGTGCATTAGCCAAGTTCATTTACACGTCTGATAATTTATTGGATAAAGTTCCTCCCACACTTTACGGCGGTTTTCGAATAAGTTTTTATGTACAGAAAACTGCTTGTCGATGCGCAGGTAGCGTCGTTCTGTTGGAGTCATGCGAGGCCACTGCATGTCTTTCAGTTCAGGAGTGTCCTCGTGGGGGTTAGGGTCTCTGCGGAATAAAATTGATGTAAATAATAAATACCATGGAATTTCATTTGGTTTCTCTAAACGTAAATAATTAATAGCTTTTGTAATAAAATGTCCTGGCAGCATACTTGAATTAAAATGTATGAAGCATCCGAAGTGTTTTAATTATTTTTTATATTTTATCAAAGGGGCCCACAATATACGATTATGTAGCATTTACAATGAACCTAGCATGTATTGTAATTTTTAAATTTGAGAACATCTAAAATTTACCAATCAATTTGACTGCATTAACTTTCTATTCTCAACTTTTAAAATATTTGAAGCAATAGCAGGGGGTTTGTAAAATCTCACATTTGTATAACTTGCTTTTTACTAATTTAATTTTAAGTGTGTTACATACCCAAATCTAGCAAAGTTGAACCAGATAGCTGTCATCTTGTCGACCATCTGTGAGTCAAGAGAATCCGACGGAGGGTTAGAGGGGAAGCTGTAGCTAATGTTGAACAGGTAGATCATTTCGTCGTGGTGGACCGCAGCTAGTAAACAATGAGTTAAAAGGTCTGTTTAAAAATATATTTCTGTGAACAGTTTAAAGATGGACATCACACATTTCATGGTGGTATTCTGTAAGGAAAATTTAACACATTTTTCTTAAATGAAAATTGTCAAATAAGTTTTGCTGCTACTTCTTTGGTGGATTACTTGCCGTGGATACATACCTACTGGCTTGTTTGTGACGGGGCTTACGTAGTGACTGTAGTTGCCGACGTAGCTGAACTCGTAGTAGTACACTGGCTGCGATGAGTGTATGCTCATTAAGTTGGCGAGTCTAAACAAAATTACAAAACACCTATTGTAAGTAACTGATTTCTCTAATCGAGTATATATATACACATGTAACCATTAATAATTGTAACTTATAGCTTGATGCGTAATATTTGAATAACCTATAACGTTAAGCAACTTAAGCAACAGAGAAAGGATAAATGAAAAAACTATACAAACGGTTGGATGGCACAAAGAAAGACGTTATGTAACAACAGTTTGAAGATGATACATAAAGGAAGACATTGCGTGGCATTGTGTGATCAAAAAATATCCACTGTCACATCGATAGTAAACATTTATATTAAATAATTTAATTAATAATTTTTACATTTTGCTTTGAGTAAATTATTGAAAAATGACCTTTGAACTCCCATTCCAATAATAGCATCTGAATACAGATCCCCCAGTCCAACCGCAGTAGCATTACTAATATCATTTCCTTTAAGGTACGCTTCCTTCAGTCTGTCTGACTGCTTGCTTGTGTTGGGGCCATTCAAGTAGAAGGAGATGGGAGCAATGTGGTGCCAGTTATCGTGCATCTCTTTGTATAAAGTCTCGTTGTTTAAGACATCTGCAGGAAAAAACTTCATTAGTCCAAAGACAGAATCTTCAAGAAATATGGTTGCAAGAGCGACTGTCTTTTAAGAAGTCTAAATGTCTAATTGGCTTGTTAAATCTAAATAAGAAGAATATACTTAAGAATAAGCTAGTGAAACTGGCACACAGTGAAATTAAAGTTTTGTTAGTATCATCGAATTATAAAGTAGCAGTTGCAATATCGCTAGTGCAGTTGCTTAAATAAAAATAGTAAGTTTCTCATGATACTTACCAAAAGCCTTCCAAAAGAACTCCTCTTTCGTCTGGCTGATAATGTATGGCACTTCATACAGCTCACCGTTGCAAATAGATTCAATAGGAGGTTTGGTTAGGAACCTTTCTTGTCCAAAATCATTTTCTACTATAGGCACCCATAGAAGGACGGGGTCATAACCAAATTCCTGCATGAACGTAAAAAGTTTGCATGTATAAAAAGAGGAAAGGCTGAAATACTTAACACATCTATCCACCATCGGTTGAATTAAGAAAAATAAGTAGTATATGCACTTACAAACATCTGATCCAACGAGTCTCCAAGCTCTTTAGAACTTTTAGTCTTCAAACAATCAATAATAGCCTTTGAACTGTCAGTGGGACAGTTAAGCACCTTCGCTTGTCTGACGGCAAGGTGGCGTTGGTGTGTTGGTGCTGCGATTTGTGATATTGGTGATCCCGACATTGATATACCACGGTGGAATAAACCTGATTAAAACGGTCTGGTTAACACGTAAATTATTGATGTAGATTTTGTAAGAAACAGCAAGCATAATTTTTTATGACTACATTAAAATATTGGCCTGGCACAGTATTATTGATAGCATATCTTGTGTTGTTTCCTCGGTTGGTTCAACTTGGCGGCAACACTGTCGAGCGCCATTTACTTCATCATATTTTCAATTTACATTAATCGACTCTTCTAAGATTTTGGGTTTTACTGTGTTAACAAATTAGTATTTAAGTATACCTTTAGACATAGGCGAGACCATATGCAGCATGACACTGAAGGATCCTGCGCTGTACCCCGTCAGTGTCACTTGCTGCGGGTCCCCTCCAAACGCTTCGATGTTTCGTTGCACCCAGTGCAGCGCCACCACCTGGTCCTTGAACCCGTTGTTGCCAGGAGCGTACTTATCGCCCGTGCTTATAAAACCTAAGAGAGATAAGATCAAATTAACAAAAACAAGTTATTTCAGACGTGCGATATAATGGAAACATTAAAATTTAAATATTTATGTAATTTATTTTATTTAAGATGTGTACAAAAAAAATAATTAAAGAAAGTTATTTTTTAGGCATTAATTCTCTAGACGCCCGATAGAGATAAAGTAGGTTTATAATTCGTTCTGTCTTTATGTGTCATCTTGATATTAATACTAGTGTGGCGAAAAGCCCACGTCAACTGTCAACGAACAATCTGCTGCGGCGCTGACTTTCTGGCTCATTATCAACTGCTGCCGGACTGCCGCAACCAGCGGCTCATTGATGGGTCGACGTCGCTCTCAGCACCGGCTACTATTGCTGTGATCGAGCAAGCCAGCGTCAAAACAATTATTACCGACGATTCACCCTTCTCAAAAATCCTTTTAGGATTCCCTGACATTGTGCGACCGCCGGGCCTTCCCAGGAGTACTAAGCACTCCACGGTGCATCACATCGTGACCACCGAGGGACCTCCCGTTTCTTGTCGCCCACGACGACTCGCGCCTCTAAAACTTCAAGCTGCAAAGAAGGAGTTTGAGGAAATGGTACGAGATGGCACAGCACGGCCTTCTGACAGCTCTTGGTCTTCTCCACTGCACTTGGCAAAGAAGAAGGACAACAATTGGCGTCCGTGCGGTGACTACCGCGCCTTGAACGCCCGTACTGTCCCGGACCGCTATCCTGTGCGTCATATCGGGGACTTTAACAACAACATTGCTGGCTGCAGCATTTTCAGCGTGTTGGACTTGGTGAAGGCGTACCAACAGATTCCAGTTGCTGAAAATGACATTTGCAAGACGGCAATCACTACACCATTTGGCCTTTATGAGTTCCCGTATATGACGTTTGGGTTACGCAATGCGGGGCAGACCTTTCAGCGATTTATTGATGAAGTTACCCGCGACCTTGACTTTTGTTTTACATTTACATTGCCTTTACATTTTATTTCACTTGTAAACTGTTATTTTTCTTTGACGTCGGTTTCCTCCTCTCCGTGGGGGGGTGGTGTGGCGAAAAGCCCACGTCAACTGTCAACGAACAATCGAGTAATTATGTGACAACACTAGTGTGTTGTCACATCACTAAAGGAAAATTAACGGTTGCGAAGTTTTGACCAAACCTTTGTTCATTATTATTGCTCCCGCGCCTTTGGCTTAGCCGGTTGAGCTTAATATATCACAGCAATCTATGTGTTACGCCTCGATCACATAATTATGTACAACACGTGAATAAGACACTGTAAATAACATCTACCTGCTACATTGTATTATTGTATTAACACCAGTGCTCTCGTGACAATATAGTGCTTACATATGTGTGGTGGTTTCATTCCGTAATGCACCCCATGGTGGTGGTGCTATACCCCCGCACCTATAAATGGTGACCCCTCTCGCGAACGCGCCTTATAGCGGGTGCCCCGAGAGCATTACGATGCAGTGACGCAGTCCTCTTCGCTATCCAAAAAGACGTCGGAGGCGCCCTTCATGCATGTTGCGTGCCTCGCACCAAGCACGAGGTCGATACACAGTCTTTCATCAGTGCATGCTGCCTTTGGATTTGGTGAGATCCATCCAACTTACTAACTAGCATCGCGTGCTACCGAAACCCATTCTGCACGAGCTTACTACCGGACCCTCTGCTGCACGAGCTTACTACCGGACCCTCTGCTGCACGAGACCTACTGTACAGTGATTTGCGTGACGTACTGTAATTGCACGATGCACTAACAATTCAATAAATTGAGGTGGCAGGTACTATCAACCTATTTCAAACCTGCCTATCTTATGGGTTATTTTGGCTTGCTGCTGTCTGCACCGTTACTAGTGCTTACCTTACGTCACGAACCTATAGTTACAAAACTTTCGTTGTGCTAATTTACTACTGACTTCCTATTCGTTGATGCAAAAGGGACGGGTAATAGCTGTGATCATCCTGTGCATTGGATTTTGTCTCAAAAGTGGATAAGTTTAAACTGTGCTGATAGTACTTATTTTATTAAAGTTTGAGTTTAAGTTTTATCTAAACAAATGTTAACTTTAGGTTGTAATTTTTTGTTTATTTAAATGAAAGTTATATAATTGCAAGCTCATAAATGCAAGTATATACAACTTGGTTATTTGAACTTGTTCCTTTGTTTCTGTAAGTAAATATTTTATTAGGTAGGTACATGTTTAATCTTATGCCTTACTTTAATAACTTTTATTTCGCATAATACTTTTATTTGTTTTGTGTGTATAAATTATTCCTTTTGTGTGTTTTCTACTGTGTTTCTTTTACCATGTCGGCCGAGGAACTGCAAAAACAAGTAAGGGAACTAACACAACAGCTCGCTCACCTCCGCTCACAGGAGCACAGCATCAGCGCTGTCTCCATTAAGCTATCTGATTTCTGGCAGGACAAACCAGCAATATGGTTTGCACAAGCAGAGGCACAATTTGATATTGCTGGAATCACACAAGATTCTACTAAATATGGACATGTCTTAGCAAAATTGGATGCCCGCCTAGCAGATGAGGTGGAAGATATAATCACCAACCCTCCGGCCAAGGATAAATATTCAACGCTAAAGCAAGAGTTGATAAAACGGCTGAGCATTTCCCGGGAGCAAAGAATCCGGCAGTTACTAAGTGAGCAACAGTGTGGTGACAGGAAGCCATCATCGTTCCTGCGCCACCTCACTTCACTGGCTGGCAAGACTGACGGCAACGAAGACAGCATCATCCGTGAGCTTTGGATGCGGCGTTTGCCTCATGAGGTTCAACGCATCCTCTTGGCACAAGCTGACCTGTCCCTTCAAAAGCTCGCGGAAATCGCTGATGCCATTGTGGACACGCCCCGGACTTCTGCCAACGTTCACGCCACCTCCGCCGCCGCCAGCAGCGCCCCTGCTTCGGACCTGGATAAGCTCACGTACGCTGTTGCTGAATTATCAAAAAGAGTTGATGCTCTCAGCAATAGACGCGAGCGCTCACGTTCTCCGGAATACAGGTCGGCCTCGCGCTCCTCATCGCGGTCTTCTGCGGTACCACGTCAAGACCGTTTCTGCTGGTACCACCGACGTTTCGGGACCAGAGCCGCGAAATGCATCTCCCCTTGCATGTGGCTACAGGGAAAAGCCACGAGCAATCAGTAGAGGCGGCCTCCGATTGCAACCAACGCAGCCGCCGCATTTTCATATCCGACTCCGTAACCAAGGTTAGATTCTTGGTGGATACGGGGTCGGACTTGTGTTGCTACCCACGTAACCTACTCAAGGGCCACACTACGCCGTCCAGCTTCGACGTTCGCGCCGCCAACGGGACACCGATAAAAACATACGGCCTTGTTCTACTCTCATTAAATTTAGGTCTACGGCGCGAGTTCCGCTGGAACTTCATTGTGGCGGACGTCAGCTTGCCTATCATCGGCGCTGACTTTCTGGCTCATTATCAACTGCTGCCGGACTGCCGCAACCAGCGGCTCATTGATGGGTCGACGTCGCTCTCAGCACCGGCTACTATTGCTGTGATCGAGCAAGCCAGCGTCAAAACAATTATTACCGACGATTCACCCTTCTCAAAAATCCTTTTAGGATTCCCTGACATTGTGCGACCGCCGGGCCTTCCCAGGAGTACTAAGCACTCCACGGTGCATCACATCGTGACCACCGAGGGACCTCCCGTTTCTTGTCGCCCACGACGACTCGCGCCTCTAAAACTTCAAGCTGCAAAGAAGGAGTTTGAGGAAATGGTACGAGATGGCACAGCACGGCCTTCTGACAGCTCTTGGTCTTCTCCACTGCACTTGGCAAAGAAGAAGGACAACAATTGGCGTCCGTGCGGTGACTACCGCGCCTTGAACGCCCGTACTGTCCCGGACCGCTATCCTGTGCGTCATATCGGGGACTTTAACAACAACATTGCTGGCTGCAGCATTTTCAGCGTGTTGGACTTGGTGAAGGCGTACCAACAGATTCCAGTTGCTGAAAATGACATTTGCAAGACGGCAATCACTACACCATTTGGCCTTTATGAGTTCCCGTATATGACGTTTGGGTTACGCAATGCGGGGCAGACCTTTCAGCGATTTATTGATGAAGTTACCCGCGACCTTGACTTTTGTTTTACATTTACATTGCCTTTACATTTTATTTCACTTGTAAACTGTTATTTTTCTTTGACGTCGGTTTCCTCCTCTCCGTGGGGGGGTGGTGTGGCGAAAAGCCCACGTCAACTGTCAACGAACAATCGAGTAATTATGTGACAACACTAGTGTGTTGTCACATCACTAAAGGAAAATTAACGGTTGCGAAGTTTTGACCAAACCTTTGTTCATTATTATTGCTCCCGCGCCTTTGGCTTAGCCGGTTGAGCTTAATATATCACAGCAATCTATGTGTTACGCCTCGATCACATAATTATGTACAACACGTGAATAAGACACTGTAAATAACATCTACCTGCTACATTGTATTATTGTATTAACACCAGTGCTCTCGTGACAATATAGTGCTTACATATGTGTGGTGGTTTCATTCCGTAATGCACCCCATGGTGGTGGTGCTATACCCCCGCACCTATACTAGTAAGATAGAGACAATGAATAAGACCGTATGTCTTTAACTTACAAATCAAGAATTTAACATAAACGGCAATTACAGCCAGTGGCATTCATTAAAGTCAGTGCCTCATATTAAAAGAAGTAGTGATATATAAAAAAAGACTACTTTAGAGCCAAATGTCAACACAATAAAACAAAATTTTAAATGTAACGTTACCCCTGACTTAGCTAAGACCTAATTCGATCAAATCTAGTGTCAAATAAAGAAAACTACTTCAAAATTGTTTGAGCGTTTTGAAAAACCTACATGTACACAAATACACACGTCAGACTTATAATTATAACATCCCTCGTTTTGGTTTTAGTATTCTAAAAATAATAAGGAAGCACAAAGCGAACTTAAATAAGCATAATTAACATACCAAGTGATCCTAGTCGATAATTAATAGTGACCAACACGATACGTCTGTCCATCAAGTGACTTGGTCCAGCTATATCACTGCGTCCTGATACTGAGTAGAACCCGCCCGGGTGAAGAAATATTACTACCGGTAGCTTTTCCCCTCTGTGACAATAATATACATATAATAATATAGTAAAACATAAACCAATGCTAGTGAGACAATTTTAGAAAATAAAAATATACTTGAACAAGTAAAAAAAATAGCGAACTTGGCGGGTACTCTTTCGTGCGTCCAATGCCTTACATTTTTATAGAATAGAAAACTACTAATATTATAAACACGAAAGTTTGTAAGAATGTATGGATGTTTGTTACTCTTTTACGCAAAAACTACTGGACCGAATTGTATGAAATTTAGTATAGAAATAGATTATAGTCTGGATTAACACTTTTTATCCCAATAAGTGCCACGCCGGTATTAACTGAACGTGTAGGTAGAGGTGTATGTCATTATTATTATTTATTATTATTAGTGTCCTGTAACGTCCTGAGTCGAGGTTCGTCTCCACATGGGGAGCCTTCATGGCAATTGAAACAGTACTTGATCGGTTCGATCGTCCTCGGATGGTTCACCGAAGTAGTCCAGTGAACCAATAAAGGCCTTTCCGGCTAATTGGGTTAGGCCATCCGCAAAAAAAAAAAAAACAAAGAAAAGGCTCCGCAGTAGGCTCGCCTCTACGTATGGGGCCTAAACATAGTAGGAGTAGGAGTCTATGTATGAACTACCTTCTTTCTGCCGGTGTATACACATTGATCCGTAGACAGTCCTCATCAACAGGATAGTTGTCATAGACCGGCTGCGGACACGCTGGACCCTCGGACCTCGCGTCAACCTCTGAGGTGTAGTTTTTTATGGCGACCGGAGGCTGTGGAAGAACTGGTTACTTAGAATAATGCATATATAAATAGTATAATAGGCTAGACTGGTACGCAGGAAATATCATAAAAATAGATTTTATTTCGAACACAGGATTCGTATCAAGATTATAAGCGTTCCTGTGAAGTTATAGAAGCGTTCCAGTAACCATATAGAAGATGTAAACCTATAGAAGAGCTCCAGTAAAGAAGATGTATCCAGTGCAGAAAGAAGACGGAGACGTGTCCAGGGCCAGAACGAGCGGTGCACGGGGAATCCCGGCCCGTGGTATCCAGGATATAACCCGGTCCATCATCATCACAATATTACAATGTTTTTGTACTTGTATTTTTCACAATTGGGTGCACTCTCATGGTCAAATTCACCTCCGCTTCAACTGAGCTCTATAAACAACACTATTATTAACTTACTAGCTTTCCGCCGCGGCTGCGCCCGCGTTAACTACATATCATGCCTAGCAGTAGCCTTCCTCAATAAATGGGCTATCTAACAGTGCAAGGATTTTTCAAATTGGACCTGTAGTTTCCGAGATTAGCCCGTTCAAACAAACAAACTCTTCAGCTTTATAATATTAGTATAGATTGTTGTGAACATTGAAACGAAAAACTTATCTATACAAAATTACCTGAAACCTGAGCTCCCCAGTGGGAGGCTCCGCGTACCGGATACCTCTGTAAGCCTGGAACTTCAGTCCTCGACGGGATTCCATCCATGAGCCTCGGAACACGCCAGATATGCTGCGGACTACTGGCTCTTTGTTGGCTAGGGGGAGAAATCATGGTGTTTATTGATAAAAGTACATAGTAATTGAGATGGTGAAAACCATAGGACTGCTGTGAAACTGAGACCAAGAACTTGATTTGGGAGATAGGACGTCGCTTTGGGAAATAAGACATATTATTTTCATTTGCTGTTTATAAATATGATCGAACCCACGACCTATTTTTAACAGACTTCAAAAGGTTCTTTTAAGGTCGGTTCATATCTGACGGAAGATGCGTCGCTATCGGTCGCGTAACACCAGAACAGACAAATATATGTATAGCAAAACATTCAAACTTTCACACACAGATGGTGCGTTAGTGCGTCGTGTACAATGCGATACAATAGGTAAGTAGATGACATGCTCGACGCATATTCCGTCAGATGTGAACCGACCCTTACACTACCAAATCGGCAATAGCGTGTCTAGCAGTCACTGTAGCATATATACGCTTACAACACCAGAGGCATTCACGCGTTACCGACTTTTTAAATGTTGAAAATGTAGTGAAATGTAATATTTACATTTGCAGGCACTGCTGTTGTCCACCGCCACCGCTGCTATCAGCACACAGAGATACACACACAACCTCATGTTGCGACAGTCACAACGCGACTGAAACTATTCACTGATGTTTTCTTTATATAATCTTCTTTTCTATGTGTCATTCTACAGCAAACCTGCCTGATGCATCCGATGAGTACTAGTCATATGTAAAAATAAGTATTTTTCTAACCATTTGAATAAAAAAAAATTGATTATCGTTCCTGACTGTTTTAAGCAGGCAGTGTATCAGTATGAGTCTTTATTTTACCCAGTTAGTGGTCATCACCCCGAACGGCCTGGCTGCGTAATGATCTGCCGTGGTTACTGACCACCGATCAGACAACGCTGCGCTGCCAAGCGGCCTTGTCGTGTTCCAGTAACACCATTTAAGAGGGTGGGACCGAATCGTTGCTCCTTTATGCTTACTAACCATATGAAGCCTCATTCTATTCATGTGTTCCGGTGCGATGTCTGGTGACACCATACAGAGAGGGTGGGTCGGAATTGTTGCTCCTTTAAGGTTTCCTTGGAGGCGCATTCCACTGCTACATTCTGACCTATAATCATTCGTAATCACGAGTGAGTCGGTATACTAGTCTGGCGCGTTCCATCGTAGACTACGTCATTGTTTAACATCAGGCAAGTTGTACTCAAGTGCAAACTTATAGCAAAAAAAATGAATACCTGAGATCTTTATAGAAGCCTGGCGGGTCAGGAAGGGCCACGCCCAATGTCACCGCTGCCTACAGTTCAAGCACTGCTATCACAACTGTTCTGCTTGTGTGTGGTGAGGGGGGAGTACCGCGTCACCGCGTCTGGGACTGTTCGCGGCCGCTCACCGGGTAACATTACATTATTTTTATCTTTAGCAGTTGACAGGCCGGTGGGGCGTGGTCGGTAAGATACTTGCTTTTCGTACCGCAGGTCGTGGGTTCGATTCCCACCCAAGTCAGACATTTGTGTGATGAACACGTTTGTTTGTCTTGAGTCTCGGTGTAATTATCTATATATATGTATGTATTTACAAAATAAAAGTATTTTAAGTAGTAGATATATTACCAGTTATCTAGTTTCCATAGTACAAGCTCTGCTTAGTTTGAAATTCCGTAAATTGGCCTACAGTTCCCAAGGATCTGTAGGCCAATTTACGGAATTGCTTGACGCGCCGATCAAGTTACGGTGCAGTTACATTTAACTTCTCAGTGCAAAATCGTATTCTTGTAATTGTCATATACAACATATATAGGCCGACCGTTTAACTCGCGTATCGCCTATCGCCAAGGTACTGACTCCTCAAGCTGCACAGACAGTGATGATGATTCAAGCGGTATGGATATTAGTGACGAATAGTCTTACATGACTTTTCTGTGGTTAAATAGTTCTTGAGATTTAATTAATGTTTTCTGACTTTGTACCTCAGATGGCGATACGCGAGTTAAACGGTCGGCCTATACACGCTAAAGCGCTCGCGTGACGTGACCTTGACTCGAACGTATCTGACAGCGGTTGTCAAAATTGTTTTAATCAAAACTTTACTGCAACTGAACTGCAACAGAACTTATCTAATTACGCACTACAGATGGCCGTGTGTGTTAATGATAAAAGTATTTTTTATCTTCTTTAGACTATTGGGTTCCAATGAACTAACTGACACGTATCCGCTAAATGTTGTAGGGTGGGTTCAATCCCTTAAGTCCTTTCATTTATATTCCACTTTTGGGTAACAAACGTTCTGATGACATCCATGCAAACATCTTCGTTCTTGAAATTAATAGAAGAAGGAAGGATAAAATGTAAACTTGAGAATAATTATTTTAGAAGTACAAAGTATTTCCCGCTGTAGAAATATTCTTAGTTTAACCTGGACGTTATCTAGTTTCCAGGAATGATTCATACGAATCCCATTTTGAGTCATTCCCACACAACAGGTAAGAATTATTACATACTGTCTGCTCAAGCGAACTTTGCACCGCGCATTTCTCACCTTGTAAACCTTTCTTGGAGCAGCGGTGTCGCAGCGGTCAGCCTCGCCTATGAAATATAAGGTCGCAGGTTCGAGTCCCGGTCGTCTCCACACATCTTTGTGCGAATTTTTACATCGCCGCTGCTCAATATCGGTGAAGAAAAACATCGTGATGAAATAGAAATTTCTAAGAACTAATCATTCGAAGACATGTGACATCCACCAAGACTAAGGCCTAAACTACCTCAACTCGTTTTATAGTTGAAAGAAGACCTGTGCCCGGCAGTGGGACACTAAAAAGGGTTGAAGTGAAACGTTTGCCTTTTTAAATTCTTTTTTTTTGTTTAAAACATTAGTTAAAAAGAAAATAGAATCGCTAAATAGATTAGCAACAAAAACGTAAAATGGTTTGTATATTTATGAGCAGATTTTTTTTGTGATAGCATTTGAAAACTTTTTTTGTATTGACAACTCTTACTCTGCGATGTCCCTTACTGGACATCGCAGATGCACGTTTATCCTCATGATCGCACAATCATGATCGCGCGAGCTGATAGCAATAGGACGGCGTCTTAGAGTTTAAGTATAACATCTTATTTTCACTTTAAAATTCGTGTTTTTCCTTAAACATTTTAATTTAACTTACCAACCAGAAAACAATCGATAGATAATTCTGAAGCTGTTACATGAAAAGTAAACTTAACTTTACAGTAAATAAGGAAAATGGATTGTTTTTAATGGTAACTATTTTCTAGTACAAAAGAATTTAAACATTCGTATTATTTATGTTGAAAAAACATGATAGCAGGTGTTATCTTTGTTTACAAGTCTGTTGTTTTTGAACTGTTTCGGTTATATATGGGTGACCATAATACCTACAGCGGTGTGTGGCAATATCTCGTACAGAACAACAATATTTCACATCGACCCTGGGCACGGGTCTTCGAGTTGAGAGAGTCGATGCCTTAACCCACAAACGCTGGCCAAGTGTGGAGTAGATGTCACATGTCCTCGAATGATTAGTTCTTAGAAATGCCGGTTTACTAACGATGTTTTCCTTCACACAAAGATGTGTGGGCACCGCGACCTTAAATATTTCAAAGGCGAGGCGAGTTCTGCGCCACCGCTGCTCTCTCTCTCTCTCTCTAGCTATTTCTTTCTCTACAAAAATATTTATAAATTGACAAAATATTGAAATCTTCGACCCAGCAAAGAATCATCTAAATCACATAAGCTTTCCTATTAAAAAAGGGCGCATTAAAATTGGTCCATGCATTGAAATAAAACTACTTTTTAACGGATTTTATCGCGGGTTATTTTAGATTTTAGATCCCGACGTTTCAAAGTCTTTTCACACTTCATGTTCACGGGTGGACTGCGGTATTTGACGTCCAAAAATGTAATATATATTTTCATTTGGTCTATGCACTTAAACGTTGGCTACAAAGTGATATCTACCCTTATACAGTATCAAAGATGGAAAAAAGCGTACTTAGGTGGTTTGGTCATGTGGAGAGGATGGATGACACACGATTGACGAAAGGTATATACGCAGCGGAGGTTAGTGGAAACGTTGTGAGAGGACGCCCTAGGAGGGCATTCGCTGATCTCATCGGCGACGTCCTTCAAAAGGAAGAGGTAGCACTCACAACCGCAGCATGTATGACCAGATGAACATTAGTGAGGCTAAGGAAGTATGTTAAGAACGTAGTAAGTGGCGTTCTATATTCTCTGCCTACCCCCATGGAAAAAGGGGCGTAATTGTATGTATGTATAAAGTATCACTAGTTCATCAATAAGGAAAAGTTTTAGAATACAAAATATCTTGTACTTGTCGAAATACGTTTTCAAATTAATTAATTTTTATTCAAAACATTAGATAAAAAAGAGAGTAAAAAGATAAAATAAATTGAAAATAAAATAGGTAGGTAATGATTTGTGGACTTTTGAAGTGAAAACTTCTTATGCCGCGTTGAACACTTTTTGGTAGGGGAAAATCTTATTTTGGGAGATACCTGTGGCGGATTGGTAGGGAGCCGGCTCCTGCCTGCCACGAGTGCGGCGATGCGATGGACACCGCTCAACATACACTCGAGGTGTGCGGGGCGTGGTCCTCGCAGCGCCGCGCTCTAATGTCCGAGATCGGCACGGACCTCTCCCTCCCGAGCGTGGTCAGCCGTATGCTCGGGAGTGAAGCGGCCTGGAACGCAGTGGTCGCCTTCTGCGTCGAGGTCATGACGCAGAAGGAGACGGCAGAGCGCGTCAGGGAGAACGATCCCTCCGCTGACCCCTGCCGAAGAAGACGGACTGGTCGGAGGCGGCGGGCCTATATTCGCCGTCTCTGACCGGTGGGCGAACTGTGGGGAACGGGCACGGGAAGCCTGAACCCTGCATTGCACTAGTTCGCCACCGTGGAAGTCGTCCCAAAATCTCCGGGGCGCCCACTCCCCCATACCCACACTGGGGGAGAAGGAGGAGCTCGCCAAATTGGCGAGCCGTCACCTGTGGGGTCGCGGTAGTGTCACATCGTGGTTCCCGCGGCCCTGCTGGGTGCACATGCGCCGTTGACGCAGCCGTCACGGAATAAGTGGCGGCTGTTTCTGCGGTTCATGTTCACCAAGGTGAAAGATGGAGCGCTGTGGGTTTAGTGAGTATTGCCCCCGCCCGCGGTGTTGCATAAAGCAACATCGCGGTCGGGGGGGCACCGCTTCTCGGTGCCACGAGTCTCACACACCCCCGCCTTCCCCTAGGGGCGGGACAGTGCGTAAATGCATTCCCACAGCGGAAACAAAAAAAAAAAAAAAAGGGGAAAATCTTATGGGTTCGCGTCACCGACATGCGTATTCACCCACGGAGGAAGGTGAATCAGCCCCCTTAACTACTCCTACTACTGCTACTCTCATCCAGCTCTTACCAGCCACATTGCTGAAATCGTCACTCCATCTAGTTTTAGGGCTAAGAACTATAACTTTAGCTTCTGAATAAAAAACCACCACATACCGTCTAAACTCATTCTTTTAGGCGCTACGTGGCAACAAACATACACCCATCTAACTTATAATACACCGTTTTTTTGTCGGGGGCCAGCGTTCTAAGAGGCTGGCGTTTGAGGCCGTCCCGTGTGGCCCTTGTGCAGTCAGTCATAACGTGAAATTATTTACAACTCATTCAGCAACATAGCGTTCATGCCTGTATTACGAGAAGATGTAAGCAGAGGTAAATATCACCCATATGTTTAGGTGCCATACGTAATAGGGGGTGAGCCTATTGCCGTTCATCGGGCATATATCCAAACTTCTAGCTGCAACTTTTTCTGAAGCCTTATTCTCGACCCGGGAATCAATCCCCTCGCGGTTACTAAGCGAACACGCTTACCCCTGGACCTAGGTAGTTATACAACCAGAACAAGAAAGACTATCCTATACTTGAAACCAGACATCCTTGGACATTACTAATGACTATGTGAAGTCAGAAATTAATTCGCATTATATTTTGATAAGAGATAAGATGTGCTAAATTTTTGCAAAAATTTCGCGCCGTGCATCCCTAGCTGTTATTCTAAACTTATTGACTTATTCTAAAATCTGTTATATGAATAACAATGGGCGGTCTGTTCAAAAGTTAGGGTTGTCTAAGAAAATAAATTGAAAAATAATACTTTTAATTTGTTTTTATATTATTTTTATTAACTGGTTTATTAAAATTTAAACGTCACGATATCAAACGTAGAATTTAAGGCATAATATACACTTTCCGGTTCACCTTGTATATACCGAGTACTCATTACAACAAAGTAAATAAGTCTTTGTGTACTCCACAGTCGTGTGGGAAATCCCTTCATTTTCCTCAATCTTCGTGACAATGAATCATCGCAGCTGCATGAATATTTTGAAGGTGTGTAATGTAACTACTTTAAAAATAAATTATTGTTAAAACTACTTAAAAAACAGACTAATCTAACTGGCTAAGGTAAAAATACGAACCAACTTGAATGTTTTGACAATAACTAACAATCCGCTTTGTCAATTTTGATAGAAATCTAATAAAAGAACCAAATCTAGTAACTGAAATTTTACCAATTGACCAAATGATCTGAAATTTTGGAAGCATCTTTAAATCCAGTGACTTTTTTTTTATTCTGAAATAGGCTTGCGCTTGACTACAAATAGCCTGATATTATGCTATAGTCTACAATGGGATGCTCAATATACCGATTCACTCGAGATTACGAATGATTTTCGGTGAGAAAGTGGCAATGAAACGAAGCTCCATATGGTTCAAAACATGGAAGAAAGACTTTTTAGAAACCATAAAGGAGCAACAATTCCTCGCCACCCTCTCTGCACAGTGTCACCAGACATCGCAGCGGAACACAGCAAGGCCGTGCGGTGGTGCGGCTTTGTCTGGTAGGTGGTCACAACCACAGCCGTACCATTAAATACCAGTTGATTGACAATCCAATAATACGTAGGTATTTAAGGCTCCGTAAAGGTCTTGACTTGGAAAATTCATTTAATATAAATTCAAAATGGTCGCTAAAATAAAATGGCGGATTATAAAGGCTTTTTGTACATTATCAGCCGACGTGGCTCCGGTGCGTAACCTATCTTTATATAATGCCCATCAGTGTGATACATCACTAAATGGCCTATCTAACTGTGTAAGAATTTTTTATATCAGACCAGTAGTTTCTGAGAGCGCGTTCATTCAAATTAAGTCTTAAACTTTTAATACCTGTAAAGAATGATCCGCGAAGCTATTGAAATTAAAAAAACATCCTAATTCTAACAGAGAAAAAGGGTGGAATATACCACCAGCTTGGGACCCAGTGCATAATTATCTTGTACCAAAACCCAAGCAAAATCAACTCAGAATTCAAGACACTGTGAGCTAAGTTTGATTAAAACGGAACGCAACTTAAATAATTGTGATTAATAATATTGGACGTCAAATACTTCGGTATACCTGTGACCATGAAGTCGGAAAAGACTTTGAAATCGCGATAAAATGCGTTATAGAATAGTTTAATTTCAATATGTGATATACGCGTAAATCTAACCAAATACTCATATTAGTATAGATTACAATCAACCCGAAATTTTAAAAGTAAACAGTCTAGGTTTAATTAAATAACTGTTGTTATAAGGAAAATTTGCAATTATTTACTAACACAATTTCCTCATACATGTTGGGTAGGTAGAATAATTAAATACGTAATATGTTATTGATCGATAGTAACTGTTCGGAATGTCCGTGTTACTTAAAAGGTTAATGTCTCTACATTGATAACAACACATTTTAATTGCATAACAACACAGCTTTAAATGAACTGTTTCATTCTGCTTTATATATATGACACACCATTGGAACATTTTTTTAAAACAAAATAAATAAAACTACTTTTTAACCGATTTTATAGCGGTTTATTTTAGATTTTAGATCCCGACGTTTCAAAGTCTTTTCACGGGTGGTTTGTGGTATTTGACGTCCAAAAACACTAATCACAATTTTATTATTGAACACTGAAATTTTGTATTGTCTTAGATTTACGCGAATATCAAATATTGAAATAAAATTACTTTTTAACGGATTTTATCGCGGTTTATTTTAGACTAGTATAGAATTATATTATCTGTACTTTTTAACGGATTTTATCGCGGTTTATTTTAGATTTTAGATCCCGACGTTTCAAAGTCTTTTCAGACTTCATGTTCACGGGTGGACTGAGATATTTGACGTCCAAAAATATTAATCACAATTATTACTGACTACCTTCAAACATTAATATTCAAGTTGCGTTCCGATTTAAGCAAACTGAGCTCACAGTGTCTTGAATTCTGAGTTGATTTTGCTTGGGTTTTGGTACAAGTAAATTAAGCACTGGGTCCCAAGCTGGTGGTATATTCCAACCATTTTCTCTGTTAAAATTAGGATGTTTTTTAATTTCAATAGCTTAATTTACTTGTACCAAAACCCAAGCAAAATCAACTCAGAATTCAAGACACTGTGAGCTCAGTTTGCTTAAATCGGAACGCAACTTGAATATTAATGTTTGAAGGTAGTCAGTAATAATTGTGATTAATATTTTTGGACGTCAAATATCTCAGTCCACCCGTGAACATGAAGTCTGAAAAGACTTTGAAACGTCGGGATCTAAAATCTAAAATAAACCGCGATAAAATCCGTTAAAAAGTAGTTTTATTTCAATGTGTGATATTCGCGTAAATCTAAGACAATACTATATATTATCTGTGTTCATTATGCATAATTTAATAAATAATGATTAGTGTTATCTGTCATAACCTGACCTGTAATGTTTATCTATATATATAAAAATGAAACCCGTTTTCCGTTGTCACGACATCACGCCTGAACGGCTGGACCGATATTGCTAATTCTTTTTTTAAAATATTCCTTTAAGTACGAGGATGGTTCTTACGCAGAGAAAAATTAAAAAAAAAGAAAAGTTAGAAAGCGAAGAAGTGCCGAAAACCGGGTTAGATACCTATCATTTATTATTGGTTATATTCGGTAGGTCTGAGACCCGGTAGATGGCACTGCTTTACCGGGCAGAACGACGTCCGCTAGCTACGAATAAATGAGTTATGTATCGGTAGCTCAAGCTCAAGGGGATAGCATGTTTGCCTCTACTGAGGTCGCGTGTTCAATCCCACGCCTGTCCAAAAAGTGAAGTCAGGAAGTTGGTGGTAATATACCCTTGCCTCGAATAGCACATAAATAAAGCCGTCGGTCCTGCGTCCGATATCTTACCAGTCGTCGTATTCGACCACAACCTAATTTTGATTGGTTGGCGCAAAGATAAGAACTTGAACGAACCAATTAAAACTATCTCTTTTCTTAATCTTCCCCGATAACTCCCCAACTTTTGATGATTACAATTTCATACAATGTTTGAATAATGTGATGTCTAGGGGGTATTTAGTCGGTGTCAAACCCGTAACTAATAAGTTTTACTTATAATAAGAGAGATGTCAAACTATGACGCTTCACCTAATTTAAATCGACAAGTTTTTCACGACTTTTAAACAATCGCGCGATCGAACCAGCAGTACAGTGCGGTAAACCTGGGTACTTTAAACCCGAGACCGAAACCGCTGCGCCATCACTACTATACCGTATCAGTCAGACAGCAATGTCGCGTTAGTTAACTAAGCAATTCGTAGATAGTTCAATATTATGATAAAACAGATAATAATATTATCTATGGTTCCTATTTTCCACAGAGAAGCCAACCAGAGATGTGATGATCTGTAGTTTCTCTTCTACTTAAAAGGCCCTGTTACAACGAAAAGATTAAAAAAACTAAAAGTAGGTAAGAGGTCCCATGTTTAAAATCATAATTGAAAGCGCCTTACCAAGGTTAATGGCAAATCACAAGAAGAAAATAAAATGTTGCTCGTATATTTTTGTGAGGCGAAAATCTCTACTTATTTCGATTTAATAAAAATCATACATAGGAGGCGATTTATTGTAATAAAGCGTCACTCAAAGTCACGCCTTCAAGTATAAATTTTATTTTATTATTAAGTCACCAACCGTCGCAAGAACAGCGACATCAGCATCGGCTTTGAAATTATATACGCGAGTTAGATATTTTTGTGAATTATTAATCTCTGCCACTTTCTTATATATTTAGAATACCTACTAGCGGACCCCGCAGACGTCGTCCTGCCCGGTAAAGCAGTGCCACCTGGGTCCGAAAATAGATTACGACCGATTCTCAGACCTACTGAATATATTTATAAGTTTTCATAATAATCGGTCGAGCCATTTCGGTGAAAATTTGTTCTTTTTTTTAAAAAAAAATATGCGTAAGAACCATCCTCGTACTTCAAGGAGTATTCTAAAAAGAGAATTAGCGAAATCGGTTCAGCCGTTCTCGAGTTATGCGCTTACCAACACATTTTGCGATTCATTTTTATATTATAAGATTTAAGAATGATTCATTTGAGGACAGATGACAAACAAACCCGCGATTGGCCCGCGTGTGTGAATGAAGGCCTTAATTGTTTCAACTCCTAAGTTGGTTGAAGATCATCTCTGTGGGGCTCTACAGGATTATCACTGCCTTTTGCTTTTACAATAATGTACCTAACAAGTTAAGAGCAGGTATCGCATTCAATAAAATGTAGAACTTACACGCGTGCTCGCCTACATTGCGGTGGATCTATATAGAGCTGTTGCTACTGTGTCTAGTTTTAAAAATAGTGTGACTACATTTATTTACTTTAACTTGCCAGATCATTTCTGTTAACTAATTTTGTAACAGGCGCAGGCTTTTCCTTGTGTTTTGAATAGTTAGTATTTGCAATGCAGATCACCGCTTAAATTCTGTCGCTGTCCGTTAGAAAGAAGGAGAAATTTTGAATTCAGTAACTAAGAATTGACAAATGGATCCAATATTATTTCATGGTAGTAAAGTAATCTAAAAGAGATTACTTATTTTTATTTTATAAAAAAATACCAACATTTTCTTTTTTTTGTTATAGATACATTTTTGTTTCAACATAAAAATAACAACTAACTTTTAACAAAAAATTTAATAACCCCCAAGCATTTTTTTTAGTTAAGAGACCATCTGTATCGCTTATTTTTTGTAAACAAAAACCTGCCCTTCGTCTCGGTCAAAGAATTAGCATTGCCATACAACAATGCAAAGCCAGCCTTCTGGGCACATTCCCCTCGATTCAAAGGAATTCTATGACGTTTTATCTATTTTTTTAAATTAGAATTTAATTTTATCTAAATTGTATTTTGTTATATTTAAATTGAAATAAACATACTAAAAATATGTAATAATAAACAAAAACTATAATGAAGTTCTTAAATTCTAGTTAGCGGTATAAACAACTCTATATGATGTCCTTTCTCCAAGCAGTTTCAATTTCCCGTTCTCTCTGGTCCCGCTAGCTCAGTATACCATCACAGTTCTGTCCGCATAGGCCGAGCGCCAGTGCCTCTTAAAAAACTATAAAAAAAATTCGTGACAACTGGCAGAGCGCCAATTAGAAAGTTTTTATATTTTTTTCGTTGTTTTTTTGAAACTTTATTTTTATTCAGAGTTCGTAAATGATATAGTGAGTCGTGCTACTTTCTAGTGTAGTGAATTATTTATAAATAACTGCATTGATTGTATAAACTATGGCGCGAAATTGTTACATATTTTTGGTAAGTAAATTTTTTTATGTTTTAATTATCTATTACTGCGAGGGAGGGAGAGCTTAATAATAATAATAATAATAAATAATTCATTTATTTCGGAATTTGTTCCAACTTGTTAGTAGGTAACATATTTCTTAAAAACTAGTGCTAGTAGGTACATAATAACATATAAAAGTATACTGCCTTTCTCAGGCACTCTTCAACTTACATGCATAGCTGTCCAGTGCCTGAGAAAAGGGCCATCAAATCTACCGGCTACAGTAGCCAGGATGCTGTTGGTGCTTAGAGGGGAAAACAGAGCAAAACGTTCTCATCGAAGAAAATATGATGAATGGTGATGAATATTGTCACGATGAATGAAGATGTTTGATGAATGATGAGTTGATTACCAATAAGCCGATGGTAATCGAGTTATATGGTCTCATTGCCCCTTATCTACCTAATTCTAAGTTAATGTAGGGAAAGGGTACCGGTTGTTGCATCGGTATCAGCGTCGCCTTTGAAATACACGGACAATAAAGGTCGTAGATTCGATCCCCGGTCGTGCCCACACATCGTTGAGTGAATTGTTTCACCGCGCCGCTGGTTAATATCGATGAAGGAAAACATCGTGACGAAACCAGCATGTCTAAGAACTAATCATTTGATGAAATGTGACATCCACAAATCCGCAGTTAGCTAGATTGTGTGGATTAAAGACTAACTTTTGGGGGCTGTGTCACCTTCGGCCGCGGAAGTGCACCTTTTTTAAGAATCCCCACACGTGGCCCCCGGGTTGTGCAAATCAGGTGACAATCAACTGGTAATTATGTTTACTGGTAATTAACTGGTGGTAGGCTTCGGCCGTGGTTAGTGACCACCCATCAGACAAAGCCACCATTGTCTGGTGACACCACTTAAAAGGGTGGGTCGAAATTGTTGCTCCTTTATGGTTTCACCCATATGGAGCCTCATTTCACTGCCACCTTCTTATCGAAAGTCATTCGTAATCACGAGTGAATCGGTACAATGGGCTGTCGCGTCCCTTGTAGACTACATCATTGCTTAACATAAGGTAAGTTGTAGTCAAGTGCTAGCCTATTCAAGAAGAAAAAATTAAAGACTAAATCCGTTTCAGCAGTGGTAGTGTTGCATCCAGTAATATGTCGTCAATAAGATGGACTCTGTAAAGGGGTTGGTTTGCAGGCTGTGGGCGAATGGTAGTCAGGTGTTGAAGCACTGCCATATTTGTGGGTTCCATGATAACGGCATATTCCACACGGCTGCGTGCTTCAGACTTACGTGTGTCGCTCCGCGTCGATGCCTTTGTAGGGAAACTGTTCACAAACCATGCTCTTTATGGGAAATGCGTTGTTCTTTTTTTTTATTCTCCAATAGGCTGGCGCTTGACTAAAACTTGCCTGATGTTAAGCAATGATACAGTCTACGATAGAACGCATTCACTCGTGATTACGAATGATTATCGGTGAGCAGGTGGCAGTAAACTACTAAAATAAAATTTCAACTTAACTATGAATGTCATTTTATGTATTTTATGAGATTTTTTTAAATTTTTTATTCTGAGATAGGCTGACACTTGACTACAACTTGCCTGATGTTAAGCAACGATGTAATTTACGATGGAACGCGCCAGCCTTGTATACCGAATCATTCGTGGTTACGAATGATATCGGTGAGAAGGTGGCAGTGGAATGGGCCTCCATATGGTCAGAAATCTTAAAGAAGCAACAATTCCGACCCACCCTCTGCATGGTGTCACCAGACATCGCACCGGAACACGACAAGGCCGCTTGGCGGTGCGGTTTTGTCTGGTGGGTGGTCACTAACCACGGCCGAAGCCTACCACCAGTTGATTGTCACCTGATTTGCACCACCCGGGGACCACGTGTGGGGATTCAATTAAAGGTGTACGTACACCCACGGACCAAGGTGACTCAGCCCCCAAAATAATCAGAGCAATACTCATAATGTTTTTTTGACTCATTACTTTAAGTTAGCCATTCAGTTTTATTATGCAGTTAGTTCAATTTACTTGTTAGTTGTATCTTTATATTGGTAGTTAGGTTATTTATATATTTGACTGGCCTATTGGTGTAGAGGTTAGTGACCCTGACTGCTAAGCTGAAGGCCGTAGGTTCGATTCCTACCCAGGACCAATTTTTGTGTGATAAGCACAATTTTTTGTTCTGTGTCTGGGTGTAATTTATCTATATTGAGTATGTATTTACGAAAAAAAATGTATTTAAGTAGTATATCCGTTCCTAGTATCAATAATACAAACAAATATAATTGCGCTAAATAAAGCTGTGTGTATATAAAAAAAATATTGTATAAAACCGGTCTTATTCATAAAAAAATATAAGGCTCTTTACTTTAAATGGACCTTGTCTCTTTCTAACTAGTATAAATGTCAAGATGACGGACAAACACAATGAATTATAAACCTATTTTAGCTATAATGAGCTTTTAAGACGTTTATGAATACCGGGAGATTATTTATTGTATTCATTAATATTTATTATTTGCCTACATAAAATGTAAAATAATGGTAAAATTTCTAGTAATGATGCATAGATATAACAAATAACTGCACGCCATTATCTGTCATTGCATTGTTTAAGAAGAAAGCGATCAATTGCACAGTTGCACTCGAATTGGGTTATATGAGATTCATACAAATACCGCATCGTTGGACCATCGTTGTTATCGGTTCGGCCGTCCGAGGACGGCTCACCGAAAAAGTCCGGTGAACCAATAGAGGCCCTTCCGGCTGATTGGGTTAGGTCATCCGCAAAAAAAAAGGAGTGACATAAGTTTGAAGAGTGTAGAGATGATGATTCATTTTTTATGCGAAAGCGCCGCGGAATGGGCCTCGCATTAAAAATATATGGTCGCAGGTTCGATTCCCGATCGTGTCCACAAATCTTTGTTGAATTTTTTCATCGCCGCTGCTCAATATTGGTAAAGAAAACATCGTGAGGAAACCAGCATGTCTATAATCTAATCATTCGAGGACATGAGACATCCACCAACCCGCACTTGTCCAGAATGTGTGGACTAAGGCCTAATCTCTCTCAACTCGTAATATAGTTGAGAGAAGACCCGTGCCCAGCTGTGGGACACTAAAAAGGGTTGAAGTGATATGTACAATTATGTATTTGGTGCATTGTATTGCAGAAACGATTAAATGAAAATGAAATGAAAAAATGTTTATTGTCAACATTACTTACAATAATTATTATTATAGTGGTCCTCACACTAGGCAAGCCTGTATCGTGAGGAGCCAACCTTAAAATGATATGCCTGTGGTAAACATTTGAAATCGACAGTTGTGTTGATAACAATAAAATAATTATTTATCACAGAAATAAACTAATTTGAAACTAATTTGATTTTTAAACTTATTTCTTAGTTAAATGACTGAAGTGATCGAGATGGATCTCATAAGTCAAACCGGGGATATAAATCAAATATTATTTTTTATATATTTTTTTATTTTTAAAAAATGTTAAGGATGTGCCAATGATATGCCAAAGACGCAAAGTTAACAGAATTAATGATGGAAACTACTCTTAAAAATATTAGTGTCGACTGATTTTGCGGTTCGTTGCGGTTTAATACTGTTGTTACGCCTTGTTAAGTTTTTAGGTCCTACAAAATACCGATTGAATCGAGAACCTCCTTTTGAAGTCGGTTAAAAAGTGTTTCACTCAATAATAATATAGTAGGACATTATCACACACGGTCATCTGATCCCAAACTAAGCAGAGCTTGTACTATGGAAACCAGATAACTGGTAATATACTACATATAATACTTTTTTTTTGTAAATATAATAATATACTTAAATATAGATAATTACACACAGACACAAGACAAACAGACATTATTTAAACAAATGTTTGTCTCGGGTGGGAATCGAACCCACGACCTGCGGCGTGAAAAGCAAGTATCTTACCGACCACGCCACCGGCCCGTCAAAGGGTGCTTCTGCTGTTATGTTGGTAATCAAATATGTGATATTGATAAAGGCAATGTCTTGAATTACGGGAGTACCAACTTTAAACGATAAGAGAGCGATTTATAAAAAAATCACTTCTTAAAATAATATTGTTTTTTAAAATAGGTTCCACTCGCGACATCGTCGGCTTGGTCCCCGTTTTATCCCTTTAGGGGGTATGTTTTAAAAAATCCTTGATTAGTGCTTCCCTGGCCCTCATACGGAACCTAGGTATGTTTCAAATTTGGAGTCTCTAGCGTCTGCGCGTCGATATGTTAGTTAGTCGGTTTTTTCATTTATAAGTATAGTTAGAAAATGACAAAAAAAAAACAATAACTAAGTTAAAAATTTAACTTTTTAGCGAAAAAAAACATTTGATCACGATGAAACAATTCACACATAGAGGTGTGGGCATGAATGGGATTCGAACCCGTGATCTTATATTTCTAAGGCGAGGCCCGCACCACTGCACCATGCGCCACCGCTGCTCCGCTGCAAATTAACATAAAAAGTATAAACATCAAAATGTTTTCCTTGTTTTCGTAGTCGGATGAAAGCCTGATGACCTCTAAAGCACAGTTAGGTTTACTAACAAAAAGAATTTATGTAAATCCCGCATTCGTTCCGCTAATCCTATGCTAATTTTAACGAGAATACTACACGAAGCATTTATTTAAATCAGCTGAGTTATTTTATACGTTATGTCGGACACATAAACAAACTTTCTCCACAAAATTCTTGTTAAAAGAATAACAATAATGATATTCGTATTGAAGGCTGTTCGCGTGTTTTTTGTTCACTTCTACTTTTGTCGAAAGGAGGTTGAAGTTTCAACTTCACTGGCATTATTCTGAGACATTGTTTTTTTTTCTGTAACACAGATTTTATTGTGAGATTTTTCGTAAAACTTTCATCGGAATACATAAAGAAAAAATGTGTTTAGAATTTTTCCCAGGTTCGACATTTTGACTTTAACGTATTTAAGTGTTAACTTTCACCCGCGTCCTAGCCCGTGTGGTCCCCTTAGGGGTGCAAAAAAAAGTTTTTGTTATTTTTTTTTATAAATTCTTTCTTAATGTACTACTAAACCTCTTACGGAACTTAATGTACCTATTTGTATGTATTTACAAAATACGAAGAAGAAGTAAATACATTGAAATAAAACTACTTTATAACGGATTTTTTTAATTTTATTTTAACAAAGAAAATGGTTGGAATATACCAGCAGCTTGGGACCCTGTGCTTAATTTACTTGTACCAAAACCCAAGCGAAATCAACTCAGAATTCAAGACACTGCGAGCTGAATGCAACTTAATTAAAATTGTTTGTAGGTAGTCAGTAATAATTGTGATTAAAATTTTTGGACGTCAAATACCTTGTCCACCCGTTACCATGAAGTCTGAAAAGACTTTGAAACATCGGGATCTAAAATATACCGCGATAAAGTAGTTTTATTTCAATGTGTGATATTCGCGTAAATCTAAGACATTATTAAGTAAATATATATAAATTGTGTGCGTTAATATGACAGGCAGTAAGTATTTAAACGGATAAGATAATAAAATTAATTAAAAACCATCTTAATAAATAACACCGCATCAAATAGATCCCTTTGTCTAAACACTGCCTATAACATAAATACACAGACATACATACCTCATCATCATCATCATCATCATCATCAGCCTATCCTAGTCCACTGCTGGACATAGGCCTCTTTTAAAGCACGCTACTGAGCACGATCCGCGGCTAATCTCATCCAACTCTTACCAGCCACCTTGTAGAGACAGTCACTCTACCAAGTCTGAATACGTCCTACACGTTTGCCAATACGTGGTCTCCACTCAAGAACTCGTTTACCCCAACGGCCATACATACTTACTCACGAGAAATAATAATAATAATTTAATGGGACACACGGTCATCTGATCCCAAACTAAGCAGAGCTTGTACTATAATAATAATAATAATAATATTCTGGGACATTAACAAACACGGCCATCTGGTCCCAAGCTAAGCAGAGCTTGTGTTATGGAAAACAGATTACATATTATACTTTTCTTTTGTAAATATATACTTACTAGTTTTCCGCCCGCGGTTTCGCCCGCGGATGTCGGTTATCGCGCTAGACCATTAATCCCTTTTTTCACAGTCGGATAAAACTATACTTTAGCAAGTCTCTAACTATCTCCATACAAAATTAGTTCAGTAGTGTAGGAGTGTAAGCAACATTTTGAAATCGGCAAGCCCCCATAGGTATATCCATAAATCAATAGGTGTTTCTGAAAAAATACTACGGCTCTTAGACCATACCAATAAGAAGAAATAAAATTATTTAAATTTCGAATTCTAATCATCGCATTCAAACATGTCATTGTGTCAAAATAAAGAGTAATTTTAATCAAAAAGCACGAAAGAGTATTGATATCAACTTTGAAGAAAATCGCACTCAGAATAATTTCGCAGGCTTCTCCCGCGTAGTATTAGGGTAAAAATAAAAAAAAATGGACAAATAAAAAACACGTGTCTCATTATTTGTTTTAAGCTTTATGTATACCCAATTTGAAGTGAATCGGACCAAGGACTAAACAGTTCTGCAATATTTAGTATTTCCAAAAAAACTCATTTTACACTCTTTCTGGGGGTAGTTTTGGAAAAATAAAAAACACGTGTTTCATGATTTCTTTTAGGGTTTATGTGTACCGAATTTGGAGTGAATCGGACTTGAGACTAAGCAGATCCAGAGAAACTTTGATTTTTACCATTAAAATTCATTTTCCACACCCCATGGGGGTAATTATGGAAAAATAAAAAACCCGTATCTCATTATTTGTCTTAAGGTTTATGTGTACCGAATTTTAAATGAATGGGACCAAGGAATAAAAAGTTACATACAAACTTCACCCCTCTATTTAACCCTCTTAGGGGATGATTTTTGGAAATATTATTAGCCTATGTCCGATTCTAGGGTATACACTACCTACATTTCAAATTTCAATAAAATCGGTTAAGCGGTTATGGAGATACGCGGTAACAAACCTTCACACACACACACACACACTAACTTTCGCATTTATAATATTAGTAAGATAAGATTAGTAAGATAAGATAAGAAGATAAGATAAGATAATATAATATATACTTATAATATAGATAATTACACCCAGAAACAAGACAAACAGACATAATATATCAAGAAATGTTTGTCTCGGGTGGGAATCGAACCCACGACATGCGGCGTGAAAAGCAAGTATCATACCGACCACGCCACAATATGTACTACCTCTGTTTTCGCCAAGAATTAAAAATCTTTGTGCAAGTTGCTACTATTGTTTTCAATACGTATTCGAATCGACGCGTGACGCAAGTGCGAAGGAAATGAGATTGAACACAAATTATGCTGTAACAGGCTTATTAAATAACTATTAACTGATTTCATTCTGTAATTAGTTTAGTGAAGCATCAATGATTTTAACTAACTGTGATAAATTGTTGTTGAAATCAATTTAAAGCTCTAATGGATTATTTAACAGTCCGTAAATTGTATTCTTTTAGTTCTGAAATATGCGCTTGACCACAACTTGCTGATGAAATAATTCACGAATAAATCAAAACTGGACACATTGCTTACCCAGGAGCGTTGGGGCAAACGAGTTCTTGAGTGGAGACCACGGATTGACAAGCGTAGCGTAGGACGACATCAGACTAGGTGGAGTGACGATCTCTGCAAGGTGGCCGGTGAGAGTAGCCGCGGATCGTGCTCAGTGGCGTGCTATGGGTGAGGCCTATGTCGACCATTGGACCAGAATAGGCTGATGGTGATGATGGCGAGTGATTTTTGGAATGGTGGAAGTGGAATGAGGTTTCATAAAGGAGTACCTGTTCCAGCCCATAGTATTTTCTTAAAGTTACGCGAATATCATACATTGAAACAAAACTATTTTATAATGGATTTTATCAGTCTTTTCTGACTTTGAAACGTCGTATTTAAAATCTAACTGGGCGTTTTCACTGCACAACAAAACATGATATAATCATAGTCTTTATCTCTTTCTACTCATCTCTAAACGATAGAGATAGATAGTGCTTGCAACATGTCTTCTTGTGCATGTTTCGCCAGTGGAAGTCTCAAACGGTGTTACTAGACATTGGAATACAATAATAAGCCGCTTGACAGCGCGACTTTGTCTGGTGGGTTGTCACTAACCACAACCGAAGCCTACCACCACTTTATTGTCACCTGATTTGCACCATCCGGGGACCACGTGTGGGGTTTCAAATTCAAATTCAAAATTTTATTTATTCAGATAACAATGATCCATGGGTTAGTAACATTAACTTACAAAAACTATTGTTAGTCATTATAAAGATAAAACAAATTTCAGATTGAAGGTTCACTTCCATGGACGAATGTGACTCAGTCCCTTATTGATTGGACGGACACGGCACCACATCAAGCTATACATTTTCAGTATAAGCTGATCTCACATTGTATAGGATTTCTGTACAACGAGAGGTCAGCTTATACTGGATATGTATAGCTGGTGTGTAGCCGTGTGTACAGTTACTTTATTAAAAATTGTATATGTATTAATAATATAACACGTAAAAAATTCCAAGAATGTATGTCAGTTCTCAAACGGTAAATACAAGATAAATAAATAAATACGAATTATGGAAACTAGTCTTTGAGTAAATAATGCGTGTGCGACGCGGGACGTGCGTGTGCGTGTGTGGCGCCATCGGAACTTTGTTCCGTTATAGAGTACCTAAATCCCGACGAAAATTAGAGGTATAAGCTAGATGTAGCGCAGCGGAGCAGCGGTGGCGCAGCGGTACGGGCCTCGCCTTAAAAATAATAATAATAATAATAATAATAATATGGTGGGACATTAACACACACGGTCATCTGATCCCAAACTAAGCAGAGCTTGTACTATGGAAACCAGATAACTGGTAATATACTACATATAATACTTTTCTTTTGTAAATATATACTTAAATATAGATAATTACACCCAGACACAAGACAAACAGACATATTTAAACAAATGTTTGTCTCGGGTGGGAATCGAACCCACGACCTGCGGCGTGAAAAGCATGTATCTTACCGACCACGCCACCGGCCCGTCAAAAGGTAAAAATAAGGTGCGAATCCTGGTCTTGCCCACACTTCTTTGTGTGAATTGTTTCATCTCCGCTGCTCAATATCGGTGAAGGAAAACATCGTGAGAAAACATGTGACATCCGCCAACCAGGACTTGGCCAGCGTGTGTGGATTAAGGCCTGAACTCTCCGAACTCGTAAGATTGTTAAGAGAGTTGAAGTGAAGCTTGACGTACAATAGGTACTTAAACATCTGTGTGTACTATAACAATAAGACTACGAAAAAATTCAATTTAACCCTTTTTAGTGCCCTATAGCTGGCCATATGGCTGTTTTCTCTCTACTATCTTATGAGTTGAGAGAGTTTAGATCTTAATCCACACACGCTGGCCAAGTGCGGGTTGGTGGATGTCACATGACCTCGTGTGTTTATTTCTTAGAGTAAGTGTACTATGCGTTTAAAAAAAAAGACTGGACTCGCGGCTAACTTCATACCCGAGACCAAGCAAAAGTAAAGTAAGTAAAAAGTAAAATATTAAACCACAGACAATAATATTATTTTAAAATGTATGGATAAGTAATTTGTGTAGAAAATCTTACTTAGGTTTGTAGTTACATACCTACTTAGGTAAATTTACGCGCTATGATGACATAAACTTGTACACAAGTACATAGGTATACACGGAGATAAACACACTTTTTAACTTTAACACCGCTTTTCTTCGTCGGAAGTTATATTCGACTCCAAATGTTATCTTACTCAAACAGCAATAAGATATACCTACCCCTTTCGTTTTTTTTACCCAGATGTGATTATTATTACGAACAAACTTTTCAGCCCACTGTACTAAAAAATGTGAAGTTATTGCGCATTCCGGTCCAAGATGGCGGATTTCCAGTCTTATTTATAGTTGAAACGCATAGTAAAAGAAGTAACTTTTCCGGAATAAGGCAAATATGCGAACTGTAAAATTGTATTACATCATCTTTTACATTTTTTTATTATTTAACTAGCTTCCGCCCGCGGCTTCGCCCGCGAAATTGATCACACTAATCTTGTTTCTCCATAGAAACTTTGGAACCCCGTTTCACCCCCTTAAAGGGTGAGTTTTGAAAAATCCTTTCTTAGTACACCCCTACACCCCATAAGGAACCTATGTGTCAAATTTGTCTCCAGACCCAGCGGTTTGGGCTCTGCGTTGATATGTCAGTTAGTCAGTCGGTCAGTCACTCAGTTTCTTCTTTTATATATTTAGATTTATAGCCTCAATAAAATAAAAATGAGCAAAAATGCATTTACAAAATTTTTGCACTAAGGCGTCGATATTGAGTGTTCCACCACAGACCACAATTACTTTACATCGCAAGTTGTAGTCAAGCACAAAACTATTTTAGAAAAAGAGTACAAAAAAATGCGTCGGGTCCATAAATTTTTTAATTTAGAGTAACATTTCAACGAATTGGTGAACTAAAATAGTAATTTAAGAAAGCAAATTACAAACATTTATGTCCAAACATAGCAATCAACAACCATTGAGTGTACGAAGCTGGTTATAGTCAGAGTTCTGTAGGTGTTGTGGTTTAGGAACACAAATAGTTTTCGTGAAAGTGTAACGGAACATTGTGTCCTCGCGACAGAACGGCACCGGTAGGATTCAAAACCTTGAGCCAGGGCCCCGATTATCGAGCTTTAGACATGTATCTCTATAGACATATGTCGAATAAATGGCGGATATATTTGAAAAACAAAAGAAATCGCAATTTTTGATAGACAAATATCTATCTATCTATTGCTGTTCGTTAGTCTCGGTAAAACTCGAGAACGGCTAAAGGGATTTATCTTATCTTGGTCTTGAAATGTTCGTGGAGGTCTAGGGAAGGTTTCAAAGGTGAGAAAAAAATTAAAATGTTGCTTACACGCCTACACTACTGAACTAATTTTGTATGGGTATGGTTCGAGACCCGGGAAAGGTTTTATCCGGCTGCGAAAAAAGAGGTTAATGACTAGCGTGATAACCGACAAATGCGCGGGCGGAGCCGCGGGCGGAAAACTAGTTAGTTATTTATGTCTAAAGTGCGAGATACGGGACCCAGATGCCTTGGTTTGTTTCTCCATGTTTTATATCAGTTGCACCCTGGTGCGAACAGCGGTGGCACTGCCGTGTCGGTCTCGCCTTTAAAATATAAAGGTCGCGGGTTCCATCTGCGGTCGTGCCCACACATCTTTGTGTGAATTGTATCATCACCGCTGCTCAATAACTGTGAAGGAAATGTCTAAGAACGTCATTCGTGGACATATGACATCCACCAAGACCTCTCTTAATTAGTACGATAATGAAGAGAAGACCCGTGCCCAGCTGTGGGATACTAAAAAGGGTTAAAGTTTACTTATTACTTACGTATTACTTAACATCAGGCAAGTTGTAGTCAAATGGTAAAAATTGAATGACCTGTGTTTATGCACACACATGTTCTCTCATGCTCTACATTATCTCTTACGTGCCTAGCTAGTCAGCTCAGACTTGCTGCCGTAAACAAGATGCGGATAAGAGGGTTTATTTCATAATTTCACTTGTATGCACTTGTTATATACATTTTCTTTAACACCTACTATAAACTATTTCTCTAATTTAACAGTCAGCTTAACGACTACTTAATTTTCAACCGTTTTAAAAAAGAATGAGGCTCTCAATTCGACTGTGTTCTTTATATTTTTTTGTATGATTTTGATTACTATTATTTTTTTTGTTTTAAAGGATCTACTTTCCAGATGGTCTCATTTAAATCATATCAAAATAGTTTAAGCGGGTTTCGAGTTAGGTATTGTTAAAACATTGATGTCGGTACTTAGTTTTTTTTAATCTACCTTTAACTGTTATCCCAACTACATCATCATCATCATTCCCCTTGCTTTTTCCTATTTCTATTGTGGTCGGCTCCCAGTCTAACCTGATACGGCTAGCTACCAGAATTATACGAGCGACTGCCATCAGACCTCGAAACCCGTAGGGAACCAGTAGCCGAGATGGTTAGACCAGGTGTCAGATTATATTGGCTTCTGACTACATGTAACGATTGTCATAAATGTGTTATAAGATAACCGGGACCGACGGCTTTACGTGCTCTCCGAGGCACGGAGGGCAGTCCCTCAACCAACCGGACACAGAAACAAATTTTTGTTGTTACACAAATATTGTCCGGGGCGGGAATCGATCCCGCGACCTCCCGGATACAGTATAGCCAAATCGGACTTCTTACAACGCTCGACTACCGAGGTCGTCCAATCTTAACCTTACAATTTGTTTACTTTAACCACAGATAATATAATACTATACTAGCTTTAACAAAACTTTCATCACCCAGATTCCACTACGTGGCTGTGACCTTCCAAGGTCGATGGTCTTAACTGGTTTGGTTTCACACATTCTTAACAAATTCTAGTGCTTGAGTTAATTGATTAATTGATAAGGAAATTCATTTATCTATGTCTCATACTTCTCTCACCTTAACGCCTGGCTTCACACTGTGGGAATATGGACATTGCTGTGCATCAGTGCTGTGGGTCGCCTCTAGTAGGTACTCACAGCGTTTACTGAGTAATGTCAATGTCAATGTCATGTTTGACACTGATGGGTCACATTTGGAGCTGCAAATAGAGCTAAAAAACGTTGTGCTCTATATTTCTCAAAATATTTTTATTGGGATAAAAAGTATCCATAATCTATCTCTGTGCTAAATTTCATTCAATTCTATCCAGTAGTTTTTGCGTGGAAGAGTAACAAACATCCATAAATTTTTACAAACTTTCACGTTTATAATATAGGATAGCGTCAGGCTGTTTTACCCGAAGTTGTAGGCAGAGGTCAATATCACATCACCCAGCTTTGTTCACGTTCAGGCCCCATACGTATTAGGGGTCGAGCCTATTGCGGTTTATTGGGCAGAATTCCAAATTTCGGGCTGCAGCTAAGATTCTCTAAGTATATTAAAAAATATATATTTTTGCCCGACCCGAGAATGGAACACGCCACTGGACCGCCGAGTTATCTGTAAATTATAAATATGTCGTAAACAATAACATGTGGTTTAACATTTTATAAACAGTTAGTAAATCCCTCGATGGGACATGTGACATGACCGGGGCACTGGGCGGGTTGTTGACCTCTCCGATCTGTGTGAAGGTCACGAGAGCTCCGGTGCTCCGGGTAACGGGACAAGCTTGTGACGTCATAGAACAGTATTTATTTACGTGGAAGGCCAAGTGTGAGTTTACAAACCTATACGATCATTTATATGGTAAAATTGATTTTTTTTTATTTCACCAGGTGACACGCTAAAATTCTATATGGTTTTGGGTTTGTAAACTTCTTTTAATAGATTAAAATATAACCCTTTTTTAAGTGGGTCAAAGAATTAAAGTAACTATTTTTTAATATAGGAATGTTCGTTGAGGAGGTGGCAGAGGAATGAGCCTCCATATGGTTAGAAACCTTAACGGAGTAACAATCCCGAAATGGTATCACCAGACATCCCACCGGAACATGACAAGGCCGCTTGGCGGTGCAGCTTTATTTGGTGGGTGGTCAATAACCACGGTCGAAGCCTACCAGTTAAAATTATTGTTGACCACGTCCACGAACCTATATTTCTAAGGCGAGGCCCGTACCGCTGCACCCGTTATTTGTTTAATCATTATTTAAATATCTTGGCTTAGCCCTACTTGGCGTACACTACCATGGTATCAACAAGGGACGTAGAATCAATGTTATGATGTGAGCAAGTAACGCACATGCGGTCACGCTCTGGTTCTGATAACGGTTCTTGTAGACTGCTTATGTACTGTGCTAGCATACTCGCTTACATCGTACGGGATTATATTCTGAGTAAAATAGATTAGATAACTTTATCTCACAGAATAATTCAGAATCATCATCACCCTATTTAAGTCTGCTGCTGGACATAGGCCGCTTCCACATGCCACTGGGCACGCTCCGTGGATACTCTCCCCCAGGTCTTACCAGCCACCTTGCAGAGATCGTCACTCCACCTAGATGGTGGCGTCATACGCTACGTTTGCCAATTCGTGGTCTCCACACAACACACACAGTTCTGTACTATCGATGGACAATTATTATCTATCTAATATTATAAATGCGAATGTAAGTTTGTTTGTTACGCTTTCACGCCTAAACTACTGAACTGATTTGGATGAAATTGGGTATGGAGGTAGTTTGAGACCCGAGAAAGGACATAGGATAGTTTTTATCCGACTGCGCAAAAAGAAGGTAATGTTTTGGCGTGAGAACCAACATATACGCGAGCGAAACCGCGGGCGGAAAGCTAGTTATTGATAAAAAGTTCTTATAAAAGACATCAACGCTCACGCAATTACATACATGTGCAACGTGCGCGAATATTAAATGTTTCTTATGTCGACAGGTGACAGAAGTGCACCCTAAAGAACTTTCAACCCCTCCCTTACCAACTAAACTCAGTTTTCATTTAGTCTATTTTGAGAGGCGGTGGCGCAGCGGTACGGGCCTCGTCTGAGAAGCCAAAGGTCGTGGGTTCGATTCCCAGTCGTGCCCACACATCTTTGATTCATCGCAGCTGCTCTTTATCGGTAAAGGAAAACATCGTGAGGAAAACCTGTATGTCTAAGTACTAATCATTCGAGGACATGTGACATCCACGTCCCCTACGTCATGTCATGAAGCGGCTATCAAAACGATCGATTGACTAAAAATTTGAAACCGGCCAAGTTCCCGGACACCTAAACTGTCTTAAATCCCGCGCGAATTAAATCAGAAAGATAATTGGAGTTGGAAAATTATATTGTCCGTATGTGGAAATAGTCTACTATTAGTCAAAATGATATTTTTATTTTTAAATATTTATAACCAGTTTGATAGACTCCTTGTAAACTAGCAATTGGCGACCACATTCTGAAACTGTGCCACGATACCTAATTATAGTCTAATACTGGTGTAATTTGCATATTCTAGACAGCTTTAAAGCATCGTTGTTACGTCCTATAACTAAGAACTCTATCAATTTAATCATTGAACACAGTCAGTTGCGAATACTAAGTAGTGAGCAGTGTATGACCGAAACTGCAAGGTTTTAGACAAACAAGCAAAGTAGGGAGCCAAGTCACCTTCGCCCGTGGGGTATCAATCAGGTTTCAATCAACCGGTGGTAGGCTTCGGCCGTGGTAAGCGACCACCCACCAGACAAAGCCGCACCGCCAAATAGCCTTGCCGTGTTCCGGTGCGATGTGATACCATGCAGAGAGGGTGATTCGGAATTGTTGCTCCATTAAGGTTTCTAATCATATAGAGGCTCATTCTTCTGCCACCTTCTCACCTATAATCATTCGTAATCACGAGTGAATCGGTATACTGGGCTGGCGCGTTCCATCATAGACTACATCATTGCTTAAGATAAGGCAAGTTGTAGTCATGCGCCAGCCTATCGAAGAATAAAAAAAAGAAGCTACTTGATTTATCGTCTTGTCTGAAGGTATAAGCAACGTCACGTTTAATTTAAGTATGCCAACTCTGTATAATCCAACCTCGCAGCATAAAAATTATGTGACTCTTGAGGAAATCGTGGTCGAGAGCCCAATGATTAATTGAAAGACGCCTATATGTCGCTTTTATACCGACATCGATTGACTAACGCTGTCAAGATTAATTGAATTGCATAGCTAATGAAAGGAAATTTATAATTAGGTCAGTGAAACTCTACAAATGTTTTACTTAAAGAAGAGTTTATGAGATAGAAAGCAGAAAGTGTGGGTAAAACTAAAATACCATTTATTATATGGTCACACCCAACTACTGCCTACTTTTCGCAAATCATTACTCCACTTGGAGGTCCTATGGCTTGGTGAAGCTTAAAGTAGGTACCTTCCGAACCTTCACGTCCTAAATATCTCCGCAGTCACCCATCTAAGATCTAACCGCATCACGTATTGCTTAACCTCACTAATGACTTCATGAAATAGACTGTAACACAAAACAAACTTGTCATTAGAAACATTTTTCCGTATAACGCAACTACCAACGGTTGACAAACCCTGTAATGACAGTTTTATTGCACACAAATCTAAACCTTATTACTTCGGGATAAGAGTTATAATTTAAAAGCAGATGAACTTAACATTTGGTACAGTTTTAGAACTATAATTTTAAGATGTTACGTGACACAGATGTACTAACCATACTTATTTTAAACGCCATTGAAAATTGTGTCTTATTCCTTTAGCAGCAAGAGTCGTCAGAAATTTAATGTTTAGGAAACAATATGTAGGGAGAAAATAATAGAGTTAACATAATATTATATTATAAAAACTAGCATCCGCCCGCGGCTTCGCCCGCGAATATGATCTCACTAATCTTGTTTCTCCATACAAACTTTGGAACCCCGTTTCACCCCCTTAAAGGGTGAGTTTTGAAAAATCCTTTCTTAGTGCACCCCTAGACCCCATAAGGAATCTATGTGCCAAATACCTAGCCCAGCTTTATCAGTACAATGCCTTAATAGTTAAGTCTAGGCTGTAAGGAGGCTTTTATTTATAAAGCTAACGGTTATTGAACAGAACGAAAAAGGTTTTAGTAGATTTAAGTACCACTAGACCCGCCGTCCATCGCCATGTTCTTCATAAATTGTATGAAAATGTAATCGTCGAAAGTTGACGGGGTATCTGGGAAGGTAGTAAATTTTGATAGGTACGTTTAAGTTTTTGTTCTTAAAAAAACCAATCAAAATTGGCTTGCGGTCGGATTTGTAGAAGTAGGCGAGCGCGGGGACCCACTTATGCGGTGTAACTGGGCATTAGCACCGCACAGCGAAATATGAAACAAGCATAGTCTTATCTCTTTCTACTCATCTCTAAACGATAGAGATATATAGTGCTTGCGATATGTTTTCTTGTGCAGTGGAAACTAAGGGTAAACTAAGGGTCGGTGACCTGTAGGCTAATGCACGTAATTAAATAATTCAGTTGCAGTGCAGTTGCAGTTAAGTTTCGATTAAAACAGCCCTTTTTGTATTCTGGTAATTTTGACAACCGCTGTCAGTTACGCTCGCATCAAGTTCGCGTCACGCGAGCGCATAGACTAGATATTATGACGGCTAAATAATTACAAGAATACTATTTTGCACTAAGACGTAAACTTAACTGCAACTACACCGCAACTTGATCGGTGCGTCAAGAAATTACGTGAATTAGGGCACAGGCTAATTATTTATTTTCTGTTTTAGCGAAATTGTTACTTTAGCTAGAGATAGAGCGAGACCTATAATGTTACTACACTCCGCTTGTCCAGACGCAATCTCTGTTCTGCAGGCATATATGCCCTAATACCCCGTTTAATTCAGTTTATTTGGGCAGACGAGACGAGTATGTGAACACGATACTTCTCACACACATGCCGTTGCTGCTCGCGCTGCCTGCGCGTGCGCTCTCTAAATAACACAGACTACTAATTGAACCTAGCGGTTTTAAATAAGCAGTTATTTTGTACGGAAGTTAAAGGGCGGGCTCCGTCCATACCTGATTAAAATTTTCAATAAATTATATCGCAAATGCTCGCAAACCATAAGTCCCTTAAACTCCCTTACCACAGTATTTACATTGGTCTTAGGGGGCGTCCATAAATTACGTGAGGTGTTTTTTTAAATTTTCTGCCCCTCCCTCCCCCCCTGGTGAGATGTCGTGAGATTTTATTCCACCCCCTCCCCCATCCCCCAATCTCACGTGAGATTTTTCAAAATGTGAGTTTCTTACGTAAACGCGTTGGATTGTTATTGTAAAAAGAAAAAACAAATTTGCTTCGTGCTTTTATTTACGACTAGTTAAGACTAGTAATTGCTGAGAGTTTAATTAAAAGTGTAATAAAAATATAACAATAGAATTTTTTATTCGTTTAAATCACAAAAAAAATGCGTGATATTTGCCGAGACCCCCCCTCTCTCCAACGTAAGATTAGATGAGATTTGACTCGACCCCCTCCCCCCCTTAAACACCTCACGTAATTTATGGACGCCCCCTTACAAATACCAGGTTGTTATAAACTAAAGGAGATAAAATCGTAGGGCTCCGTTGTCCTACAGTGAAGTATGCGGCGCGGCGGCGGTAACGGTGTTACATGCATTCTGAGTAGTCTGACCAACTTGCTATATTTAGTAAGTATATACCTGGTACTAGTAAACAGTTCTGTTGCATACAAATAGCCAATGGAGCAGGTTGTATAACAGTTTTCCTGTAAAGGAATTAACAGAGGTCGATTTTCTTCGCATGAAAGATTGGGAATCTACCTCAGTGGTCAAGTGTTTGCTTAATAACCGCGGGGTGCCGAATCAAGCATAAAATCTTTTCTAATGTATCTACAACACACCAACTTTTAACAGTTTTTTATTAAGAAATAGGCTTGCGCTTGACAATTTAATTAAGCTATGATGTAGTCTACGATAGAACGCGCCATTATACCGATTCACTCGTGATTACGAATGGTTTTCGGTGAGAAGGTGGCAGTGGAATGAGATAGGGTTAGAAACTTTATAGGACCAATAATTCCGACCGACCCTCTCTGCATGGTGTCACCAGACATCGCACCGGTACACGGTACACCGGTTTAGTCTGGTAGGTGATCATTAACCACGGCCGAAGCCTACCACCAGTTTATTGTCACTTGATTTGCACCACCCGGGACCACATGTGGGGATCGAAGGTGACTCAGCTTCCAATTAAAAATAGCAGACAATTACAATATAAGAATAATGAGTAAGATTACTACTATTTACTTCACTTTCGTGTTTATTTTAAGTCGGTTAAAAATGAATCATCTAATAAGGCAGGCACCACACCGGGTCTCACGTACGTGACGCGCGACGGAGCACAACGCAAGTGTGCCACAAGGCCACTGGAGCCTCCTCAAAGATCTAGATCGCGGCCGAACGCAAGCGTTTAGTGTGTCACTAGCTTATACGTGCTTAGAGACTAACTATTATCACAGATAATGTAATATAGATATATTGTAGACATTGAACACTTTTACTTATGTATATCCAGAGATAACTTGTGAAATGCTTATGATACTTGTATTAGGTATGCAGCATGGTGAACGTCAGCTACCGCCTGGGTGAGCCACACACACACTATCAATTCTAATCACACGATACTTCATTGATACGCTCAGGCTGAGATATAAAATACTTTTTATCTATGGCTAGTATAGTATTATATTATCTGTGCTATGGCTCAAAACAAGTGTCGTGCACTTATTCGGATTCACCGTGTGTATTACACACGGTAACGTACCGTGTGTATTATGTGTATCTACTTAGATAGACCGTTTAACTCACGTATCGCCTATCGCCAAGATTCTGACTCCTCAAGCTGCACAGACAGTGATGATGATTCAAGCGATGTGGATATTAGTGACGAATAGTCTTACATTACTTTTATCTGTGGTTAAATAGTTCTATATGAGATTTAATTAATGTTTTATGACTTTGTACCTCAGATGGCGATACGCGAGTTAAACGGTCGGCCTATAGGTATCTCTACACATGGCGCGGTACACAGATTTTTAACTACTCGTTATCTTCAACAGCTCCTGTGCATATCTGCGCGCCTGGTACTCCCAGAGTCGACGAGTACATCAACAGAGCCCCCGGAGCCCCGTGAGGAACCTGCTGCGGAGCCAGAGGAGCCCCCAGAAGGGTACTACGCGTTCGTCGAGTCACCTAACGCCACACCACCTATGTAATTAAAAATTTAGTCCTTAAATATACTTCTGCTACAAGTACTACTATGTGGCTAATAAGTTGGCCGAAAACGACGTAGAGAGGAGAGGTTTGTAAAGTTATTTACATGAAAATTAGCTACTGTGCATGCGTTATTTTACTAAACTGTTACGATTTGTAATAACATCTTAAAAAAATATATGAACCAACTTTAATGTACTGCGAGCGATTGTCAAAATTACGAGAATACGAAAAGGACTGTTTTGATCGAAATTTTACTGAAACTGAACTTATTTAATTAGGTAAATTAGCATACTGATAGGCTAATTTACGTATTTTTATGTATTATTCATTCAATTTTAAATTTTAAGCATTTTACTTATGTGATTCTAATTTTTTTTTATGTACAATGTACCTATGCATTGTGATCAATTTTAATAAGGCCTGAAATAAATGTCATTTCTTTATTTATTTTTTGTAGGCCGTAACCTTGTTTCCAACTAGGTACTAGGTACTCGTAGTATGTAACAAGGTAGGTATTCAAAAATATTTTACAATGAAAGGTCATCATGTCACTCTCATTTAATACTCATTGTTTGTGATTTGAAAGTATGTCTAGCTAAAGCTAAACCTATACATTTGTTGTTAAGAGTAAGTCTAAGTATTGCAAGTTTTTCATCATTAACAACAATACTTGTCAATCAAATACCTACTAGAACTTTCTCCTACAATCAATGGAAAAGGTATCTAAGTATCTGTTAAATATAGACTTAATTCTTTGACCGTCCGATTATTCCTACGTTGTCTCCATGTCAAATCTTAGGAATAAATTACTATATGAAGCTATTTGTCTATATTAACAGCCTCCGTCTAACCTAGTATAGTATTATATTATCTGTGGTCTAACCTTCGTAATCCTATAGGTACGATATCCATGGCTGGTGATAAGTGAGCTTTACTCATTGGTGGTAAGCTATTGATGTGGCTATTTACGTTTCAATCTTTCTTTCATTCACTCTGTTGATTCTAGGGTCCGTCCCCCGCCGTACCGCCAAGTATCGACGCTATGTCCCGAGGCAGAGTCGTCCCGGCCGCACGTGTCCGCCAACAATCTGTGCGGGGACCTCAACCGTGGCGTCATACCGCGGAACCCTATGGGACAGAATCCTAATGGAGAGCCATACCCCTTGTAAGTATCTACCTTGTTCGTTTGCCTACTTCTATAGTTACTTCCGTCCAAAAACGACTTTTATTTATTCTATTCTTGCAGATTTTACACATTAAACGTTAATTTAAAAAAAATCCATCCTCATTCTTATACTTAATTCCAGGATTTTACGTCCACATAAAATTAAAAAGTTTTAAAGTTAAATATGTTTTTCTAGCTTTAACTGTCTCTGGGAAATAGTCATAATGAAAAAAAGTAGGTACCATCTGCTTCCGGCTCGAAGGACCATGTTATATAATTAAACTGCAACCTCTAGACTTATTCTTATCTTTGCCTCGATGTATGGTATGGTATCGATGTTTTTCAGTCCTGAGTGTGAGTAGTCAGGCCCGTCGACACCTAAAAGGTCGGTAACACGCAAGTGATGTATCTGATATTGCAAGCATCCATACGTTACTGTGACTGCTTACCATCAAGTGTGACGTATGCTTATTTTCCGACTTATAGTATAAATATGTGAACTAAGAGATTATTGTTTGTGACAGTGAGTTGATCCGCAACCAAACTCTTCGGTTCCTGTCCCGCACACTGCCAGTACTGCGCGCTGACGACACGTTGCCGCGCGTCGCACATCTACCGCCGCCAACTGATATAGAACACAACCGGTGAGTCACCTCTTCATACCTCATGTCTGCCTGGTACTTTTATAGGGACCACCCATCAGGCACTCGAGTACGATCTTGATTCGTGTCGTACAACACAACTAATATGAGATTTCACAGATATGTTTGACTAGTACCAAAAGAGTATTTAATCACTACTGATACATACTTTTTATATGGCCCACGCATCAGGTAGGTACCCGAGTACGGTCTTCATCAGTGTATAATACAACACTAGATAAGCAACAACTTTTTACAGATATGTCTGCCTGGTACTTTTTAAAGGCCCACACATAGGGTTTTCGTCATACAATACAACCTGTGACACAACTCCTCACAGATGTGTGCCTGGTACATGTTAAGGTACCTGTGCCGTATACAGAACGAAACCGGTATAATAGTATATGCTGATCTACTATCTTAGGAAGGTTTCTACTACACAGCGACGACATGGGCCCCGATTGATTCTCGTGCTTTAGACATTTATCTCTAATAGACATTTGTCGAACAAAACTGGAGATTTCTTTTGTTTTTCAATGACATCCGCCATTTTATCGACATTTATATAAATGTCAATAAAAAATTGCGATTGTCATTTGTCTAATAGGAATAATGTCTAAAGCGCGAGAATCGCAACCCAGGTCTAAATTTAGGTATATAACAACTTTTGATCAAGTAGAAAAAATCAATTTTAGATAATTTCATTTGTGTCACGTTTAGACACAATTTTGTACCAGAGATAAAAGTAATGTAAGACTATTCGTCACTAATATCCATATCGCTTGAATCATCATCACTGTCTGTGCAGCTTGAGGAGTCAGAATCTTGGCGATAGGCGATACGCGAGTTAAACGGTCGGCCTATAGTGTGATTTTGATGCATCTAATGCGTTTTTGTATGTTTATTTAGTGTGGAGGATCGTATGAAGCGTTCTCTAGAGGAAGCGACAAGTGCAGAAGAGCCGCGCGCAGCCGACATACCCTCCGCCAACCTGAGGGTGGAACATCGCGCCCGCGGGGACGGGGGGAAGTTCTGTGAGGGGGGCGGAGTGTGAGTACAGCTTTATAATTTCCTTACGATTCTCTTGCTCTGCTCATTCACCGTTGATTACACATTATATTAATACACGTGGAAGTAAGAACTGGAAATAACGCGGACTGTGAAGGAGTTATGGAATTTGACACACTTACCCCATTATTCATTAACGTCATACAGGCTTCACTAAACTTTTTTTAAATATTTGGCGTCCAGTCTTTGAGTGATCCATACAGGCTTGTAATAGTTAAAATATGATTAGAACTTGTTTTTGTCTGTCATCTTGACATTTATATTAATAAGAAAGAGAAATACGATTACGATTATGGCGTCTTAGAACGTCGCAGTTTTTTAGTTTTTTACTACTAACCTTTAAAAACTTATATACTTATTTAAACTTGACACTGGCAAAATTGCGTAATAACTTCTGCAGAGGCCATAATTAAAAGAAGAAGAAGAAAGAGAACAATACTTGTTTTTAACTAGGCTATTTTAATTTTGTATACAAATTAATTTTTAATAGAACCGTATTTGTTTGGTCAAGGAAAACATTAAGACATTCAACACTCAACTTTTCGTTTCCTGTAATGGTGAGACAACCAATGTTGGCCCAGAGTCAATATTCTGCCTATCGGAGAGTTGAAATTATGAGATTGTCAGATCGTTTTATATTGAGAACAGTGAACGTGTTGATAGTAATCAAAAGTGGGATCGTTACTATCAGAAGTGGGATTGTTTATACTAATATAAAGAAACAACAGAAAACATAATATCATTTATTTGATACAAATACAGTAATTATAACATTACATTGTATATACAATTCTCTTATATCACACAATACATGACACTTTTGACATCAACTTTATTCATACATATAAGCGTTACTTCATTTTTATTCAATTCTATGTACGCGTCAGTAGGTTCATAAATATATTTATGTCCACGGGTTGAGTTGGTCACAAAATCGGTTATAAAAATCGGTCGTGTACGAACAGCTTAAACAAAATTGATTTTAAAATGTTCGTTAAGGAAAAATACTAGATTAAGTTTACAGGTGTTCGCGTTTGCAAAAACATTACCTCTTTAGGTTATAAGTTTTATTAAACCTGCCATACACGTTTGATAACTTTGACATTATGACATTCAATGTAAAAAATATTAATTCTATGCTGTGATATGACAATGTCAGAACCTCTAGACAAATTACATAGCGAAGCGATAGCGAAAGATGGAAAAGAACAAAATGTATGGAATTCACTACCAAAATATCAAGTGACAATCTTATGTCAATCCCATACATTTTGTTCCATTCTATCTTACGTTATCGCTTCGTTATGTAATAGTCTAGTGGTTCTGACATTGTCATATCACTGCATAGAATTAATAGCCAGAAAATTTTGAGAAGTATTTTCGACGTTTTGAATTTATCTGGAAACCCAGTACTGTTAGACGTCAAAAGTGAAATGCCAGTGTCATAAGTATTCGTTACGTGGCGAGTGCCCTTATATCCGCTAATACAAGTTCCAGCGAGTCTTGTCGAGTGCCGTCCAGGATTTTCACTCGGGTGTCTTTCTCGATCTAAAAATTATAAATTCATTATTTTTTTATATATATATTTTAGGTATAATGCATAATATTAAATTTTAATCCATTTTGTCGAAAGTTAATTAACGATGTTTTTTTTTTGTGTAAAATCGAAAAATAGTAATAATAATAATAATAATAATAATAATAATGTTTATTTCTCTCAAAAAGGTACAGTTAGGCAATATAACAGAGATTACAGGCAGATTCAACATTAACTTTTAACAAGCGGCGTTAAGTATTGCCTAAGCCCACAATTTGCGCATATATACTTGGTATACTTATGATACCTTACGGAAGCTATTCTACAATAAATTCGGTGGCGTGGTCGGTAAGATACTTGCTTTTCACGTCGCAGATCGTGGGTTCGATTCCTACCCAAAACACACATTTGCTTAAATATGTCTGTTTGTCTTGTCTGGGTGTAACAATAATTATCTAAGTATGTATTTACAAAAGAAAAGTATTATATGTAGTATATTACCAGGTATCTAGTTTCCATAGTACAAGCTCTGCTTAGTTTAATATTGTTATTATTATTATTAATAGTGTACCTGTGCCCTATAGTTGAGATGTTCAGGCCACACACAGAGCTCGAAGTACCCCGCGACGTCGGGGGGGTCGTACAGTCGCAGGCAGCGACGTGACATGCACTCGCCGAACTCTAGCACTATGTAGTACCTGAGCGTGGCGTATTGTGTTAGCGGTGTTGCGATAGCGATAGGTTAGCTATCGATAGATAACCTTGGAAAATAGTCGACAGCGCCCAATAGTCCTATCGAAACTATCGAAATGTTACACTACTGTCGAGTATTTAGAGTATTATATTATTAGTATCGATAGTGAAAATGAGGGAATACTATTGAAAGATGTCGATACCTTTGAGATGCGATAGTATCGATACTATCGTCACCCATTCTTTCGATAGTATCGATAATGATCGTACTAATACTATCAATAATGATACTAATAGTTAAGTTCGATAGTATGTATTAGTATTACTTATTTTTAACAATCGATACACTGGCCGGTGGCGTGGTCGGTAAGATACGTCGTCGTAGGTCGATAGTTTCGATAGAACTATCGATAGAGTAACTGATTTTCAAGGTATATGTCGCGTATGTCGGTTATCGCGCTAAATCATTAACATATTTTTGCGCAGTCGGATAAAAATGTATCCTATGTCCTTCCCCGGATCTCAAACTATCTATATACCAAATTTCATACAAATCGGTTCAGTAGTTCTGGCGCGTCAGACAGCTACTTTCACATTTATAATATTAGTGAGGATTAAAATTAGTATATAAGCTTACAATAATAATTTTAAAAGCAGCTCACCTCAAATCACATATATCACATATCGGTTGATAGTTCAACGCACAGAAACCCTCAACAATCAAGAACTTCTTGCCCTCTATCGCAAATCTATCGCCGACCTCTGTACAAGTGTCGTGCGCCTTGTTGTGACCAGACATTGTACTTTTCATGTCTTTGAATAAACCATCCATGTCTGTAAACAATAGGCACAATGAAAAAAAAACATACTATTGGACGCAGGAACGACGACTTAACGTGCTCTCCAAGGCACAAGGTGTATTTTTTTGTAAATACATACATATTATAGATAAATTACAACTAGACACAGAACAAACACTCGTCCTCATCACACAAAGAATTGTCCTGAATGGGAATCAAACCCACGACCCTTGGCTTAGCAGTCAGGGTCACTAACCACTACGCCACCATAATGTTGAGTTATTAGAAAAGCCCCAGCAATTTTTCAGTTCTGCGCAGAATCTGAACCCTCAAAATCACCAGCTAAAGGTGAAAATCCTAACTTACTCATTTAAACATTCATTACGCCGCACTTACACAAACAGTCCGTAAGTAACTAATTCACCCAAAGCAATAGTCGTTATGTCCTATGTTTTACCTCTAATGAACCTACTGACTCACTTACTTATCCCCTCACTCACTAGCTAACGAACTTACCTAAAGCTGAGAGTATTTCATAGTTATGTTCAATGTACTACCTCTAAAGAACTTCCCGACTGACTCATTTATTATCTCATTCACTAACTAACACACTCACCCAAAGCTGAGAGAATATCATGGTTGTTATGTTCAATGTAGTACATAATGAGGTAGTCCTCTAAAGAACTTCCCAACTCACTCACTCACAAACTAACTAACACACTCACCCAAAGCTGAGAGTAATCATGGTTGTTATGTTTAATGTACTACCTCTAAAGAACTTCCCAACTCACTCACTCACAAACTAACTAACACACTCACCCAAAGCTGAGAGTAATCATGGTTGTTATGTTTAATGTACTACCTCTAAAGAACTTCCCAACTCACTCACTCACAAACTAAATAACACACTCACCCAATGCTGAGAGTATATCATAGTTGTTATGTTCAATGCTCTCGCATCGTATATGTCGTGGACTATCATCGGGGAAGAAGTACTTGTCCTGATGGAACACATATGTGGGAGTGATACGACTCGACAGTTGGTTAGCGAGGGTTGTCTTACCACCACATGTTACACCTGATATACCTGGAACACAAAATAATAATATTAACGACCCATTACGATCCATTGCTGCGTTTTACTGGTACCTCTCACTAGCTCCTCTCGCTCTAGTCGCTTCTGGTCCATCAAATCTAAGAAGTACCGTTTGACGTTTCACTGTTTTCTATTAAATTAGCTTTATAGAGGGGTAATTCACACTATTTTTATTAGCTTTCCTGTAAAATAATTGAATTATGAAGCTATTTTTATTTTAACATAAAACATTTTCATAGAAAAAATAAAATTCTAACTGTACTACGTTTAGAACTGTCAAACGGTACTTCTTAGATTTGATGGGCTGTAGCTCCTCTCGCTCTAGTCTCCTGGGCCAAGAAGAGTGTTTGAACTTTCTCATTTCACGGCACCAGTCCGGAGTCAGAAAGTTGGTGTTTATATACCCAGACCTTGGACAGCACGTGACGCTGTCGGATCTGTGACCGATCTTTATCGGGTCCTGCCGGTTATCCATTCCACTGGACACGAGTAAAAGGAACAGAGAGTACACGTGTTTGCGCATACACTTGTGCAATATAATATATCCTGCATACCTGGCTAGTGAGCTTAGACTGGCCGCCGTAGTCGGAAAGACGGCTAGAAGAGATTATACGGCTTTTACAGGATTATAATCGAATTAATGGACTGTTGAAAAGCGGGTCGACTAAATAGACATCCTACTAATAAAATTCAGATAAAATTCAAAGTAGGGGTCTTTATTGTGGATGAGGCAGTGGTGTATCAATGTGGTATGTGTAACCTGATAGTGCATGCTAACACAACTTGGTGGCTATGTTTGTAGCTGTAGCTACAAACATAGCCACCAAGTTGTAGAATATAACAATATTCACCTCTGCCTACACCTTCAGGTAATACAGTGAGTAATGTGTTAATAAATAACTCACCTATAATGATCCATTCGTCTCGTTTAGGCATATCCTGTTTTCCTTGAAACAGCCCCAGCTTGGTATCGGCCACAGCCTTTTGCTACTGTACACAGATATTAGCTACTGCCTTCTTTGACAGGTCAAGAAGACGTCAGCATCTCTCCACAGGTTTAATAAGCCAATTCACAAATATACGTGTACCTTTGCTTGCTACAAGGTACCTTGTTTGACTATTTAAAATATAGTTTTATTGTCTCCTCTGACAGGATACTGCCTTGATTGACAAGCCAGTTCAATATACCAATGTACTGCCTATACTGGTCACAAATATGGATATAAATGATACAGGGTGAATGACATAAGCCCTCCTATAAAACACAGGCCCCACAACGCACAGAACAGTAGGTACCACTGTGGGTTTGGTATCACACTGTATAAATACGAATCTGTAACAAAAATAACATATTTTTACACAAAATAACAAAGAATTAATTTCTAGGTCTAACGTCTTGTCTGTGTATCTGTGTACAAGTTGGGCCATAAATTTATACACAGAAATGATCATAGTGCTCTAATCAATAAACTGATGTCGATGCGGTTGTTCAATCCTCAACAAATAAGGGGTGTTATTAGTTTATGACGTGACTATGTAAAATTTTGTTACTTTGTGCGTCTAAATGGATGGACTGATTTTCATGTTGTCAAAAGTTTAAGGAATAGATATGTCCATAGCTAAAAAGTTGCTTTCTTTTTCAAAAAAAAAAAAAATTTACTGGTCTTCTCTAAACTATTTTACAGGTTGAGAGAGTTTAGGCTTTAATACACAAATACTGGTGAAACAATTCACAGAAAGATTTGGGCACTACTGGGAATCGAACCTGCGACCCTGTATTTCAAAGGCGAGACAGATACCGCTGCGCCACCACTGCTCAAAAAATATATTGGCTTAGTATTTTGAGGCTTAAATACTTACCTTCATCAATGAATGGGTAACTCACAACCCAGAGAGAAGTCAATACAAAAAGCGATCCAACTGTCACTAGAATGAACTTGCCCACTGCCGCATCAGATATGTCCATACATTACAAACTAAATCCAACTCTATTACCACCCAATAACTATTACTTTCCCTTGAAATTGTTCTTGAAATTATCCTAAATTATTTATTTAATATTTGTTATGAATTTGAACTCTATCGCTATGTAATAAGAGTTATTTTAGCTACAGAACAGTTCTTGTTCAAAGTCCTCGAATGTTTCTCCGTCAGGGAATAATATGGACTTGTGGTCATCAGGTTTGACTTCTATTTTGTCAGCAAGAGGTTTTCTTCTAATTGCACGTTCTACTATCTAGAAAAGATTCAATAAAATCTAGTTTAATGTTACTAAATTATAATGTATGAGAATACTAAAATTTAATTGTTAAGTCTGTTTTCAACTTTGGTTATTCAACATAAAATCAACAAATTATGATCTATTCCTATGATGAAAGCTCGCAGCATAAAATTTGCGGCCAGTGACGGTCACTGACCGCACAGTTGATACGGCGGCAAGAGGGCGACCGTACCCTTAGTATCAATAATGAAAATCTTTCATTATTTGGTACTAAGACATATCATAATTTACATAACATTTTCGAACCGATTAAAAAGTTTTCCGAATTAAATAGTTATTCTCTTTTACATAGTGCATTGTGCATGTGTTGAATATTCTCTTTAAGGCATAGGAGCGCCCCAATACAGACATACAGGCTACAGACTACTGATTGATTAGGAAAATCACAATACTTGGCCCAGTGTAGTAATCGGACCACCTACTTTGACAACTAAATGCAAGTATGTTATTCTGTTTGTAAGTACTGTAATACCTTCTGAGCCTCAGCAGAGTCAGCAGTAGGTCGGGACAGAGCTAGCAACTTGTTGATATTCTCTTCAGCTATTTGTTCCTTAGACTTCACCACTTCTTTGGGTTTTTTGTTTTTTCGCTTGTACAACTGTCTGTGATCTGAAAGTACATAATAATCTGTATTGTAATAAGTTATTACAGATCCACATTAAACTGATGATTGTCTCCTGTCAACTCTTAAACTATTTGTTTAAAATCAAATTCGAAAAATTAGATTTACGCGAATATTACACATTGAAATCAAACTGTAACAGATTTTATCACAGTATATTTTAGAATCTAGATCCCAGCGTTTCAAAGTCTTTTCAGATTTCATGGTAAAAGTAGTTTTATTGCAATGAATTTTTGTATAAAAAATGTTACAACTTCTTACAAACTGCAGTCAAATAACATGTGTCACTAGACAGAGATTATATACTGCAGTGCGAGTTACAAATCACATAACAAGTAAACACTAAGAGTGTTTATTTGAGACTAACATATGACAATATAACTGCAATACACCTCACAAGTAACAATTACATATTAGACAACTTGTGTCCCTACAACTACATACTACAAAGGTTAATATGCATATTTGCATTATTTACAATCAAATACAATTCATTCATACTAAAAATTGTGATATCCACCATAATCATCATTTCCTTTTTATGATTTCTATTGTGATTGGCAAATTGAAACCTGATGGGAACTAATATACAAAGATGGTTAGACCAGGTATCAGATTCCAGAGCCATATTCTGTTAACTCTCGAGAGAGAGAGCTGATAGATGACCTGCTTAGCAGTACTTAATAGTTAATTGTGCTTTGACTGCCCAATTGGTCCAGTGGTAACCACTTTTGCTTAATAATTGTGAAGCAAAGGTTCAAATCCTGGGACAAGAAAATATAGCAACAGCTCAAATTGGGGAACTCCGCCCCTAAGATGACCCACTGACCATTATTCGTTTAATTACCAGCAATAAGCTCACCATCTATTACCAGTGAACCATGGGTGTAATTCACATTTACCTACACCTTACTACTCGAAAACATAAGTCCTGTGTTGACACTTTAAGACAATATTCTATAATAACCTACATTTTTAGACTCCAACCATGTTTAATGCAGGCACTGACATAATACTACAAAAAGAACTGTTACAACACCATATTTATTAAAAACTACTTTTCAACACACACTATAAAGTAAAATCAACGCAAACCTCACGAACTCGTCGCAGTACTATAAAGATTAAATTCTATCAAGATATGAACGCTTACGTCGAGATATGAACAATAACCAAATAGTTTTACTACTGATATTGTAATCGTTAAGTAAGAACGAACCTTGACCCGTCTGTCTTGGCCGACTTCCTTTGCCACGCTTGTTTTGACTTCCTGCAATAACAATTTACTATTACATTCCCACAAAACAAAACCATCAATTAGTTTTATTATCAAGACGTGTATACACTCACCTTCTTGGTCAACGAATTCGAGCGCCTGTCGTACTAATGCTGAAGACATTTTATTACTAAAACAGTGAAATACATTTATTTTGCGGTTTACGAGCTCTAAAATTCTATAATTATAACCTGCAAAATAATCGTCAAACAAACCACCGCCATTGACAGTCAACTCTACTGTCAAAAAAACTTGACATAAGATTTTTTTTAAGTTTAATACTATCAAGAGCAGACTACAGGCTTTCTAGCAATTCTTTTTATTATTATTATTATTATTAGGCTAATACTCGACCACAACTTGCCTGTTGTTAAGTGATAATGTGGGCTACATTGATTCTGATTTATCATTATAACACTAAAATGGAAACACGAGGAATTGCTACTAGCTTTTTGGGTACATTCCCAGAAGATAACGATGCGGAGAAACATTTTGACGCATCAGTTTAAGTTAGGCATTAGTTGATAGCCAGTTTATTTTTTTATTTAGGTTCATATTAAGATTATTATTCATTTTTTTAATTGCATTGTCTTAATGTGCAAATAAGTACATTAAAATTATAATTCAAATTACTGAACAATTTACCTAGTTTGAAAATTCTTTCTGTATTTAATATTATTTCTTTGTTCTCAGGTTCTGTATGTTGTACCGCGCAATTAACGGTGACAGTGAATCATCAGCAGGTGTGGAGCGTCGTGAAGACCCTGGTCCAGGTCCCCATGCACAGCATCACAGATACGAGGTAGAGAAAACGCGAATGTAATACCATCGATATCAAAAAGCCTTAAGTTATTTGATCCCTAAAGCCGTATTGAGACGTTTAAATTTTAATACATCAATTAGAAGAAAAAATAAAAATAAAATATTTTCTTAAACAACCCTAACCTTTGAAGAGACCACCAATTGTCATTAATTTGTCACATACATGTCAAAGAGAGTTCAGAAAAACAACGATGCACGCACGACGAATTTTTTTTACAAAATCTGTGCTCATCAAAAATCGTATCAGAATATAATGTAAATTATTTTCTGACTTCTGAATGTCTGGTTTTAAGTAGGTAGGTATAGCTTTTCTGGTACAGGTTGTATAGAATAAGTCATGGGCCTCCGTTTCTCTAACTAGGCAGGAACCTGTCTGTTTTGGGAAAAGGCATCTATCAATATGCCAAATCGTAGCGTAATTTTGACGTGACAACGTCTTATAAATTGGTTTGCCGGGTGACACTTCAAGAAACTGCGTTACGCTCCGCTCACGTTGTGCGCTCACAATGAGAGCGAGTGAGAGGCACGCGTCCCTTACACTCGGGCATGGTTAGCCCGCCTAAGAGCGAGAGAGACAGACATAAAAAGTGAAAGGCACGCGTCCCTTCCACTCGAGCACAGTTAGCCCGCCTAAGAGCGAGATTCTTTGTATAAATTAATGTTTTAAATATAATTCTTTGTATAAATAAATGTTTTAAATTGTTACTATTATTTCATCCTTCTTCCTACTATACGAATGAATATTCACATTAAAATTATTTTACCACTCAAAGTCCAACGACTTTGAGTGGTAAAATAATTTAAAATCACGTAAAACTTTCGCCCGTATACCGACTTTACAGGCAACCAATTTTTTTTAGGGGCTGGAAAACGTCTCCGTGCATGGTGCACCTTATTCTATAATACAAGGATCATTCCTGAATCCCAAGCATAGTTATTGGCAAAGTTAGAAAATATTTTGTACTGCATTTTTACATCGACACAAATTATATTTTTGGAGCTACGCTATCGGTAACAAGCATTTTAGTTCTGGCATAACTATATTACCTATTTTAAAATTAGAGATCGTCTAGCTTGATAAAGTCTTTGTCATTATAACATGACAATGTTTTTGGTTATTATTGTCTTATTTTTTTTCAATGTTTTTGGTTGTTATTACAGGGTCCTCCTACTCCATGTCCAGCACGTGTGGAGTACGCGACTCCCGTGTTCGCGCGCAACTATCAAGGCGTGTGGCGATATGTGGTGCAGATACCTTATGAGGGATACTTCACACAAACTGTTGAAGTTACCAGGTAATATCATTATTAAAATTTGTTAGGTACACATTTTACTTAAAACCAAGCTGTAGGTAGAGGTGAATAATATTTATATAACAATGTGATATTAAATATAAACAGCGACCATGAATATGTCATTTTATGTTGATAATGAATGATGGATGATCAATAAGACGTCTAAATTATTCGGGTAGCGTGTCGGTTTCAACTTTCAACTGTCAGGGTAGAACTGCTACTTAAGAGACGGCAGTTTCGCCTCTAGCCTTCGATGTAGCACGTAAAAATATCGCTCTGGACCAGAAAGAGCGTCGAGAGGGTGGCGAGACTCCCGATTTCTTAACATCAGTTCGAAGTCGGGAAGTCGGTGGGGTGATACCGTCGCGCCTCGAACACCATTAACGCCGTCGGTCCTGCCAAACTTTTCCCGGTCGTATCGGTCAATCCATGGCACTGGACGAGCCTCCTGGCCGTCGTCGCCAGAACAACAGCTATCAGGAGATTATGAGACCGCTGCGTACAGATGCATGCAGTCCCGCTGCCACTACCTGGAGGGCGGGTGCCTGAGCTCCCCGCGCTGGGTGTCGCTGCTGGTGGCCGAGCTGCACTACCCGCCCGCCGCACGACACGCGCACACGCCCACGCAACCACACGCACAGGTAATAAATTTATTAATTTTATTTCTTGCAAAAAGAACCTAACTTTTAAGTAATTTAGAGGTACACTATAAAATTTGTTGAAAAGCCTAAAGCTACGAGAAAAAGAAAAGTTTTTGATTTTAGAATAAAAAAACTGTGATCACCAAAAACGCGCGAAATGTCATTAATAGGAAAAAGAAAGTTATTATTTACTTTTAACTACATAGATACTGGAAAAAATTTGAAATCGTCTTTACAGAGGTTGTAATAAAATAATTGTAATAATAATTTAAAATATACCTATTCTAATACGTTACCAAACACGATAATTAAAATAGATAGGTACTCTGTGATTCTTATGGGTAAGCGCGTTCCGTCGTAGACTATATCATTGCTTCACGTCAGGCAAGCGTGCTCACTCGTAAGACCAACCCTATTATAGAATAAAAAAAATATTTAGGGGGAAAAAAGATGACACAAAAAAATAACATTTAATCAAAAATGTAAAACGTATAACAATGCCAAGTCCCACAACGTAATATTTCTACTTATTATTCTTCTTATATAATACTTTTAATAAATAAATGATTAAAATATATGTAAGTAGGTAAAGCTTGGTTATGAACGAAACCGCATGTCTCACAGCAGGAGTACCAGCCGCACCTGCAGCACCGCGCGGGGGGGTCGAGCGGGGCGGGGGGAGCGGGGGGCGCCGAGCCCGCGCCGCACGCGCACTGCGACGGACACGACGAGATGGGGTGCTACCAGGTACACACACACTTACGATCCAAACAATAAAACGAAACCCTTTCCTAAAAAGGTTCCTTTTCTCGCTCCATCGTACCATCGGTTCAACCGTCCTCAGAAAAAAAAACTCCATCGTACCGATTTTGTAAGGGGCTCATATGACGTATGAACCCCTTACAAAATCGGTAGCATGTATCGACTGTCCGTCGGGTATCTGGGTGACAGTAAAGAAACTAGTGACCGTCGACATCGAAGGATAGGCGACGCGTGGCGATGCCTCAGGTGTTACAAGCGTCCATAAGCTATGGTGACGTCGCCACTGAAGGTTGTCCGTCTGCTTCTTTGCCGATTTGATCGTAAAAAATAGGAAAGCAAAATATATAAATCCGAGGAAATGTGACATCCGTCGACCGTTACTTCACCGGCGTATGTGAATCGAAGTTAGCTCTAAAATAGTTGTAAGAATACCTGTGCCTAACAAGGAGCGAGGTGGCGATTTGTTTATATTGAGTAAAACTTGCAGGTTCGTCTGTACTACGACTGGTTCCTAGTGCCAGGCTCGTGCAAGTGTTGGCGGCCTGACTACTTCGCGCGTTATGTACGTCGCCGACAGAACAACGAACTCTAATTCCTTTGTAACTAACTGACAAGCAATCTGGAATGTAATAAGTATGTATACTACACAACATTGTATCTTGATTGTATATCTTTAAAACAGACAGTGACTTTGTCTTAGGTTATAATATATGAGTTTACAATCATTTAGAAAAGTCACATAAAGTAAAAACCAAAATCTATAAATACTTTAAAGTCTTCGGCAGCTGATTATTTGACGTCATCTAAAGTTAATAAAACTAAAAATACCTATTTAAAAACTTTTTAAATTTTGTTGCTTTTGTCTCATAAGAGGCTATCAAGGTAAATAAGCCAAATACCTAACATTTATACCTACAATTATTAACTTATTTATGGGGGTTGAAATATTTTAAAGTTATTATTAAACACAAAAAATGATAATGCATTATTGTAATATAAAGATATTATTAAAATAATAATAATAGTTATTATATGAAACGAAATTCTACTTTGGTAGTAAGAGATATCTAAATCAAAAAATTTCAATTCGACAGTGTTTCTGTACAATATCATGGCAGATAAAACTTTTTGTGACTACGATTATTACACTTTCTTAGGAATATATCTTAAAAGTGAACTCAAAAAACTTTTAAACTGTTAAACTGTTCTTAAATTTTAGTTAAGTATTTGTCTTGATGTTGGTGCTTCTTAAACGTTAATTTAGACTCGATTGGTGCTACAAAGAGTTGTGACATCGATAAAAGTTAAGACTGTATTTAAGTATTTAAAATATAATAAATGTTATTTTAGTGATACCAAAATATTATACATATAGAGGTCCGCTAGAGGTTGTACTCCATAGTTGAAAACTAACATACCAACATCTCAGTTATTTTGCGACCTATTGTTTGACTGTTGTTTACCCTTTTTGGAGCAAACGTCTGATCTAAGATGGCAATGACCTTTATATATATAAAAATAAACTTTATCTAAAATGCAACGTTTGCAAGGTCCTGCAGAAATACTCGTTTTTAAATATTCATAGCTTATAATATAAGAATAAAATTAAGTATCAATTGTAGTAAAATATACTGTATAGTAGAAAGTTATTATAATCAAGGCTCAATATGCATTTATTTACAATTATTTATGTTAAGTAAGTTAAGCTTCACTGTTCAACCATGCTTTCTTTTACGTTTCAAATGATAGAACTATCATCTGAGTCATTATTCTCTTTAAAATATAACAATCAACATTTCAGAAATAGATTTTCTGAAATACATAACAGACACAACATACCACTAATTTGTAATCTACATGAAAATATATCCCGGGTTCCAATATAATCCAGGTGCCTTCAAGGCTATGGTGGATCAAGCAAGGACCTTTGATTGATACATACGTACATACTGTGCGTGTACTTTTGTTGTTTTGTCACTTACAACTAGGTTTTTTTATTCGAAATGCACACATCATAGACCTTTCGTCCGTGCCGTATCCGTATATTACTAATAATTAGTATGCTAGTGGGCTCCCTGATGTTGTCGGGAGCCTATAAGTTATTCAGTAATTTTTACCCCTGATGTTGATGGGAGCTTATAGTCCGTTACATTTGTGTCGTTTTTAATTTTATATTCTCTCGTTACAACTAGGTTAAATTTGATGACTTATCTGCTGACAGATAAGAATAAAAACCACCCAAATTTAACTTGTCTTCACAAATCGTCCATCACTCCACATAGCTACTAGATGGTGCTCAGATAGAAAAATCTTTTTTATTGTTTATCATCAAGAACAGTTTAAGAAAGCATGGTTTATTAAATATTTAAGATAAAGTAGCTTTTATATAAACCTATTAATTTATTGTTTTAATTTTAGCACTTTATTAAAGCACTTTTAATTGTAACGTGTAACATGTTTTATTGATAACACGCCTGTTTTGAATGCCTAAAAGTATAGGCTGAGGTGTAGGTCACCCAATGGCAACTAAATCTTATTGTATTTTGATTACATATCAAAACAGATATTTTTACTAGTCCAAGCTACTACTGTTGTTCTTTTTTTAAAAGCAATTTTAGATCTCTCTATTAATAAACTATAGCGTTTTAAAATAACTGTCTACGATAAGTAAAACAAGCCATAGATAAAATTAAATATAATTTATTAAAAATTGTAAAATACATGACAATAAGAGGGCACTAAGTTGTAAGTCGATGTGTTCCTATAATACGATACTACCGTGTAGGTATCTAAATACTACAAAATTACAAAATATTTGCACTAAAACTAATAATGTTATCTTATGAATAAATTGGATTCTTCATAAATTCTAAGTAATACACAAGAAAAGGCGCACTTCACCGTAGGTAAATCTAATTTAAAGGAATAATAATCTACAGGTTAATATGTTTTGCAAAGACTATTATCAAATAATCTAGCTAATGACCATTTAGCATCCGATAGCTAGCCGTCTCCTCGCAACTAACTCAACACTTTCACTGTCCAGTTTTCTAATATCAAATGATCTGACAATCTTACATGTCCAACTTTATATTCGATATGGACTGGTAATTGTACAGTAGTAACATGGACTGCCTAACAAACAGTTGTGTCATTCACTACTGGGAAGTGCTCGGACAAGGAACGTGTAAACAGGTTTTTAGCGAATATACAAAAATTTTACAAAAATAGGAATTCTAAATACCTATTATCAATTCTTGCCATTCTAAATGTATGTGTTTGCTACGACCTAAGTAATGTCTAAAAAGTTTTCAAGCATCTAATACAATGCTAGTTATTACGATATACTTTATGTACTAAATATCTCACACAATCACACAACCGGTATAATTATTGCTTGAATTATATTTCATTCGCTCTCTCATAATTATTTTTAAATAATTACGTGTTTACTCTCATAATTTTCATTTATAGTTTTAGGGTTTTTATTGCCAAACAAAAGCTTTTTGCATGACAAACCTATCGCACACTTTCTTTGTCTAATTTGCGACAAACGAACATATATCCTCGCGCCAATCTTGAAGACGATGACCATCTTCTAGAATTTATTGAATTTTAGTCGCTCGACTCACAAAAAATCGTAATAGTAAAATACATTTGAGGTATTGTTTACAATTTTAAAACTAGGTAGGTAGGTACATAAGCATTGCGTCTCTTAAATTATAGGTATTGCTTAAGCTAATTATTTATTTATTTATCAAATATATAGATTAAGCATTACAACGCTTAAACTGTTTCACAGATGAAGTCAGGATTCTATGTATTTCAAAACTTTTGGTTTGAACTTGGCTCGACACACTGCCGAATATTTAGCCAAGTAAAATTAAACAAATGTGAGGGAATATTTTAAATATCTCTACCAATTAAGTTGTAAGCATAGTAGGTGACGTTAATTAACTAATTGCTAATTTTCAAGTTTACAAATCTGAATTTAGAAAAGCTATAATTACGATATTAGATATGATTAAGTACCATTTATCTAAGTGCTTTGTACCTCTAGGTGAATTACAAAATAAGTATTAACACCTTCAAAATAAGTATTAACACCTTCAAAATAAGTATTAACACCTTCAAAATAAGTAGCTAGTACATAAATCACTTTAATGTTATCCCCCAAAACCACTAGTCGATACGAGTTCGTCAATACGAAAAAAGTTTTCGAATCCTTTTATGCTGATCTTAAACTTATCAAAATGCATTTGGAAATTCTTTTTTCTTTTATTTAAATCGTTCGACAAAAAATGAAAAAATAAAATAAAAATTATATATTCTGGGAATTAACACACACGGTCCTGGTCCAAGCTAAGCAGAACATAAGTTATGGTGACCAGATAACTGGTAGATACTATAAATATAATAGTTACTTTTCTTTTGTAAATATATATAACTAGCGGACCCGGCAGACGTCGTTCTACCCGGTAAAGCAGTGCCATCTACCAGGTCTCAGACCTACCGAATATAACCAATAATAAATAATAGGTATCTAACCCGGTTTTCGGCAAGTCTTCGCTTTCTAAATTTTCTCTTTTTTTAAATTTTTCTCTGCGTAAGAACCATCCTCGTACTTAAAGTAATATTTAAAAAAAAGAATTAGCGAAATCGGTCCAGCCGTTCACGCGTGATGTCGTGACAACGGAAAACGGGTTTCATTTTTATATATATAGATTACTAGCTTTCCGACAGCGGCTTCGCCCGCGTGTATGTCGGTTATCGCGCCAAAACATTACCTTCTTTTTGCGCAGTCGGATAAAAACTATCTTATGTCCTTTCTCCGGTCTCCATACCCAATTTTATCCAAATCGGTTCAGTAGTTTAAGCGGGAAAGCGTAACAGACAGACAGACAGATTTACTTTCGCATTTATAATATTAGTAGGGATAATAGATATTATCCAGAATCGCAACAACCCCAACAACACCCTAGACAAACACAAATGTTTGCCTAGGGTGGGAATCCATCCCACGACCTACGCGCTACGGCGTGAAAAGCAAGTATCTTATCTCGTCATCAAATACAAATAGTAGTAAGTAGAATAAAATGTAATGGAACTAGAATACCTAGGAAAAATAATTTGTAGATCTTATTGCATTTTAACTTATTATCTTGACACGTATAGTAGTATTCGATAACTTTTTTCGTATGACATCTTGTACCAACGGTACTGAAATGAAAGGTACTATTTCGTGAAACTATTATCTCTGTAGGTACTTCTATACCTTAGCTTCAATGTTTCGGTCAGGTACTATTGCAGCGGCTATATGCTCTTTGACTATTGGATTGTATAATATTATATACCTACATACGTACAACTTCAACCCTTGTAGTGTCTCACTGCTTGGCACTGGTTTATCTCAATTATCTTACGAGTTGAAAGAGTTTAATGTACTTGCGTATTAAGAAGCATGCTTATTTCCTGGGGCTGTCCATTAATCACGTGATCTTGTTTTTAAACTTTTTTTAAACCCCCCCTCCCCCTTGGTGAAACATGGTGAGGTTTAAGACTACCCCCCACCCCCTACATACATCACGTGTATTTTTAGTATCTTAATTTTTTAAAAATATTATCTAAAATACAGCTATAAAGTATAATCTTATTTTATTCTGAAATTAAGGACCGTAATAAAAATGTGTAGACAGAAAGGTTGTAGATTGCTTCGCGCGTTTGAAAAAATAATGAAAAAATAAATACACGTGATATCTTACTACACCCCCCGCCCCTCTTGTGACATTTCGTGATTTTTGTACCCCCCCCCCCCCCATTCAAGCTTCACGTGATTATTGGACGGCCCCTAATAGACATTATCGTTTCATTCAAGCATGGTTTATACTTTTTGGTATCTGTATCACAGAGCTCACGCCTATATTACTCAAAGGTAACTATTTAGCTTGCCTAATGTATACCTTATAGGGCGACCTTATTGCTGTTCACCGGTTCATTTGCAAACAAATTTAGGTACTTCATTATTGTTTTACACAATTATAACCCTATTCTCATTACCTTCAGTTGATTGTCCCTCGTCTCTTTCACAAACACTTCTATTTTCCAACACATTATCAATACTAACTTCAAGTGCATTCCCATCAGGATTATCAGTTACTCTCTCAACTATCCTACCATTTTCAAACACAAGTTCCGTTCGTATTTCTATCTCTTCGTACGGTTCCGTTCGAATTTCATTAATCCTACCTTCGTAACTCGTGGATGGTAATGACATGTTTTCTATAATGTTATTCTGATAATTTTCAGCTTCAGAACTGCTTCCCCGATGTATATGTACTGAAGGCTGTCCGTCTTTAGGATTGTTGAAGGAAACATAACAAGCAGAGTAAGGTGGAGGAGGTTCTTCTCCAAGTTTGGCTGCGCATTCAGAATAAGGAGGCGGTAGATCTCGACGAGTACTCTCGGGGAATCCCTCGATATCAGGGATAGAGTCAAATTCTGGATGTTGTTGTTGATCTGGAACAAAAATATATCATCAGTATCTATTAGAACTAAGACCACCACCGCGTTTGTTTCTTTAAGTACAGATAATATAATACTATACTAGTACTATAAGTATACGTTTCCCTTGCCTTTTCCCATTTCTATAGGGGTCGGCTCAAAGTCTAACGAGTCTGTGACCCAGTAGCCGATATGATTAGGCCAGGTGTCAGATTATATTAGACTTCTGACTACCTTTTACTATTGTCATAGATGTTTGGAATAACAACCGTAACCAACGATGAGCTCTCCGAGGGTCGGAATGTAGACCTTCATCCTTCCACCTTTCTTCGTTCCTGGCCAGTCTTAGGTTTTTTTTATTTAAATCATTCTAAATTCAAAAATATTTATTTATTTTTCCAGATATATTTTTTCACACGAGTCCTCAGACTACTGCATGAGTCTCTCTACAACTGTCGAAAGGAGATCTCGGGTTTATTATCTCACTGGTCTCAAAAGCATTAAATTAATTTTAAAGTGATTACTGTTTATTTCTACTGCAATTCTACCTACTCTCTATCCAAATCTGGGGAGAGAATCACACCCGCGAGCTCTAGGACACAGTATAGCCCAATTGGACGGCTTACACCGCTCGATTTCAGATGTCGTCAGTCATCGTTTGCCTATATTTTCGATAGTCACAAAAATAACTAAACAGAATTTTATGAGGTTTTCAACAATAGATAAAGAGATTCACGACGAAAATTATCTATCAGGATAAAAAGAAGTCAATGATGTGATGTTCGAGACTTTAATAAAAATCTTAATATATATATTTCTTGTGTGCGTGTGTATGTGACTGAACTCCTCCTAAACGACTGGACCGATTTTGATGAAATTTTTTGTGTGTGTTCAATGGGATCTGGGAATGGTTTAGATTCACAATTTTGCGCGGTACGAAGTTCGCTGGGGCAGCTAGTAATATTATAATTACCACACACGGCCATATGATACTAACCCAAGCAGAGCTTGTACCATGGAAACCAGATAACTGTTAAGTGATAATATACTACATAAAATACTTTTCTCTTGTAAATACATACTTAAATATAAATAACTACACCCAAACTCATGACCAACAGACGTGTTTATCACACAAATGTCAGACTTGTGTGGGCATCGTACCCACGACCTGAACATCGACCCACCCCACGGCGTGAAAAGCTAGTATCTTACCGACCACACCACCCGGCTCGTCAATTAGTTAATTTATCACTATGCCGTATGTCGTACAATTCTCGTAGTTTTTACACCATACATCTACACATCGATACATACAAAAATTGTGTGAATGAGAAGTGGGATAGGTAATACTTACGGCTGGTAGCCATGACAGTTGCTGTGGGCCACTCTTCTGAATCTCGTCTTCTTACTGTAAATGGTAGACAAAATTAAAATATATTCATAAAAAAATTCTAAGACTCTTTAGTTAAAATGGACTTTGTCTCATTCTTACTAGTGTAAATGTGAAGATGACAGACAAAGACAAACGAATTATAAACCTATTTTAGATATAATGTGCTAAGTTTATGAATTTATACGGCTTATTTTTTATAAAATAAGTAGTTCTTCAAACTATAATCTTCATAAAAATGTATAGGGTGACTGGTAATAAGTGTAAAATACTTTTAACACGTGGCATTGTTAACATTGTACACATTTTTGTTAAATATTTTTTAGAATTTTTTCAGTATTTATTGAATATTGAGTCACGCAGTAAATACGAAAATAATGGAGTGTAGAGTGGGAGGCACGAGACACCCTGTCGTGGGGCGTGCGGTGATTCTTGCGCTCCACCGCGCACCGCCTCGGTAACGATCCGCATCTCTACTACTCGGCTCAATAATAATTAAAAAAAAGTTTCTACAAAAACGTCTCTTAGGCAAAATTGTTTGTGATAATAAGCACTTCCACGTGGTAACTTATTTTATCAGTCATCCTACATACCTTCTCGTAATATAACTGCTATTATTAAACAAGGTTTATTTTAATTTTTATCTTTTTTATATCTACCAATAATGACATCAATGCAATTGAAATAAAACTACTTTTAAACGGATTTTATCGAGGTTTATTTTAGATTTTAGATTAATGCAAATTAACGTTTCAAACAAAGCTTCCTCTCTCCTACCTTATCTTGCTGTGCCCTGCAGGGTCGTTAATGGTAGTACCTACATTATAAAGTTACCATCTAATGATACATATCGAAGAACATTAAAGATATTAAGTATTGAGTATTGAAAGAGTGAACTTGACTTAGATATAGTTTGTACACAGCACTTGTAAGGACTCTTTTGTCAAGCAAATCTGGTCGTTACATTACTGGCACTTGGTTTAAAAATACTGATGGCAGCAGTTGTTGTTGAGCCCCCCAATTTCCTAAAAAACTAGAGTGTCCGGCAAAGTCCTGAGCCGAGGTTCGTCCCCACATGGGGAGCCCTCATGGCAGTTGCCACAGTACTTGATCGGTTCGACCGTCCTCAGACGGCTCACCGAAAAAGTCCGGTGAACCAATAGAGGCCCTTCCGGCCGATTGGAAAAACAGTTGTTGTTGAGTTTCTTTTAACAAAATACACGCAATGTATACACGTGTTTGTAATGTGTATTCTTACCATTTAGTAGTACAAAATATCGCACTACGTTTGGTATGGGCCTGTAAAGTAATAAAGTCGTACTAACTTTTGAAGAGCTTGGTGTCGATGCACCGCTCGGCGGCCCTGACGAGCAGCACAAGCAGCAGCAGCAGCGCCGCGCCGCCCCCCCACCCGCGCGCCGCCGCGCCGCCCCACCACCCCGCGCTCTCCGCCTTGTGCTCCACTGGCTACACATTGTTTACATTAGTACAAACTAACACTAGTAAGAGTTAGTCAAAACGAAAATAGTTTTCAAACACCAACATTAACCTATCAAGGTGATTTTAAATGCAATAAAATACACCAAAACTTTACCCAATTTTATTAAAATTCATCTTTCACTTCAACTATTAAATATTGCACGGACATCGATTCGTATGCTATGAAATATTTAAAATTATATGACCTGATGATCATTGTTCACGTCTTAATGATAATCAAAATATAGACCAGTAAGTAATTATTTAATTAAAGAAATACATTCAGTAAAAAAAGTATAAAAACATAGTATTGGTTGGTTTGTAATCATGACACTACCCAAGTGGTAAAATATTTTACACTAATTACTAGTCACCCTATACATATAGTTTGGGATCAGATAACCGTGCATGTAATTGTTCCTATTATGATATGTAAGTAAGTTTTGCCAAGCAAGAGAATAACACAGGTTCGACTGACCTGGTGTGTAAGTACCTTAACGTCAGTAAGGTCTGGTGGTATGACAGGCACTCGCCACGACACATCGATAGGGAAGGGTTCGTGTAGCGGCAGGCGGTCACCGCGCCAGGGCACCGTCGCCAATGTTGGTAGAGGGTACATGTGCTTCTGGCCCAACATTTGATCCAATCTGTACACAAGTAAAAATGCTTACAGAATAACTTTTTAACCTATGCGTCATATTTTTGGTGGTTCTATATCACTAACAGAACACATTCCCTTTAATTGTTCAATACGTTATTTTTGCAGGAGACATAAAATGAGCAAAATATGAAAATCTCACTTCAACCCTTTTTAGTGTCCCACGGCTGGGCACTGGTCTTCTCTCAACTATCTTACTAGTTGACAGAGTTGAGGCATTAATCCACACACGCTGGCCAAGTGCGGGTTGGTGGATGTCACATGTCCTCATGCCGGTTTCCTCACGATGTTTTCCTTCACCGATATGAAGCAGCGGCGATCAAACAATTCACACAAAGATCTGTGGGCACGACTGGGATTCGAACCCGCGACCTTATACTTCTAAGGCGAGGCCCGTACCACTGCGCCACCGCTGCTCTGAAAATGAAAATCTATACGAATAGTATCACGAAATAACATTGATAAAAACGTATTCTACACGTGCAGCCTGTGGACCAACTATACGCAGCGTGCTGTCAGTGCTTTACGTGTCCTATATAATAATGGTTACAGAATGCTGATGGGGCTGCCTCGCTTCTGCAGTGCATCAGGTATGTTTGCGCAGTCATATAAATTACTTTTTTGCGATTTGGCGCAAAAAGAAACAGTCTCCTTGCTCTGCAGAGATCAGGTATTTTTGGAAAAGCAATTATTAAAACAGAGATAATACTCATATTTTATACCTGATGTAAGGGTTGTGTGGATCATTTCTCGTGTTGAAGTATAACGCGATCCTGTTAGGTGCGCGTGCGCGTGGTCGCTCGCGGTCCGGCCGCACGCGTCTGTACCATGACACCCACGCCGGGACTGTCGGCTGCATGCCGCTGGGGACACAACACTTTACATTAGACAAAAAATCTATAAATTAAAAAAACTAACCCATCATAAAAGAAAAAAGAGCAAACATAACATAATGTAGGGATAAGAAGCATTTCAATCACCACAACTTTAAACAAAGAAAACTCATCAAAATCGGTCTATTCGTTTAGGCGCTACAAGGTAGCAAACTTGTACACAGATACACAGAGACACACGCTCGGAACTTATTCACCCCCCTTTTTTGTCTGGGGTAAGTGGTCATTAACCACGGCCGCGACCCTTTTATCAAAGCCGAGTGCGATACTGCTGCGCCACCGCTTCTTTACCGTAAGTTATGTCTAAGTTAGACAATACAATACATTGGTTTAAAAAATAATACTAACAAGTTTTCAATCGAATTAAAAAAGAAGTTTTTCAATTCGACTGTACCTATGTTTTCGGGTTCCCATTTATAGATCGATTTTTAACTTTCTAGGTTGTCCTATTAAAATTTTATCAAAATAGATTTACCGTTTACTTATTTGCAGTAAGTAATTATTATTTAATTACGGAAAATGTATGCAATATATTCAAGCATTTTTATATGTTATAGAACATTTATTTACAACATAAGGATACAATCGGACAATTAAGTACCTCACTAAGTATCTCAACACTAGCCTACAAAATGAACTAAACTGACGATGCGGAAGAATTTTTGACGCATTAGTGTAAGTTAGGCTCATCGTTATCTTCCGGGAACGTCCCAGAAGGCTAACAGCATTGTCGCGTTGGATGGCAACACTGATCCTTAGCCCGAGATACAAACCAGCCTTCTGGTCACGTGTGTAACTAAGTGTTTTGACAACTCCTTGAAAAGTGAACGTGCTCCTGGGCCCCACGGACCCAGAGTCTCAACACCAAACGGCTCAACACGTAATTTCCTGCAAGGTTTGCGTATTTGAGCCGCTTATCATTATTATATCCAACTTATCTATCATCTTTTATAATAATAATAATAATAATATTATCTTTATTTCAGTTTTTTTTTTTTACATCCATATTTGTTAGTATGTTAGTAACAATTGAGCTTAAATTCTAGTATTAGTATTTTTTTAAATTAAAATTAATTATACTCGTAATTAAGTAGAACAAAAAATTATTTTTTTGAGGCCTAATGCCACCTCTACCCAATGCCTCTGTATGGGACAGTCCGATCTAGCAGCGATTACTTTCAGGATGCTATTGGCACTGTTCCGAAGGCGTTGCAGCAAGGAGGAAACTTTTTTGCGTATGATCGCATAAAAGCCATCCGTGTGTGACTCTGCAAACATTAAGGATGCGCTGCAGCGTCTGGAAAGCCCCAAAAGCAGCCTGAAAGTATTATTATATTGGACACGCAGGACGTTGATGACCCGACGCGTATATGATACCCACAATCCGCTCGTGTAAAACGATTGGCAGAACGCTTTAAATAAGGTTATTTTGACGTCTGCAGTACAGCGAGCGAACCTGCGGGCGATCATGTTGCCCCTGACCGCCAGCGCCCTGCGCTCCCTCTCTATGTCACTGTCATCTTTCAGATCACTCGTAACTATGTGTCCAAGATATTTAAACCTCTCCACTATATTTAATTCCACACCATTCATATATATCGGAGGCACATAGCGTGACTTTTGTTTAGGTACCTTAAACACGAGTACTTCCGTCTTTTTAGTGTTGTATTTAAGACCATGTGCCTCCGCGTAACTCTCACAAAATGACAGTAACTTCTTGAGGCCACTCATCGAAGGACTAAGCAGCACCATGTCATCTGCGTAACTTATGTTGTTGACACAGGTATCGTCGATGTGGCATCCGACATGCATGCTGCTCAGTCCCTCGATGAGGTCATTAATATACAAATTAAACAAGAGAGGAGAGCTCAATCCACCTTGTCTCACGCCGCACTCCAACCCGTATACATCAGACAGGCTACCGGCCCACCTCACCTGATTTTTCTGGTTAGAGTACCAGTATTTGAGAAGGGACGTAACTTCCTCCGGCACACCTGTGCTCCTCAGCTTTTCCCATAGCACATCATATACGACCAGGTCGAAGGCTTTTGAAAGGTCGAGGAAGCACGCGTACACCGGCGTCCTTCTTCCAGTATAATACCTGACAGTGTGTTTCAGGCATAAGATAGCACTTTCCGTCGACACTCCCTGCCTAAATCCGAATTGAGCGTCACTAATTTGTACAAATTTAGTAAGATATCCATTTAACACACTATCAAGTATCTTAGCTGCTGTGGCAGAGAAATTGGCCGATAGTTACCGATGTCAGATGAGTCACCCGATTTATTTTTAACTATAGGCACTACAACGGTCCGCATTAGCGCCTCCGGTAGATATGAGTGGCCGATGCACAAGGTGTAGAACAACGAGAGTACACGGGGAAGATGTATTCCTGCATATTTAAAATGCTCAATGCTGAGCCCGTCATAACCCGGAGATTTACCGCGTTGCATTTTTCTTATTATGTTTGCCACATTTTTAGATGGTATCTTCTTGTTCTGCCCGGTAATGACAGACTCAGCAACACTACCAAGACTGTCACCATCTGTACCTAAAAGCGACTTAACAGCAAAATGATCCTTAAACAAGTTGGCAATGTCTTTATAATCACTCGTACCATCGATACTCAACGGCAGGCACGGCTTTACATTCATCCTATTTGTATGTTTCCAGAAGTTTTTAAAATTTTTGGCTGAATGATTAGAGGCTAGCAAGTCCATTTTCAATTGGTCCTGTCGATCTTGACACCATTTTAACTTGGTCTTAAAACTTTTTCGCGCCATCGCCATTTTTTCAAAAATAGGTCCATTTCGAGGCCTTCCAGCTAAGTTCCAGACTTGAAATAAAAATGAATCGCAAACTTAATATAAAAATGAATCGCAAAATGTGTTGGTAAGCGCATAACTCGAGAACGGCTGAACCGATTTCGTTAATTCTTGTTTTAGAATATTCCTTGAAGTACGAGGATGGTTCTTACGTAAAGAAAAACAAAAAAAATCCTCTGAAACGGCTTGACCGATTTTTATGAATTCTTATAACTATGTTCGGTAGGTCTGAGTGTCGGTCGTAATCTATTTTCGGACCCGGTAGATGGCACTGTTTTACCGGGCAAGATGACGTTTGCGGGGTCCGATCGTATTTAATATTTTTAAAAGGTAAGGTTTAGCGTTGTTTTTGGATCGAAGTTCCTTATCGCGCGTTGTGAAAGGAGGCTAGACGGAAAAAAAAATTACGAAAAGTTGTCACGACACTTTTTGCTATAACTAGTAAGCTATTGTAAGCTGTGCGGCGTGCGCATGTTTCTCTGTCTGTCTGTCTGTCTGTCTGTCTCTCTCTCTCTTGATTAAGTTTATATTACATTATATTTTTTAATAATAAAAAAAACCGGTCAAGTGCGAGTCGGACTCGCGCACCGAGGGTTCCGTACAAACCTGCAAGGTTTACAAAGTTCGTTTATATTTAAATTTATATTTATTAAAAAATATATATTTTGTAATGTAACTAAAAATTTAAGGTTTTCGGAATTTTTCCTTTATGTGTGCTATAAAACGTTGCTTCATGCCAAATTTCAAGATTCTAGGTCGACTGGAAGTACCCTTTAGGTTTTGATTCCCTTTGCGAGTACTTGCGAGTTTCAAAATATGCAGCTTAAATTGCTGTTTCTTTTGATTGCGTTGACATAGAAGTTTGATTTTGTTACAGCTTAAAGGTATTATAGACCTGAGTATTTGGTATGAATTTCAATTTAATACCTCTACGCGTTTATGAGGAAATGGGTAGTAAGTTTAAAATTATTAAAAAAAAATATATTATGTGATGTAACTAAAAATTTATGGTTTTCGTAATTTTTCCTTTATCTATGCTATAAGACGTTGCTTCGTACCAAATTTCAAGATTCTGAGTTCACGGGAAGCACCCTGTAGGTTTTGATTCCCTTGCAAGTGTCGAAAATTTGCGGCATAAACGGCTGTATCTTTTGATTGCGTTGGCTTAGAAGTTTGATTTTTTCACAACTTCAAGGGACAGTAGACCTGAGTAATTTATATAAATTTCAGCTTCATACCTCCACGCGTTCCTGAGAAAAAGGGTCTTGACAGACGGACGGACGGACGGACAGACGGACAACAAAGTGATCCTATAAGGGTTCCGTTTTTTCCTTTTGAGGTACGGAACCCTAAAAAATATTATTATAACTTAAAAAAAGAATTATTACAATTCCTTTACTAATTAATCGAAAGGAACTTCGTTCCACCGGGTGTCCCTTGACACCTCTCAATTTTTTTTGTGTTTGTATCGGTTCGTATTTTTGAAAGCTGTTTTATATGTTCTACTCAACGTGCTAGATCAAAATGGTGTGATTAGTATCGCGTGACCGGAGCTCACGTAACATCACAATTGTAACTAGGTGTATACGATGTGATACTAAACATCGAGGTTTAGTTAGTATCTTTGCCAATATCTGACCGAATTCTTTCATTGTCACTATCTCTTTCCTCTTTAACCCTTTTTAGTGTCCCATAGCTGGGCACGGGACTTCTCTCAATTATCTTACGAGTTGAGAGAGATAATGCCACACGCTGGTCAACTGCGGGTTGGTGAATCCCTACTAATATTATAAATGCGAAAATAACTCTGTCTGTCTGTCTGTTACGCTTTCGCGCTTAAACCTCTGAACCGATTTTGATGAAACTTGGCACAGACAAACTTTAGACCCTGAGAAGAAACATAGGCTACGTTTTATTGCGAAAAAACCGAAATGCACGCGGACGAAGTGAACACCGACCCGACCAACATTATTGATATAATATTGAAATAAAACTACTTTTTAACGATTCAGTCTTTTCAAACTTCATGTTCACGGGTGGAAGATGATGTATTATTTTTATGTCATTAAGTTTTATTTCAGTGTGTGATATTCGCGTAAATCTAAGACAATACTAATATAATATTGTTCACCGATATTGAGCAGCGGGTATGAAATAATTAACACAAAGATGTGAGGACACAATTACCGGGGATTAAAAACGCAACCGCTGCGCCACCGCTGCTTCATATAGTTAAAATAAAATGCTTCCTTTTAAATGTTTACGTTTCCAAATACAAAACATAATAAACCACGTATATTTTAGTTACCAACTATAATAATAATAAATACCCCTCCTAGCCGATTATCTGGCCACGGCGGCCAGTCTAAGCAGAATAGCCAGGTACGCAGGAGCTGGACCTAAGGCGTTGCGAGCTCCCCTAGACATATCAACACTAGCTTCCTGATTTCGAACTTGTTTTGAAAAATTAGAAAAATCTTATTATTTTGTCGGGCCCGGCGCGGCGTGGAACTCGAACCCGCGACCCCGTTATGCCCTAAGCCAACGAGGCACCTAGTTTAGAAGGACTTCGATCACTACAATTTTTAACTATAGAAAACCACATCAAAATCGGTATATTCATTTATGTGGCACTTATTTGTTGTCAAAATAAGGATGAAGAGTAATAAATTTACAGTTTCATTTAAATCTGAAGACAACTTTTGACTCATCTTTGATAATTTTGACTTAATGTTATTTATGAGAGAAAAAAAGATTATTTTAAATTAGTCTAGCACGAAATGTTAATTTAGTCATACCTTTGCACCCTAAACCACTATCGTAAAATAAATACAAACAAGCCTCGCACAATAGAGCTACGGCAGGGGTCGCTTTTTGCTCCCCTCTTAATGGCTACCTAAATGTAGGTATAGATATGTATTGAAATAAAACTACGTTACAATAGATTTTATTCCAGTTAAGTTTAGATGTTATATTATATTTTTAGATTGTTTATTTATTTCAATGTGTGATATTCTTAAAATTTAAGAAAATACTATATATAGGTAGTTACACGGTATTTTGAAATTAGCAGAAGATATCGGTCAAGTAAAACATTATGACAAAATTAGCATGTCTAAGAAGTAATCATTCGAGGACATCCACCAACCCGCACTTGGCAAGCCTTTGTGGATTAAGACCTTAACTCTCTTAACTCGAAATATAGTCGAGAGAAGACTCGTGCCCAGCTGTGGGACACTTAAAAAAGTATTGAGTGATTTAGACTTATTATATGTAATTGCAATTCTGTGCCATGAAAATCGTACGCTTGCGTGACTAATTTGTAATAATAACTGATAAGACGAGAATGGGTTTTAGTTACTTATGTTCATAGTTATTGTATTTAAATTTTTACTTTTAACTAGCGGATCCCGCAGACGTCGTCCTGCCCGGTAAAGCAGTGCCACCTGCCGGGTCCGAAAACAGAATACGATCTATAAGATTTCATGAAAATCGGGCATGCTGTTTCGGAAGTTTTATTTATTTTTTCTCTGCGTAAAAACAATCCTCGTACTTCAAAGAATATTCTAAAAAAGAATTAGCGAAATCGGTTCAGCCGTTATCGAGTTATGCGCTTACCAACACATTTTGCAATTCATATTTATATTTTTATAATATTAACCGCCGGCAAAAATGAGGTTTGTGGCACTATTGACGTGTGTTTATGTACAAGTCTGTTGCCTCGTAGGTTCGGTTTTTTATATAAAGCTAAGGTCATAAGTCTAACAAAATATGTAACTGTTAATAAAATTTTAATGTTTATTTCTTTAGTTAGGTTATTAAAAGGTTTTTGTTGTAAATAAATAATATTATTATTTTATAATATCTCTTTTTAAATAAAACACTTTTAACATGTTATACTGTAATTATATTGTTATACTTTGACTCACATAATCCATGCATTCTCCATGATGCACACTCAACGCGTGGAGGTGACTATCGACGTTTCTATGAACACCACATATGTTACTATAACACCACAACCATCACAAACCCAACTCAAGGTCACTACACATCTTTTACTTCACATTTCTACCATTGCAATATTTTTTTTGAGACGTAACGAACAAAAAAACAATAATTGCTCTGTTTGGTAACGAAAGGACCGAAAGGTCTACCTTATTAACAAAATATACACTTATTTTAATGTTGCAATCATAAATAAATATTTTCAATACTTTTAATCACTTAATTATTACTATGTTAGTAATAACTTTCTTGTTTATTTATTGATTTAAACAACAATATAACAATTTTGAAATTGTGATTTGTAAAACGCGTTCACGGAGTGAGGCATAAAATCGTATTGTAAGAAGGGCGGGTCGCGCATGCGCGGTGTCGTGCGCATTGCATCGCATGTTGTGAACACTGTTCGAAATGTATTCGATTTCATGCTCTGTTTACATCGAGCTAGTAGTTAAGCAAGTGGCTTGTAGATTGATATTAGTATAGTATTACTTTTTGAAATATCTATACTAATGCAACAATATAGTAAGCATAAAAGATAATTCACGTAATTTCTTGACGCGCCGATGAAATTGCGTTGCAGTTGCACTAAGTTTACGTTTTGGTGCAAAAATGGTAGGTATTCTTGTAATTGTCAATATTGGACGGGCCGGTGGCGTGATCGGTAAGATGCTTGCTTTTCACGCCGCAGGTCGTGGGTTCGATTCCCACCCGAGACAAATATTTCTTTAAATATGTCTGTTTGTCTTGTGTCTGAGTGTAATTATCTATATTTAAGTATATATTTACAAAAGAAAAGTATTATATGTAGTATATTACCAGTTATCTGGTTTCTAAAGTACAAGCTCTGCTTAGTTTGGGATCAGACGACCGTGTGTGTTAATGTCCCACAATATTTAAAAAAAACTTTATCTACATACTGAAGCGCTCGTGAGACGCGACCTTGACGTGAACATATCTGACAGCGGTTGTCAAAAATACAAACTTGACACGGGCAAAATAGTCGAAAACGACTCAATTGCCGATAAAAAAAAAACACGATAAGGGCTGTTTTGATCGAAACTGAACTGCAACTGGACTTATTTATTTACTGAAATCAACCTATGATAGTATTACGCTGATAGATACCTACTCTTTTAAGCCAGGATAAACAGTCGAATGAGAAGTTTAAGCGGGTTCCATCGTAAACTACAACCTTAAGAACGGACATGTTGTGGTCAAGCATACTTAAGAATTTAGAAAAATTGGGTAAAGGGTGAAGTTAGGTTCTTAAACATAGCGCTTACACCTGTATTACCCGAAGGTGTAAGCAAAGGAGAATATCACCCACATTTTACCATTGACGGGCCGGTGGCGTGGTCGATAACATACTTGCTTTTCAAACTCAATTCTTCCTCATAGATCTCTCTGCCTATTGGTGAAAACCGTATAAAAATCCGTTCAGCAGTTTTTGAGTTTATCGTGAACAGACAGCGGAAGTGGCATCATTTTATATTATGTAGAGTTATAGTTGTAGAGTAGCGGTGGCGCAGTGAAATCGGCCTCGCCTTTGAAATATGTAATACAGGCCGACCGTTTAACTCGCGTATCGCCATCTGAAGTACAAAGTCATAAAACATTAATTAAATCTCCTAAAGAACTATTTAACCACAATAAAAGTAATGTAAGGCTCTTCGTCACTAATATCCATATCGCTTGAATCATCATCACTGTCTGTGCAGCTCGAGGAGTCAGAATCTTGGCGATAGGCGATATGTGAGTTAAACGGTCGGCCTATTAATATGTATATCTTATTATAAGGTCGCGGGTTGGAACCCCGGTCGTGCCCACACATCTTTGTATGAATTTTTTCATCGCCGCTGCTCAATATCGGTGAAGGAAAACATCGTGAGAAAACCGGCATGTCTAAGATCTAATCATTCGAGGACATGTGACATCCGCAACCCGGACTTAGCGTGTGTAGGCCTAAACTCTCTCAACACGTAAGATAGTTGAGAGAAGACCCGTGCCCTGCAGTGGGACACTAGCAAGGGTTGAAGTGAAGGATAAAGATTCAAACCCATAGGCTTAAAAACTGCTGTAGGGACTCTCTATAACCGTAAAGTTAACACAACACATCACGGAACATAACTAGCATGTTTGTGAAGCTGCAGGTTCGAATCCTGGGTCGATCAAAACGTACTGCTAGCGATTTCTTCTTTCTTTTTTTAACGGTTTCTTAAACAACAATTTTAGTAACTTAGCACATTGGTTTTTGATGTTTGATTTTTTATTTTTATTTGTCTCGTGACCATGAAGGCTGAAAGACTTGGAAACGTCGGGATTTAAAATCTAATATATACCGCGATATAATCCGTTATTAAGTAGTTTTATTTCAATTTGTGATATTTGCGTAAATCTAAGAAAATAGTGTTATAAGTTTGACGTGTGGCCACGTAGCGCCTAAACTGATGATACTAGTTAGATGCGGTTTTTATGCGGAAATAGTTGTTAGCTAAAAATATATGAATCTGAGATTATCAATTTTTTTAATTAAATACTACAATTTATTTAATAAGTTATTGTACTGACAACTGACCTCTAAAAGCTGAATGGTCATTTCGTGGGTTCCATCGTAGACCACATTAACACTTAACAACAGTAGCAGCAAGGCTATTACACAATTAAAATAGTTATTTATGAACACTTATTACATAAATCTGTTTGGTACCACCGCGTGGATCATACTACTGGAATTTGTCAAAATTATTAGCTAATGTATGTTTAATTTATTAATATCTAGATTTTCGACTTCGGTTCCGCCTGCCCATATATCGGTTATCGCACGAAACCATAGTTCGATAACAACTCCTCTCAAACCATCTGTAGCGTATAGAGCTCGCTAAATATTGGTACAAAAAAAACTGAGATTAGATATAAAATACACTATCTTTTTTATTTATTTTTTAATAAATGAACACTAGAATTAATACTGGTAAATAGAAATAGTAAAAAATGGTTCTTAAAATGGTATTTTTTAATGGTTATCAAAATAGTCATAAAATGATTGTGAAATGGTATAAAAATGGTCAATTAAAATGGTTATCGAGCTCGGTCGCAGGTTGAACGCGAACTGATTCGAGATACAATAAAATGTATAAAATTGGTTTAGTTTAAAATGCATGTGATGCACAAATGAATCATGCTGAGCTGTTCGGTTGCGCAGCTCCAAACACCATCTCCATACCAAAATTTCATTCAACGTTTTGGCGTTAAACCCCGACGGACAGACAGACAGAGTTACTTTCGTATTTGTAATATTAAGGAAGGATATATAATTTAATGATAAATTGTAGTAATATGATGTGTTAATCGAAAATACACGTTATGCATTCACAATAAGTCCTATTTTTGTAATACTATGGTCTCACCTTCGTGTCTGAATTGTACACACTTCTTTGTATAAGGTGTTAAGTAATGGATCTGTCAAACTTTGGTAGGGTACTGCAAAATAAAAGTAAAACAATAAATAAAAATAGTGATTTTGATTTTTGACTAAAAATAACAATCTATCAAAAATTTCTTCCGCGAACTGTACCTAACGTACGATGCAATGACGCCAGCGCTGTCTGGTTCATAGGAAGCTACTGTACGGATGTATATTTAATCATTTATGCTGGATGTAAATTATTGTTTATCTCTCACTTAACGATACCTTTGAAATAAAACTACTTTATATAACGGTTCATCTTGGCATATTTTAGACTTTAGGTCCACCTGAGACCATGAAGTCTGAAAGACATTGAAACGTCGGGATTTCAATTCTAAAATATACCGCGATAAAATCCGTTATAAAGTAGTTTTATTTCAATGTGTGATATTCGCGTAAATCTAAGACATTAATATCTAAACGATAGCTTATTTAATAAAAATACTTATCGTGATTATTCATGAAATATTATATTATTATACAAGTCCTTAAATTTTGATGATTTAATTCATTAACACTTTATTAAAAATTTGTTAACATTACAATTTTACATTATGATTTTGTTAAATCTGACGCACTTGATAATTGAACTACATCACGACTGAATCTAGTAATATTTGTTTGAATAACATAACATAGCACTCACACCTATATTACCTCATGGTATAGGCAGAGCTGAAGTCCAGTGGTAAGCGTGTTAATAACCGCGTGGTCTCGGGTAAGAATTCCAGGTCAGGAAAAATGGTATTTGTAATATACTTAGAAAAATCTTAGTAGTGCCTAAAGTTTGAAATTGTGCCCGATAAACGGCAATGGGTATGCTCCTTATTACGAATGAGACCTAATTGTAGCCTGTGCCCGATGAACGGCAATAGGGACCTTGGGATCTAAATGAAGCCGGCGAAAAATTAGTGATATGGGGTAATTTGGGCGTGAGAGCTATGTGTTATTTTGCAGGCTATCTTAATGAATATCCGTTCAGTAGCGAATGATTTCATTAGAACATTAAATGCTGCAACATAGAATATTGTGTTGCTACGAAATATGTTCCTACGACGAGGTAGAATATTGTGTTGCTACGAAATATGTTCCTGCTACGAGGTAGAATATTGTGTTGCTACGAAATATGTTCCTGCTACGAGGTAGAATATAGCGTTGCTACGAAATATGTTCCTGCTACGAGGTAGAATATAGCGTTGCTACGAAATATGTTCCTGCTACGAGGTAGAATATAGCGTTGCTACGAAATATGTTCCTGCTACGAGGTAGAATATAGCGTTGCTACGAAATATGTTCCTGCTACGAGGTAGAATATAGCGTTGCTACGAAATATGTTCCTGCTACGAGGTAGAATATAGCGTTGCTACGAAATATGGTCCTGCTACGAGGTAGAATATATCGTTGCTACGAAATATGTTCCTGCTACGAGGTAGAATATAGCGTTGCTACGAAATATGTTCCTGCTACGAGGTAGAATATAGCGTTGCTACGAAATATGGTCCTGCTACGAGGTAGAATATATCGTTGCTACGAAATATGTTCCTGCTACGAGGTAGAATATATCGTTGCTACGAAATATGTTCCTGCTACGAGGTAGAATATATCGTTGCTACGAAATATGTTCCTGCTACGATGTAGAATATAGCGTTGCTACGAAATATGTTCCTGCTACGAGGTAGAATATATCGTTGCTACGAAATATGTTCCTGCTACGATGTAGAATATAGCGTTGCTACGAAATATGTTCCTGCTACGAGGTAGAATATAGCGTTGCTACGAAATATGTTGGGAGTAAGGGAGCACAATTAAGACCCTGTATAGTGCTCTAAGTCAACCTCACCTGCTCGTGGTACATCCTGCTGATCAACGGACGAGGCTCTGGCGACCGAAAAATGGCGGTATAACCATTCGTAATCAGCGTAGCTAAATACCATAGGCTGGTGATGGGCAGCAGCATCACCGGTGTGAGGAGTTACGTTCTGCGATCGCCAACCCGCCTGCCCAGCGTGGCGATTATGGGCAAACCCTCAAAAATATGATAAGCCAGAACGGACCATGGCCCCCAGTTCCCGGTCGCTCTGCTATTCCTGATCACGGCGGCGGTCATGGTAACGGCAGAGCAGGGGGAGCTAAGAATCCCCGGGTTACGGCAGGCCGCCAAAACAAACTGACCTTAGCGACGTATAATGGACGCACGTTACGGCTGGATGAGCACCTGGCGCAACTTGAGTCGGAACTCGAAAGGATAAAGTGGCACATCCTAGGGTTATGTGAAGTCCGAAGACAGGGGGAGGACACCATAACCCTTGAATCAGGCCACCTGATGTACTTTCGAGAGGGAGACCAGCTATCCCAAGGTGGCGTAGGGTTCCTGGTACACAAAACCCTCCGTGACAATGTTGTAGAAGTTTCGAGTGTGTCGAACAGGGTGGCGTATCTTATTATTAAGCTCACCAAGAGGTATAGCCTCAAGGTGGTGCAAGTATACGCACCGACCTCGTCACACTCGGACGAAGTCGTGGATGATATGTATGATGACATATCTAAGGCCTTGCATTCCACTACAAAGGCCTACTACAACGTTGTCATGGGAGACTTCAACGCTAAAGTGGGAGTACAGAGTCGCAGCGAGTCGGTAGTAGGATCCCATGGATTCGGCAATAGAAACCATAGGGGGCAAATGCTTGTCAATTTCCTTGAAAAAGAGGGGCTGTTCTTGATGAACTCCTTCTACAAGAAACAGCCCCAGCGAAAGTGGACATGGCGCAGCCCCGACAATATGGTACAAAACGAGATCGACTTCATCATGACGGATAAGAAGCATATATTCAGAGATGTCTCAGTGATCAACAGATTTAACACCGGAAGTGATCACCGACTTGTCCGAGGCTCTCTGAATATCAATTTTAGGCTTGAACGGGCCCGTCTGATGAAGGCCAGGCTCCGACCTAATACGTTCGAAACCATAATGGGATCTGAAACGTTTCAGTCAAATCTAGAAAACCGATTTGCTGCCGTGGAAACCACAAGCGCTGTTGATGTAGACCAGGCCCTCGAAAGCGTAACTGGAATCCTAAGGGAGGAAGGTGTGAAACTTTGTAGCATGCAGCGTAAGGGCAGGAAGTCAAAACTTTCGAAGGCTACTCTGGATCTCATGGAAGAGCGACGCAAAAGCCCACTAGTTTCTCAGTCAGAGCGGCGAGATCTCAACAAGAAGATTGGCAAACTAATAAGATACGACCTCCGACGCGCAAATACTCGCTCCATTGAGCAGGCGATAGAGCGAAACAGGGGGTCCAAGGTGTTTGTCCAATCTCTTGGGAGAAGTCATCTGACTAAGTTAACAAAATCTAGTGGAGCTGTAGCGTCTTCTATAACAGAGGTGCTTTCGGAAGTAGAAGACTTCTACAGCCGGTTATACGCTTCGCATGCATCTCCATCTGATCCCGGAAATGAGGATCCCAGGGCAAAACTAACTCGCCACTTTACCGAAGATCTGCCAGAAATAAGCCAAGACGAGATCGTGATAGCTCTTGGACAGCTTAAAAACGGAAAGGCCCCCGGGGAGGACGGCATTACCACTGAGCTCTTGAAAGCTGGTGGTAAACCCGTACTGAAGGAGCTTCAAAAACTTTTTAATGCTGTCCTCTTCGATGGGAGAACTCCAGAGGCGTGGAGCAAGAGTATCGTCATCTTGTTCTTCAAAAAGGGAGATAAGACCCTTTTGAAGAACTACCGACCTATCTCACTCTTAAGCCACGTCTATAAGCTTTTCTCTAGAGTTATCACGAACCGCCTTGCACGAAGACTCGATGAATTCCAACCACCGGAACAGGCCGGATTTCGAGGAGGATACGGCACCATAGACCACATTCACACAGTGCGGCAGGTAATACAAAAAACCGAAGAATATAACCAGCCCCTGTGCCTAGCGTTTGTGGACTATGAGAAGGCATTTGACTCAATCGAAGTTTGGTCTGTTTTGGAATCCTTGCAGCGATGCCAAGTCGACTGGCGATACATCCAAGTGCTGAGATGCTTGTACAACATCGCAACTATGTCCGTCCAAGTACAGAACCAGCAAACTAGGCCTATCCCCTTGTATCGGGGTGTGAGACAAGGGGATGTGATCTCCCCCAAACTATTTACAAACACACTGGAGGATATGTTTAAGACGCTGGACTGGAAAGGACGCGGCATCAACATTAATGGCGAGTACCTCTCACATTTGCGATTTGCAGACGACATCGTAATTATGGCTGAAACGCTGCAGGATCTACAAAACATGCTGAACGACCTAGCTGATTCTTCACAATGCATCGGTCTCCGGATGAACCTAGATAAAACAAAAGTCATGATAAATGGTCATGTTTCTCCGGGGCCGATTGCTGTAAAGGGGTCTGTTCTCGAAGTTGTTTCAGAATATATATACCTCGGGCAAATATTGCAAATGGGTAAAAACAACTTTGAGAAAGAGGCCAATAGAAGAATACAGCTAGGTTGGGCAGCATATGGAAAATTACGTCGAGTCTTCACGTCGCCAATCCCACAAAGTCTGAAGACGAAAGTCTATAATCAGTGCGTCCTACCCGTTATGACATACGGAGCCGAAACGTGGACACTCACAGTAGGACTGGTCCATAAATTTAAAGTCGCTCAGCGAGCTATGGAAAGGGCTATGCTCGGAGTTTCTCTGAAGGATCGAATACGAAATGAGGTGATCCGACAGAGAACCAGAGTAATCGACGTAGCTCACCGGATTAGTAAGCTGAAGTGGCAGTGGGCCGGTCATATCTGCCGCAGAACCGACAGCCGTTGGGGTAAACGAGTTCTAGAGTGGAGACCACGTATTGGCAAACGTAGCGTAGGACGCCCTCAGACTAGGTGGATTGACGATCTTTGCAAGGTGGCTGGTAAGAGCTGGATGAGAGTGGCCGCGGATCGTGCTCAGTGGCGTGCTTTAGGAGAGGCCTATGTCCAGCAGTGGACTAGGATAGGCTGATGATGATGACGAAATATGTTCCTGCTACGGTGTAGAATATAGCGTTGCTACGAAATATGTTCCTGCTACGAGGTAGAATATATCGTTGCTACGAAATATGTTCCTGCTACGATGTAGAATATAGCGTTGCTACGAAATATGTTCCTGCTACGAGGTAGAATATAGCGTTGCTACGAAATATGTTCCTGCTACGGTGTAGAATATAGCGTTGCTACGAAATATGTTCCTGCTATGAGGTAGAATATATCGTTGCTACGAAATATGTTCCTGCTACGGCGTAGAATATTGTGTTGCTACGAAATATGTTCCTGCTACGGCGTAGAATATTGTGTTGCTACGAAATATGTTCCTGCTACGAGGTAGAATATTGTGTTGCTACGAAATATGTTCCTGCTACGAGGTAGAATATTGTGTTGCTACGAAATATGTTCCTGCTACGGCGTAGAATATTGTGTTGCTACGAAATATGTTCCTGCTACGAGGTAGAGTATGGTTATGCTACGGAAACCTATTTCAATGCTACGGCGGAGTAGCATAATGTGATACTGCGAAATATGTTCTTGCTACACGGCGTAGTAGCCTGCATTAAAAAGCAACTTTATAATAATAGCTTCTTAGTAAAAATACGAACCGACTTCTGTGTTTTAATTACTCAAAACCCGCTCAACCGATTTTGATAAAATTTAAATGGAAACGTTTTTATTTTGTATGTATCCCGCAACATACATAAAAAATAAAAACGTACAGTCCAATTAGAAACTCATTTTTTTAAGTCGGTTGAAAATACTGTTGCTACGCCGTAGTAGATTGCTACTTAACTTGGGTTCAAGAGCATGTGGATTATATTATCGTGTACCTACCTATGTAGGTATCCGATGAGAATGTTACTTTATACCTATAAAATTAATTAAAAATGAAGTAAACCCTAGACCAACCACTTTTAATATTAATAAAACTGCATCAAAATCAGTAGAATCATATAAGCGCTACGACTCCACAACCTTGTACACAGATATACATATACACACATCACACTTACACCACCCTTTTTTCGTAGAAGGTTAAAAAGGCTAGGTCTTAACCATACCTGTCCGCAAGTGGACTTGTGATACTTGTTGATAGTAATATTAAAAGAAGTAACTGTGTTGGAAAGTCCTTGCGACATCACTGAGTGTCGATCGATGTCCCGCGACACTCCGGCGCCAGCTGGCCCGCTGACACACTGGGAGCTAATTTCTTTGCTAAATCATACCTCTAATGTATCAACGCGAAACTTCGTTTATGACTAATGAATTATGTTTTAAATATTTTAATCCTTTTAAAAATGTGCTGAATCTGATATATACTGACATATAAACGCGAAAGTTTTATATAAATAATAATAATAAATTATTTATTAGGTGGTACAAAATAATTTCAATTAAAACTAACTATAAAATAAAAACAGAGTTATGTTATGATAGGTTTGTAGTCAAATCTATTGGACGGAATTAAGTCTTGAAAACCTAAAAACACGTAGGCGAAGCCGCGGGAGGGAGTTAATATTTATATATTTTGTAAACTACACTATGTTTTTCGTCCAACCGTTTCAAAACGGTTGGACGAAAAAATATATAAACTCCAATTTAAAAATTAATCATCTCGTTTTTAGGTAAGAACGATCTCTGTTATACTCGGCCCATCCATTTAGGCGCTACGTGACAGCAAACTTTTACACAAATACACAGTACAAACTTATAATACTTTTCATTTTTGTCATGGGTTTGAATATGGGTTGTCATAAATTATTTTGATTTGATTTTTATTACCTGACCTATATCCATGACCCCTTATCCCCCGGTGTCCCGCTACCCCATAACTCTCACCAGCGAGAGTACTGCCCCAGCATCAGTCGCTTGACAACCACTCTTGTCAACACAACCCCCATTGTACACCATACTAATGGGTTTAGTTACGTTAATTTTATTTAATTATTTAAAGTTAATAAGACGTGTTGATTAATTATTTAAAATTAATAATTTAATTACAATAATATTTACAACTTATTATTGAACTATAGTTTATTGTAGGAAAAAAAAGAAAAATATCTGCTTTGAATTAATATTTAAGTTATTGTATATTGCTAAAGTTATAGTCAAGTGCTGCAGTCAAGTGACAGGTAAATACAGGTATTAATTGTACAGGCTTTTTGTAAAGTTAGATAAGTACACAGAGATAGAGATTGTGTATTTTAAGCTGAAGTTTTCGCTTGTGCATAAGGATAACAGGTGTATAGTTGCACATCCACGTGATACACGTGAGAGCTATGTACACACGGCTTCACATCAAGCTATATAATTCCAGTATAAGCTGATCTCGCATTGTATAGGATTTCCGTACAACGAGAGGTCAGCTTATATTGGAAATGTGCAATGTATCAAGGTACGCAAAATGAAATATCATTTAAAATAATCTAATATTTGCGATAATTTCATATTTCACATTTGTCTTACAAGACATCAACATTTTAATCCATCTCTATACAAGAATCCCTTGCGCTATAATTTTTTGTACAAAATTGTAGATTTGGAGTTCTACGGTGTAGTAGATATCTAAGCCTGCAGTAATGCTTATGACATGAACAGCTGGCGACTACCACAAGTTTATCAAATGATTGTCCAAACAGCAAAAATCTGGACGCTTTTAAGTTAGACAATTCAGAACATATACATAACCTTAAGAAATAAAAATAAAAGGATAAAACTTGCGACATAGTAAAATTTACTAATATAAACCCAAATTGTGGTCGCTGCTTGCGGACAGGGCTGTTTAAATAGACATTTACTATCTAAAATGTCCTGGTATTCCATGTGGTCAGTTTGCACAATGTCTGGAATGGTTGCGGGCGGTCTGCTGACGGTGGAGGTGTGCGCGCCGCTGCTGCTGCTATGCTGGCTCTGTTGCTGGCCGCAGGACGCCAGCTCTGGTAATAATAACCTCCTAACCCTCACCCGGATACGACAACCAATCTGAAGTTATATGCCGAGTAAATAGTAGATTATGTAGTACATCGGGCGCGGGACCGACGGATTAACATGCCATCACGTTCAGTTACTTCTTCAAACACTTTCACTGCGCATTCATTATTTCATACATTCATACAGCAGGCAACAAGAGAAGGCGTAGTCTATTACCTCTCTCTTGTCGCCTCTCCATCACTTTTCTGTCATCTCTCAAAAAAAAAATCATGCCGTCACCAACTTCCAGGCTGTGGACTACAGTTAAGAAATGATATACCTATGTAAGTTTTAACATTCACAAGTTACAACATTAAGTTATCCTGAACTCTTAAGATAGTTTAGAGAAGAAGTGCCAACAGCGAGACGGTAAAAAATTGTTACTACTTTACTTACTACTGTTAGTTTCGTTTAAAAACGTTTGTTTTATATTACAGATAGCTCACCAGATGACAATCACCCACAGCGACCAACCCTAGTGCGTGTACACGGTATGTATACAACATACAATATATAAGATCCAGTTAAATACAGGCGTCAATTATAACAAGGATATGGCCCGACCAAAGATCATCAAAATCCTCCAAGCCACACGCTGCAGGGGGGCGGGTAATTGGAATCCCGAGACTTGAGCGGGTTCAAATTTCGAGTGTCAAATTCGAGAGAGTCATGACGCCGCTGTTGATCCTGGCTTACAGGAGTAGCAGTGGCGGGATTGCGGTAGTGGCATAAAAAATAAAAAGAACCCTTAGCAACAGATTCTGTGAGCTCAGTTTGCTTAAATCGGAACGCAACTTAAATATTAATGTTTGAAGGTAGTCAGTAATAATTGTGATTAATATTTTTGGACGTCAAATATCTCAGTCCACCCGTGAACATGAAGTCTGAAAAGACTTCTTATATTGAAATAAAACTACTTTTTAACGGCTTTTATCGCGGTTTATTTTAGATTTTAGATCCCGACGTTTCAAAGTCTTTTCAGACTTCATGTTCACGGGTGGACTGAGATATTTGACGTCCAAAAATATTAATCACAATTATTACTGACTTTTTCGCGTAAATCTAAGACTATACTATAGGTTCGAACCGTACTTGAACCTCTGTATTAGGGCTATCTTGCCATACTTTTGCATAAACCTTCACCAATATACTGACTGACCAATAGGATTCTTACTGGGTCCCATGTAGGACTAAATGTTCATTATATTACATTACAGAATCGAGGTCTCGTCGTCGGTCAAGCGAGGTGTTCGGACGACGTCACGGCAGCAGCGCTGCGTCTCTCCACCTACCCAGCACCTCTGGTAATATAATATTAATCTAGTAGATTAATTCTGTAGGGTTAAACTGTCTCAGTGGTCCAATGGTAAGCGTGTTTGGTAAATGACCTTGAAATCTCTGTGTGGCCACAAAGCTGTACATTATACACTCACCAAAATTAAAATAAGTAATAATGGCTAACCCACAGATCATCAAAACCTGTCACGGGACGGGATGGGTACTGCTCTGTGAACTAACCTATGTAGAACTAGGACAAGAGAAAGGACGCCATGACCTTTTTATTTTATGTCTTGAAGCTATGCCAAGTGGTTTGTGGAGTTCTTTGTAACCGTTTTATTGTTTTGGCAAATGTTAATGTCCTTATTCAGTCAAAATGGATTGGGATAATAAATATTTGTACTGGTAATACTGAATTCAGTGCCTTAAACTGCCTTATTATTCGTTCAGTCGTAAATGTGTTAAATAAACGAGAGTATTGGGTACTAATTATTTTGTATTTACTTAGTAATGAGTGAAAAAGAAAAGCCATAAACGTCTTAACGTTCCAGTTCCTTCGGTATTACTAATCTCATTATACACTTCTCTAATATTACAGGTTACAAAAAGCCACTATCCGCTCACCGTAGTCACGAAGAGATCGGTCGTAAAAAGTACCCACAAGACGACACAGAACCTGAAACACGGTATCACTCCGCACCCAGTGTCATCGACGAGGTCCTCCACAGGAGAGATTGGGAGCGCTCCTCTAAAGACCTGCACATTCCTCTCAAACCCGACAACAAATCCACCTCCAGCTCCAGCCCTGAACCACCACATGCTGAACCAGAGTCCTCTTCCATTGAAGATATCAAAACGACCACTAAAACCTGCAAAAAACATTACACAAACATCAAATCGTCTCGAGGTAAAAAAGAAAATCAATCGACTGACATCAAAGATTCAGATGCAACAGAAATCTCTAATTTTTACATTGGAGACAAACATGAAGATGAACCAATAACTAAAAACAATGATGAAGTATTAGATGCTAAATCTATTTATAAAGCTAAAGATGCGAAACAATCGTTTAATGAATCGATTAAGAATCGAGAGAAGCCGAGACATGTTCTAGGTCCTGTGGATGAGAGGCATCCTTCTTTAGGGTTTTATCTAGATGATGTTATCGAGCAACTAGATACTTTGGATCGTTCGGGAGCAGAGCATCATACGATTGAGTCTCGTCTCAGTGTGTCACAGCGGCCAATGTTTCCGCCGCCGTCAGTTGGTAAGTTGTTCAAAGCAGACATTTTGCACATTTTTGATATTGTATTTGGGATGTGTGTTGAACTGCGCTGATTGGCTACTTGCATGGATGATTCAGAATGAATCCATGAATCTATTACTTCAAATGACTTCATATTCTTATCAACTTTAGCCAGATTTCAGAGACAATGTTACGATTAATACATTCTTATGAATATTTCTAACTTCTTTAGTTCCTATGCCTTCTATGATTCCTATATATTTATTTCTATGTCTATCTATTTTGTATCCTTCATTGTATGTACATACATCTACGTCCATTGTAAGATACCACATTTCTTATCCTGATTACTTTACACACAATGCTTATGATGGTGTTATGCCTCTGAATACTTTTGATTGTTGATACTTAAAGTACACGCTTTTATTGTTTCCAAGCGAATTATTACTAAGCTTAATATGTGTGTATGTATGTGTCGCTGCATGTTGATATGTGCTAGAACCAGTGGGGTACGAGGGTGGTGCCTGCTACTTGGCCGAAGTGGGTGACATGGCCCAGCTGCGTACGGCGGGGGGCATAGGGGACAGGCCGCGGCACATGAGCGACGGAGATATACTCGCGCCTACGCATAGACCTGAGTCTGGGGCATTCTCAGGTATAGTAAAATGCTTTTGATTGAACCAGTGCTGCAGTGCCTCATTTCTGTGAGTTCAAAAGATTTTGCCGTTATTGATTAATAATAAAGGATCCAGCACGAGTCGACCAAAAGTGATGATCCTTTAGATTACCATGTGTGTTTGGTCCACTTACTGACATAGCCGGATTGACGGATTGAAAAACACTGACCTTTACTCGGGCTGCTGTCTATCCTAGACTACAGAGTACCAGGAGTGGGATTTTGGTGGCAGATTTAGAACTATAACAATATTGACGGGACGGTGGCGTAGTCGGTAAGGTACTTGCTTTTCACGCCGCAGGTCGTGGGTTCGATTCCCATCCGAGACAAACATTAGTGATGAACAATTGTGTTTGTGTCGAGTCTGGGTGTAAATATCTATTATAAGTAGGTATATATTTTAAAAAGAAAAGTATAATATGTATAGTATATACCAGTTATCTGGTTTCCATAACACAAGCTCTGCTTAGCTTGGGACCAGATGACCGTGTGTGTTAATGTCCCAGAATACCTTCCTATTATTATTACCTATAATAGTTGTGTTCTATTGTCCTTATTTCATTAAAGACTTAAGCTTATACTTATATATAAAAATCAATTGTTGTTCGTCAATCTCGCTGATTTTGGTTTTGCAATGTTTGTCGTAGTCCAGGGAAGGTTTAAAAGGTGAAGAACACATAGTACGACGTTCGCTCGGGCAGCTAATACTTATTATTTTATAGCTGAAGTTAGATTTTTATTTTGTTGAACGCATTAATCCCAGGAACTACTGGGCTGATTTGCAAAAATCTTGCACTGTTAGATAGCATGTTTATTCAATTACCTGTTATCCCTAAAAATGATACAGGACATGCGGGCAATGCCACGGGCTGCATTTAGTTTAGTTGTTTAACGCATTTTCTAATTTAACAAAAAAGTTAAAAAGTATTTAGATTCTAGATTAGTAGATAGTTTCTGAATCGATTTAGGGGCTCTATTTTTTATGGATGCTAGATTTGTAGTAGAATTGTTAGATCCCTTCACTTTGTTTAAAAATACAAGAAGATGATTTTGATGTAGGTTCTATTTCATTTTATTCTTTATATTACAGAGAGTGACCTGGATTTCGAACTGGAAGCCAGCGAGGAGCGTCCGCCGTCATACGAGGAAATACATCATTTCCCTACTCCTGATCACAAGGAGACTGCCATATAAAGCAGAAGAATTTAGACCGTAGTTTTACATAAATACACGCGAATATCACTCATTGAAATAAAATTACTTTATAACGGTCTTTTCAGACCCCCTTTTCGATCCCCCCCGTGACCATAAAGTCTGAAAAGACCTCGAAATGTCGTAATAAAAAATCTAGAATAGCGATCAAATCCGTTATAAAGTACATTTATTTCAATATAAACCATTTTATTATTGATATAAAATCTAAAATATAGACTCCATTCCATAAATTTCAATATTTGTAAAATATGAATTTACAAAGATTATTGTTACAAAATTTCTGTGCTACCCCGTAGAAAGATTCGTAGTTATTGCAACTTGCTACGAATTTTTTTAGTTGCTACGGCGTAGAAAGAAATGTAGCTGTTGGAACTTGCTACGAATTCTCTACGTTGCTACGGCGTAGAACTTTCACAGTAATTAATTACGAGTCGAGAACTTTCTACATTGCTACGGCGTAGAAACGCAGCTGTTGCAACTTGCTACTAAACTTTTTATGTTGCTACGGCGTAGAAATGTAGCTGTTGGAACTTGCTACGAATTTTCTATGTTGCTACGGCGGCATAGAGTGGCGTAGCATGAAAGAATTCCTTCTCTTTTGTTGTTAAGGTCTAATTTTAAAGGTATCTTGTAGTATAAAATAAGACATTTATTTATAGATAAATGTATAAACGTGCTATAATGTTCATTAAGGTGCTTGCCTGGTATTCAGTGTACTTAAATAATTAGATAATTAAGCAATTAGGTTAAAAAAAATTGCTATTCTATATAAGTTAACGACAATTTTTTTATAAATATAAAAGGGTTTTTATTGTTCACCGCGCTTAGGTAAATCATAATAAAATCATCATATAATCAAATTGACAATTTAGCTATCTTAGAACTTGGACGGGTTGCATAACCGGAGTTTCCTTGCGTGCCGCTGTCCGTCCCTGGATTATGGTTAGGGGTTATAAAAATCATCGTCAATCTCTCCTCTTTAAAGCAGTTACTACTTGTGACAATCACAAATTCAGTCAATTTGCTAGAGCTTTTTTCAGGTATCGGTGTATAGTGTCAATTACTTTATAGCAATTGAGACAGACCACGTCGTGTGTCGGTAGCTATCTCGGTACATACCGATAGCGATCTCAATGCGGTTTCTTATTTATTATAGTGTTTAATAAGTTTATCTATGTAGTAGTAAGTATGTTTAAGATAAATTTAAATTATGTATAAAACGTTATAATTTGAAAAAGAAGACTTAAGACTTAAAGGTTTCCGCAAACGAGCTGCTTACTTGCCACTAGTGTCTCATAGTTTTAGTTGGTTTTCGTGTAGCGACCACGTGCTCGTCAGCGGGCTCTCGCTTTAGACATATATCTCGAACACGACATATGTTGAATGAAAGTGCCGAAAGTTGATTGGAAACTAATGAAATCGACATTGTTGCATGTCATGCTTTGAAAGGTAGACTTATCTCTAACGTGACACTGAGAACAAGAGAATTTCATTTTTAATCGACAGACACCATTTTTTTCAACACATGTCGCGTTAGAGACAAATGTATAAATGGCGAAAATCGGAGTCCTGCGTTTTTGTAGCTACTTCAGTCTGCATGTAGAACCAATATTAAAAACAACCGGCGTAAGTCAAACATTGTCATGAAGTTCCGTGGCATTTCTTGGCAACTGTAACTAACTATAACCCTGCAGTGCTCGGGTTTGGTTCAAACTTGGTACACCTAAATCTTTAACTGCTACTGTTAATTGCGCAAGTTAGGTTTAAAAGTACGCGCTGGGATGAGCATGTGCTTGCGATTGTCTCATTGAAGCGCGTGTGGACGCGAGCTACCAGTTTAGTGGCGAGTGGTCTGTGGCTTGTTTGTGAGAGCCCTAAAGCAGCTCATCTTAAAAGCACCAGTACAAATATTTTTTTGTATGTGTTAGTTATAGTGTGGTCATTAACCGTCACTCTCACCAAGACTGCTACGAGGAAAAGATAAAATCGCCGAGTTTGTAATACAAATATCTAGATACTTCAGCTGTCTTTCCGCCTCAAGCTCATCATCTTGGTCTCAACCAAAAATGATTTTGGTATAGTAGATGTGATGTCTCCATGACAGTAGAGGTACTCAATAGGTCTTAGTTAAAGTTTTCGTGTTAATAAATATTTATGTTACTAAATCTCGTTTGCTTCACCAACTCCCTCTCAGGCCCTTGCATTAACTTCTATTATAACCTAAATATATATATTTATCATAACGGGCAATTAACGCGCTCACCTTTAATTTGGCTTTACGTTTCGACACGGGTTGCACCTGTCGTGGTCGCAAGCAAACTGATCCAGCGAAAGAGCTTTGAAATATGCCGTTGTTAATCCTAGCTTACAGGTGTGGTAGTGGTGGGATTGTGGTGATGGGTTGGCCGAAAAATGTCCTAATACCCTCGTTAGTTCCGGAGTGGAATTTCTTTAACGTAAAAGTCATAGGCTCGCCTCCTATCGTATAGGAGTTAAACGTAGCCGTAAAATAGAATTAAAAAAATTATTTTGCTTATAAAGGTATTGAAATTATACTAGATCTACGTGTTTGGTAACAATTGATGATGACATAAATATATTAAATTATTAACTAAATTACAAATTATAATATCAAGTTGACTGGCAGGTGGTGGCGTGGTCGGTAAGATGCTCGCTTTTCACGCCACAGGTCGTGGGTTCAATTCCCACACGAGACAAACATTTGTGTGATGAACATGCCTGTTTGTATCGAGTCTGGGTGTAAATATATAAATAAAAGACTGATTCTGACAATAATATAAATTATTTAATTATATTTAATTTATAATAAATATATGTGGCACAGATATATTATTACAGACATTGAGCTTATCACGATCAATATAAAATATTTTACTTACTTATAACTAATTAAACCAAACCTGATTCTCACGCCTTACACATTTATTATGAACTCGACATAATATTTCGAAATAATATCTATTGCTATGGACTTTTAACATGTCGTGCAAAATTAGTTTGAGATAATATTTTTAGTCTAAAGCCCGAGAATAAGGGTAAAAGGTGACGAAAATTTAGTTTTGAATCAGTTTTGTAGATTATCAAAAATTCTGCACAGTAAGTAGTTTATCTTTTTAAACAAAAATCTCGCGTCACGCACACCTTTGTGCATGGACACATTTGTGCAGTTTGTACTTATAGTATGAATCATGATCATAACTAAGTACAAACTAAACTTGAACGCGATATCATCACCGTATTATATCATAGTTTGAAAAAAAAAACAATTAAAACATGTCTCCAACAATTTTTAAATCTGACGGACTAAGTAACTTACCTACAATGTTGATTTTTGTACACAGTAATTAGGCTGTTGTCCTATTATTTTTATAAATTCCGCACTTTCATTTATAGTTTAACTTTACCTTAACAAAATCAATTAATACAACCATTTGTGAAAATAATAATATTAAAAAGGACGGTACAATTAAAATATTAAAATTCTAAAAATTACATCTAAAACGGTTCCTCCTTATTAGTTTACAGCACAAACCAGTTCCAAAAATACATTGAACTCTCATACAACTTATTTCAATAATTGTAAATAAAAACCGTTCGCTTAAAACTGGGAAACACTGATCTATATGATCGTCGATTCGATTAAAAACAAAATATAATTATTTATTTCCAAACAAAAAGACAACAATAAAGGTTAGGCTAAGGCTTTAATGCACAAGTCTGCTGTGTGTCGTGAAGGCCAGGACGTATAGTGTCTTCCAGTGGCGAAGGGTGGAAGTCTGAAAAAGGGAAGCCGGAGCAAAAAATTTCTTACTTAGGAAAATAATATCTCTTTAGTATCGTCACCGATTGTTCTAACACTTGATGCTATACTTATTTTTGTTGCTTTTTAAAACTTTTAGGCGTTACTATTAAATAAGTATGTGTGAATTGACCATTTCCTAAAGGGAAGCCGATAGGAATCAGCTTGTATGGACTCTTCGCCACTGGTGTCTTCCCATATCAAATACAAAATTACTTGGGTAAACTTAATACAGCACAGATTTATAATACTTTATGACTAGTAGTACATTACAACAAGGTGAGCAGATGGTTGACGTTATAAGTAGGGCCGGATTCCATCAGACATTCAATACATAATGCATTTTAAGTTAAAACTTTGAAAATAGAATTTTAGAGCGGATAATCTGCCAAAAAATATTCTGTTAGATGGCGCATTAAAAACGCTTCTTCAGTATATCTCTACTAAACTGAATTAGCATTTTCTAACGACAAACACACATAAATAATGTGTGGGCGAGTAAGTTGGCGAGTAGGCAAGTGCACTCGCCCTACTCAACGCAGCATAGGATCATACGATTTTACGTCACAGCGTGCCGCGTGCAAAACTGGTTGTAGGCCAGGTGCATCGACTCCGCCTACGTTCTACGTCAGACGGGTATAAGCCCCGCCTTCCAAGACATGGCGCCCGCGCATCTATTGTCAAAGCACCAACGAAGCAAGATGGCTACCAACTCACCTATAGTCTACGGTAACCAGTGGGCGTCAACTCCGGTGCAAAACGGTAAAGCGCGAAACGTTATTATTATTATTTAGGTTGCATTGTATTAGTATAAATACCTGTACGTTTTCTATTATTGATCATTACTGTAACGATTCTTGGACAGCAAGTAAACTCTGTCACTTTCTTCTCGGAATTTTATTTAGTACTTAACCTAACGTACTTCCCGCATAGTATTGCAAGTAGTATACCTACGAGATTAGTTAACGGAGTTTAGGTACTACTACACTGGTGACACCGACGTACACTTCGACGGACGGAAGTTAAGGACCTGTAGCCGGATACACATCAGGCATGGCACACCAAGTGGAAGAGGACAAGGATTCTTTCCTGACATACCGAGTGGGGGTCAAGAGTCCAGCATTCAATGCCAATGATCCACTATTATGGTTCGCCCAACTCGAAGGTCAGTTCGTTCTCTCTAACATTACCACGGACAACACGAAGTTCTATTATGTCCTGGCACAGCTCGAACCTCAACATTCGGCAGAAGTACGCGACCTCATAGTTAATCCCCCCACCACTGGCAAATATGAGAAATTGAAAGCAGAGTTAATCAAGCGTCTGTCCGCCTCACAAGAACGGAAGATTAAACAGCTGCTCATGCACGAGGAGTTGGGAGACAGGAAGCCCACACAATTCCTCCGCCATCTACAGCAGCTAGCAGGCCCAACTGTCCCAAATGATTTTATCAGGTCTATCTGGTCTAGCAGACTACCGGCAAACCTCCAAACCATAGTAGCAATGCAGGCAAATTCCAGTCTAGAGGAGGTAGCAGAATTGGTGGACCGCATAAATGACATCGTTCCAGTAAACACGCAAGTTGCCGCTACTAGCATGCCAGTTCCCGGGCAAGTAACTGGCTCAAAGCCTAATTTGGACCAACAAGGCAGCGCAATCGAAGCATTGACCCAGACAGTAGCTATTCTCACACAGAAGCTGGAGGCTATGAGTGTGCAGTTACGTCATACGCAATCACGTTCGCGTTCCAGAGGCAGATACAACCGGAATCATCGCCGATCGCAATCCCGCTCTAGAGATAACGGAATCTGTTTCTACCATAACCGATATGGCGATAAAGCGCGCAGATGCACACATCCATGTGCCTATACGAAGAAACCGTTAAACCACCAAGGCAGCCAGTAAGGGCGGTTTACGACTGCCATGCAATGTCAAGCCGTCTGTTTATCACTGATCGACGTACTAAGATACAATACCTTATAGATACGGGGTCAGACCTATGTGTCTACCCACGATCCGCTGTTCGAGAACCACGCATGAAAACAAAGTACGAGTTGAAATAAAACTACTTTTTAACGGATTTTATCGCGGTTTATTTTAGATTTTAGATCCCGACGTTTCAAAGTCTTTTCAGACTTCATGTTCACGGGTGGACTGAGATATTTGACGTCCAAAAATATTAATCACAATTATTACTGACTACCTTCAAACATTAATATTTAAGTTGCGTTCCGATTTAAGCAAACTGAGCTCACAGTGTCTTGAATTCTAAGTTGATTTTGCTTGGGTTTTGGTACAAGTAAATTAAGCACTGGGTCCCAAGCTGGTGGTATATTCCTGGTGGTATATATGGTGGTAAAGTACGAGTTGTTCGCAGCCAATGGGTCAACCATCAACACATATGGTTTCCTACCTCTCACGTTAGACTTCGGACTTCGCCGCGCCTTTACTTGGAGATTCATAGTTGCCGACGTTACCAAGCCAATAATTGGAGTCGACTTTTTAGCTTACTACAATCTAATTGTCGACTGCCGAAACCAATGTCTCATGGATAACCTGACGTCACTTACAGTCCAAGTGCCACAGTCCAAATCTGCCGAAGTTATATCGTCTGTCCGTACCATAGCAGAAGAGAGCAACTTTCATCGCATCTTGAGGAACTATCCTGACCTCACTCGCCCCGCTGGAAAACCTGGTGTACCAAAACATAACACGGTACATCATATACGCACCACGCCGGGCCCTCCAGTCTCTAGCCGTCCTCGTCGTCTTGACCCACAACGCCTCAAGTTAGCAAAGCAAGAGTTCGAGGAGATGCTGCAGAACGGTACAGCACGTCCATCGGAAAGCGCCTGGTCATCGCCTCTGCACTTAGCGCCCAAGAAAAACGACGGATGGCGTCCTTGTGGCGACTACCGATCATTGAACGCTCGAACCATACCAGATGTATATCCTATCAGACACCTACAGGACTTCACTCATGAGTTAGCTGGCAGCACCATCTTCTCTACAATTGATTTAGTTAAGGCCTATAACCAGATCCCGGTTTTTGAAGATGATATACCCAAAACAGCCATAACAACACCATTTGGTCTATACGAATTCACCTACATGACTTTTGGACTTAGAAATGCGGCCCAAACCTTTCAGAGGTTCATGGATGAAGTATTGAGAGACCTGCCCTATTGTTATGCCTACCTGGATGATATTCTAGTCTTCAGCAAGGATACCTATCAGCACCAGCAACATCTGACTGAACTATTTGAGAGATTGGCCAAATACGGCGTCTTATTAAACACCAGCAAGTGTGTTTTCGGTCAAACTGAGGTACAGTTCTTAGGATATAAGGTCTCTGCGTCAGGTATTCAGCCTCTTGACAGCAAAATCCAAGCCATTCAGGACTTCCCAGTCCCAAAAACGATCAAAGAACTGCGACGATTTCTGGGAATGCTCAACTTTTATCGGCGATTCATTCCAGAGGCAGCTTCCAAACAGGCACCTCTCAACAATTTGCTAGCAGGGCCAAAAATCAAGGGATCACACCCAATCACCATGACACCAAAGCTGCTAGAAGCCTTCAACAGCTGCAAACAGAGCCTTGCAGAAGCCACATTATTGGTACATCCAGACTCGAGAGCAGAGCTAAGTATTGTAACGGACGCTTCTGATACTGCAATCGGAGCTGTCCTCCAACAACGAAGAGGAGAGGAATGGCAACCTCTGGCATTCTTCTCGAAGAAACTCAGCCCATCGCAGAAGAAGTACAGCCCGTACGATAGGGAGCTGTTGGCCATTTATGAAGCAATCAGATACTTCCGCTTCATGGTAGAGGCACGCATATTTCATGTCACAACTGACCACAAGCCGTTGACTTATGCGTTTGCAAGTCCACGCCCAAACTGCACTCCCCGTCAGTTCAGGTACCTAGATTACATAGGCCAATTTACGACGGATATAAGGCATATAGCCGGCAAGGATAACGTGGTCGCCGACACCCTTTCACGAATAAACGAACTGCATCTACCCTTGGATTACCAGTCCTTAGCTAAGGAACAACAAACTGATCCTGAACTCCACAACTTGCTAAAACACGGATTATCTTTAAAGTTGAAGAAGTTGAAGCTACCTGAATCTGACGTCGAGATCTACTGCGACGTAACAGACACTCCACGTCCATTTGTGACCAGATCGTTCCGCAAGCAAGTTTTCACTTCCCTTCATAACCTTAGCCATCCTGGGCGAAGTGCAAGTGTTAAATTGGTCACCGAAAGATTTGTTTGGCCAGGAGTAAGAAAGGACTGCAGACAGATGGCGAAAGAATGTGAAGCGTGTCAGAAGAGTAAGGTGACAAGACATACCTCAGCCCCATTACAGGCATTCAAGCCACCATCAGCACGTTTCCGCCATATCCATCTTGATCTGATTGGACCCTTACCATGGTCCTCTAACTACAGGTATTGCCTCACGATTGTCGACCGCACTACTCGTTGGCCTGAGGCGTACCCACTGCAGGACATTACCGCGGAGACATGTGCCGCTGCATTCACTACCGGATGGATTGCCCGGTTTGGCTGCCCAGCACACATCACCACAGACCGCGGAAGGCAATTTGAGTCCCACACTTTCAAGAGCCTAGCCACCCTCATAGGCGCCACCCATCACGTGACCACTTCCTATCACCCTTCAGCTAATGGCCTGGTGGAAAGACTTCACCGCCAGTTGAAGGCCGCGATCATGTGCCACGCAAACGCCAGCTGGACAGAAGCTCTTCCGTGGGTGTTGCTAGGCATTCGAAGCGCGTGGAAGGAAGACCTAGAAGCAACAACTGCTGAACTCGTCTACGGCGAGCCACTCCGCTTACCTGGACAGTTCCTCACTGAAACCTCAAAGGACATCGCAGACATGAGTGACCTGGTCAGCAGGTTGCGAGCACACATGATCAAACTGACACCACAACCAATGTCGTGGCACACGAGCTCCGGCCGTCCCTTCTACATTCCGAAGGACTTGAATACGGCAACCCACGTCTTCCTGCGTGAAGGTCCAGTCCGAAGATCTCTGCAACCCCCATATACAGGTCCACACAAAGTCCTTGCCCATGACCGAAAAACAATGGATATCGAGGTACACGGTAAGAGACAGAAGGTGACGATTGACCGCGTCAAACCAGCATATATGGTGAGAGAAGACCTGGACCCAGGTCAAAATCGAAACCAAACTCTGGAACCAGCACAGCCGGACAACACAGTCAGAAAGACAAAAAGCGGCAGGACGGTAAGATTTCCCGACTACTATCACCCGTAGTCACGGTCTCATCGGGGGAGTAGTGTGGGCGAGTAAGTTGGCGAGTAGGCAAGTGCACTCGCCCTACTCAACGCAGCATAGGATCATACGATTTTACGTCACAGCGTGCCGCGTGCAAAACTGGTTGTAGGCCAGGTGCATCGACTCCGCCTACGTTCTACGTCAGACGGGTATAAGCCCCGCCTTCCAAGACATGGCGCCCGCGCATCTATTGTCAAAGCACCAACGAAGCAAGATGGCTACCAACTCACCTATAGTCTACGGTAACCAGTGGGCGTCAACTCCGGTGCAAAACGGTCAAGCGCGAAACGTTATTATTATTATTTAGGTTGCATTGTATTAGTATAAATACCTGTACGTTTTCTATTATTGATCATTACTGTAACGATTCTTGGACAGCAAGTAAACTCTGTCACTTTCTTCTCGGAATTTTATTTAGTACTTAACCTAACGTACTTCCCGCATAGTATTGCAAGTAGTATACCTACGAGATTAGTTAACGGAGTTTAGGTACTACTACAAATGCTCCAATACTCAGAGGTGATGTACACACGTCTACACATGAAGCTATACCAGTATAACCAATATAACTGACCTCTCGGTGTACGGAAATCCTATACAACACGAGGTCAGCTTATACTGGTAATATATAGCTTAATTTGTAACCGTGTTCTGATGTAGTATTTTAAGTTTTATACCCCGCCGCCTGCTTAACCTACTGTCACTACTGTACTGTCTAGATTGTAGTCCTTAAGTTAAAAACATGTTTGCAGCTTGTTTGTTTTGATACTGATAGGTCACACTTACTCTTGTCTTTATTTTTTTTTCTTTTACAGTTTCTATTTATGATTTTTTTCTCTTTCTTTGTGTTTCTTTTTTATCATTTGATTTTGTGCGTCCTGTCTTTGTCAAATAAATTTTAATGTTTTTCTTTCTTTTTTTTTAACTAGTGGTAGCCCAAGGGCCACTCCGCTGCACCTTAACTTATAGTAACAGTATAATATTTGGAGACGTATTGCAGCATTATGTATGCGTGTTTATTGTTAGGAAATGTATATTCAGTTCAGCGGAGACATACTGAGGTAGATTTTCTTTAAACACAGCCTGTATGTGCTGTCGGCATCAGTTGTCTGAAGCCAACATGGATGGGTTTGGTCAACGTCTTTATTATTCTTACTTCCGTTTATTCAATTGCTAGATAACTCTTAGCTTAAAAATATACACAAATGTTTTTTAGATAAAAATTACCTTCCTGCTGAAAATAGCACTAGGGATATTTGAATACAAAGACCAAAGCATTGCAAAGGCTGTACATAACATCGCGTAAAATTTTATGAACAATATGTAAGTATAAAACACGTATAAAACTTACAATTAGATATAATTTACTATGATTAACTACTTGGACATTTAAACTGTTTAAAATATTATAAAATACATTGATATTATATAGGTTACAACAATAGCAGTACAGACAGAGGTAGATAACGGCATAACATGGCGGTACCTTAGACTATTACCCCCTTTATAAATGACAGACGCTACAGTTCATCAAATCTAAGAAGTACTGTTTGACAGTTCTAAACGTAGTACATTTAGAATTTTATTTTTTGTATGAAAATTGTTTATGTTATGTTAAAATAAAAATAGCTTCATAATTCAATTATTTTACAGGAAAGCTATAAAAATAGTGTGAATTACGCCTCTATAAAGCTAATCTTAATATATATATTTCTTGTGTGCGTGTGTATGTGACTGAACTCCTCCTAAACGACTGGACCGATTTTGATGAAATTTTTTGTGTGTGTTCAAGGGGATCTGGGAATGGTTTAGATTCACAATTTTGTCCGCTGGCGGTACGAAGTTCGCTGGGGCAGCTAGTTTAATATAAAACAGTGAAACGTCAAACGGTACTTCTTAGATTTGTTTAATTGCAACAATATTGTTTATTGATGTTTTGTCTCTGTCATATGAATTCAAAGTGTCATCAAAAAGAAAAGGACAATACATTTTTTCCATTCTTAGTTTAAAATTCGTTTATAAGTAAGGGGGACTTACTTATAAAACATTATGATTTTGACATTGACATTTTGTGGTTAGTGACCACCCACAAGACAAAACCATACCGCCTAGCGGCCTTACCGTGTTCCGTGTGCGATATCTGGTGACACCATGCAGAGAGGGTAAGTCGGAATTGTTGTTCCTTTGGAGTTTCTGACCATTTGGAGACTCATTCTAGTGCCACCTTCTCGCCGATAATCATTACTAATCACGAGTGAATCGGTATACTGGGCTGGCGCGTTCCATCGTAGACTACATCATTGATTAACATCCGGCAAGTTGTAGTCAAGCGCCAGTCTTTCTCAATAAAAACACAATTCGTCACATTCACAGACATAAAAGCATTGAATTTGTTAAAACTCATAACTTAACATATCTAAAGTTGAATGATTGGTTCATTTAAGTAAAACCTAATGAGAATTAAGATGACTTCGCACGAGCTTATTCCAAAACGTTATTTAAGTCTGCAATAAGTCTTGTAACAAGTCTTCAGCTGAGTTAGAGACTAACACGGTTTCGGAATAAGACTTCTTTGATATAAGTCCCTTCTTGCATCTCAATTAACCGCACTTACTTCACTTATTACAACTATACTCGGCGGGACAACCTTCCCTGTTCTCTCAGGTTCCCTCCCTTCCTCATCATCACCAGATCTGCTCTGAGTCTCCTGTGTATTACTATCATCTACCTCAGTATCAGTAGTACCAACATCGGTGTGCAGCGCGGCTGGTGATGTGGATGTTGGGAACACTGTGTGAGTGTTGCTAGAGGGCACCTGCTTGCATATCTTGGCCATCGCACTCGCACTCTCGCGGACCACTGGAAAATATTGATAATTATAATAAGGCCTCTAAATAACTAGCGACCCGCCCTGGTTTTACACGGGTGCAAATTGAACACCTAAACCTTCCTCATGAATCACTTTGTGTATTGGTAGCAATCCGTTCAGTAGTTTTTAAGTTTATAGCGAACAGACAGCGAAAGCGACTTCATTATTAAGTAAGATACATTATAATTAAAGTGGTGGTGATGCAACACCAACGGCCAAATCCTGAGACACCTAAAACTGTCTAATAGGAGGAGTTGGAAAGTAAGGTTGGCCATTTCCCTCCAGGTAAAGCGAGAGACAGCACATAGAAGAACGAGAGGTTTAAATTACCTTACCAAAATAGACTAAGCACCATGAGTAATGTAATCTAAAATCGCCTGTTGCTTAGAAGACATCAAGGGAATAATTGATACTAAATGGTTACCTGGTTGTACAGGATAAGCAGTGGATGCAGGAGGGCGAAACGATGTCCTGGGCGCCGTCATCAACGTCTCTGAAGTACTTAGTTCTGATCGAGACAATACTATATTAATACACATTAGTCCCCGTTAATATCGGTGAAGGAAAGCATGGAAAATATAATGTGACATATTGTTTCATTCTCCTTTAAAGATTCCAGTCGTAACAACAATCAACGGTTCTGGGCCAAGAATGTCGGGCCAAGAATGTCTCCTTTATTAATTAGCCTCGGCTTAACATTTGTATCGGAGGTGAATTACCTCAGTAATATTTTGTCTTACGGTTAATACCTACTAGGGTAATCATTTTAACAATGCCGTGGGTTTGAAGACTACCTTTGACCTTGTTGATAAAGTAGCAGCAGAAGTAGAGACAGAGCAGCGCCAGCAGCGTCACGATGCCCCCCAGCGCTACGTAGTACGCGATGTGGCTCGGCTTGCGGATGCCGCGAGGCACACCGCCAGTCGCGCCCATCGCTCACCTCTGCTTACACCTACCAGCTAGATAAATATTCCAGGATTAAATGATTGAATAACAAACATCCACTCCTTCACACACAAACCCATACAAACTTTCGCATTTACAATATTAGTAAGAGTAAGGTAAGTAAGAAGATATACAAACGTAGTTGAAGCGCTTAAACTAGGTGAAGTGACGAGTTTCACAAGGTGACTGGACAGAGCTGGATAAGAGTAGCAGTAGTGTGTGAAGCGGCGGGCTTTACAAGAGGCTTATGTCCAGCAGTGGCAGCAGTGGACTATCAGCATTTTAGCAGGCTGTTGTTGAAGAATAGGATTGCCTTGCTCTTAATCTGTGTGGTAACATCCTCGTGCCATACCATGCATCGGATTTTAGCAAAGTTTCGTGTTCATATTGGTACTATTTTGTTTTCATCAGTATTTTTGGGGGAGGTGCGGTTGGCTCACTCACGATAGAACTGGTCCATAAATTTTAAGTCGCTCAGTGAACTATGGAAAGGGCTATGGCTGGAGTTTCTGTGAAGGATCAAACAGGTAATGAAGTGATACTACAGAAAACCATAACAATCATCACAGCTCACCGGATTAGTAAGCTGAAGGGCCGGTCATATCGAACGCAGAACTGACAACCGTTGGAGTAAACGAGTGCTTCAGTGGAGACCACGGATTGGCAAACGTAGCGTAGGACGTCCTCAGACTAGATGGAGTGACGATCTCAGCAGGGCGGCTGGTAAGAACTGAATGAATAAGCCGCGGATCGTGTTCAGTGGTGTCCTTAAGGAGAGGCCTATGCACAGCAATGGACTAGAATAAGCTTATGATGATGATGATCAAGTTCGCTAGCTACGGGATAATTCTGGAAATTGTTCAGCCAGTTTTTTGTTACCTACATTTTACAAAAGCGATGACGTAGTCTAAAATGGAACGCGCCGTACATCCATCCATATTAACCCAGTAAATACCTATTTATTCGTGACTTGAAGACAAAAAGATTAACAGCTATCGGGAAACAGAGATTTTAGCAAACACAACAAAGTAGATCGTTCACATTGCGTTACTGCACAATAGTAATATGCTATTTTTCTAATAATTAGCATGCTAAATTTCACATCCAACGTGTAAGGTTTACAAAAATCTCAAAATTACTCACCTCGCCTTCAAAATCCACAAAAAACTCAACATTAATAACATTTTATACATTCCTAAAACTCTCACTAATAGAAAATTCACATTCTAACTAAACTATATAAGTATAAATATTCAAAATGTCTGTTCAGATGTGTAGTGATCATGACTGATCTCGATATTCTAATGTTCCTAACACTAAAGATCATTTCACATAGAACCACCCTATTTCTAGAAGTTGGTGCCCCTGTATTTTAATATAAAGATCCTGTGGTAATCGGTGCCAACGTGACGGCAAGAAGAGCTAGATGATAATAAAATAAAAACATTGGCTGAAGGATTCTCTATGGGATATTTCGTTGTCATAATGATGGTACTCATTTTTATTATTTATTTTGTTGAATGACTAAATTGCTCGGGACGGTGTACACAAACAAGAATTACCACCTGCTTAACACAATATAAAAATTATATAAAACTGCTATTTTTATTTCGCCAAACGAAAAAAAAAATGTTCTAAGGTGCCTTTTAAGGGTCAATAGAAAAAGAGAAAATATTTATAATGCTACCAACATAAGGGAGATGTATCAAGGAGTGGGAAGGAAGCGAGGACGACTCAACAAGTGGGTCGACTCTCTGGCGCCGACAGGACGATGACGTCGGACAGGGCTGTCCTCTGAAGACACTGGATATCTACAAATTAATGTAACAACCCTTTTGTATCCCACAACTGGGCAGTCACTATCGAATTGAGATAGTTTAGGTCTTAATCCACATAATAATATGTCCTCTAACAATGAGATAGTTCATGGATACGGCTTGCTCACGATGTTTTCCTTTAACAATATTGAGCAGTGGCGCTGGAATAATTCACAAGTGCTAACGGAGATCGGACCTGTGACCTTATATTTCATAACCGAGGCCGATACCGCTGCACCACACTGTTATTTTATTTGGATAACCACAAAAGTAGACTAAATATTGTTTAAAAATACCTTTTGTTTCAGAGATAATATTTTTGATTCACTATGACACTCCGACTGAAGAAGTACCACAGGTTGCGTACTGTTGCACATGTCACCGCTACGAGTATGCGCCAGCGCAGCACCGCGCCGCCGATCACCACCGACCCTCATCCGCACCAGCCGTCAGCATTATGGAGGACTTCGACCCATGATTCGATTATCTCAGATCATGAATCGAAGTACCTTGTAAAGGAGATTGGAGGATTGGGCGGTAGGACTCTCCAGTGTTATGGGAAGATCTTCCTGCCGGGCGAGTTGTAATGCCCGGCGACCGCGGTACTCCCTCCGACTGTACTTGTCGGGAAGTTGTATAAGCTAATCGTCGCCGCGTCGGTGAAATTTTGCTGGAAACGATTCAGAATTGCTATGACGTCATGTCTCTTGAGTGGCGTTAGGTAATTGACGCTACACCCCCATAATTTTTATTTAATTAACCATTTTTTTGTAGGTTGGTAATATATCAGGGGAGATGTAGAGAATGTCTTAATTCATGCTTTACCGAAAACTTGTATTATGATAACGTACGGATTAGAGTCAATATAAAATACTAGCTTTCCGACAACGGCTTCGCCCGCGTGTATGTCGGTTATCGCGCCAAAACATTACCTTCTTTTTGCGCAGTCGGATAAAAACTATCCTATGTCCTTTCTCGGATCTCAAACTACCTCCATACCCAATTTCATACAAATCGGTGTAGTTTAGGCGTGAAAGCGTAACAGACAGACAGAGTTACTTTCGCATTTATAATATTAGTAGGATACTATAATAGTAGTAGGTACGATGGAGTTTCACTTCAACCCTTTTTAGTGTCCCACTGCTGAGCAACGGTCTCCTCTCAACTATCTTACGAGCGGAGAGAGTTTAGACCATAGTCTACACACGCTGGTCAAATGTGGGTTGGTGAATGTCACATGTCCGCGAATGATTAGTTCTTAGACATGCCGGTTTCCTCACGATGTTTTCCTGTACCTATATTGAACAGCGGCTATGTAGCAATTCACACAAAAATGTGTGGGCACGACCGGGAATCGAACCCGCTGCCGTATATTTCTAAGGTGGAGGCACCATCATTTCATTTTTGTTATCCTTATTCGAAACGCAAAGTACCACCCCTACAATGAGAGAGCGCTGAGGAGTCTGGTCAGACTGGCGCCGTCGTCACGCCTGCGCAACACTCGCGCTCGTCCTCATCACTACTGTATCATCAATAGCTCACTTCACACTGCCTGGGTAGTACAGTGGTAAGTGTGTTCGCTTCATAACCGCGAGGTCCTGGGTTCGACTCCCGGGAAGCGAAAAACCTTTTTTTAATCTACTTAGAAAATCTTAGTTGCAGTTTGTATCTTGGTCTTGAAATGTTCGTGGAGGTCTAGGGAAGGTTTAAATGGTGAGAAAAATCTTTTATACAAAAATCAATTGCTGTTCGTTAGTCTCTTAACTCGAGAACGGGTGGAGTGATTTGACTAATTGTGGTCTTAAAGTATTCAAACAAGTCTAAGGATAGTTTAAGTAGTGGGAAATACGCTGTATGAAGTTTGCCGGGGCAGCTAGTGAATGTATAAGTAACGTTCTCATCAGTGCATGACGCCGAAGCAAAATAATATTTATCTATTTATAATTATTATTTGCAGAATATTTTAAAATGGTATTTTTGTTAAAACTAAATCGATCCAAAACACGTACCTAAAGAATCACAATATGAATCACAGTAGTTAGTAATTCTCTCGCGCAATATTAATTCTTTTAGAAATGGGAGCATTCCCAATATCTGTACCTATAGGAACAGATAATACAATACTATGTATAAGTATGTTCTTAATATAATTTAACAATAATTTATCCTTGTATGTATTAAATGAATAAAAACCTATGAAATATGTTTATCTGTTTCGGTGTCAGCCCGCGGCTTCGTCCACAAGTTGAATTATTAATAATATTCTGGGACATTAACACGCACTATTGAAACCTGATAACTGATAGCTAATATAAGTACCACAATAAACTACTTAGATTAAGTTTTTGTTTTTGTTATTATTGGATGTAAGATTTTATTAAAATCTGTTCGTCACGGTGACGCGATAGTTAGAAAGGAAATCATCATCAAGCCTATTTTAGTCCATTGCTGGACATAGACCTCAATGAAAATAGGACAAAATAGCACGATCCGCGGCTACTCTCACCAATCATAAATCATTATATATAATAAAACTAAGTTGATAAAATGTGCGTGCCGATAAAACTTAAAAAGGAGTCCCATCACGATAAAGGGACTTATATAGTGTGATAGCCCTTTATCCCCCCTCGAACAAGAAAGTTCCCGTTTTAACCTAAAGGGTGTGTTTTTAAAGATATAAGGGCTTTTCCAACCCTTCAACTTGGAAAGTAAGTGTAGTCGCGCCATCTGTTGTCAAATAGTTGAACTTCATTCATTGTACACAATATGGACTTAAAAGAACGATTATTTGGGGCGCGAAATTTAAAATTCTCATTTCAATAAAGTCTTAAATTACATTTGTTACCATAACCCTTTATCCCCCCTCGAACAAGAAAGTTCCCGTTTTAACCTAAAGGGTGTGTTTTTAAAGATATAAGGGCTTTTCCAACCCTTCAACTTGGAAAGTAAGTGTAGTCGCGCCATCTGTTGTCAAATAGTTGAACTTCATTCATTGTACACAATATGGACTTAAAAGAACGATTATTTGGGGCGCGAAATTTAAAATTCTCATTTCAATAAAGTCTTAAATTACATTTGTTACCATAATAAAGTTATTAAATTTTGTGTATTTATACAGCAGTAGCTAACTTATATGTTGGAGTTAAAGCGATATCATTTTAGTTATTCAAATTACTTCTGAAAACATTTTAAAATTTAAGTTTTTAAATTTCGCGCCTTTACTGCGTATGCTACAGCTGCAAAACCTATTGTTACGGCGAACGATAACGTCGAGAACATTCTATACCTAGAAGGTGTGAGAAAGTAAATATTCCCAAACTTTCTTGAATATCCTAGAGCCATCTTTCTCGAATATCTTAGAGCCAACTATACACTTCATGTGTATAGTCTCCATAAAGCCAACTTTCTGGAATACCCTAGAGCCTAGCTTTCTGAATATATAAGAGCCCGGTGTCGCCCGCCAGAATTAATTCGATTTGAACAGCGGAACAAGCCACTTCGAAACGAAAAAGAAAGAAGTTACCTGTGTGAGCCTTTATTTTGAAGTATCACGTGTGAGTATTTTTAATAGTGTGTTTAATTAATTCATGATCTTGAAGTGAAGAAAAAAAAAAGTTATCTGTGAGCCTTTATTGTGAAATATTAAATGTGAGTATTTTTAATAATGTATTTAATTAATTCTAATGGTTTTTTTTTCTTTTCTTTTAATTGTAATTTCCTTAACTTTCAAGTAGTCGCGCGGCGTTGAATCGATATACTTTGGCCGTAAACAAAATATCGCGCGACCGCTTGAAGATTAAATAATTTTGTTTTCTTTGTCTCAACGTGCCCCACGTTTACGTAATAATATATTTGTCTATAAAATGTTCATTTAATTTATATTTTACAGAATATAATGCCTAGACGTAAAAGAGGTGGAGATCTTGCCAGTTCTGCAGCGAAACGGCGGAAACAAAAAGAATATCGAAGAAATGAAACGGAAGAACAGCGCGAAGCACGTTTACAAAATCAACGAACCAGAATGAGCACCCTGAGAAGCGGAAAAAGCGAAGAAAGAAGCGAAAATAAAACTATTGAAGAATCGAGAATTTTAAAAGATAATCTAACAAAGGAAGCATTCCACTACGAATCGACGAAGAAATATTACAATCATAAATATGTTGTGATCGGAAAAATGAATAACATTTGCCAATTTTGCCACGCGAAAAAATTCAGTAAAGAAACACCAGGTCTCTGTTGCATGAATGGAAAAATTCGATTACCACCACTGGAAGCACCTCCGCAGGAATTTCTACATTACATGACCGGGGAAACACCAGAATCAAAACACTTTCTTCAAAATATAAGATCATACAACTCCTGCTTTCAAATGACTTCTTTCGGTGTTACTTCGACTAACACTAATAGAGATGAATTTGAATATGTATTTTCAATTCAAGGGCAAATTTATCACAAAATAGGATCGTTACTACCAATGCCTAACGATGACTATAAATTTCTGCAAGTATATTTCATTGGAAATGAAGAACAAGAAATTGATCAACGAAGTACACATTTTAATGGATTGAAACGCGAAATAATCCAAGATGTACAGAGGATCTTACACAAATACAATCAACTGATTTACATATTCAAAACAACACTAGATCGCATGATTTCTGATGACTATAAAATTGTGATTCGAGCCGATAAAAGACCACGTGGAGAACACGAACGTAGATTTAATGCACCTCAGATAGATGAAGTCGCCATCGTAATTGTGGACAATGAAAATACAAGCCGTGACATAATTTTACAACGAAGAAGAAAAGGACTACAACGCATTGCAGAGACACACCGTTCATATGATTCTCTTCAATATCCTTTAATATTTCTGCACGGAGAGGACGGTTATCATTTCAATATAAAACAAATTCATCCTGAAACAGGCATAGAAACAAACAAAAAAGTCACTTCCAAGGAGTTCTATGCTTACCGCTTAATGATCAGAGACAATGAAATATACAATCACATTCTCAACACTCGCCGTTTATTCCAACAATTTCTGGTAGATATGTACGCAAAAATAGAAGCAGAACGGATGCTTTACATAAGACTGAATCAGAAGAAACTACGCACAGAAGAATACATCCACCTTCGAGATGCGATCATAAATGACGGCAATATTGACGATATTGGAACAATGGTAATCTTACCCTCATCATACATAGGAAGTCCAAGACATATGCACGAATATACTCAAGATGCCATGACCTACGTAAGAAAATATGGACGACCTGATCTCTTCATAACATTTACATGCAACTCATCATGGCCAGAAATCAAAGAACAACTAAAATATGGACAAACCTCCATGGATCGACACGACATAATAGCCCGAGTTTTTCGACAAAAACAAATAAGATTTATTGAAGTCATCACAAAATACCACATCTTTGGAACCGTTAGATGCTGGATGTATACAATCGAGTGGCAAAAACGAGGATTACCTCACTCACACAATCTCATATGGCTACACGATAAAATTTATCTCACGGATATCGACAAAATCATCCAAGCTGAATTTCCCAATCCACAAAAAGATCCGGAACTATACAGCATAGTAGTGAAAAACATGATTCACGGACCATGTGGACCATTAAACTTTAATGCGCCATGCATGCGTGATGGAAAATGTACAAAAAAATATCCAAAACCATACGTAGACGATACAAAAACTGAAGATGACGGCTATCCCAAATATAGAAGACGATCACCGAAAAACGGTGGTTTCACAGCAAAAATACGAATACAAGGCAGAGATGAACTGGAAATAGATAATCAATGGGTAGTACCATATAACCCACTACTTTCTAAAATGTTCCAAGCACACATAAACGTTGAATATTGCAATTCAGTAAAATCTATTAAATATATATGTAAGTACGTAAACAAAGGTAGTGATATGGCAGTATTTCAAATAGTCCAAAATAGCGAACAAAATAACAGAAATGATGAGATACTCATGTACCAAATGGGAAGATACATCAACAGTAACGAAGCAGCGTGGAGGATTTTTAGTTTTCCCATACACGAACGCGAACCAGCTGTGCAACATCTAGCAGTACATTTGGAGAATGGACAGAGAGTTTACTTCACAAAAGACTCGGCTAGAAAAATTGCAAGCGAACCACCTCAGAACACAACATTAACAGCTTTTTTCCAACTTTGCCAAACGGATCCATTCGCAAAGACGTTACTGTATGTCGACGTCCCTATTTATTATACGTGGGACAAAACAAGAAAAATTTTTCAACGACGAAAACAAGGAATGCCAGAAGAGGGTCATCCAGAAATAATGAAAACTAACACAATAGGTCGAGTATACACTGTACATCCAAACAATGCCGAATGTTTCTATCTCCGGATGTTGTTACACGAAATACGAGGACCAACAAGTTTCACAGATCTCAGGACTATTGACGGCTACCTATGCCAGACGTACAGAGAAGCATGTCAACGCTTAGGATTATTGGAAAACGATAACCACTGGGAATTAACACTACAAGAAGCCACACTCACAGCTTCAGCTGAACAAATTCGAGAGTTATTCGCCATAATTCTAACAACATGTAACCCATCAAACCCAAAACAGCTATGGGACTCTTTCAAAAGGAGTATGAGTGATGATATATTGTACCAAATCCGACAAGCTAATCCAGAACTGACTATAGAATTCAGTGACAACATCTTCAATGAAACACTCATTCGCTTAGAAGATAAATGCTTAGCAATAAATAACCGGACCTTAGTAGAACTTGGAATGCCAGCACCACAAAGAAATGCTTTCAGTATGCTAAACTACGAAATTACAAAGGAAAAAAGCTACAACGTCAATGAACTACTTGAATACATTGCTCACAATAAACCACTCCTCAATGACAATCAAAAAACAATTTACAACGTTATAATGAACCGAATAAATAACAACACTGGTGGAATTATTTACTTGGACGCACCAGGAGGCACCGGTAAAACGTTTCTAATAAATCTAATACTGGCGGAAATACGTGCTAAAAAACACATCGCACTGGCACTAGCATCATCCGGCATTGCAGCCACACTTATGGAAGGAGGACGAACTGCTCATTCTGCCTTACAACTACCGTTGAATATAGCCGAACAACAATTCCCGGTATGTAAAGTCTCAGGAGCATCTGGACGGGGTCAACTTCTAAAACAAGCTAAAATTATCTGCTGGGATGAATGCACCATGGCCCATAAAAAATCACTAGAAGCCATGGACAGAACATTACAAGAATTGCGAAAAAACTCTGAAATAATGGGAGGAGCTCTACTCATACTCTCAGGAGATTTTCGACAAACACTTCCAGTTATTCCCAAGTCAACACCAGCAGACGAGATCAATGCATGCTTAAAAAAGTCACATCTCTGGCCAGAAGTACAAATACTGCAATTAACAAAAAACATGAGGGTTGAATTATCAAAAGATGAAACAACAGCACATTTTGCTAAAATGCTTTTACAAATAGGCGAAGGTACATATCCTACTGACCAAACGACCGGTCTCATTGAACTCAATAGTGATTTCTGTAACATAGCCACTACTGAAAACGAACTAATCGACAAAATTTATCCAAATATTATTCAGAACTATACCAACGTAGAGTGGTTATTTCAAAGAGCAATTTTGGCCACTAAAAATAATATTGTTGACGATATCAATTTTAATATTCTAAAGAAAATACCTGGTGAAGAGAAAGTATATAAATCGATCGACACGATGGTAACCATTGAAGAAAGTGTCAACTTCCCTACTGAATTTCTAAACTCTTTACAAGTACCAGGAATGCCATTACACTGCCTTCGTCTGAAAATTGGATCTCCAATCATACTACTTAGAAATCTCAACTCCCCAAAACTATGTAATGGAACGAGGATGATCGTAAAACAGCTATCGAATAATATCATTGAAGCTGAACTTATTTCTGGAAAGAACAAAGGACACACAGTATTTATACCTAGAATACCACTGATCTCTTCTGAATTGCCATTTCAATTTAAAAGATTGCAGTTTCCAATTAAATTAGCCTTTAGTTTTACAATTAACAAAGCGCAAGGGCAAACTTTAAAATATTGTGGCATCAACCTCAAAGAATCCTGCTTCTCTCACGGTCAGCTTTATGTAGCTTGCTCAAGAGTAGGAAATTCGAAAAATTTATATATATATACCCCGGACAATAAAATGAAAAATGTTGTTTATAAACAAGTAGTATAAATAATGAGAAAATGTAAATACATGTAAATATATATGTTTAAATATACATGTAAATATATATGTCCATGATAATGTAAATACATGTAAATATATATGTTTTCAATATATATATATTTTTTACTTTTTACGTCATAGTTTATTTTTTTATTTCAACTACCACGTAACCTCATATCAACTCCCGAGCGAAGCCGGGTATTACAGCTAGTATAAAATAAAATTCCAAAGTGACTTGAGTAAATATACCAGACTATGTGTAATCTCAACTTAAAAAAAATCGTGTGTTGTCACGGGACACCAGATAGGAACGAAGTTCCTTATTATAAAAATATTAATTTCAAGTTCTATTCGAGGTATAAATAAAATAATTATTCGGATATACATTATTTATTATGATTTTTTAGACACTGTATAGCCATCATACATAGACTATACATAAAAATCTTACGCTTTTTATTTTTTTCGTGTTACGGATGTTTTTTGCCGGCTAGGGTTCCTCTCCGCAACGCGCCGTACGGAACTTCGTTCCAAAACAACCTTTAGTGGGTCGTCTCTCAATCCACACACGCTCGCCAAGTGCGTTAGTTAGTGTTAATGGATGTCACGTCATGTCTTCGAATATTTAGTTCTTAGACAGCGGTGTCCCCAAAATGTTTTCCTTCACCGATACGGAGTAGCTAGCGGCGATGAAATAATTCACACAAAGATGTGTGGGCACGACCGGAGATCGAACTTGCGACCTATGTCTCAAACCTGATTCCTGCGCCACACTGGGTACTGTAACCTACATAAGCCTTAACTTATTATTTTTATTACTTTTGTTACATTTTGAGGTAAATTAAATAAATTTTACAGAAGAAGGAAGTTTATTAATATCTAACCGATGGTATGCCTACATCATACGTAGAGCTATAGCTACTACCCGCGGCCTCGCCTGTATAACCTATCTAATATTATAAAGCTGAACTATTTGTTTCAGTGAACATTTAATCTCGGGAGGTGTTTGCTCCCAAGCAAGCTAACGGCCTTATTCATAAAAAAGTTATAAGACTCTTTAGTTAAAATGGACTTTGTCTCTTTCTTACTAGTAGAAATGTCAATATGGCAGACAAAGACAAACGAATTATAAACCTATTTTAGCTATAATGAGCTTATAATATGTTTATGAATACGGGGTAAGATTATTATAGCTCTGGCTTAACACATAGTTACTGGCTCGTGGTGGGCCATAGAGTTTAAGAAGGTGTGTGCCAGTCATAAAGTAACTTATATATTGGGAAAGTGCCAGTCACCTAGTAACTGTTGCACAGGAAGCACGTTCTTAATCTAAGTTCTCATTTTATTACCATTTTTTCCTTTTACAGTCCATTAAAACTATATACGTTTGCACTTTGCAGTTTTATTTAACCCCAAGCACCAGTGCTGCTCAGGAGGAACAAATCAGTAAACCGACTTCATTGTATCACAATAACTCACAACCCGCTCTACTGATTTATGGGTGGTATTAATGATAAAATTTAATGGGACCACCAGGAAAGTAAATTATCAGAATTGAGAAAACCTAAATTACTCTTATAATGTTGAGAGAAATAATTATAATACTTCCCCAGTGGCGTGGTCGGTAAGATACTTGCTTTTCACGCCGCAGATCGTGGGTTCGATTCCCACCCGAGACAAACATTTGTTTATATATGTCTGTTTGTCTTGTGTCTGGGTGTCATTATCTATAAGTATATATTTACAAAAGAAAAGTGTTATATGTAGTATATTACCAGTTACCTACCTGGTTACCATAGTACAAGCTCTACTTAGTTTGGGATGATGACCGTGTGTGTTAATGTCCCACTATATTATTATTATCATAATTACAAACCATTGTCCAAAACATACATAATTGGAGATTTTTTTTTAATTTTGTTTGCTTTTCTCTTACTCTTAAATAGGCTTGCTCTAGACTACAACTTGACTGATGTTAAGCACTGAAGTAGTCTACGATGGAACGCGCCAGCCTAGTATATTGGTTCACTCGTGATTACGAATGATTTTCGGTGAGAAGGGGGCAGTGGAATGAGGCTCCTATGGTTAGAAACTATAAAAAGCAACAATTCCTCGCCACCCTCTCTGCATGTCACCAAACATCGCAGCGGTACACGGCAAGGCCGCTTGCCGGTGCGGCTTTGTCTGGTGGGTCACTAACCACAGCCGAAGACTACCACCAGTTAAAAGTTAAGTTTAATTAAGTTCAGTTTAGTTAAGTCATTCCAGTGCTGTGTATGTGTGTGTACTCACAGCATTTACTGAGCAATTGAATCTCCACGTTCGACCCTGATGGGTCACACTGCTTACTTTTTGTATTAATTTTTTTTTAGTTGTGTATTTCTTCATGTTTTTTATTTTCTTTTTTAAAAAAATATATGCAATTTTTTTTTGTTTTTAATATTCCCTACTAATATTATAAATGCGAAAGTAACTCGTATCTGTCTGTCTGTTACGCTTTCACGCCTAAACTACTGAACTAATTTGGATTGAATTGGGTATGGAGGTAGTTTGAGACCCGAGAAAGGACATAGGATAGTTTTTATCCGACTGCGCAAAAAGAAGGTAATGTTTTGGCGCGATAACCGACATACACGCGGGCGAAGCCGCGGGCGGAAAGCTAGTCTAAAATAAACCACGAAAACATCCTTTATAAAGTATTCTTTAGGAAAAACAAAAAAAAAATTGAGTTCAATATTGAATAACCAAAACCACTCTGTGACACTAACACACAAACAGTGCAATATATAATTATCTATAGTTGTTATAATGAGGATAACGTGAACAACGTCGATGTTCTCAGTAAGTAGGTACATACATATCTATAGTACTGTATGTGTAGTGCTAGTTAAAGTTCACAAAACATGGTCGTGTCATCAGCTTCTGCCTATACCATGCAGGTTAGTACATACATGGATGTATTTCTTAGCTTAAAGCAATTTTCTGACTTATATTTTACTAAGTTCCGCCCACGGATTCACCCGTGTGATACCTATTAGACATACCATAATCTATCTCTGTGAAAAATTCCATCCGATTCTGTCTAGTGGTTTTTGCGAGAAAGAGTAACAGACATACATTCTTACAAACTTTTGCGTTTATACCTGATATTAGTAGAATGAAATTGCATAACATTATTGTGGAACTTCTTCTTCTTCAATCTTCTTTTTGTGTCCCACTGCTGGGTAAGGGTTTTCTCCGAACTATCTTACAATTTCATAGGGTTTAGGAATCCACACACGCTGGCCAAGTGCGGGTTGGTAGATGTCACATGTTCTCGAATGATTAGTTCTTAGACATCCTCATGATGTTTTCCTTCACCGATTTTCAGCAGCGGCGATGTTACAATTCACAAAAAGATGTGTGGACAGAACTCTAACGCCTAAATGTTAATACATGCGATTTAATAATCGCAACTAAAATAAGTATAACATCAAATGTAAGAACGATCGGTGACATGACAGTAGTGAAAAGATACTATATTCCTAAGGAAGAACATTTTTGTTCCGGCTTCCCTTTTTCTGACTTACACCCTTCGCCTCTGCTACATACATGTATTATCCGATCACAAGCTAATTTTGATTGGTTCGTTCAATGACGAGAACCTGTACGAACTACTTAATCAAAATTAACTAACTTCCCAGATACAACGCTACCTTTCCGAATAAAGTGATATCTGATCGTGTCGGTGGCTTGACCGTACTATTAGAGAGTGATAAATGTTTAGAGATACTAATGTTAGTAAACGTTTTTCTAAACAGCTTGGTATGTGTTGCAGCAATACATGGCGCAACAGGAGGAGGCGCGGGTGGCGGCGGCTATTATTGTTAAACTGGTGGTAGCATGCCTGGTGGTGGTGGCGTGCGCGGTGGGGCTGGCGGTGTTCTTCTGCTGCCGCTCCAGATCTCACAGGGGCAGAGTATGTACGTATCTACATCTTCAATTTATGACATGGAAGTGTTACCTATTCACATTATATAGCGATGTTGGGAGGTATCTTAGATCGTATATCGAAAAGAATACTGTATGGGACTGAAATACGAAAGTCCCGTGACATCTTGTAGGTGTATGTAAATCAATCACATCAGGATGGCCATCTTGTCTCAGCTATTGTCCTCGCCACTAAAAAAAGCAACGTGTAAATAGGGACAATCCACTGCACTGGATTGCCCTTAAGACACGATGATTTGATAATTTGATGTGTAAATGGCCCATTAGTTTTGAATAAACGATAGAATAATAGGATACAGTTGGTCACATCTGTTCGTTGTAATAGTCGTGGTCTAATAGTTGAAAAGATACAGCGATATTATTCTCTCTTTCACCGCTTACTACGAGTTTACTAGTACATGAATAGCACTAGCACGGACCAAATATGTTCAGATTGAAGGTGTACGGACGAACGGTAACTTTGCTATGGTGCTGAGTCACCTACTTAGTATATCTTTCACAAATTACCCTGTTACCCAGCTCTCAGGGTGGAGAATGTAGATCATTGATTCCCAAAGTGGTCCAGATAGACCCCTAGGGATCCAAGGGAGACTCAACGATAGTCTACGTTGGCGTGATCAAAAAAAAGTATAACTGGTAGGAATCACTTTTTGTTGGCCAACTTTACTTTTTTGGCATCCAAAATCAATTAATTAAATAATCAATTCTCAATATTTTTTTCGTGGTGTGAATTAATAATATTAATTTTATATTAATCTAATCTTAACATATTTTGTCGAGTTTTGTGAATAAGTATAGTTGGTCCAACGGAACCAGCAAAATTTTTAAAGTAGTCTATAAGAAAAAAGTTTAGGAACCTTTGATTTGGATGATCTGTGGAGGTTACCTATTATATCTTTGTGTTGTGTGTCGGACAGTGGGCGCAGGTAGCGGACATGTGACGACGACGTACTCGCCGCCGGCGCCGTCCGCTCCTGGAGTTGGTGAGTGTGCTGCTGCCTTTATTACCTCTAAATTGGAAACCTAGTACAAAGAAATTAGAACGTGGCCAGGAGTTTGGTAAAGAGAGAAACAGGAAAATCGTGGTAAGCAGTGATATACGAGAATTTTATCAAAAAGGAAATATGCTTTTAAATGCACAGAGCAGCCGACCGTCCTAATATCAGTGGCGAGCGTCTGTAGATTAAGGTCTAATCTCTCTCAACTAGTTAGATAGTTGAGAGGCGACCCGTGCCCAGCTGTGGGACACTAAAAAAGGTTGAAGTGTATTGATCGATAAATATATCGACCTCTTGTCTCATCCCTTTATAATTGCGAAAGTAACTGTCTGACGCTTTCAAGCCAAAACTGCTGAACCGATTTAGATTAAATTTTATATGGAGATAATTTAGGATCGGAAGAAGAACATAGAACATTTTCTAACCTAACATAGGCACCAGCGATCCACAACTTCTTTACTAGCTTAAGGTGAAAAATTTGTAATCGACTATAATGGTTGTTGGTGAGAAATAAACATTTTATTTACTATTTTTTTATTATTTATAGGATTGTTTTTATCCGACTACGCGAAAAGAGGATAGGTTTAGCTTCTCACCTGCAAGAACAATAAAGAATCGAACTCAATTATGTTGTAATGGTCTTACTATAAAATAAAGCATGTCATTCTACCATTAGCACTCATTCTGTCTATAAAATGTGATGTTGACATCTAAAAGGTCGGCCAGTGAAGTGATGACTGGTGTGGCAAGCGTCCATATACCACGGTGACTGCTTACCCGTGGGCCTCAAGCTAGTTTACCGACGTAGTACACAGAAATAGCATCAGCAATGTCCATATCCCCACAGTGTGACGCCAGGAAATTAATATTGCCATCATTCACTAGACAATACACGGTTTGTTACCTAACGACATACCTACTGTTCCGCAGTGACAGCAGCGCCCTCCCACTGCATGACGCAGCAGTACGCGGCGCCTGTTCTCGGTCACTACCCAGGTACCTACCTCCAGTACCTACTACTTACTTTTACATTTGCGACACTTGCAGAAGCAGTATCGACCGTGACTAAGGTCGTGGGTCTGATTCCCGATCTTTGTGTGAATTGTTTCATCACCGCTGCTCAATATCCGAAATCGACATGTCAAGAACTAATTATTCGAGGCCATGTGACATTCACCAACCTGCACTTGGTCAGCGTATGTGGAATAAGGCCTAAACTCTCTCAACTTGTAAGATAGTGGAGAGAAGATCTGTGCCCAGCAGTGGGAGACTAAAGATATTTTACTTTTTTGCACTGTTGTAGAAATTGGTTGTGTGACATATTTGACTTGGTGGTCGGTAAAGTGGTCTAAATGTACCGTCAACATTACAGCAACCCTGCTGACGCATCAGCCACACTCGTACCAGCCGCTGATGCCGCAGCCGGGACGTCAGCCGCTGACGGGACAGCCGCTGACGAACCGCTCATGCGACCTACCGCCATCCTACGACCAGTGCCTCTAACTACACCATGTTCCTATGAAGAGACTGTCGTGTTCCGGAGCGCCATTATAGAGGGTGGGTCCGAGTATTATAACACTCCTTACATAAATAAGAAATAAATATTTTTGATATATTTTCTACGACTGACCGTCAAAATTATTACATATCATAATTTAAAAATATAATAATTTATTTAATCAAATACTGTTCCCGTATTGAGTTGATTTTACTTACTCCTCGCTCTACATAGTATTAATAAACTTATATCCTTTTTTAGGAAAACAATTAGTTGATTTCATGCAAAAGAAGAGTAAACTATAGGTATAGGGTGACTGGTAGTTACCACGTGGTAGTGGTCTTATCACAAACAACTTTCCCAAAGATACATTTTAGCAGTAACTTTTTTTGTTAATATCGCAATTGAGACGCGCAGTAGAGACAACGATAATGTAGTGTAGAGTAGGGAGCGATGAGGTGATTATTATTAATTAAGCTATTTTGACGTGACAACGTCTTATAAATTGGTTTGCCGGGTGACACTTCAAGAAACTGCGTTACGCTCCGCTCACGTTATGCGCTTACAATGAGAGCGAGTGAGAGGCACGCATCCCTTCCACTCGGGCATGGTTAGCCCGCCTAAGAGCGAGAGAGACAGACATAAAAGTGAAAGGCACGCGTCCCTTCCACTCGAGCACAGTTAGCCCGCCTAAGAGCGAGATTCTTTGTATAAATTAATGTTTTAAATATAATTCTTTGTATAAATAAATGTTTTAAATTGTTACTATTATTTCATCCTTCTTCCTACTATACGAATGAATATTCACATTAAAATTATTTTACCACTCAAAGTCGTTGTCACGTAAAAGTTTTGCCCGTATACCGACTTTACAGGCAACCAATTTTTTTATTTAAAATAGTTACTGCTAATATAGTCTTTGGGAAAGTTGTCCATTATCATGATATCTATCACGTGGTGAAGTATTTAATGCTAATTACCAGTCACCCTATATAGTTCACTATTATTTTTGTATGAAATCAAGTAAAACACCCATCATACGTCAAGGATAACAATAAAACTGCAAAATGTACGACATTCATATATTTTTTATGAAATTATATTTCACATAGTGAACACTTAACAAGTAGAATCAGTAACAAAATGCAGTTAAGAGCGTTTACGCCGTCCGGCTCGAAAAGTGTACTTTTCAAACCTACTAAACACTGCAACCGCTTCTCGTAAAAATATGAAAATTACCAATAAACATGGGGAATTTCTTCATCATTTAATATAATTGAGAAAATATTTAGATTAATGTAGTATTTGTACACTATATTAAGATAACCTAACAGAGGTTTTCATAATTTTGCTGTAGACATCAGTTTCGAAGCTACTCATCTACAAAACCATTTACAGAACTAGTTGGAAAAAATTTTTGAACAATTGCAAAGATCCTTAAGCATTTAAATAATTGAGAACATTTATAGATTTTGGTATCCTACAACAAGAAATAAAATTACAAAAAATATGAAAAATTAAGAAATTAAAATGACTTTTTTAACTACTTAACTTACTCAATTTGATGTAAAAGTAACATAACACATTAAAAAAACATCTGCTTCAAAACATACACTTTGAAATTTTAACAAATTTGTAATAGTTATTTTTTTATAAATATTTTAAAATGACTATAAAACCGCGTCGGCAAATCGTGTCAAATTAGTCCGCCGTCTGGCGTTTCAGCGAGAGGACGTATCGCTCGGCGCTCTGATTCGACCTGTGTTGACCTTTGTTGTGCATACAATAATATTGTACGTATAAAGTGCGCTCGAAAACTCTTGGTACTTTGGTAAGATAAATATTTTATTACTGTTTTTTAATGATTGACTATATTTTTGAATTGACAATTAATTATAATTTCAGTTATAATGGGAAATAAACGAAGTCGTTTGTATCAAAGAAACGAAAATTCAAAAATTTGGAAAGTATGGTGAAAGCAAGAGCTAAAAGGATGGTAATCCAGATCTTAACCTCACTTTGGACTAACCCTCTGACTAATAAAATATGTATGATAATAATAATAACAAATTTATTTAAGTGAATAGTTATTTTATGTTTTGCCCTTTTCTCCTGTATGACAATTTTAAATTATGTGACAGAGACAAAACATACAAAAGATATTTACAACTTGTACATCGTTTATTAGTGAGTACACACATGAAAACACACATAATCCTAATCACTACATAGTATAAAACAAAGCCGCATTCCTGTCCCTTATATCCCTATGTGCGCTTAAATCTTTAAAACTACGCAACCGATTTTCATGCGATTTTTTTTATCTTAAAGAGTGATTCAAGAGGAAGGTTTATCTATAATACATGCATAATATAGCAGAAAAACACTGATAATTTTAGATGTTTCTGATGCGATGTCGTAAATTAACTCATTTTTTGTGCTTGGCACAAAAAATGCCATGCTTGCACGCTGGCTAAACTCTGCGAAATATATCAAAATAATGTATTACAGTATTGCACACCTTAAAAAGGTCAACAAGAAAGTCCGTGATGGTATGTCTATCTCTTAAGGATAACCCACAATAACCACAATATCTTTTACTTTCAACCAAAAGTAATGGCTTTTTTACGAAGCGATTTTAAGCAATTTTTCATTAATCCTTATCTAATTATGTACCTTAATACATTGTCTATTTAATATAGATCAATATGGCCCTTTACAGCCCATAATTTAAATGAATATTTCCGAAGATATTACAGATATGATATACGGTGCGGCGGTACCAACCGGCCGCGCGCGAGTTGTGCTGTTTCTTTTGTCTATTGGCAAAAATAAAAGGACATTTTGTAAATATACCTCAATATATTTAGTATCAGCATTGCACCCGTGCGAAGCCGGGGCGTGTCGCTAGTATTATATAAATGCAAAAGTAACCCTTTCTGTCTGTTAATTTTTCACGGCTGCGCTATTGAACCAATTTACAATTAGTTCAAATATTTTCTAATACGTTCGGCAATTTTAAAACTACACGTTTAAAGCTTATTTTTGAATCTTTCTTTAAAAGTAATTTTAAGACCTCAAATAAATATGGGATACAGGTTTTTTATTATTACATATTCTAATGTTGAAGAAAATATATTTTGATAACAATGGTGGTTTTATATAAATATGCCCATCAGCGTTGCCAGACGTCCCGATTTTATGTGTCGGGCGGGATGTCCCGCGTAGATCAGGCGGGACACTGCCGCTGAGACTACTACTGAGACTGCACGAACGTGGGTTGTGGCGTTGTTGTGTATAAGGTGGCAAAACTGGCAACATTCCGCGGGCCCACGGCCTTAGGAGGCCCCAGGTCTGAGGGGCTTAAAATAACCAAACTGCTTTAATAATATAAAGTAAAAAATAAAAAAATTGCCCGTTCGTGCCCGTTATCTGTGTGCGAGTTGTTTCGTTGCCGCTGCTCAGTGTCGGTGGAGGAGAGCATCGTGAGGCAGCCGGCCTGTCCGGGAGCTGGTCATTCTAGAGCATGTGGCGTCCGCCTGCCGGTCCACGCTGGGCGACGTGTTTGGGTCGAGGGCCTGGATTCTCTCAGCTCTTGGGATGGATGGGACACTTGTGTCCAGCAGTGGGACGCCGGTGTCCAGCAGTGGGACACTTGTGTCTAGCGGTGGGACACATGTATCCAGCAGTAGTGACTGGGACACCTGTGTCCAGGAATGGGACACTTGTGTCTAGCAGTGGGACGCCTGTGTCCAGCAGTAGGACTCTGAAGGATGGTGGAATGATTGTTAAATCTGAACTTTAGCACAGGTTTGCCACAACGTGCGTACCTATAGATGGCTGTTAATCCTGACATATTACCTTCACGAGCCTTCTTAATGTTTAGTTTATTTATTTACAACAATATATAAAATATTGTTTACTTTATTTTAGTTTGTAAATAAATGTGGAAATAATTGGAACTATAACTATACGATTTTAATTTGTGACTTATTACGTAGGTATACCTGTTAGTACCGACTACCGACGAAGGTAAGGTATGAATGGACAAAAATATTCATATTAGTTACATTGTCTGAAAATTGGATATTGCAAACTAGCAATAAACAAATTTCCGGTAACAACAATATTGCAAAAAAAAACTTTTAAAAAGTCAAAATTATTATAACTTTAAATCATTTGTACTTTTCATCAGTACTTTTTTCGAACACTAGCCATTACACTCGAACGGATCAAAATGGGTTAGTTGACTATAACGCAAGACATCGTGCTAGCACCGTGCACACAGCTGCGTGCTTTAGTGTGCGTAATATTTTCCATTGAATTACCTACACTTGATGTCTCGCGCTACGCGTAAACGCTCTTAACACTAACTAAACACCCTCTTCCTTATAAACAACACATAAGGTAAGAATATCTCATAGCACCTTCTAACCGCCCCATCTAACCATCAATCACCAGTGGCACTTGCCCCAAAATTTTACGAATCTATACAATATACGTACAATAAACAAGTAGCTGCATTAAATGAAAATCAAACAATTAAGACAAACGTGTTTGTTGCATTAACGCTCGGTAAACAAACACATTAGAATTTGTTCCTCTGCAACTCGGGCCGTTAAAAGGTTAAACACCATTTGCTGAGATATTGTAATTGTCGGAGTATTGTAATGTTGGTATCGCACACTTGCTAACAATTTTCTTTAGAATGTGTCGAATTGCTCAACCGCACCTATTGGAACTACAAAACCGCTACTTTTCAGTACGTCCTAATAAAGCTTTATGCTTATTGGGAAGCTCTTAAAACTAAAATTTGAAATTTGATTTTAAAATTTGAAACTTTGCTATGTCATAGTTAAAGGTATTTTAAGACTTTAGGTGCAATAAAACAAGAATCACCAAAATTTTGTTCCGACTTTGTTAACAGCTACGGTCGTACTATGTAAAGTTCTACTAATTCGCTTTCTCTTACATTCTAGGTCTATTTCAGTTATTTTCAGCTTGATATTTGTTTATAAGTTAGAGGATAAATAGATTGTTTAGATTATATAACATGGAAGATGACACCTTTAACGAGGAACATCGAGGAAGGAAGAATATGTCGAAATACGCAACGGTTCCCTAAAGTACATTTGTTTTACAATTACTTTAGCTACATAAAAATGAGCATTATTTGAACATTCTGTGCGAATCTACACAATATGATTACAAATAAAACAATATAATACAATAATAGATCATAGTATTCTTATTTCTAATACATCTAACTATATCTGCATTTTAATTAAATAATTATTTTAATACAGATTAGTGTCAGTCGAAATTAGAAATATTATTATTAAACTCCTCAAATACTATTTACTTGTGAAATAAACAGAAATAATTCGGGATAGTTGAACATTCATAATCTCTATAGAATCCCCATCAAATTTGTTTATTCTATGTAGATATTTAATTTAAGGTACCTACTTAACATACTAGCGACCCCTATTTGGCTTAGCACGGGTGAAAACCGTAAAATCCGTTAAGCAATTCTACTAAACCAATTCACATACAGTTTTCACCGTCAGATAGTTAATTATTACCTTACTATATGAATCGAACCAGTTCGCCTACATTGGTCGTAGCGTTCTGGCAAAAAGCCATGTCCAATTCGAACCAGTAGTTCCTGAGATTAGTGCCGGGGTCGGGTAGCTAATTTAATATACAGACAAATATTTATATCAGTATCATATTCGCATACAATAACGACTAAAAAAGAAAAATTACCATTAGGTCATATTTTTTAAGTAGTAAGATCATTTTTATGCAAGGAATGTGTTTGACATTTTGCCAAACGCTGACAATCAAAATGTCAATAGTATTCCTCATTGAAAACTTTGCTCTTCTTAATTATGTTACAAATAATATATTTTATACTAAAGTATAAACAATCTTGATACTTGACCTTATATTTGTGACTTTGGCATAATTAAAACAATTTTGCTGTATCCTTCAGACTTTTGAATTTAAAATAATTACATTGTACTAATTAAATAGACACCTACATGACTTTTAAAGATTTATCTAACATTTATATTTTTATTAATAAATTACTAATAGAATATTTCACTAATTGCTGATAAAGTTACCGACAGTTATCTGTCATTTCACGTTATATACAATTTGAAATTTTGCTATTTTTTTATCTTATTGTACTGTCAGATAGTTCCAGCATAAACTCGTACAACCTAAATTTGCCATTAATGTGGTGATAAGTTCCGTATAGAATATCTAGATTCTAGTAATATACATAGTTATTTGTATAAATGGAATATTATCAGCAATTATTGAAACAGCCCCTAAATCTCATATTGGTATAGTTTTAATTTAATAACACTGACATCTAGAACTACCATCTCGGTCCCAAGAATGCGTTCAACTAATCACCTGAAGGTAGAACAGAGCATCACTCTCCGCCAAAACATTTAGTTCTCATCTGTGTGCCTATAGCCTCTGATATAATACATTGCTTTCATGTTGGCAAGAAGCACTTATCGCAAGTTATAAGTTACAGAGTGTTTCTACTAGTCAAGTTAACAAAAAAAAGAGATATAGTAGAAAATTACTAGGAAAAATTAACACATACAAGAAAGTTATGTACTGCTGTCACTCTGCACCTCATCATTGGTGAACTCGTATAAAGAGATGTCAGTGTTGTTAAATTTCATTATATTTTAATAAAATGCATTGCGAACATAGTATAGTTCATATATCTTGTACAAGTTCACAGAACACTTACTAACATACGAGATAATATTACCTACTCAGTCCCTTTTCAAATCATCGACACAGTCAATATTATTGGGTTCATATGTATTTTTAATCTCGTTGATAAAATAACTAAACGTTAATAAATACATTATCTTTATCTAAAGAAAACTATTGACTTTCCATCCATAGAGCACAAGAATAGTTTTATACGTCTTTATTAACATTATCGTGCAAATGTAGAACTGTACCTAAAAATTTCTATTCTAGTAAATAAAATTGACATCTTGTCTGTCAACACGTCAAAAAAATTTACGTTCATATTGAACAATCAGTCCCAAGATGTCAATTAACAATATCACCAAATTGTGACGTCAGTGCACTTTATACTAATAATACAAATTTTATTCTGAAATAGGCCTGCGCTTGACCACAACTTGCTGCGAGTTTCATCGTAGACCACGTCATCACTTGGATGATGAGGTCCACGATGAAATGCATTACCTAGTAGACTATACACCGATTCACTCGTGATCACGAGTGATTTTAGGAATGTAGAAGTAGAGTGAGGCTCTTTACGGTAGACCACGATTAAAATATAAAGGAACAACTGTATTCGGCAAACATGTTGTGCTCTGATGTTTCTAATGTTGATGTGACTGAGTCGATGAAATTGACACTCTCACTAAAATCCAATCATCGTTCTTTCCCTGCAATAACCATTAGTATATCTTATACGAGGTGTGTGTGCGTGTGTCCACCGCCCACAGCGCACTTAGTGTGGCACGTTCGGGTTGAAGGGGGGTTGCTTCTCGCCCATCACCTGGCTGTAAGACGGCGGACAGGCTGCAAAACCAAAAAAAAAAACAATTAACCAAATTACTTACAATCAAAAATATTTAATACAAACTAATTTTTCATTAGTGTGATTTTAATTAGGATGCTTTAATTATTAACATGCATTACGACTTAATCTGCATAATAATAATGAATCGCTGAATTGAATCTAACGCCCAATTGCTGTCAATACAAGGTGTGAGTAAAAAAAAATTAACAGGAATACTGAAAAATATTACACCACCCGTACTAAGCTAGAGCCAACATCTGATTATTGATAAAATTATAATAAAATAATAGGCAAAACTAATTTATTTTTCAACTTAGCATAAAGAGGTTAAATAAAAACTTCTCAAGTATCAACTATGTGAAAGCGACCTATTTTTAGTTAATAAAAACCGTGAGTTATAAATAACATAGGTACATAATTCTGTAAATTTATCTTATCTGTCGTTTATATTTGATATAATTTATTATGTTAAACTTATTTACTACTGATAGGTTCAACAATAAAATGAAAACTATGAATAACTAGAAAAGTGATATCGTCGGCGCGCTTGCCAAACCTGATATGTACATTTTTTTATTTTCCGTTTCTTCGCTAGATGGCATTCATTTTTATCAACACACTGATGGCAAAATCTGTTATGTGAAAATTATAACTAGAACCAAAATTACAATGTCTTTTTATGTGTCATTATTACGTTTCAAAGAACTGTTACGTGCCCGATTTGCACATAACAATTTTGTCAATATTATTTTTGCACATATAAAAATATAGCTGACTGCTATACTCAGACACATTCATTAACTTTAATCTAGCATGATACGTTCGTTTTTGTGTAGATTTCAACAATGTATGATGGTACAGTGATAGTTTTAATTAATTAGTCAAATCACTCCCAACGGTGTTTAAAGGTTAACGACATAGGGTTAATTGTTCAATAGGTAGTTAGAAAATTTATATCTGTAGAATAATTTTAAATTATAATAAAAATATAAGTATATTTTTTGACTTTAATTATTAAGATAAAGTTATAGTTATTAACGATACCATGCGTTAGGTACATAATTAAAAAATACCTATGCCCTAACTTAGCCTAATAATAATACTTATAAAAATATATTTCTTTTGTTTTAATTATTGTTATTTAATTAAATTATTAAATTTGTTTGTTTTTTTAATAGATATTCCTAACATTAAATTTATCTGGCTAAAGAATAATCGGCCCTGACAGCGTTAACGTACTTCCGGTTGACCGGCATACGGGTGGCCGTACTTCGATTTTCATATGCACATACTGACGTGTAGCGTATGCAGCTGGCCGCAATCCGGTCAGTCGTTAGTGTGTTCAGGCTCCCAGACAACTCAACGGTTCCTTCAGTTCAAGGGCCATAAGTCATAAATTACAACTTTTCAGAATATAAATTTAAATGATGATTTTGACAGTATGATTCAAATCCTATTATCCTATCCTATTAAATTCTCACATTACATAAACTAAAAAAATATACTGTCATTATAGTCTGCTGGTTTTACTATGTGTTTAATATCTGCTTTGTGCCTACATGCCGTGCGAATAAAATTTCTGACTCTGATTTTGCGTGCAACAGCTTGTTACTTCTTGAGAAAAAATAAATTAAATAAAAAGACTAACTTCGTTCATTAATTTCAAATTTGAGCGGCAGATAGAGAGAGACAGCAGAGATAGTCATTCGTTAAGATGACTCAATTCAATTCATTTATTTCAGACTCTTTGTCCTTAGCATAGGTACAGAAATAAATGACATTAAAATCAATGTGCTCGAGACATATGCAGCATGCCCTAAGATTAAATCTGCTCTAAACATGATTACATGATAACAAACAGCGTTCTATGTAGCTAAAACTAATGATGATAATGTATCTAGTAATTTTATTCTTTGAAATGTGTACTTTAAATGATAATTTTGACATCTAAAATTATTTATACAAGGTGAACCGGAAAGGATATGTCATGCCTTCAATTCTACGTTATTTGAGCCAAATGCAATAGTATTGTGACGTTTAAATTTTAATAAATCAATTAGAAAAAATTACCCCTAAAAATAAAAATATTATTAATTAGATCAAAAAGAGTTCAGAAACACAGCTGCTTAAAATTTCGCGATATTAAAAATCGTATTAAAATATAATGCAAATTAATTTCTGACTTCACATGGCAAGCAATTACTTAAAGAATGTCTGGTCTCAAGCCTTTCCGGTTTAGGTTGTATGGTGTGTAAGCCGAAAGGGCGCTAAAACACGAATAGCATAACCACAACATTCACGATGAACGATTAGATTAGTTAATTGTTGATCCACCTAATGGAGTATTAATTTTGGTAAGTTATACATGTTATACAGTGTCGCGTCTTCGATTCATGCAGACTCGTGTTCATCATTCCTACCAACAAAATTGATAGGCCGAGAAAGGCACTACAATTAGTTAATCTTATCGTGCCTACCTGCATAAATGAAAAGAAGCTGTGTAATGTATGTACTCTACTATACTATGCGGTTCAAATAAGGTTAGGACTGGATATCGGCCATCTTGGACCGGAATGAGCAACAACTTCATATTTTTATCACAAAAATGTTTGTCCGATATAATAATCACAGCTAGACAAAATAAATGAAAAATGCATATATCTTATTGCTGTTCGAGTAAGATTGGCTATTTGGAGTAGAATATTTAGGTACGAACTATAGATTATTATTATTATTATTATTATTATGTAACTTTATAAGTACCAAAATAAAGTTTTCTACATAAAAAAATATTACATACTTTTGACGTGATAACGTCTTTAAAATCGTTTTAGTCGGGTGACATGTTCAGAAACTTGTGTCACACCAAAACCTCACGAGCGCGATCGCAGGTATAACGAGAGAGAGACGGACCGATCTCCCGTCTCATTTCGAGCGCTGCCAGTCATTCCGTGAAACTTGTCACGCGGAATCCTCACGAGCGGAGGCTGGCATAGCGTTCGAGTGAGTGGACCGATCTTCCGTCTCTCTCACTTATATCACCAATAAGACGTTATCACGTAAACATCTTGATCGTAAACCTACTTTACAAACAACCAATTTTTTTCATTACATTTTAAAATAATATTATTTGTCTGTGGTTGGATTTTTTGATGACGTAACTTTTGCATGGTTTTTGGTATGAAGTTAGCCGCGAGTCCAGTCCTATTCTAATTTGAAACGCATAATGTACGTAATAGCGTAACCAACCTTGTGCTGCCCACCCGGGCGGCGGCACTCCATAGAAAGCTTTGCAACAAACAATTACTTTATATAATGTATTTGCAAAATAATTCTATAATCGTAACTAAATTCCACACATTCTATTATTTTTTATCTATGCTCTCGTCATTACAATGTGATTGCCTAGCCCTCCAGGACTACTGAACCTCGACCGCCCACGGTATAGATACAGTGTGTGGCCTGGAATCATGGATGTTTACAACATAGGCTCTATAGGTCAATAGTAATTAAATCATAATTAAAATCAAAATTTTACTTTGTAACTTTCTATTAACCTTAATCGTAAATTCAATGTAATGCAAATAGTTTCGGTCATCTTTCGTTTCCCCTGCACCACGACATTGACAACGGTAGCGATAGCATCGTTTTGCAATAATACACTGATTATGAATCATAACTTTGAATTATTATTGTGCTTTTAGTTAACTGGATTTAAAAAAATACTAATACTGTAGAGTCTCAGTTTTTAATGTTATAACTGGTTCTAGCCTACACACTGTATAACATTTCCTCATAGTAGATAGTACATAAAATCACCCAATCGATCCTCATAAGGAACCAGTTTCAGAAGACGTTACATCTGTGTGACGCACATCTGATTCTGTTGGTTTTCCCGTTCGGTACAAGGAAAGATAATACAGGTGATAACATCGTCAGTGACTGAGATCGGAGATTTAAATATCTTCCCTATGACGTGGTACATTTTGATTATTTTTTTCCCCAGAATTCTACAGTACAGTTACCAAAAATAAAAACAATTAAGTAAACGTAACAGTCGTTTTCCTATTCATTACTTCTCGCCTACATCAGCTAACCAGTCTTACAGAGTTACCGAAAGGGGGTATAAATATACAACTATGAAGATATTGCTTAACAAAGCTAAAATAGGAAAACCAAGATTAGGGTAAAATTTATATGAAATTTCTGTTGTTTTCACTAATTAATCTCTCCATATTTAAATACTATGCCCTTGCACAGTGTATAAGTACTGAACATAATACGACATAATCTGCGGTTGCTATGTCAATACTACTATCTCGTATAACTACAAAACTTGAACAAATATTCAGTATTACGAGCTGTTTGTGTAAAGTGACGTAAGTACTCTATACAATCTCGTAAATTTGGATAAAAAGTATAATGAGCCATTCACACGGTGACAACAGTTATTTAAATATTTTGAGGTACAGATACTTCAATATTTTAAGTATAGAAAAACTACTTTTTAACGGATTTTATCGCGGTTTATTATAGATTTAAGATCCCGACGTTTTAAAGTCTTTTCAGACTTCATGTTCACGGGTGGACTGAGGTATTAAAAAACATCCTAATTTTAACAGAGAAAATGGTTGGAATATACCACCAGCTTGGAACCCAGTGCTTAATTTACTTGTACCAAAACCCAAGAAAAATCAACTCAGAATTCAAGACACTGTGAGCTCAGTTTGCTTAAATCGGAACGCAACTTAAATATTAATGTTTGAAGGTAGTCAGTAATAATTGTGATTAATATTTTTGGACGTCAAATACCTCAGTCCACCCGTGAACTTGAAGTCTGAAAAGACTTTGAAACGTCGGGATCTAAAATCTATAATAAACCGCGATAAAATCCGTTAAAAAGTAGTTTTATTTCAATGTGTGATATTCGCATAAATCTAAGACAATACTATTTTAAGTACCTACAAATATTTTGAGTACAAATCATGCAATTTTAAACGAGATACGCTTGTTGCTTACTCAAGTCTAGACATTATAACAGTTATGTTATGGGCCATTTACACGAGGACAACAGTCGGGACAGGACTGTAAAACAGGACAGCTAGCCACTAAACAGCATCGAGTAAATAGTGACAGTTACTGTCTTGAGGGCAATTCAATTCAGTGAAGTTTTAGTGGCCTGCTAACTTGCCTGCCTGTTACCGTTCTCTCTCGACTATTGTCCTTATGTAAATGGCCCATAACGAAACTGTTATAATGTGTAAATTTGAGGAAGCAACAAGCGTATCTCACTTAAAATTGTATGATTTGTACTCAAAATATTTAAATATTAGCTTTAAACACTTACAATGCCTAAAAAATTATAAGGTTGAAATAAAATTACCTTACAACGGATAACTTCAATGATAACGCAATATAGCTATGAAGAGTTTGGATCTTAATATTGTTTATTGTCTAACATTATTTTATAATTTTACTGACGGACTAAGTAATAGACGATTTTTCATCGGTTATGATTCCTATTCCGCCAATTATATGATGTAGATCGATTTTGATCATTATTTTTTATTTTCAAAGTATACTTTCCAGGTGATTCAATTTACATTTTATTAAGGCCTTTTGAGCGGTTTTTTAATATTGCTATACCATTGAAGTGGGCTCGAATTAAAAAAAAAGCTGTTATAAACTTTATATTCCAACGTTTCGGTGCTACAAACCCTAAACAATTTAGCCCATTATTTAAGTTGCGTTGAGATTTCTGTTATAAAGTAGTTTTATTTCAATGTGTTATAAATATTCCCGTCAACCTAACAAAACATATCTAATTACATATTTATGTAGGTAAGTATATTACTTTATAATAGATATCATAAAAACAGACAATATCTAGATAGTGAGTACTGACCGTTGACATCAGGCGCCGTGGGGGGAGCGGGGTGCGGCATGGGGTACACGGCGGGGTGCGGCGCCTCGCCCCCCGGGTAGTACCCCGCGCCCCCCATGCCGCCGGGGGGGTAGTATCCTGCACCCCCCGCCCCCGGGTACGTCGAGCCTACCATCTGCACTGCCACCGGAGCTGTACACGACATACATACATAAATAAACTCTAAATATGAAGTAATTCGAGCAAATAAAGAAACGCATCAAAATTGATACATCCGTTTAGGTGCTACGTGACAACGCGACGTCTTGACTTAGTCGATTATAGTATTATTGTAGTGTAGCATTAGGAATTGAAGCCTCGCCTTTGAAATGGGTCGCGGGTTCGATCCCCGATCGTGCCCACACATCTTTGTGTGAATCATTTCATGGTCGCTACTCAATATCAGTGTGGGAAAACATCGTGAGGAAACCGACATTTCTAAGAACTAAGTTCGAGGACAGGTGACATCCACCAATTCGCGCTTGGCGAGTGTATGTATTAGGGCCATAACTCTCTCAACTCACAAGCAGTTGAGATTTGTACCCAGCGGAGCGAGCGACGCTAAAAAGGGTTGAAGTGAAGTAAATTCGACAGGGAATATGCCTAAAGGTACCTTGCGCCGACTGCCTGCGCAGGTTATTTCCTTCCTATCAGCAGGTATACGGCTGCAATATATCTACTAGTTCTTGTCAGCGCCTGCAGTCGGCTGTGTCTATAGGCCCTTACGCGTTTGTGTTGCAGAACAAGACATGTTACAAGCATTGTATCTCTCTCTCTCTTCTCATCCCTGTGCGACAGAGATGATGTGTTTGTAACATGTCACTATGTGAATGTTTCAATAAATAATAACATAACACTGACCAGGGTAATGCGCCGGTACGAACTGCTGTTGCGGATATGGCACTGCCGCGCTCGTGTTCTGTGGCGGAGCTGTACACAATACAAACACATTCTTATAGATTGTCCACCAATCTCAGAACTAAAATCTTGTAAATAATCAATTTAGCAATCCATATAGAGCTGAGTCTTCTCACTAACATCACGAAAAAACTACTGTTTTTGAAACTGCTTGTAAGTTGTAACCTTAGAGCGTTTAACACGGGAGGTGCTATACGCAACTTCTAGTACTAATTCTGCCAGTTTTTGTGGGAGGCAAGGTAAACACGTACAGCACATATGAAAAAGTTGAACCGTCTACAAATGCACACGTAAATAAAAGCTACACACAAACACAAAACATGAACAGTTTATTCATACAAACTGTTCATGTAACTTGGCAGAGAGGAACGCGTGAAATATCAGTTCCGTGTTAAATATTCTAAGGTTGTAACACGCGTTTTTTAAAATGAATATTGAGTAATATAAACAACAATGCAACAAGTTAAATTGACAATCTTGTTTTAATAAGACAGCAAAAGTTTTTTTTAATTTGTAATTTAATTCACTGTCTACAAAGTCACTATTTTGGAGTTGCGTGGTGTTAGAATGAAGTGACGATAGACATAGGTAGGTTCCTACAGTAGATTGCAGATCGTCAGAGAGTCCACTTTAGGTATTGTGATCGTAGTCAGGCAGGGCACGACCTCGGTAGTCGAGCGGTGTAAGCCAACCAATTGGGCTATACTGTGCCCAGGAGGTTGCTGGTTTGATTCCCGCCCCGAATCTTTGTGTAACAAAAAAAAATTGTTTCGTTGTCTGGTTGGTTGAGGGACTACCTACTATTACGGATAGCACGTTAGCCGTCAGTCACGATTGTATTTAAAATACCTATGAAAATCGTTACAGGTAGTCAGAAGGTTCTAATATTATCTGACACCTGGTTTAACCATCTCGGCGACCGGTTACCTACAGGTTTTGAGGTCTCAGTAGAAATGGGGTAAAGGAAATGATGATTAGTCAAACAGGGGACTGTGAATCGATACTATCTGGATAAGAGCGATTCATCGTAGATCACAACATCGCTTAACATCAGGTAAGTTGTTGTCAAGGACAAGCCTATTTTAGAATAAAAACAGTGTGTGTGTGTACTTACGTGCTAGTACTCTCCCGTTAGTGTTCCGTCGGCAGCACCTGATGAGTATAACGAACAGTAGGAGCGCCGCGAAGGCGACGCCCACCCACGTCCACAGGTTCATGCCGTGCCGACTCTGGAGCATACGTATACTTACATACGGGTACACAACAACTACCTACTACATCCAGTTCATAACAACATGCACAAGATAACCATATCACGAACACTCTCCATCTCTGTCACTTAGGGACATATTTTTAAAACAAGAAAAGAACCACATTTTAATAAGTGAAAAATAACTTTACATCTGTTACTGTCTGTGCTACAAAGATCCAAAAGATTTTTAATGGGTTCTACTTGAGAGTATACTATTTTAATAAATAAAAAACTCAAAGTAATCAGTAACTTCCTCCTTTGTTTCAAGGAAGAAGTTCTATGTTCAGTTCTGTCTGAAGTCAGATATAACCCAAAAAACAAACTACCTTGAGTTGGTGTTTTAAAATGTATGATAATGTTTTAACCAATGAATCATTACAAGTAAGCCTCATAGCTCTGCTCTGTTGATTCCAAGGCAACTTGGTATTTTCCTTATCCATCCCAAAGACGGCAACAACTATTGATTATTAATGAACCACACTGGTGGCTCGTCATGACACATAATTACTAGTTTTATCTAGATTGGACTAGAATTTTAAAGAATAGATGCCATTATATTTAACCTTTAAATGTCATTCAACTATGAAATAATACCTAATCATACAAATATTTTGTACCATTATATAAATTGAGAAATCTATCAGCTTTTACTTCTAAGAGACTAATTAGAGACAATTCATATTAATAATTCATCTAAAATAAGAATCGCTAGCATCCGCCTACAGCTTCCCATGTGCCACTAAGATAAAAAGTGGCCTATAAGCGACTCCAGGATATAATCTATCTCTGTATTTATCCAGTAGCTGCATGAAAGAGTAACTAACATCTACAGAAACTCACTGGACTCTGATTCTCACTCTTTAGACATTTATATTGAATTCGAAAAATGTTGAAACAAATGACAAATGTCAGTTGAAAGCTAATGAAATCGACATAAATGATGTTGATTGCTTTAGACTACTTGTAGCATATCATGTGTCAAGTTGTAGACTCTGTAATGTGACATCCTGAGAAAATAAAAATTAGTTTTCAATAGACTTTGGTCATTTTTTTTACTTCTGTTGAGTTCAATATAAATGTCTTGACTGAGAATCAGGGTTAAGAAGTCAAAAGCTAAAACTATTCTTTATTCATTCCACATATTAACTGCAATAACACAAATAATACATCTATCTTATCTTACTGACCACTGCATTAGCCTAAATAGATAGTTTTTGTTGATGACATCATAACCTTGCACAGGTTCATTAGAGCAGAGCTAGAAGCCTGAAACTGTGCCTGTCATCTATTATCTTTGTACATAATAATAAATAATAAATAAATAAATATTCTGGGACATTAACACACACGGTCATCTGGTCCCAAGCTAAGCAGAGCTTGTGTTATGGAAACCAGATAACTGGTATATACTATACATATAATACTATTCTTTTGTAAATATATACATATAATAGATATTTACACCCAGACACAAGACAAACAGACATATTTAAACAAATGTTTGTCTCGGGTGGGAATCGAACCCACGACCTGCGGCGTGAAAAGCAAGTATCTTACCGACCACGCCACCGGCCCGTCATAATATAAATTGAATAGTTAAAATTGTAAAGAACGAAATGATAATATGGTAATTTCTTTGCTTTTATTTAATCTGTGGAATATCTGGTATTAAATCCACATAATTTTTTTTTCAAGTATAAAGCACAAAAAGTTCATCTTATTATGGGTCAATTGCCTAAATCTCATTTTGACTTCCAATTTTCTTACACTTACTGCATATGTCTGTTCTACAATATAAAATACTGCTATGAATGTCTTATACACCCCATAAGTGCACAAGATGTTCGAGAGGTTAGTGTGAACATTACTTTAAGAAAAAAGTTGGCTTTATTTCAAAGCAGGGACTGAAACTACTGCTCTATAAGTTATTGTCACTAACTACATAATTGTAATACAGATACTTACTTAAGACAACAATACAATATTTTTTAACAACATAAGTTTATCATTCCAGTATATCACGGGAGACACAGCCACAGGTCTCTAACAGCCTGTGCTAGCCATTATAGGCTTGTGTTTCTGGCAAAAAGCAACAGAAATAAAATGTGATTCAAGTACAATAACATAATTAAATATTGATAACTATAAACTACAGCAGGGAAAGCTAAACAATGGAGCTGAACAATTTTTAGGCATACACATTTTTTTTTTTTATTATTTAATCTTTAATTATCTATGTGAGTTTTTACTGTTAAATTTATTTTAATTTTTTTTTATCATTGCTTAACATCAGACAGGATGTAGTCACATGCAAGCCTATTAAAGAATAAAAAATATATTTACAAAATTAAGAGCAACAAGCACCATTACAATACAATTATTATTACAATTATTGATAAGTAATAACTTTAAATATACCAATAACAATTTCCTTTCTTATGTTCTTCTCACAGTACTCCTGACTTGTATTTTTGTTGGACCCTAGGTTTGCACCCAGGACCTCACTGTTATTATGTTAACACTTACCATTTCACCAACAATACATATTTATAATTCAACATTATAATATTTATTACTCACCTAATAATTTGGTATAAATAGGTACAAGTTTCACAACCCCTGCACTAATGCATTTATACAGGATGTCGTGTTGGTAATGTTTAATTACTCACACTTACTCATACACTGCTGATTATAATTATTAAACTCCAAAACAAACACTTAAAACAAGATATCACAATAACTACAATGAAATATGATATTTGCAATCTAAACACAATAGGTACTTGCAATCTAACAACTTGCCTGTATTGATATTAGTATTGTGGTGTACCTACGTGCCTACTTCACAATGAGCAACAAGTTAACTGCTGAACGGACAGTATAGCACCAACCTTGAATATTTCATCGTCGCGCTCGTAGTCGAAATAATTGCTGTGATCGAACATTTTATTCACGACGCTGTTTTAGGTATGATTATAACAGCGAGACGCGGTTCACTTCACACACAGACACATACTAACACTATAATTCACTATCGGTTAGATATCATCTTAATTTCAATACATGACTCACTCCACCGTCGCGTTCGGGGCTTTCCGGATTTTTATCGATGAAAACAAAAACCACTGTCTTGTTGAATACATACACACTCGGGCTGTCCGCGCACGGAAATCGATTGTGCGACTTGTAGAACTCTAAACGACTTCTATGCTTAAGTTACGAATATCTTAATAAAAGAATTAGCAATTAGTAGCAATTAGAAACAATTTTAGCACAATATACGTACCAAAAAGCTTCAAAATCCAAAACTGAACAGCAGTGAGCAATGAGCAGGTAGACAGATCGACATTCGACAGATGGATGCTATGACGTCAGTCAGTCAAACAAATTAGGGATGGTAAAAATTTCGATGTATCAATAATCTACCATAACAATAAAATAATCGGAAAGTAATAAATAATATTTTTAACAATAAACATAACCGACTTCAAAAAGTAAACTAAAAAGTAAAAAATAAATTTACCTAGCATAGTAATTCATATTTTGATTTAATTAATCAGAAAGGATTTGATATGTATTTTATATCTCATACGAAGTCGGTGCCAAGTAATTACTACAACAACCTTTACTTACTTTGTGAGACAAGATCGATATTACCCATATGTACCTAGTTATTGTTTTACTTGGCACTGAAATCGAATATTATAAAATGCTTATCAATCAAAAATCATTTCCGATTAGCTAAATTAAAATACGAATTACTTTATGCTAAGTAAAATTATTTTTTACTTTTTAGTTTACTTTTTGAAGGCGGTTTTGTTTTTTACTGTGTTAAAATATTATCAGTAGTTTTTGACTTTTAGCAATATCACTAATTTAATAAAAAAATAAAATAACTTATTGACTGATGACTCGATTACTACCACAGAAAATAATCTAAACAACTCTATTCAACAATGACGTCACATTTAATTGTCAAATTTGGCGTTTAGTTAGTTTAGTTATTTAACTTCGTTTACTATGTTGTTTGGAGCATACACAAAAAAAAATTAATGTAAGGTACTATTGAATTATACGCAATTCTTTTTAATTTAAATTAATAAATTTTCTACTTCTTTCTTAGTCAGCTTTACATTAGTTTTGTCAATCGTTTTCTTTCGTATTTTTGCGTTTAGTTTGCTGTTATCTCGCTAGTCTGTCAAGTGTCTTTAATGTCAGTTCAGTCAGTCAGTCGGCCTATCTAATTCTAATCTGTCAGATTAATTGTCATAATAAACAGAATTCTAACCTCGAAAGGCTACAAAACTAATTTATTTTGTTAATATGAATACTACAATAATATCTCGGACAGTAGCATGTCTTCGGCAGATGGTACAGATACAATCGTCGAGTCTGCACAGTGCCACGATCTGCTGCGCCGCTGTTAAGAAGACCACATCTGCCGCTGGAGGTCATACATTTCTTACATTTAATTTCTTTGCAAGTTACCTAGTCCTTAGCCTTCTTAGGCCAAGAACTTAGCTTAGCTTAAGAAATATACTCAATAGAGTATAATCCCAAATTATTACTGTTTTATTTACCCACGAACTACTTGTTCTTGATCATTTTGTTAAAACCATACTTGAACCTAAGGCGAATATTATGAGCGTAGCGAAAAATTCCTAGGACTATGGTCAAAACTAGCAAATTAACATGACATGTTTGTGACATGACAAGAAAATATTACAGGTGTGATGGGTCTGGGCAAGGGCAAGAAGAAGGTTGGTGGCAAGCTCGGTGCTATGGAGAAGAAGGAGTTGCCCGTGGAAACAGATCCCAACAAGCTGGTACACTATGTGTGTGGATCCAACATATACATCACTGGTCAGGATGTCAAGGTAAGAGGTCACTAGTACAATGTTTACATCTAACACATCATGACAATCATGTGTTTACAAAATAACTAGCAGAAGCATTGCTTTGAAACCATGCTAAACATTATAAACTAGGTTTCCTCTAGTGACTTAGCTCACATGACCTGCACTTTATATCATGCCCAGCAGTGAAATAAAAAGGAGCCTTATAGCCTTCCACAAGTAAAGAAAATGATCTGGCCACACTATAAGATAAAAGAAAAGTGGTTAAAATCTATAATGAAGTTGTTCGTAGGCCACAACAAACCACAAAGGGTAGACTTCTTAAAAGATGGGTGGATGACTAAAGCACATGGAGGACAAGTCTGGGTGTAATTATCTATATTTAAGTATGTATTTGAAAAAGAAAAGTATTATATGTAGTATATTGCCAGTTATTTGGTTTCCATAGTACAAACTGCTTACTTTGGGATCAGATGACCGTGTGTGTTAATGTCCACACTATATTATTATTATTATTACTTTAGAGAATAATGAGAAAGATTGGAAAACCTCCTTTTGTCAATACTGACACAGACAGGATTGTTGTTGTAGCTAAGCATAACATGTAACAAATATTAAATATTTGATTAGCATAAATACTATTATTCCTATTATAGCCTTACTCAATAAATGCACTATCCAACAGTGCAAGAATTTTTCAAATTAAACCAGTAGTTTCTAAGATTAGTGCTATCAGCCTATCAACCAAAAAAACAAATGAATTCCCCAGGTTTATAATATTTGTATAATGCCTGCTTGTGTATATGAAGTGAGATTGTGGCTAAAAATTGAAACCATTTTTAACAAAATTTTGTGTGACTATGTTGACTGACAGGTTACTTTTTACCTGACTTTTCTTGTAGCTAATTTATTTATTATAAGTCTGCAAGTTAGTGACTATGACTGTTATCTACTCTTTCACAGTAAAATGGCTGATGAAGAGATTCAGATTATATTTTGGACATTATTATTAGCCTATATCATGCTGCCGCTCCCACTACTGCCGCAGTGCACATCAGGGTGAGCACGAACTTATTTCACTCTTGTCTTTCGATATTGTTGTAAAGTCAAAACGTATTTTAGTATAAAAAAGAACAACGCCATCTGTTCATTTTCCAAACAAAATACACGTAAACGTTGCTACGACATCAAAAGACGACAGAAGAAAAAGTTCGTGCTTTCCGTACAGAGCGACAGATGACGCGCGCGACGACGCGATCAGTCTCAGTTACAGCCCTTTCACACGGCAGTCCAGTTTTTTACAGGATCCCATTTTCTGCTGGATCCCGTTTGATGGCGAATGTGTTTTTATGCTAGCGTTCACACGAGCATCTCGCATGCGCGATCCTGCAAAAAACCAATCCGGACGAATTGTGCCATTCGGTTTTGTCACTAGAAACTGGATTCGTAGTCCAGTAAAAAGCGGGATCCCGTTTAATCACACATATTTCAATAGCAGTGTCGTTCGCCGTCGATCGTAGTCCGTAGTGGGGAATCACGCGCGGCACTGTGGCGCTATTGTATTATACCCTGTAGTACACTCCGCGCTCTCGGGACGCCTTCCCACGCATCGACGCGTCGGCAGTGTATCGTCCTCGGCGTGTATTCAATATAAATTGTGATACCTATATAGTTAGTACTGACAGGGAGTCGATACGGTTCCAGATCAAGGAGGACAGCGAGTACCCGTCGTGGCTGTGGGAGCTGAACACGGGCGCGGCGCCGCCCGTCGAGGAGCTCGACCCGAGCACCAAGCGGTACTGGCTGCGCGTGCGCGCCGCCGGCATGCGCAGGAACAACAAGCTGCGCAGCATGCGGAAGTTCTAGGCGCCGATACACTTCGCCTCCTGATGACTCACAGACGGTGTCTCTCCACAAAACTACCGGCGTCTCGGTCACGAGCCAACCTACTAGATAAATCACCTGCGACTGCAGCTCTTTGTTGTTTCCTGTAAACCGTAGGCTCCCATCAAATTGTGTGCGTTTGAAATTTCTTAGGGGGATACGGAGGGGATGTATTATTCCTAAAGTGCATGCTACCACTTTAGAATCACTAGTGAACGCGAGGACTTGTGAGATTGTCAATTTGTAAAGCGACAGTGAATATGCTAAGGCTGTATTTCCGTGGCAACGAGCAAATTAAATTATTTTAAATACTGTGTATTTAATAGTGATAAGCTTAGCGTAGCAAATAAAATGTACAGATAATAGACAGCAGTTTTATTTAATTCCACAAAAACTAGACTAATGTCTTCAGAACGTTAACAATAGACATAATAAATGAAGAATATCTAGTCACAAACGAGTTTACTATCGACAATTACAGTTACAATTTAGTTGCAAATTTGACTAGACTTACAATTTTTTTGCCAACTCTTTACACAGCCACATTTACTGTCAGTTATAGATACCACAGAGTAGGTGTACTTCCCAACCTATTGCTATCTGCTACGACTACGACACCCATCGCTTTCTATAGAAAATTACATGCTGTTTTAAACTCACATTTCCCGCAGTACAAACTAGTTAAAAAGACCTACTACAGATGCTAACGCATCCTATCACTAAAGCTAGTAAGAAAGGGGCGGCAGAGGTGTCACAGAGACCTATGTTACTCCTTTCTATCATGGAAATTGTCTAAAACCTAGTCTCAGGAAGAGTTCTACAAAACTCCAACTGATAGAGTTTTGAACACGTATCTACCTATAATTAACTGTAATGTGTTGATCAGTTCCAAGCAGGTCGACAACGTGATGATTTTAACAACAATATTTTCTATTTTTAAATGCTAAAACTTAGTCATTTTAACTTAGCAATACTTGTATTAACTTATGTAATTAAGTCACCTGCTTGTGAGTATGTTATGTAGACGGAGCTACCAGGGCGGCAGTAGGTGACAGGAGGTGTCAGTAACACTGCAGGGGCAGCAGGTTATCTATCTACAGGCAGTCCATCGTGTCTTCCTTGATGATCATCGGCGGCGCGTATTCGTTGTGCTTCGTACCGAACGAGTAACTGTACGGGTTCTGAAAACATTGTGGGTTACATTGTCAATTAACTAACATTTGTATAAGGTAAGCAAAGCAGTACTAGGTCCTGAGGCCCATAAGAAAAGAACTTGTGCAGCTTATGAACCGACACAGGCTGACGATGCGTTTAACCAAACAAACTCTTCAGCTTTATATTAAGAAGATAAAGTAGGAACAGCCTCAGACAGCCAAGTGTTGATAAATTATAAACTAGTCAGGAATAACAAAAAAACAAGTAGAGGATGGGGGTACCTTCTTAGTGTTATATAGATCTGGCGGGTAGTTAGCGGGGCCAGGCGTGCGCGTCGGCTTGCCAGCGCCCTCCAGCCGCGCGCCCAGGGAGTACACTGGTTGCCTGCAGACAGACAATTGTCACACGATTTCACATAATCGTCCGGTCTCCTGCCGTGCCCGTGGGGTACCCACATAACTAAAGCTTTGTAGGTATCCACTAGAGATAGCTGTAGGACGCTGCTATGCCTCGCTTGAGGTTAACGCCTTGAGCGCGAAAACGATCCTCTGTCTAAACCGAGCGTATAGTTACTGGCCGCTACTCGTAATAGAGCCCGCCTACGAAACTGAAGTTTAAATAAATCAAATTATACCTGAACGTGTTCTCTGGGATCTCTCTTTTACTCACCTGTTCATGTATACATTGGTGTCCTGCTGGAAGTAGACAGCGGGTCCGGGTGACTTGGCTTTGCCCTGGAACCCGATGCGCGCGCCCATCGTGTAGGCGGGCGTGCCGGGGCCCATCCGCAGCGCGTAGGCGTTGGGTGCGGGCCCCACACGCTTGGGGTTCCAGCCGAGCCGCGCGCCCATCGAGTACATAGGCGCGCGCGGGCCCACGCCCGGGCACCGCTCCGGGGCGTGCGCGCCCGGCCCCGGCGTGCGCAGCGTCGACCGGTACCCGAACCTGAACACAGACATCACTACTGATTGGTTACGGCTATAAGACCAGCCCTTTCTATAGAAAGGTTGTAATGGTCATTTATTGTAATATCCGCTATGTAGGGAGGCACTACAGATGGGTACGCCAAACTATAGGTGCTACCGTTAAGTGAGCTCGCCGCTCTGGATGTTCAAAACAGCCCCGTCAGCAATTTATCTGATATGCTGGAATGACTGCCTGGAAATTGTAGGATAAATTGTTACGACATGTGTGATGTTGCTTCATTAACGCCTGTCATCATACCGTTGCCTTTTTGTAGGGGCATTACTAAGCCTGGCAGACCCCAGAACACCTTATCAGATGCATTCATTAAAACCATCGAGGGAGATAGGTAACAATATGTGACCTTCTCACCTACCCTGAACCCTACTACCTAGGTCCGACTTTTGGGGAGGAGGGGGTAGAAAATGACCCATCTCCATCCCATGGTCCTATTAGACTTACGACATACAGACTAAAGTATGGAGTGCACGCGCTACTCGCAACTGCTCTACCTCTGTACGCGGTATTTTTTCCTACTCCATACAAATTATTCTATAGCATGTCCTATCTATGTCGCCTCTCCTAATATGGGGTGTGATACAAGACTACAACACAAAATAAAATGAGTGGAACTTCACCTGGCGCCGAAGCTCCATTGTGGCGAGGAGACGACACCATCGCGCGTGACGCGGTCGATGCGATAGGCGGGGCCAGGGCCGAGCGAGCGGAACCGCGAGCCCGCGTTCACGCCGAACGAATACATCGGGTTGCGGTACCGGGAGGGGTCGTGTCCCGTGAAGCCCACCGTTGACGGCAGCGCGTACGCCCCGGGACCAGGACCTGGACCACCACACACAGCATAACTGATGGTGAGTGTGACTCAATTTCACTCAATAGCTCGAAACGGATCGCTCAACGCCTGATAAATCCGTATTTTATATTTCAAGGGATAACACACAAGTCACAGCGTGGTAGGCGTGAGTTGACATTACCAGCCCCACTTTGACTTCATTGCGAAAATGAGAGTCTTGATTAGGCATTGCTGGACTTTTAAGAGGTCTAAGGAGAATCAGACAAATTAAGTAGGTAGGTACCTGTAGGTAATCCAGGCTTTCGAGTTCACTGGGATGAGAAGTGGGTACTTACCCAGCAGTAGGTAGATAGGATGATTATCGGAGTACTTAGTTATTAGCTAGGTATGAACTATAATATTAATAATATTTGCAGTCATACACACAGCGCCAGCTAGTCCCAAATTAAGCAATTATATTTGTTATGTTATGGGTAGGTATTAGGAACAGATATACCTAATACTAAATACTTTTTTTGTAAATACATACAAAATAATATATTTATGTAACGTACCTACACCTAGACACAAAACAAACACCCGTGCTCATCACACAAAGATTTGTCCTGGGTGAGAATCGAACCCGCGACCTTCGGCATAGCGGTCAGGGTCACTAACCACTACGCCTCCAGGCCAGTCAATAATGTACAGTTTAGTTAGAGCTGTGCGGTGGAAGTGATGGTGGACTCATAAACTGTAACTCACCTGGTTTCTTGGACATTTTGTTGTAGGTATTTTGTTTGGGCACAAGTAAATAACACAAAAATTTGATCACATTAAATTTATTTCTGCAACTTTGTTTTCACTGTAATTTTGACATGGATCTGACAGCTATGGCGAGGCCTCTTTGATGCGGCCCCAAACAAATGAAAAACACGACCACATTAAGACGAAAAACATGAGGTCAATCTACGAGACGAAGGAGGTTTTGTCTGTAGGATGTACCCAAGATGTGCTTCAGGTTTCGATCACAACTAATGCAGCGGTGCATATGTGCCGCAGCGTAGTGGCGTGCACTCCACCGAGTCGTCGTCGTCCTCCTCGTCCGGCGACGTGGCGCCCCACTGCACACACACACACACGTCACACATCGGTAGTCAGTTAGCGGTTCGGTGCTCGGAGCGATAAGTGTCGGGTACCTGTTCGGAGAGCGGGTGCGCCCGCAGCGCGCGGTACAGCACCACGAGGTAGAGCAGGTTGGCGGCGCCGAGCGCGCTGAGCGCGGGCGCGAACCCGAGCGCCTCCGCCGCCGCGCCGCCCAGCGCCGGGCCCAGCGCGTAGGCGCCGCTGCCGGCCGCCTGCAGCAGCGCGGCCAGCGCCGCCGCGTCGCGCGGGTGGCGCGCCAGCAGCGCCGGCACCAGCGCCGCGTCCGTGGCGCCCAGCCCCGCGCCCAGCGCCGCGTGCGGCACCACCAGCTCGCGCACCGAGCGCGCGTGCGGCAGCCACAGCGCCGCCGCGCCCACGCACACCTGCCCGCCCAGCGCCACGCGCTCGGCGCCCAGCGCGCGCGCCGCGCCGCCCACCACGCTCGCCGCCACCAGATACCCCGCGCTGTCCGGCACGAACACCGCACCCACCACCCAGTGCTGAGCACAGATCGGTTCCCTGTACTCGGACGCGTCCCGTCTCGGTGCTCTTCGGGGCGGCGAGGTAAGTACGAACCTGTGAGTGAAAGTTGCGCACGATCCAGGGTGGCAGGCAGGGCTCGAGCGCGGCCATGACGCAGGTGGTGAGCAGCACGGCGCCCGCGCACGCACCGGCACAGCCCGTGCGCGCCACTCGCACTACGCGCCACACTCCCGCGCTACCACCCTCTCCGTCACCCACCGCGCCGACGTCCGCCGGCAACGGCTGTAGAACACCGAGTAATTTTGAAAGCTAAAGTAAGATTTTACAGATCGATTAACGAGACTGACCTTGTTATACTCCTCCGCATCCAAAAACATGTATTGCAGCGCTACAAAGAAGTGAATCACTTTGTTGAGAAAGTAAGTCAAAAAGCTAGGTACACTCGGTTATTGAAATCAATCACATGAAAGTTGAAAAGTATCTTGCATTTGTAACAAGTGTACATATGCATAGTTACCGAGGTCAGCCAAGAGCGCAGCGGCAAGCAGCAGGAAGGGCGCTCCTCGCGGCCACAGCGCCGTCGTCGCGCCGCCCACCGGGTACCCCACCAGCACACCTGTGGACACTCACACACAGTTCACACTTACCACTCGCAACATATCGGGCACAAACCTACCTACCGTCACCTGTTTTGTCAGTAGTTGAAAATAATAGGTACTGTTCTAGGTTCGACTAGATATTTACCCCCGTAATAAACGTCAAGCTCATTATCGCTAAAATAGGTTTACAATTCGTGTTTCCTTGTCTGTCATTTTGACATTTACGTTAGTGAGAAAGAGACAGAATCCATTTTAAGGAAAGAGTCTTATAAGGTTTATTATGAATAAGATCGCTAGTTTCTAAGTGATTCCTGCGAAAACTTCAATTAGGGACGAAAATTAGAGTGAAGGGGTGCGTCACCGAGTGCCACGGCGCCGAGCAGCATGCCGATGGCTCGATCGCGGTGATGCGGCGGCAGGGCGCGAGCCGCCAGCGCGAGCCCCGCCACCCCGGCGCCGGCAGCGCCAGCGCCGTGCAGCGCGCGCGCCGCGCCCACGCACAGCGCGCACGCGCCGCCGCCGCGCAGCGCGGAGCAGGCGCGCAGAGCGAGCGCGGCGCCGGCCAGCAGCAGCGTGGCGGCGCGCAGCACGGGGCCGGGCCCGCGCGCGCTCACCGCGCCCGCACACAGCGGCGCCGCCGCCAGCTGCGCGCCCGCCTTCGCGCCCAACACCAGGCCCACCACCGCCGGGGACGCCTCTGTCGCATACACTCACACCCTACAGTCTATTATACGTCCTGCTTCCTTTTTACCTCATCTTCCTCACCTCCCTGACGCTCATAAAATACGACTCATCAGTGAATCGGTTGAGTATGGCGCAGTAGTAATAGTGCTCTATCGGACTCGACTTTGGAACAGCTATTTGTGGAAACGAATAGATACTATCATAAAATTAAACATTCGTGGATACAATTAAGTATGTAAGTAACATCCACCAACCATTCTCTGAGATCTTAAGATAGTAAACAAATTCGTGCCCATCAGCATGTCATTTAGCGATACTAAAGGGTTACTTTACTTTTGATAGGATAGCAGCAGAGAGAGATGGCGAGGGCTTGTGTAGCGCAATAAAATTGCCCTTCCATTACTGCGTATGACGATCACGATCGCATTCTAAACAGTGTAACTACTAAGAAGAAGACGAGAGAAGACAGCAGTAAGTACAAGTAAACCCACTATTATAATCTGCCCACTGTTACTCCTGAATGGTAGGATCGACAATGGTATACAAAAACACTTTTTTTTAATCGAACTGAACTCACCACCGCTATCCCGCCACTGCACTGGTACTCCTGTGTACCAGGATCTACAGCGGCGCCATGAATATACTCCGGATTTGAACCCGGTGAAGTCCCTGGGGCACCTAATCTGTATTGGATCCCGCACGAACACGACAAAAACAATGAATAATGACAAAACGACTGTTGAAAGTTTGGGCGCAAGACCCTCTGTTTTTACGAGCTCTTCGAGGCATAGAGATATTACATACACCGCCAACTTCCTGACTCCGGAGATATTAGATAAGTCAAAACACTCTTTTTAGTCCGGCTCTGGCGCGAGCCTTGAACCTGCGCCCTCGGAACTTAGAGGAAAACACAGAGAGCTTATGACGTACCCGGTTCGTCTTGATCGGTAAGGCTGGCGGAGAGGTTGCCGCGTGCATCCAGCGGCCACGCGGGCACCGTCTGTGGCGCTCCGAGCCACTCTGGGATTATGGGCACTGTACAAACAATTATATTGTATTTAGCAGGCATCTCTGAACAAATAGTCTGAAACTTGATTCGGTATAGAGATGTAAGAGAGGTAGGTGAGCAGTCCGAAGGGGGAGATGCCGCCCACCTTACAGAATACACGCAGTGTAATAATTGTTAGTTGAGTAAGGTATCCCGACCCATCGACATCTTAAGAGTGACGTGCATCTGGTGTTGCAAGTGTCCTAGGTTACGGTGACCGTTTACCTTTAGAGCCGTATGCTTGTGTGGTAACTTGCTAGTCAAAACTATAGCCGACTCGATATTGCCACCATATTGTAGCAATATAAAGTGTCGAGGTCGGTGTGGTAGGTATCAGGCACACTCACCCAGCACAGTAAGAAGTACATTGTCGAGGAAGAATGTAAAGTAGATGAGTGCGAAGGGCACAGCGCCACTACCAGTCTGCATGGCGCCCGCAACAAGTCTGCCGCCGTCCGCCGCGGCGCCGCGCCGCGCCGTGTGGCCGCGCGATACATCGCACCATTCGTTTTCAATCAGCGCGCGGCGGTGCGTGTGCATCCTTATCCAATTTTCTGCAGAGTGCGTTTTATTGGACGCGCCTGCGACATTGATAGCGGCAGCTGGCGCTGGGAGCTTTACGATTGCTTATTAATTTGTTCAGGCGGAGACTGTAACGCGATTTATATTAGTTTAACCACAGAATTGGTTGAGAATAACATTTTGTTCGGCTAGTGGCTACCTTCCTTCTCAGGAAGAGTACAGTACTCGTGCGTGGAGACTAGGAAGATATATTCAATAATAAAAATATAAAACCGATTTAAAAAAGAAAACTAAAAAAAGAAATAAAAACAGCATAAAGTAATTCGTATTTTGATTTAGTTATTTTGAAATGATTTAGTAAGTAATTATATCATTCGATGTCGGTGCCAAAGGAAAACTATAACTAGGTGTGAGTATTATAATATCAATATTTCTCACAAAGTAAGTGTACGGTTCAATTACCGCACATATGACCGCGTTAGCGATTTACCTTTAAAGTAGGTTTTTACATTCATTGAAAGCAAGTCAATGTAATCGAAAACTCGTGTATCATGTCAATAAAATAAGTTCTAACTAAAGGATATATTACTTATCAAGATCTATCAAAAACGTCGTTTGACTGCAACAAGGCATCACTCGACATTGTGGTCCTTCGAGCCGAATTGTCGTCTAATTATCTAAATCAAACTACGAATAACTTTATGCTTAGTAAATTTATTTTTCACTTTTTTAACTTCTTTTTGAAGCCGGATTTATTTTTTTGTTAATTTATATTTTATTTTACAATTTTAGTGATATCCCTAAGGTTGCAGAGTTCACATCTATAGAAATGATTTAAAACCAAACACAAGGTATCTACTGTAAGCGATTAAGGAGTTCCCTTGACTGTCCTTCGTCTTCATCATCAGACCCGTAATGACAGTCTCAATACATACATAGGTGTATAGTTCTTATTAATACAGATTAATCAAGTCCAAACATCAGGTATTTGTTGTAAATCCTTGAGGAGTTCCCTCGACTCTTTCGGATCCATCATCAGATCGACTTATGAGACTCATTTTTGATTTAAAAAGTTATCATGACTGATAACTTTTTAATTCAAAAAGTATTTTACAGGTACTGATATACCCTTGAATATTAACTGATTTATTTATTTAAGGATTAATACCAAGGTACGACTCAATTATACGAATAATTGAGTCTAATTTGTACCGGCGCGCGGCGTTAGAATTGCATATTTTAAGATGAAAAAGTAGTTATTGTGACGTAACTAAAATATTTAGATATATAGTACCGCGGACTTTTTTGTAGACATTTATGACCTCTATAAAACTGTAATACATCACTTTGCTCTTCTACTGTCAATAGTTTCCGCAGCGAACGCGATATAATGTGTTTTTTTGTTATTTTTTTCATCCTTAAGAAAACTTCGATAATGTAACCCATGATGGGTTACATTATCGAAGTTTTCATAAGGATCCCTAATTTTTTTAATATAGCCTATGTGAGCCTATTAGTTATAAACAAACAATAAATCAAATCTTTTCTCTTTATTATATTAGTTTATAAGTATAGATAGTACAGATAACGAAGGTCGGAAGCTCACAGGCTTTTGCTTAAAAGCTCAGACGACGACGACAGAAAGCTTCAAAACGTTTAGTTTACTTTTATAACCAACAGGGTGAAAATCTGTAATTCAAAGCGAATAACAAAACGCAAGAATTGACAGCAAACGTCACTTCTGTCTAGGGATGGGATATACATTAAGTAAAATGCAATTTTTTAAATTATTTTTATCTTGTACTTGTACTAAATGTGTATACATTGTTAAACTTGTCACAGACAGATATGTGAAATTATTCTGTAATATTAGTGTAGGAGATTTTGGGATTTTGTAACACTTACTGTAAATCTATATACCTATATAGATTTGATTTTCCAATTTTGCGTCAATTTAGGTATAATGCGTAATATAAATCACTAGTGCCATTTTATTCATATTCATTTGAATTGAAATTATTGTTACAAACAAAATGAAAATGTGAATCGATTCTAATTAAAGAACATTTGTATTCGATACTGGCAATTTTATGTTAAACATTAATTTGTATACAACACTAGTAGGTAGATGAAATGTCTTATGTCAGTCAGTTTGCTATAAGTAGGTAATTTGTCATTCAGTTTTTCCTTGTTCTTTCGTCTGATAGACGGTGTTTCATTTGCCTCTGTGTGTTTTTATCAGAGACGTTTTCGCTGAGCGTAGTTGATCAGTGAACGTTGCGCGCTCTGTAAAGCTTTGTGCTGTGACTGCTGAATAGAAGAAGTGTGTTCGCTCACACTCGGCATGACAGCGGCGCCGCCCGGGGTCCTCCGCCGCTGACCTCTACATTTAGAACACTTATTTATCGTGAGTATCTCGCTTATTTATTTAAATCAACACTAATTATCATTAACCTCCGTAGATAACGTCTGTAAAAGCATCGACCTGAGTGGAGATTTTTTTATAAATTAATCGGTACAGGTATACGAGAATATATTTTATTATGCTATAAATAACTGTACTCTTGCAAGTAACTGGTAAATACAAATGAACACTGTTATGTCGCCTAAACAAGAATGTACGAACTTTCTAAATAGTAAAGGTGACTTTATGATTATTAAGCAATCATGTGTGATGTGATGTGCTAAGGGGTAAAGCTCGTCGCGCTTAACACAGAGGTGCTTTCAAGTTCTCAACCGAACGTCACTAATTGTTGCAACCAATAAACTATGAGAGGTTTAAAATAAAAATATTTAATGTTTTTGTGAGATAAAAACACATAATGTGTAGTTAAAGCTTTCTTTACAAGTTAACAAAATAAAGCTCCTGTCTAACACTGCCCAGTCATTACCTGACTAATAGTACAATTACTTGAGTGATAGTAAAATGTAAAAAAATAAAATCTTTATAAAATATTTATCAATTGTTTATTGCACACTAGATGCAACAAACTATTAATAAATATTTTCTAATAAGATTCTGTTTGATTATTAATATAATTTTTTTTTTATTATTTAATTTAATTAATTTAAAATTTATTTAATTTATTTAATTAATTTAATTTAATTTATTTATTTAATTTAAAATTATGATGGGTAATCATTGACTTAGAAACTGCTAATTGTGTGCCGAACTTTGAGCATATTGTTTTGTTTCAAAAACTTACCTAAATATAAAAACATAATTGTTTACTAAAACTATCCATAAATTAAAATTATATATTTTGGTGCAGTCCTACAATACTTATGCACTTATACTCTACAACATCAGTAGGATTTGTTAAAGTGCAACTTAGCAAAGAGTATATTTGTTGTACTTGAGGAAACATAAAGTTAAGTGTGTATTGTGAAATACAATACATGATGTGCCTTGCATAATGTATTGTGTGACAGGTACTGACACTTAACCATTCTTAGCTACATTATTAGTGTAATAATGACCTTTTAGTCATGGCTATTATGTTATAACAGCCAGTCAGAATTAGTCAATTCCTATGCAAATGATTAATGTGATGATAATATAAAAAATGAGATGAACAAGCAGCATACAGTTTTCAGCACACATACATTTTATCTATTCCTTCACTCTTTTTATTCTATTTTATTTTTATTATATCGATTCTATATACTTGTGTAAAATTAATAACTATGTAAAGTTTTCATTTAATAAATCATTGTTATTATTACTCCGAGTCTTCTGTGGTTTCAAACCCTGAACCTGAGTGATCGTGAAGTTTTTTCTTTATAATGGCTCGGTTTTAGACCATTTGCCAATAACAAAGTTAGGGAAACTTATTTTTATTCTTATTCTTTATTGTACACAAAACACTTACATATAATAATACAATTATAAATAGGAAACAACAATGTACACAGGCGAGCTTAATTCAATTATGAAAAAAAAAGAAAAAATGTTTATTGAAAAAAAGAAATATTACAGATATATAAATTTTCCGGTGGCCCCAAACTAGGCATGGCCTGTACTATGGGTGCCGGGTACGATTAACAAATATTAAAATTAAACATTAAAATTTAATTTAGAGGAATGGAATGGAAAAACCAGGATAAGATTTGGGAAGGATGAAATTTTTAAGTTGGTGTTTAGGTTTATAAAATCCGCTAAAATAGAATATATACGAAGGTTATTATAGGATAGAAGTAAATGAATAGACATAGGTAGAGGGACAGGAATAGATATCAAACTATTAAAAAATGAATGGCAATCATAGAGAATCATGAAGTTCTATATATCATTAGAGTTTACATCTAGAACAAATTGTTGAAGACAAGTGCCACCCATGCCAACCTTAGATTTTTGTTTTACCCCTATCACACATTACCATTGTAACCAGCCAAAAAGGGACAGAAAATAGCATAAAGGTTCTTAAATTGCACTGATTGTCTATTTGAAGGTCTAATATCTAGTCTATTATCAATTGTTATAGATGCAAACACCAGTGGTATAGAACTTCATGGTTGAGACTTCTAACAGCAGTCAGGAAGCTGGTCTAGAACTTTTTACCTTAGTCAGCATGTTAATACCATCATTCCACAGTTCTAGATTTTCTTCATCGGCTGGAGTCATCCCTACTAATATTAGAAATGCGAAAGTAACTCTGTCTGTCTGTCTGTCTGTTACGCTTTCCCACTTAAACTACTGAACCTATTTGGATGAAATTGGGTATAGAGGTAGTTTGAGACTGCGCAAAAAGAACGTAATGTTTTGGCGCGATAACCGACATACACGCGGGCGAAGCCGCTGTCGGAAAGCTAGTATACAAAATTATCTCAATGTGCTTAAAAAAAATTACTCTGAAACGACGCTTGACTGATTCTTATAAAATTTTGTCTGTAGATTCAGTAAGTCTAAAAATTGGTTGTTGATTATATTTCATACCACTAACCTAAGCTGGGACGGGTACTGGACAGCTAGTTCTTATTAAACGTAGTTATAATATTTATGCACATATTGTCATTTTCTTTGTACTTGTACTCAGTTTGAATAATAATAATGCATTTTATTTTATGTTTAAATTGACCCTCAACTGTAAAATTACAATTAAATTTGTTCCTGCATGACTGCATCATTATAATACTTCATTAATACATTATTATAAATTGTAATAAAGTAGATACACACATAAATTTGTCTTTTAAATCATTGCTAGTAAATTAATTAAAATATAATTGAAACTTAGCAAGCCTTGGGAAATCTTACTTTAGTATTATTTTGATGTTGTTTGTATGTTAAGCCGTGTACAGACGTCGTGTCACGAGTCGTGCGCGTGTGTTGTGAATGTTTTGTGCGAGATGCATGTCCTAGGGTATTTAACTGACTGTTATGACAAGCAAACATACTCAAGAATACATGTTACAAACACTATCTCATCACTCAGAGATGAGTAGAAAGAGATAGACAGTGCTCGTAACATGTTTTGAGTGATGCAAACGCACGCAAAATACTTCCCAGGCTTACTACAAAGATTAGAACTACAAAGGGGGCGTAGTTTACGTAGTTTACGACCTCATATTATAGCCTTGTAGGGAAAAAACCTGTATTTAAAAATAGGGGTATTTTATATGTATGAGAATTAACTACTGAATTCCATTTTTGAACTCTTGTTAATCGACGAAGACGTACAGAATACCAGTACAAAAAAGGGATGCCACAGTTTCTTAAGTCAATTAAGTCTCAATTAACATACCTATGCGTTAAATACTGATACCTGTTGAATATAAGTCCGGTGGACCAATAAAGGACCTTCCAGCTAATTGGGTAGGTCATTCGAAAAAAAATATGAGTACCGCCTGCCAAGTGCTCTACACAAGAATGTGCCGTACATGAGGGATGCTATTATTATGTCGACGCACGGCTCAATTCGAAATGTGCGTGACAAACCATTCACATCTCACGCTTCGCCATGTCTGTACGCGGCTTAACAAGACGAATTATGTAAAAGCAACAGTTTGTACGAACAACGGATGTATGTACCTATCCTCTACACATACAACCATACAAACTTTTGTAAGCCTTTCACACAAAATGTACTGGACAAAGTTGGATTTGAAACTACTTTTTATCATTATACCACGAAAGCGAAGCCGCGGGCAGAGGCTATTGGGAGTAGGACGATAGACCGGACAGACGTGTGTGTGTAAGTGTGGGGCAAATGAATTGTGTTGTGTGTATAATTATAGGTACGTGTCGGTACGTAATTAATTAATGTGCATTTAGCAATACATTGTCATATTTAAGTGTGCACATACATACATAACGTTATACAACACGGGTAATATAATATCACTTCAACAGTAAGCATCAGCCAGTCAGCACACATCGCCCGAGTATCCACAAGCTGACTAATTGTAATACATAATGATCCCCTTCTAGCTATATTCCACCTACGCCGCGCCACCCAGTCACAGCTAACTAACCAGGTGCGTAGAATAATAGGTCCCCTGAAATTACAATACCCGTGGTGCTTAGTCCATTTTCATGAGGCAACTTAAACTTCTCTTTTTCTCTATGCCGTCTCCTGTTTTGGCCTGGAAAGAAGTGGACAATTTAAGTTAACTCTTAGTGTCTTTCTGATTAAATCGGTGCGGAATCCAAGACAGTCTAGGTGTCCCGAGACTTGGTCGGGTGCAAATCCCATATCTCTTCACGGCGCCTGTTGATCCTGGTGCACAGGAGTAGCAATGGTGGGAATGCGGTAAAAAAATAGGTGCATAGGAGATATTATAGTGCGCAACGTGTCTTCTGTCTCTCTCTATACACTACACTTTCAAAGTAGCTGCTACTAAGATATTTCCACAATATTTTAAAGTACTATGACAGAAACTTTTAGCTCGAACCTTTCGCGGTTACTAAGCAAACGTTTACCACTGGGCACTGGATCAGCGAGATAGTTCTTAATTAAATTGTACGTTGAAGTAACTGCAGTGCAGTCCGTGCCTCGGAGAGCACGTTAAGCCGTCGGTCCCGGTTGTCATTTAACACATCTATGACAATCGTTACATGTAGTCAGAACCCAACCCAGAACTCCACCGCACCGGTGCGGTGAACCAGGCCTTATTCTACCATGTTTAGGTGTGGAAAGGTAATGTATGAATATATTTATAATGCTAGTTATATCCACACAGTCGTCGGTCCTGCACCCGGTCTTTCAACGGTTGTGACGGCTAGCCCGTTCCAACGAAACAAAAAGTGAAGAATACATACATTTACCCACAGATAGTGTCGTACTATAATATTAGCTCCTGCTAAACCGATTAGTCAACTTAGAATGGCCGTCGTCGGCAGATTGCTGCTATGGATTACGATTTGTACATTTAAAGAATAGAATTATGTTATGTGCAGTGAGGCTTGCCATGTTCACCACACACACCATGCGCGGTCTATGTCGATTATATCCGTGTGGAATATTGATAGTTGTTGAGTGTGCACCCACTGTTGCTACTGGCTACTGGTACAATGTGTGTCGTACTAGTACTGGTACCGGTTTTGTACATAATAATAACGGTATACCCGTTGTGACGTCACATCTTACCAATCATTGTACCTATGTAATCGTCATTGTATACAATTTCTAGGAAAAGTATACAATACCTAAAATATGTATCGTTTTATATTAAAATAATATAATATACTTTGCCTAGGAAATCTTACATTTCCTAAATTGCAATAGGAAATGTATTATATTCGAGATGACAGTAGATACAGCGCAGCGTGCATAGTGGAGCGTATCGCAGCAGCGGCTGGCGAGTGCTATAGAACTGACTTCTTTCGGACTGAATACTTTCAACCATATTAGGGCCTAAACTATCAATGTAGACAGAGCAGGCACGGGGCACTCTGCTCAGTGCGCGCCCAGAGCTGTGGGACACGAAAGGATACTTTACATGTTCTAGTAATACTAGTTGTGACGTCCCCAACACGTGGTGGAGGTTGTCTTGCCACACAAAGCGCATAACAACAGATCATCTACAACAAACAAGTTATTGTAACAGGATGTGTCGGCTGTCGGTGCGAGTGTCGAGTACATATACATAATCACATCACAATTACACTTCTTGTATCACCCGTACACTCCGCACCTCGCTCGCGTGTCGTCGCTCGCACTTTGTTCGTACTCAGTTTTTCTTCAGTTCTCGGTGTTGGTGTTGAGTAATCAAGGCTGACTCTAAAAAATCACCGCACATAAAGGGCGCTCTACATAATAACATGACGTTGGATTAAGGCCTACCCTTCTGAACTCTCTAAGATAGTTGAGAGTAGACCCTAGATAATTTTCGTGAGGCAATATCAAACCTCTCTTTCTATATGCTTTCCAACTCCTCCTATTATCTTTCCGATTAACATCGTGCGGAGTCCCAGACTGTTTAGGTGTCCCGGGACTTGGCCGGGTTCAAATTTCAAGTCTCTTCACGGGGCCGCTGTTGATTCTGGTGCACAGGAGTAGAAGTGGGGGGATTGCGGTGGTGGGTTAAATAAAAAAAAAATCACCAAGCTTTAACTGTGTACCGTTATTAGTATCCGTCCGCAACATTGCAATCGACATAGAGGGTGTAGGTACTGTGTAGAGTCAATTCACTTGTCGTTGTGTGAAGTTTGTAAGTCGAGTGTGGGTCTGTAGTAATGTGCTGATGGCTTAACAGATGTTAACAAATAAAATGTTTGCAATCTAAGAGCTCTTCTCCCGAGCGAGGCGAGGCCAAGGGCGCGAGGCGGCCGCGTGACCGCCTCGAGGTTGAGACACGATTCTTCATTATTTACCAATTACAAACGGTTCATTAACCATTTTTTTTTCCAACCATCAAATATGAATACACCACGTATTATTTTACTAGCATCCGTTAATAAATTGCAATATTTTATCTGTACGTATTTATTTTGCAATTTCTGCGTAATATTGTGTGATATATACTTACACGACCTCGTTTCATAAAGTAAAGGCTCTGCTGCATTACGCACCTCATTGATAGTTCTATGTTGACGTGCGGCGTCGTACGGAACTTGGTCTACGCAACCATAGGTACGAACACGAGATGTGAGTATTTTTGATGTCGGTGAACGAAGCAGATCATTGTCTTACATCTTTGTTTCCTAGCAGATCTTAAAAAAATAGTGTTTTCAAAAGTCCGGAGAAAGGCCCTGCAGATACCCATTGAAAATTCCGGAGGTTTTGTTTTAGTTTGATATTTTTGTAACGTATTACTTACTTAAAGAAGCTGACTATATTTTGACGTGACAACGTCTTAAATTAGGTTGCGGCTGGGAGGCACTTATGAAAAAGTGTAACGCTCGGTAACGTTACGATGAGTCACCGAACGAGAGAGAGGCCCGCCGAATGCCTTGCGTCTCTCTCCCACTCAACTATGTTTCATCCTTCTTCCTACTATACGAATGAATATTCACATTAAAATTATTTTACCACTCAAAGTCGTTGTCACGTAAAACTTTCGCCCGTATACCGAATTTACAGGCAACCAATTTTTTTATTTAACTTTATTAGGTACTTAAAGGGGCTGATTAGTTTTATTTTGTTTAACATTTTTTTAATAGATTCTTAATATTATGTTCTGGATTTTATTGCCAATTCAAAAAATTCGGAGATAAATTCTGTAGTCGCTGATACTTTTAGAAATAGTTACAACTATCTATAATGACCCCAGTACACAGTGAGCCATGATTGTCACAATTTTATGTACAATGCTTATAAACACATCGCTACGATGCGATGAGTTGGCAATGTAAAGCGAATGGTGACAATCATGGCCCATTGTGTCCTCGGGCCATTAAACGTTTAGCTGACTCAACCGAACGCAGTTGCACAAAACAGCAGTTTTAGATGAATTAAATAATAATCGGTATACTGGGCTGGCGCCTTCCATCGTAGACTACATCATTGCTTAACAGGCAAGTTGTAGTCAAGCGCCAGCCTATCGAAGAATAAAAAAAAGTCTTATGTTTATGGTGGTTTATACTATACCATAAGTGCAGCGGTGGCGCAGCGGTACGGGCCTTGCCTTACTAATGTAAGTGGCGGCTTCAATTCCCAGTAGCACATCTCATTATCGGTGTAGGAAAATATCGTGAGGAAACCGGCATTGAAAAAAAATATTGATAATACTATGAAACCGGCATTTTTAAGAACTACTCATTCGAGGACATGTGACATACACCAACCCGCACTTGGTTAGCGTGTGTGAATTATGGCTTAAACTCTCTCAACTCGTATGATAGTTGTGAGAAGACTCGTGCCCAGCTGTGGCACACTAAAAAGGTTTGAAGTGAAGTGATGCTATACCTTTTATTGAATGTATGTACCTACTGTGACATAGTCCATAATAAACTACACGAGACCACTCGGCGGCCGCTGTGCTTCCTCATTAACTAACACGTCATAATTAGATACTACCTGACGTCCGTGACTTCGTCCGTGTTCATTTACCTGACTCCCACTGCGGCTGTCATGAATCAGTTATACATGCAGATGTGATATCAGTCTTAGTGTACATACATCCTACTCCTTATCCTATTAATAGTATAAATGTGAAAGTTTGTACGAATGTATGGATGTATGTTTGTTACTCTTTCATGCAAAAACTACTGGATGGACTTGGATGAAATTTGGCACAGGGATAGAATATAGTATGTTTTGACACATAGGCTTTTTGTCCCAATAATCACCACGCGAGCGAAACCGTGGGCAAAACCTAGTATAATCATAAGTATAGCAGGTATGAACCAACGCGCAATGTGTTAACAACGAGGGAGCTTTTAGTTAGAATGTTGACTCACTGCAGCCGACCACGTACTCGGTAACATTTACCGTATAGGTACCTAAGTACCTCACGTCACTCACTCATGGGTACATCGACATATTATTATTATATTAGGTACCTAACACCAATGTTAATAACCATGTTAATAACATTATTGTTGACCTTTGTTGACCCACACAGGGGTCTATCAATTTCTAACCTCTTCACCTCCGACGAAAAAAGTGTATTGTTAATAATTTTACGTGTGTATCTGTGTCTATTTATTTGTGTTTACCGTTTTTAAAGCCATGGTTCTTATAACTAGGTTAGTTATTGTCGTATGGTGAGTCTGAATAGTGCCTAAACGTAGAGGAAAACCACACGTGCTTCTAAATATTATACAGAGATTGATTGAAATGGAACACTTGTTACTTGTTAGTAATAACTTACCTAACTATTTAGCAGTTTTACCACTGATTTAGTAACAGAAACTTCACAAAAATTAATTATTTTACTTACAAGCTGTACCCTTAGTACGAGTCACCGACCAGATATCTATAGACACCGCATAGCTGGACCCCCGCGCTTGCCTATTTCGTACATACTAAATAACTTCCGACCACAAGCTAATCATGTTTCCTTCCTTCAAGGACAAGAACTTTAATGAACCAATCAATCTTTAAGTAGCTATCTTTTGACTATTACAATTTCATATAATATTTGAATAATGTAATGTGTAGCATCTAGTCGGTACCGCGGTGGTACGAGATGTCACTACGAAAAAAAGTTTTCGATAAGTACTTACCTACTATCATGAACTTGTCATCATGATATTAAGTTACTATGTTATTTACAAATTATTTTCTTTATTCTGTTCCAAATCCATTCTTTTTTTTATTATTACATTTTCCTTTTTGATGAGTTTTTTGAATGAAGAAAAAATTGAAATAATGTTACCTTATAATAACGGATTTTATCGCGGTTTATTTTAGGTTTATATCCCTACGTTTCAGTCTTTTCAGACTTCATGGTCACGCACGTCACGGGTGGACTGAGGTATTTGACGTCCAAACTAACTATTACTGACTACCTACAAACATTTCCGCAAACTGAACTCACAGTGTCTTGAATTGTGAGTGGATTTTGCTTGGGTTTAGGTACAACTAAATTAACCATTGGGTGCTAAGTATGTGATATATTTCAACCGTTTTCCTCTATTAATTTCATAGCTACGAAAGTACTAAGGGTACTCGAGTTCGATAATACAAATACTAAGTATCTTGAACTCGTCATAATGCCTTTTCAAATTCATTTCTTTCGTTCAAATCATTTATTAAAAATAAAATATAATGCTGCAAATTGAATTAAATGGATTGGATACAGAATAGGTAAAATAATTGATTGAAGTACGTGCTTTATATTTATAACTTAATAAAATTATCTTGACAGGTTCGTGATAGTACCTATTTGTGTTTCCACTTTTCGTATTGACAACTCGTACTATACTAAGGGTCACGGTTCTGCTCGTTCTAGGGGTAGTGAGTAGTGACACATTTCATCATTCGTTCATGTCATTAGCACACTGACGGATTGACTGTTACTGTTTTTGATAGAAGACCCTGAGATTTACAATAACCCTGAGTGATATTCGCGTAAATTTAATAATATACCAATAACAGCAATACTTCAAAATGTACTTAGTTTATTCTTTTATTATCTGTGACTACAGTTACAAGTTGCGCGGTCAAAGCACTTCCTTTTTATGCAAACCTATCAATTAAACGACTTTTTTATATCGTGATCGATTAGTTACACACACACACACACACACATACATACACTGTTACCTATTATTGACACATTACATGTATACGTATACGTATGTATAAAGTAACGAATTCGCGTACTTACCGAATTATGTCATGAGCTACACTGTTACTTACATTTAGAAGTCCGCCATATTGGATTTAGTGATTTCACATTAAATTTCTCAGCAAATCCTTTCATTGATAAGATAACACATATTTTAGATGTGCATTAAATTAAAAAATAGCTAGCCCTCCATGCCATTTTGGGTGCTCCGCCATGTTGGATTTAAAAAATTCCAGCTCAATTAGTAGAATGCGTTTTCATGTTATAATTAGCTACAACATTGAGTTGCAAGAGCCCACCCGAAATATTTATATAAATTGCAAGTTCATAGTTGCATTGCAAGTTACAAGCTGAGAGATTAACGTAAGTCTGGCAATCTACGGTGGTCGGTCCATCGATTAGACTTTTTAGCCGTAATCGGGCTATGGCGACTAGACTCAGCTGACTAATGATAGCGTACATTATAATAATATGTGTGCAACTCATGTTAACTCTATACTCACACAGAGTAAGACTGTCTCAAAGGAGAGTAAGAGTTGATGGACATGACCGGTTAGGAGAGCAGACGCAGAACCGAAGGCTTAACGTGCCACTTTTGTCAACGAGTAGGAACTAGAACATTATTTTTTCTAACTCGTCCAAGTATCCTTTTGATAGAATCCAAGACAGTTTGTTTTAGGACTTGTCTAGGTTTCAACGCCCTGCTTCTAGCTGCGCTGGCTCACAGTTGTAGCAGCGGTGAAGTGTTGGACTGTGGTATACTTAAGTAAGTCAAGTCACTAGTAAATAGGTATTTGTTGGGTACGCGTGTTCCAATTTAGGCCACATGATCGCTTGATAACAGGCGATTTGTGATCGAGCCCAAGCCTAATAGGTTAGTTAATTAATTAAATAAATATTGGTAAAATAGTACCTACTTATTGATTTAATTAAGAACGTAAGGTCATATTGATAAGGGAACCAATTAGAATAAACCTACTATCATATAATATATCGTGTGTGTGTGTGCGTGTGTGCGTGGGACACGTATGTAAATATTGTGCTTATCTGGTGGTGCTCAATGTTGATGATAAGGTATTGATCGGTGTGATGCATTCCTCCTATGTGCCTTTTTTATGGGACTTAACCCACCTCCGCAATCCCCCCACTGCTACTCCTGTGCACCAGGATCGACAACGGCGCCGTGAGGAGACTCGGGATTTGAACCCGGCCAAGTCGCAGGACACCTAGACAGTGTTGGGTCCCGCACGAATTTGATCAGACAGATAGGAGGAGTTGGAAAGTTAGATTGTCCACTTCCCTCCAGACAAAGCAGGAGACAGCATACAGAAATATAGAGGTTTAAATTGGTTCGTCAAAATTGAGTACGCACCACGGGTAATGTAGTCTAAGGGGACCTATTAGAGCTGGTTCCAGTAATGTTAATGGCAAAATAGTTTGAACGCACGGAAATGTGTCTCATATATGCATAACTAATAATAACACACACGATACTCGTAATTAATTAAATAATTGCCTCAGTAGTCCAGTGGTAAACGTGTTCGCTTAGTGACCGCGACGTCACGAATTGGATTCCCGGGTCGAACAAAGCAACTTTTATAATATACTTATAAAATCTTACTTGCAGCTCGAAGTTTGGAATTGTGTTCGATGAACGGCTAGGTTCGTCTCGTATTACGTATGGGTCCTAAACATAGCCCCTGCCTACAGCTGCGGGTACCTCATACAGGCGTGATGTTATGTGTGTATGCTAAAAAAAAGATTTGACATTTTTAATTAATTTGTTTGCACTGACTATGCTCAGGGGCTCTAAAACCCGGGGTTTTACGGGGTTTTCCTGGTTACCAAATATTAGAAATAGCAAACTTATGTCCAATATTTTCTCCCTGTCGCACACCTGCACTTAAATGGCAACCTCAAACATGTCATGTTGTGCAACTATACTATCTTGAAATAAATAATTTATTATTATTATTAATTATATAGCAAACTGTGTGTGATATTCTCCTCTGTCTACACCTTCGGGAGATACAGGCGTGAATAAATAAATAAATATTCTGGGACATTAACACACACGGTCATCTGGTCCCAAGCTAAGCAGAGCTTGTGTTATGGAAACCAGATAACTGGTATATACTATACATATAAAATACATATGAATATGAATATTATTAGTAGGTGTAAATAGTATCAATTAGAGTCACCGTGACGTCACCACGACGCGCGACGGACTCGTGACGCGGCGCAATGTGCGGGTCACGACACGACCTCACGACTGATCGCGTCATCTCTGTCTTGTAGCACGCACATCTGATCTGTTCCGAATTCCTATCCTCATCAATACGAACATTAATATTAATTTTTTTTAATCCATCTTGTAGATTTATAAAATTACATCCTGCATAATTATTTGTAAAATCTAAATCTGATGGCGTTACATGGAGCCAGTAAGTGTCAAGGAATATATTTTTTTATCCTTTAATAGTCTTGAGCTTGATCACAACTTGCCTGTTGTTATGTAATGATGCAGTCTACGATGGAACGCGCTTACCAAGTAAATACAGATTCATCCGTGAGATTATAGCTATCGGGAAACAGATGCCGGCAGTGAATTCCACAACAGGGCAGTTCGCACTTTAAAAGTGGTATATGTATAATAATTTCTCTCCAAAATTTTGCACTTACCTGTTTTTTGTATTTGATATTAAAGGTACAGAATAAATATTTATCTTGGAACACGTCGATACTACCTGAAAACTTTTTTAAAGACAAAAAGCCATGTATGTACCACAATAATTTCTAATACTGCCCAAATAAAAGTTGAAACTTCTTTACAAATGCTCACGTAAGTAAAAGTTACACATAAACACCACGCATGAACACTATGTGTATACAAACTGTTTATGTACCTTGGCAGAGTGCTCACACACAATGCTAGTTCCGTATTAAATTTTCTAAGGTTTGCGCTAAACATTTGCTAAATACCTAGTTGAGAGTCAACATTTATTATAATAATTAGCCAACAGACGACCCTGATGTGGAGATGCTGCGGGAAGGTCGTCACATTCATTCTATTTATATTCACTTCACAATAAATAATTAAGTCATTATCTATAATTTATGAAATTTTATATTTAAAGTTACTAGCGACCCGCCCTGGCTTCGCACGAGAACAAATTATACACCTAAACCTTCCTCATTGATCACTCTTTCTATTGGTGGAAACTGTATCAAAATCCCTTCAGTAGATTTTGAGTTTTTTAACAAACAGCGGAAGCAATTTAATTCTTATACTGTGTAAAGATTACTGATTCAGCATGAGGTACACCGTGAGATCACAACTATGGAATTTTACATCTGTTCTAATACTCAATATATGCATTCATGTTATTGATCCTTGTTGCTCATTAGCTAATTACATAACAAGCGTGAGAAGTATATCTATTCACGAATAGATCAGATGGGACTGTTGGTAGAGAAAGGTTATTATCATAACACGAATAGCTCAAGCCTCAAATGTGTATCTAAATAAACACGGGTTTCAATGATATAATATTATTTTGTGGTGTATTAAAACATTTATATGTACTTACAATTGTTTTTAAACATATCTGACACGCGTAATTTTGTCATTGCTGTTGGCATGGCCTAGGGCCTAGGCTATCCATCACTTGCTGGACACGGGTCTGCTCTCAATTATCTTACGAGTGAATAGAGTTTAGACCTTAATCCACACACGCTGGCCAAGTGCGGGTTGGTGGATGTCACATGTCCTCGAATGATTAGTTCTTAGACTTTCCGGATTCCTCACGATGTCTAAACTAAAATAGGCTATCCATATCGAAAATTGAAATAATTTTGTCACTAACTTACACTTAACTTTGTCCCTATGACTCAGTCACCAGTGCAATATTGTGTGCATCAAAGTGATCATCCTGAGTGTGTCAGCGGTGGTGTGGCTGTGGAGTGGAGTGTGTAGTTGGTTTTAGTGGTTATTCGAGGCCGTTTAGCAAGGCGATCATGTACCTACTTGACAACTATTATAAAGGCTCCGTATGTGACGACTGGTGACGAATCTCTGCTCAACACATTGCCGCTGAGGATGAGGCTGTTGACTAGAGTCCACTATGTAACTACACAGTGGACTCTAGTCAACAGCCTCAACCAACTGGTGTACATGTAGAGTGGGTAGTGTAGTGGTGTCTCCTCGGCCTTGAGCGCGCACAGAGTCAACTGTCGAGTGTCGGTGTGTCCGTGAACTTGTGACTGCCCCGACAGGTTACTCACCTGCGCATGCGCCTGCGCGCTTTGCACTTACTGTGATTGAGTGTTGGTTTAGGTATAGGTACATTGGTAAGTTGTGGTACATTTGTTAGTTACTTTATTACATTCGTACTGTACAATGAGTGATCTTACGCTCGGCAAACATTACGTAAATAATGAGAAATCTCTTTAGGTAACACAATAGTTAAGTATATGATAAGATAATAAATAACTTTAAATAATAAGAGTAAGTAATGTAATAACTACTGCAGTCGTAGTGTTGTGTTTACACAACAATAATATTTCAACATATTATTATACCTACAATATTATTAGTAATATCTCTACAATATGTTTATGTTGCAGACATTGTGCAAGATGCCACCGTAAACATACGGCGCGCGACGGCCTCGTCCGTTAGTTTACAAATTTGCGATGATATGTAATAAGTCGTAGGCAAAATGTCAATTTTTTCAAGTGTTATGATTTCTACGTTGGTTGTAGTTTCAGGGTGACCATGATATTTGTACAAATTAGGAAAACTATTTGTGAAAACTTTTTTGATTTAAGTTGCATTACAGATAAATAAGGTTGTTTTTATTGTGTGTTAATTTATATCAGTTTGTTTCCCTAATAGTTAAAAAAAAGTCTAGGTGACTTTCCCAGACTTTTACTACTTCTTATAAGGACCATTTTGGACAAAATTTATGTGAAACAAAAAAATGCACATCTAGATGAATTTGCGACATTAGCGTGTGTGAGCGTGTGCGCAGTCGTAGGTGAAAGACCGCACGAACACAGACATTGGTGTGCAATTTGCATCGGAACCGGCGCGGCGGTGGCGGGCTCGTCAGTTTTTTTTTTTTGACTTGTCTAGTCAATAATTGCAGTATGTATATACAGTGGTGCTTGCAGACTTGGCTAACACGTGGTGTTATTGTGAACATGTGCACCCAACATACGAGCGATATGTTATGATAATACGTTGTTATTATGTAACTTGGTGTCACACCGCGCGCCGCGAGGGGGCGGCTCCTGTCATTGTGCTCTAGACTCTAGTACAAACACTACACATGACACACGAACTCATCTGCTCCCTGCTGCACTTCGCTTGTCTGAGCACTCTGATAACATTACACTATTTTTCTGAACAAAAATCGTCATTGAATAAAATTCCTTGACTGCCAGACTTTAGTCATCTATAAAAGCCGGAATATTCACAATGTGCGGTACCTTTGTAGTGGTTCGTGAAGAAGAACTTCCACCTGTGGCACTGTGGTACCTTTAGCAGAACTGTCAGGTACCAAAGTTGGTCACGTTTTGTTACGATGTTGAAAACTGCGAAATATCTCTAAAGCTAAATATGAATAACGTTATCACATGGACATCAACAATGGTACACTTTAGTCCCACTGCACTTGCAGGAGTTTATTATGTTACCATAATTTTTTGGCACCTACATACGTTAGCTTCTCTGGGAGGTCTCAATGTTGCGTGTTAGTAATAATTAAAGTGCCGTCGTCGACGGTAAGGGGCCCGCTACCTTTCAGTCAGTCAGACTATTTGTATTTTACTATAAAAATTTGCGCACTGCCTAGAACCTACTCTAAATTGTTTACCAGCTCTCTCTGACTGAGACTAGTATGCGTCTGGTTAAACTGAATTTAGCTACTTACTGTTACGCATACTAGTAGTGTGCTTTTGTTTACAAATAGACATACGAGGTATGTAAGAGCGGGGTTTAAATATAAACCGCGCAGACATAATGTAGAAGAGTGCAGGTAGTCTGCAATTAAGTAGGACTATTATTCTTACACATACTTGAAAAGCCACTGTTACCTTTGCCTCTGACCAACAGTTGGTGTTGGCGGTTTACGGCGAGATTATTTACCTATACTAGTACCTACCTATATCGTTGACATGTCACGGTCACTGTGTCTATGTACTAGTGTGGCGACTGTGGCGAGTGTCTGGCGCTGAACCGCGGCGCGTCACGGTCAGTCGGCGCTACTACTGCGTGTCTGGTGTCTGGTGTCTGCCCACTGCGCTCACTAACACCCGCTAATGTAAACAAATAGAACACGCCGTGCCGCTTGCGAATATTTGCACAACTAGGGAAGCTCGGCTTGGTGCGTGCGCAAACTGAACTGATTACGTTATTTAGTGTTGCGTTAATTTATGACCTTCCTAGTTGAGAATTTATTTAATTTACTGCGGCTATTTTAGTACCTTTTGGTTGAATTAAAACCGGCAAGATACTCTTCGGAAAAAAGAACCAGCGCATGGTACCTATTCTAAAGTTCCACATTTCGTTCAGCGTCACGCTAATCGAAGTCCTCTCTCCGTTGCAGGGTATAAATGGCGCGTGCCGCGAGTACGGCGAACGCGAGCGGCGCATGTCACGCGTGGTAGCGACGTGCGCGAGGCGCGAGTGAGGCGAGAGCGAGGCGCGTGCGAGGCGAGAGCGAGGCGAGGGCGAGGCGATGCCGGCGCTGAGGCGCTCGCACGCGGGCGCGCTGGTCGCGCTGGCGGCGCTGCTGCTGCTGCTGCTGGCGCGCCTGCCGCCCCCCGCCCCCCGCCCTGCGCCCGCCGCGCTCGCCCTCGCGCCGCGCCTCGAGCCGTCCGCGTCCGACAACCACACGGCGCCGCCCGCGCCCTCCCCCACCACGACCACGACCACCACCACGACCACCACCACCACCACCACCACGACCGCGGCGCCGCGGGCGCCCGGGCCCTCCCCCGCCGCCGCCGCCCCCGCGGGTGCGGGCGCCGGCGGGCCGCGGCCCGTGCTGGTGCGCGAGCTGTACGCGTCGGGGCACTCGCGCGCGCACGCCGAGCTGTGCCCGGCGCTGGGCGCGCACGTGCGGCTGCTGATGCTGGTGACGTCGGCGCCGGCGCACGCGGCGGCGCGGCAGGCGGTGCGCCTCACGTGGGGGCACTTCGCGGCGCGCGCCGACGTCGCGCTCGCCTTCGTGCTGGGCGCGCCGCCCCCGCGCCTGCGCGCCGCGCTCGACGCCGAGGACGCGCTGTACGGGGACATCGTCGAGGGGAACTTCGTCGACTCGTACTCCAACCTGACGCTGAAGACGCTCTCGATGCTCGAGTGGACGGACGCGTACTGTCCGCGCGCGCCGCACGTGCTCAAGACGGACGACGACATGTTCATCAACGTGCCGCGGCTGCTGCGCTTCGCGGCCGCGCGCGCCAACGCGTCGCGCACCGTGTGGGGCAAGGTGGTGCGGCGCTCGCCGCCCAAGCGCACGCTGGCCTCCAAGTACTACGTGTCGCCGGTGCAGTTCCCGGGGCGCGTGTTCCCCGACTTCGCGACCGGCCCCGCGTACCTGCTGACCCGCGACCTGGTGGCGCCGCTGCTGGCGCTGGCGCCGGCGCAGCGCTACGTGCGGCTGGAGGACGTGTTCGTGACGGGCGTGCTGGCGGGCGCGCTGGGCGCGGCGCGGGTGCACGCGCCCGAGTTCGTCAACAAGCGCGTCGGCGCGCACCCGTGCGCCGTGCAGCGGGCCGTGGCGCTGCACATGGTGCGCTACCACGAACAGTTCGACCTGTGGCGCAAGCTGCTCGACGGGAAGACCAAGTGCGCGCCCTAGTCCCGTGCGCCTCGTGTGCGCCTCGTGTGTGCCTCGTGTGCGCCCTAGTCCCGTGTGCCTCGTGTGCGCCTCGTGTGTGCCTCGTGTGTGACGTGTGGCGTGTGACGGACTCGCCCGTACCGCGTGACTGGTGCGTCACTAGCGCCTCGTTGACGACGCGCGACGTGCCGTGCGTCTGACTATTGTGACTTTAGTTAATTTGTAAGCACACCCCCTTGTTTAACGGATCTGATCGAATGCTAAATATTTTTTACTATTTATTTTTGATACCCATGAATTTATTTTCTGTCCAATAAAATGATTTTTAATTTAATTGGTTTTTCATTACGATCGCCCGTAGCTCAAATGACTGACTGGTTTGCAGGAACTTCCTTCTATGATGTGAAAAAATCTAATCGACATCTTTGAAAAGATTTCGATTCCCATCACCAAGTATCTGGTACCTACAGAATAAAAACAGAATAATTAAATCTAAAATAAATAATGTGTCTGTACCTTGTAAGAGCTCTGTAGTCACTCAGTTACAATTCTGTGCCTCCTGTGATAAGTGATATATATTGAGTTGTACCCTTTTTTGTGTTTTTTATCATGGGCGTTGTCAGAAAATTAACAATATTTTAGGTCTTACTCACGTTTTTTTATCTGCTATTAATTGTTAATTTTGTAAAAGTGATATTATTGAGGACGCCGAGCCTATCTAAATAGATTAAGAATTAAGTAATTATTATGTACATATTTTAAATAGGATTAGGATTAAAATAGTATTTGTTTTTAGATTAGGCATAAAAATTGTAATATTTTGTACAAATAAGGTTCATTTTTGCATGGCGGCTCCCAGCGGCGTTATTTGTAAACTCGAGCGCTGTTCACTGTTATTGGAGGAAATGTAAGCGCTCCGATTGGCCGACGAATGGGAGCTCGTGTTTAAATAAGTATAAATATAGGAACATTCAAAAATGTTGGGTCAGTGTGTAAGCAGCTCTCCTACGGTAAATAAAGAAGAAATAGTAAAGTGAAAAGTTCGTTTTAATACAGTCCACAAGTACAGTCCAGAACAGTTGACCGGCGAGGGCCGCATCGGTCACGGCTCTCTGCCTATCCTCCGGTCGCTCTTGCATGCTTGGTGAAGCGGGTGGATCTCGCGATAGTCTCCTACGGCGTTCCCTTTCAATGCTCACTGACTCTTCCCTCTCAGTGGCATCTGCTTGGCTGCGCGTTATGACCATATTAACGCTGAATAATTTTTGAATTTCTTGATATAAACGTAATCTTGATGTAATCTTGATATAAACGTAATCTTGATGTAATCTTGATATAAACGTAATCTTGATATTAACTTGATGAACACACACTAATCTGGATCACTTTTCGATCCGGCACTCGATGGACCAACTACCGCGGCGCCGCAGACTACGAGAATAAGATCGCCGGCACGATCAACAAGATCGATGCGATCTAACACAAGCGCGGCCGCGAGAGCACGATTGGCGGAGTTGGAAGCCGAAGAGAAATTAGCTGTTCTACGCAAGAAAGAACTGGCCATAGAAGCGGAGCTAATAAAGAAAAAGTTAGCTGCTGAGTTGTCTGCGATTCAAGACGATCAAGAAAGTCTGCCTGAAGAAACTATGACGGACCACCATCAAAAAGTGGATAATTGGCTACGAACGAATCCACTTAAGAAGAAAGAAGAGCGACAACTTAGATTTGAAGCAAGAGAGAGGTCAACAACGCCAGTTAGGTCTAGATCGAATATAGACGCCCTAACAGAAGCAATGGAAAGGCTGGCAAGACCTAGATTTAGATGCCCTGACCTGCAGGCATTTACGGGAGTACCTAGTGAGTGGCTATCATTCAAAGCTGCTTATTACGACTCTACGAAAATCAACCAGTTAACAGCGGCTGAAAACCTACAGAGATTAAGATGTTGCCTGAAAGGTGAAGCCAGAGAATTAGTAGCTGCCTTATTGCATACAGCAAGTGATCCAGGAATTATTATGACAACACTAGAACAGTGTTTCGGGAGACCAGAAATTATTATTGATCGAGCTCTAGATGACCTGAAGAAGTTACCTAGACCTAGTGCATCGGCGATAGAACTGAACAACTTCGCTGTGAAACTGCAAAATGTAGTGTGTGTGTTGAAGAGTATTAACCGACAACAATATTTGTACAATCCTATGCTGGCAAGAGAAGTGTTGGAGAAACTGAGCCCGCACATCAAGTCACGTTGGTGCGATTATGCAAGTGAACAAGATGGAACGGCGGACCCAGAGATCGTAGTGCTATCTCGCTTCCTTATGCGAGAGGCGGACCGAGCGCTGAAGTATAGCTACGCTCCATCAACTACCTCCGGCCAGAAGAGGGAGTACAGACCTGCAGTTACAAATGTGAGTAATAAGAAAAGGAACAATCCTATATATAAAGTGACAGAAGACGAGCAACTGGACCAATGTCCCTGTTGCGAGAAGATTCACAAGCTCCCGGAGTGCCCCAAATATAAGGCGCTTTCAACGGAACAACGTTGGGAGTTAGTGCGTGAAAAGAAATTGTGTTTTAAGTGCATCACGAAAAAACACCGTCGAAGCTTCTGCAAAAGCAAGTTGTGTGGCGTGGATCAGTGTCAACGTCCCCACCACTCGTCACTGCATCAAAAGGATGAAGATCATAAAGAATCAGTGAAATCTGTGACACAAACGGCGAGTACAGATACTGAGGCTGTGTTAACAGTGGCAACCACAACCGCCACTAACGAGAAGGCAGTTTTACTGAAGATGTGCCCAGTGACTGTCGTTGGACCACGGGGGGAGGTCAACACATACGCTCTTCTAGATGAGGGAGCCACAATATCTCTCATCGACGAAGAGCTAGCCAAAAGCATCGGTGCCAAGGGACCTCTTCAACCATTACGCATGCAAGGGGTCAACATGACGCAACGAGAGAACAATAGTGAGTTAGTCACAGTGCACCTGAAAAATGCAGATAACGGGCGATACAAACTTCAAGCACGAACCATCAAGAATATGAAGTTGCTACAACAATCAATCCCGAGCACACTGCTAGAGCAAGAACACCTACGAGACTTACCGCGGGACATCGTGTGTTATAATACCACACAACCCGGAATCTTAGTGGGAGCAGACCATTGGGAGTACATCGTGTCCCAAGAACTACGGGTCGGTCAACCAAATCAACCGGCCGCGTCGAGAACCCAGTTGGGCTGGGTGATACATGGAACGATGCCGCGCAAGATGATCAGAAACCAAGATAGCGTGTTGCATGTCTACACGTACGAAAATGGAGTAGATACGATCGAGCAACAGAACTTACGCCTTCACGAGTTGGTTGAGCATCACTTTCGCATCGAAGCATTGGGAATTACTCACAAACCACGTGTGAGTAGTGAAGACTTACGAGCAACCAAGATAGTAGAGCAAACTATGAAGAAAATCAGCAAAGGTTACGAAGTTGGACTGCCATGGAAGGAAGACGACATAAGACTGCCACCGAGCTATAATGCAGCCTTACGACGTCTTTGTAAAATCGAACAGAAAATGGATGGCGACCCCGACTTTGCAAAGGAGTACACAAAGCAGATAAACAATTTGCTTCAGAAGAAATATGCCGAACCATGCAACGGCACCGAGAAAGCAAGCCCTGTATGTTGGTACCTACCACATTTCGCCGTGCAAAACCCGAACAAACCGGGGAAGTATCGGTTAGTCTTCGACGCAGCAGCAAAGAGCCACGGAGTCAGCCTGAATGATCACCTCCTAGAAGGGCCAGATCTACTAAGGTCGCTTCAGGGAATCTTATTCAGATTTCGAGAGAAACGCGTCGCACTAACAGCCGATGTCCAAGAGATGTTTCTACAAGTTAAAATACGCTCAGAAGATCAGCCAGCACAGCAATTCCTATGGAGAGGCGACGACAGAGAGAAACCACCGCAACACTACAAGATGACGAGTATGATATTCGGAGCAGCAAGCTCTCCATTCATGGCACATTTCGTTCGTGACCACAACGCACGAAGGCACGCCGAAACACACCCTTACGCCTACGAAGCCATCACAAAGAACCACTATATGGATGATCTAGTGGCGAGCTTTGAAGACCAACAAGAGGCCAGGCGCACGATCCTCGAGCTACAAACAGTGCATGCCGCTGCGGGATTCACGCTGCGTGGATGGAACGCTAATTATAAGAGCGTGCTGCGAGATATACCCGAAGAGTTGCGAGCTACAACGCCGACCCAATTGGGAGAAAGAGAACAAGAAAATAAGATACTTGGACTCTTCTGGAACGCTGAACGAGATGAACTCGGGTTCAATACCTCCATGAACAGAGTTCCTGCCGAAGTACGCGCCCGAACTCGCGCGCCTACGAAGAGAGAAGCTCTGAGTGCAGTAATGTCAATTTACGACCCGATCGGACTCCTGAGCAACTACACGATACGGGCGAGAATTATACTACAGAACTTATGGCGTCTGAAAATGTCATGGGACGAACCAATACCAGCTGAAGAAAACGAGCGCTTCGCTGACTGGCTGGGACATCTTTCCAACCTAGCCAGTCTTCGCCTGCCACGACAGTACGCGCTGGAAGATTGTCGAGACTTGGAGCTGCACGTTCTATGTGATGCCAGTGAACAAGCATATGCAGTAGTTGCATACTGGCGCGTCACACGAACTGATGGAAGTGTCGCCCTAAGTCTTGCCGCAGCCAAAGCCAAGGTGGCTCCGAAGAAGACACAGACGATACCACGTCTGGAGCTACAAGCAGCGGTCATCGGTTCTAGATTAGCAGACGCCATAAAAAAGGAACATCGTATCCAAGCCAGAAGAACAATATACTGGAGTGACTCCACAACGGTGATACACTGGATACGGCACGATGCTCGAAGATACACCCCATTCGTTGCACATCGTTTGGGTGAAATATCTGAACTCACACATAAAGAAGATTGGAGATGGTTACCTACCTGTGAGAACATTGCCGACGACGCGACGAGACTCAGCAACGCACCGATCACTGCAGAAGATCGTTGGTTCCACGGACCGGACTTTCTGTTACGCCCAGAGAATCAGTGGCCCGCAGAAAAAGTGGATGCTGAAAACGATGAAGAAGTTATCTTGCATGTTGCTGAGGAAGAACAAACAGATGACGCGTGGCTACCAGATCCCGTACGCTTCTCAAAGTACGAAATACTGGTCAGAGCAGCGGCGCGCGTATTGGCCTTCGTGGACATATGTCGCCGCCGAGCTACGAACCTGGAACATAGTCACATAGAACAGGCAGAGCGCGCACTGATACGGCGATCGCAGAGAGAGAGCTTCCCGGATGACCTAGAACGAATAAGGAAGTCTCGTCCTCTCGCAAAAGGAAGCAGATTGTTCCGGCTAGATCCAATGTTGGAAGAAGGCATACTCCGTGTGAGAGGCCGTATTGGAGCAGCGACTGCACCCCAGGAGATGAAGCGACCGATCATCTTGGATGGTCGCCACCAGATCACGCGACTGATCGTACTGAAGGAACACTGCAAGGCGGGACACGCTAACAGAGAACGCGTGACGAACGACCTGCGGCAGCGATATTGGATCATTCATCTCAGACCGACCGTGCGGACCACTGAAAAGAATTGCGCAACATGCAAAGTGCGACGATCCAGACCGCAAACACCGGCGACAGGAGACTTACCTCGAGCACGCCTTGAGCCCTATCAACGTCCCTTCTCTAACTGCGGGACTGATTACTTTGGGCCGATGATCGTGAAGGTTGGACGCCGCAGAGAAAAGAGATGGGGCGCCTTGTACACGTGTCTCACAACTCGCGCTGTACATATAGAAGTCGTCCCATCGCTGTCTACAAGTTCCGCAATCATGGCGCTGCGCAGAATGGCGGCTCGAAGAGGATGGCCACGAGTTATGTACTCGGACAACGCCACGAACTTCCGAGGAGCCGACAAGGAGCTGAAGACCGCTTATGCAGAATGGGCGCCCGCTCTACGGGATGAAGGATTAACCCACCGAATGGAATGGCGTTTCATTCCCCCTGGAGCACCTAACCAAGGGGGAGCGTGGGAACGCTTGGTACGATCCGTTAAGGTTGCCCTGATGGCAACACTGAAAGAGAAGGAGCCCAAAGAAGAAATCCTGATTACGCTGCTGACAGAGGCGGAATTTTCAATCAACGCCAGACCTTTGACGCATGTCAGCGTGAACCCAGAAGATCCAGAAGCCCTGACTCCGAACCATTTTTTGTTGGGGTCATCCACCGGCCTGCCCCTCACCGGACCATGCGACGTCGCCGATCGTCGAGCATGGAGGGCGAGCCTGGCGCTCGCTGATCATTTCTGGCAGCGCTGGGTGCGGGAATATTTACCAACCCTGGTACCCCGCGGAGAACCCACGAAGGACGAACGAAGACTGCGAGAACAAGACATCGTCGTCATCGTGGACCACACTTTACCTCGCAATGTGTGGCCCATGGGACAAGTACAACGAATCTACGAGGGTCCAGATGGTGGAGTTCGAGTGGCCGACGTCCGAACCCGTACCGGTGTCTTCAAGCGACCAGTCAGCAAGCTCGTCGTATTGGAGAAGGCTGAGGCTACGCAAGCTGCGCCGGGGGGAGAATATTGAGGACGCCGAGCCTATCTAAATAGATTAAGAATTAAGTAATTATTATGTACATATTTTAAATAGGATTAGGATTAAAATAGTATTTGTTTTTAGATTAGGCATAAAAATTGTAATATTTTGTACAAATAAGGTTCATTTTTGCATGGCGGCTCCCAGCGGCGTTATTTGTAAACTCGAGCGCTGTTCACTGTTATTGGAGGAAATGTAAGCGCTCCGATTGGCCGACGAATGGGAGCTCGTGTTTAAATAAGTATAAATATAGGAACATTCAAAAATGTTGGGTCAGTGTGTAAGCAGCTCTCCTACGGTAAATAAAGAAGAAATAGTAAAGTGAAAAGTTCGTTTTAATACAGTCCACAAGTACAGTCCAGAACAGATATAACTGTCTGGGTTTTTGGGCAAAACTTCGTGAATAGCGATATTCATCTATGTATTGTGTAACCCCTTAAGTAACTACTAAACAAATTAGTTTACGTGCCTCGTGATTTAAATGCGATTGTATTCTATTTCATATTTTAATTTCACTACGTTAATAGTGAATTCTGATACGTCTAGAGTTATGTCTGGGCAGTCTTTTTTGTGAAAAAGGATACGTGGTGACCTAAATATAATATTAATACTTTAAGAAAAGAAATTGAGTCTACAGGGTGTTTCAGGATTATTGTGCAGGATTCATTATTCTGATGAGTTATTGAATACTTAACTTCGTGTACCTATATCAGTTAACACTAAGACAGTCTTATATTTGCAATGTAATTTTACTGCACATATATCATTTATTACATAATTAAAGCACATAATAAACTTTAAAAAGGTACAACTCAAAGGTTTTTGATGAATTACTTTGAAAATGAAATATTGACCATAAACACAAAAATAAAATAAAATAAAGTTTTTTACCCTAGAAATTAAGATGCTCAATTCAAATTTAGCTCAGTTAGTTAGAAGAATAACTGTTTAAATCTTGTTTTTACTCCTGTAAAATGATTATTTTTTCAATTGTATCACTTATCACAGGAGGCACAGAATTAGTTTTTTGCGATTATTCCATAGGTAAACGTAACTAATGGGTGAAATGTTCTGAATCTGTATTTTAATTTTAATTGAGTACAATTCAATTCAAATTAAAATAAATTAGTGATTTTTAAGCCTTTTGAGCTTTTACCTAGTGTTAGCGACACTTGATGATTATAATAATAATAATATTCCGGGACATAAACATATACGGTTGTGTGGTTGTAAATATACATTTATAATAGATAGCACATGTCTCATAAACATGTCTGTTTCCACCTGAGACTCTCAGGTGGAAATCGTATTAACCTCAGAACCTTGCGCCCAAGTTGCTAGCGGCGTAATAAGTATCGCATCTTCCAGTAACAAAAATGTGACACTTAACTCAATCTTATTCCAAATTTGTGACGCCATGGGTTTGTAGATATTGGATGTTGAAACGGGGTGATTTTACACATTGCGCCCACCAGTTTTCTTTGAATTACTCATAAATCACTGCATTTCTATATCTTATTAGGTAGTCACATTTCATTACTATGTCGTCACTAATGCTACATCCAACTTAGACTAAGTTACTAAAAATCCAAGGTGGCGCATGGCGGTGCGAAGTGTTCCGCGCGCCCCCCCTTCAGATGTGGCAGGGTAACCTGGCGGCCATTCCCAGCCGGTGTATGCGGAAGTATCTCGTGTTCCCGCGACCCTTGGTGTAGGTGTGAAATGAAACACCCGAATCTTTGAAGGATTTCTCCTCGAAATAAAAAAACAAGTTACTATAAATTACCCTAATAGTAGACCATAGCTAGATAATGGAACATACATACAATGTTACATAACCCAATCATTACCTGCAGTCGATATCACGCTACACAGTACATCCTCAAAATATATTGATTATTACGACTGGGAGCGCCATCTATTGTCCGATAGGCAGAACTATAAAATAAGACGACAAAGTAGCGCTGTCTATTGCCCAATAGGACGAACTAAAATAATATCGCCAATTGTCATAATAATATGATAATTAAACTAGTTTATTTTTTATTTTTTTTTGCGACCGTCTGGTTCATCTTCAGTTTTCTATATTTTCTTTTTAAGATACTTTTTTTTTTTTTTTTTTTTTTAAACTGCTAAGATATCTTAAAATTATTTTTCCGTATGCGCCATCTAGCATACAGTAGGCGAAACTTGAATGATAACTAACTACAATCTATTTATTTGTATATATTTTCCGATGGTACTATGTTTTTGAAGCTGACGTTAACTAGGTCGCACTGCATTAACTTAAAATTTAAAAACGATAACAGTAGTATTATTCTGCGGCCGTGAACTTTCTACTAAAATGTGAACAATATTAAAAAACTCCAGATGTCACCACTTGTCCTTTACCTGTCCTTGTGGTTAGGTTAGGTTAGGTTAGGTTAGGTTAGGTTGGGGTGTCAGGTCGGACTACCTCCTCGTGTGCCGCGCGGTTGCAGTTTCCCTCTGATACTTGTATTCGGGGGAAAGGGCAACCGTTAGCGGCCGGTGCATCCTGGGTACTAGAGATGAACTCCCCGCAAGGGGTCTCCATCTCTAGTTGCCAAAGGTCCGACACCAAAGGCCCTTCTCAGGGCCCCCGTGGTCCTCTCCGCCGCCGCCCCTGCCTTTCAGGGGTGGCTTTTAGGCAGATGGGGAGGCTTTGGTCGTGGGCTCGGCGTGCACTCACCCTGCCGTCGGGCACGCTGTGGGTGATTCAGTCCCCCATGGCACCGCGCCACAACTCGTAAACCCTTCGGGGAACGAGGGCCTTGGCTTAACCGCCCGGGCCGCGAGGAAGACAACCTCTATAAAAAATTACCCTAATCCAAGCTGCTGAGGCGCACGGCGAGGGATGCATGGCTGGCAGGGAGGCCAGTCTTTAGTGTGTCTCACCTCGGGGTACCGGCCGCCACCTCGAGCGTACGTAGGCTTACCCGGGTACAGGGGGCACTGCCCGGGCGGACCTTTTATATCCCCCATACTCGTGGGCTAAGTATAATGAGTGCAAAAATTAAAAAACCAAAAACTAGAGTTAAGAAAGACGACGGAAGTGAGCTGTTGGAGAGAGAGCTTGAGAAGCTGAGAGAGGTAGTGGCGAAAGTAGCTGGGCCTAGTAATGTGGGCACGGATTTAAGCCAGGCGGCAAAGCGGCGTAAGACCAGAGGGGAACTGTCCGGAACCAGTTCGACGGTTGGCTCTGTGGAGTCACTGTCCTCAATAGGTGAGACAGACGCAGACAAGGACATGTTCTGGAATAACTTCCGGTCCATGGCCAACACCCTGAAGGACATGGCAGGGCGCCAAAGATCGGCTGATGATCGGGAGAGGTTGCTTTTGGCGGCGCGGTCAATATTGTACCACCATAAGATCGCGTCACGCCTGGGTGATGATGCGGAGGCCGCAATCGACGACAACCAGGTCCTTGGTCGAGAAGTCGAGGCGTTAGACAAGGAGGTAGCGGAGCTGAAGGCGTCCAAGGCGATGCCACCACCCGCGTCGCCGGCCCCACCACCGCCATTAAAGGCGGATATTGTGGCCATTCAGGATCGCCTATCGGCCATGGAGGGAAAAATTGAGAGGCTCCTAGCAATGGAGGAACGTCGGAGGTCAGTCCCACAGGAGCTTCCCTCAAAAGTGTTGGAGGATCGCCTCGCAGCCTTAGAGGCTAAAATAGATGGCCTGCTGGCCGCTGAGGGAAAAAGACCGGCTCCGCAGGAGCCTGCCATGACGTACGCGTCGATAGTCGGCACCACCCTCCCTCGCAAGGAATCTCAGCCTAAGCCACGGAGGGAGAGGAAGGAAGTGGTCGCTCCTGCTCCTTCCCAAATTGGGTTGGAGAAGCGAGCTGAGAACAGCGGGACCAAAGCGAAGAGGAGACCCAGAAAAAAGAGGGTGAAAGTACGTGCCCCATCCTCTGCGGCGGTGATAGTGACTCTATCGCCAGCCGCAATCCAGAAAGGCGGTACCTATAAGGAAGTCCTAACATCGGCGAGGGAGAAAGTTAAACTGGGAGACCTTGATATCCCGAGCATCCGATTGAGAACAACGCTCACCGGAGCACGGATGATCGAGGTCCCCGGCACTGAGAGTGGCCCTAAGGCGGACGCCCTAGCCAAACAGTTGGCCGGGCTGTTCAGGCCCGAATACGTGAAGGTGTCGAGACCCGTGAAGCGCGCCAGTTTGCGTATCACGGGACTCGACATCACAATGAAAAATGAGGAGTTGGTGTCCGCCTTGACACAGGCGGGTGGTTGTTGTAGGGAGGAGGTCAAACTCGGTTCCGTGAGGTTCAATCGACGAGGTTTGGGTGCAGTCGTCGCTAGCTGTCCTGCAGCGGCGGCTGCCAAATTAGCGGAGGCAGGCCGAGTGCTCGTCGGGTGGGTCTCTGCGAGAGTAGAGGCCCTGAAAGAAAGGGAGCTCAGGTGCTACCGCTGCCTGGAGTCTGGGCATGTCGGTAGCACCTGCAAGGAGGAGGTAGACCGCAGTGGATTCTGTTTCCGCTGCGGTCTGCCCGGCCATAAGGCCGCGTCGTGCGAGGCCCCGCCGCGCTGCGTCTTGTGCGCGGCGAAGGGCAGGCCCGCCGACCACTGGGTGGGGCGAGGCGAGTGCAAGCCGACCCCCCGCCCACGAAGAAGCGCCGCAGAAAAGGCGCCAACGGCTGCAGCCAGTCAGGCTGCACCGGGTGCCTCCACAGTGTCGGTCCTCGCCGCTAGTGCGGCGGCGGTGGACCTTGCCGAATTTTCTGCGGCGCCCCAGGATGGTACCGGGGAGATGGAGTGCCAGTGATGGCGCTCTGTCCCCCCCCCGGTCCATTCACGACCACCTTGGCCTGTGGGGCAACGGGCGGGGCGGCCCGTTGCCCAATCACCACCTTCACAGGCCACACGATGAGGCGCGCGCTAGTGTCCAAGCGCGCGCCCACAGACTTTGTGCCAAAAGGGGGAGCACCAAATCTCCCCCATCCAATTTGACGGCGCTCGCCTTTCTGGGGGCGAGCCAAGGCCGCCGGGCTGTTCGGTGCATGCTAACGCGATTCCCGCAGCCCGGCACCATGGCCAGTGGACGGACACCGTGGGGTTTTAGTGAGTAGACCGGGCCCGGCCGCTAGAAGCTTGAGACCCTGCGGGGTCTCGCTCGCCCGGGCCGAAAACGGGAGCCTCACATACCCCTCGTTCTGCGCCCACTCGGGACGAGGGGATGCGTAACGCATTTCCCCACGTAAAAAAAAAAAAAAAAAAAAAAAAAAAAAAGGTTAGGTTAGGTTGGGGTGTCAGGTCGGACTACCTCCTCGTGTGCCGCGCGGTTGCAGTTTCCCTCTGATACTTGTATCCGGGGGAAAGGGCAACCGTTAGCGGCCGGTGCATCCTGGGTACTAGAGATGAACTCCCCGCAAGGGGTCTCCATCTCTAGTTGCCAAAGGTCCGACGCCAACGGCCCTTTTCAGGGCCCCCGTGGTCTTCCCCGCCGCCGCCCCTGCCTTTCAGGGGTGGCTTTTAGGCAGATGGGGAGGCTTTGGTCGTGGGCTCGGCGCGCACTCACCCTGCCGTCGGGCACGCTGTGGGGGATTCCCCATGGCACCGCGCCGCAACTCGTAAACCCTTCGGGGAACGAGGGCCTTGGCTTAACCGCCCGGGCCGCGAGGAAGACAACCTCTATAAAAAATTACCCTAATCCAAGCTGCTGAGGCGCACGGCGAGGGATGCATGGCTGGCAGGGAGGCCAGTCTTTAGTGTGTCTCACCTCGGGGTACCGGCCGCCACCTCGAGTGTACGTAGGCTTACCCGGGTACAGGGGGCACTGCCCGGGCGGACCTTTTATTTCCCCCACACTCGTGGGCTAAGTTATGATGAGTACTAAAATTAAAAAACCCAAATCAAAACAAAATAAAGGAGGAAAGAAAGACGGAGGGATGGAGATATTAGAGAGGGAGATAGATAAATTAAGAGAGGTTGTGGCGAGGGCAGCTGGGTCCAGTAAAACGGATCCGGATCCGAACCCGGCGGCGAAGAAGGCCAAGACTGAGAAACCGTCGTCTATGGACAGTTCGGCGATGTACTCGTCTGTGGACTCACTGTCCACAATTGCGGAGTCTGACACCACATTAGACGCGTTCTGGAATGACTTCCGGGATATGGAGGCATTCCTCTTGGAGTTGGCACAGCGGAGTGGAGCAGCCGACCGACAGAAGTTGGGATTGGTGGCGCGCTCCCTTGTGTACCATCACAAAATGGCAGCAAGGGAGGGAGACAGGGCGGATCACAACGCGAATGAGTACTTGCGCCTGGAGGAGGAGTTGAAGGCAAATAAGTCCATGCCGCCTCCTCCACCGCCTCCAGAGAAGACGCATATAAAGGAGGTGCAGGATCGCCTCTCGGCTCTTGAACAAAAGATCGAGAGGCTCCTGGCAATGGAGGAGTCCCGGAGGTCGGCTCAGCATGAGCCGGCCTCAACATCAGTGGAAAGTCGCCTCGCCTCTCTGGAGGCCAAGATAGAACGGCTTTTGGTGGCAGAGGAGTCATGTAGGTTGTTCTCCAGAGGACCGCCTGCGGTGGCTCCAACTTACGCGGAGAAGGCTGGGTCCGCCGGTCCCCGTAGTGGGTCGGCCAAAAAGCCTAGAGCGCCTCTGGTGGCGCCAACAAAGAGTGCGGTGCTGTCGCTTGTTGCTCCCGCTCCTCCTGTTGCAGGAAAGGAGCGACAGAATGCGGATGGCCCTAAAAAACAGAGGAAGAGAGGGAAGAAGAGGAAGGTGAAGGTACGTGCCCCAACCTCCGCGGCGGTGATAGTCACCTTATCACCTGCCGCGCTTAAAAAGGGAGGCACTTATAGGGAGGTCCTGTCCACGGCGAGGGAAAAAGTCAAGTTGGGGGACCTTGACATTCCGAGTGTCCGGCTGAGAAACACGCTCACCGGAGCTCGAATGATTGAGGTCTCAGGCACTGACGCCGGCCCCAAAGCGGATAGCCTGGCCAAAAAACTGGCTGGGCTCTTCAGACCGGAGTTCGTAAGGGTGTCGAGGCCCGTGAAACGCGCTAGTCTGCGCATTACGGGTCTCGACATAACTGTCAAAGATGAGGAGCTCAAATCCGCTTTGGCGGACAGAGGAAATTGTGATAGGGAGGAGGTGAAGCTTGGGGCCATTCGCTTCAATCAGCGTGGCCTAGGTGCAGTCGTCGCTAGCTGTCCAGCAGCGGCGGCTGCCAAGTTGGCGGAGGCGGGCCGATTAGTCGTCGGGTGGGTCTCTGCGCGAGTGGAGGCCCTCCAAGAGAGGGAACTGAGGTGCTACCGCTGCCTGGAGTCTGGGCATGTCGGTAGCACCTGCAAGGTGGAGGTTGACCGCAGTGGACTCTGCTTCCGCTGCGGTCTGCCCGGCCATAAGGCCGCGTCGTGCGAGGCCCCGCCGCGCTGCGTCTTGTGCGTGGCGAGTGGTAGGCCCGCCGACCATTGGGTGGGGCGAGGCAAGTGTCAGCCGACCCCCCGCCCACGAAGGAGCGTCGCAGAAGGGGCGCCAACGGGTGCTGCTAGTCAGGCGGCACCCGGCGCTTCTATTGTTTCGATCCCCGCCGCTAGTGTGGCGGCGGCGGACCTTCCCGCAGTGTCTGCGGCGCACCAAGTTGGTACCGGGGAGATGGAGTGCCAGTGATGGCGCTTTGTCCTCCCCGGTCCATCCACGACCACCTTGGCCTGTGGGGCAGCGGGCGGGGCGGCCCGTTGCCCAACCACCACCTTCACAGGCCACACGATGAGGCGCGCGCTAGTGTCCAAGCGCGCGCCCATATACTACGTGCCAAAAGGGGGAGCACCAAATCTCCCCCATCCAATTTGACGGAGCTCGCCTGTCTGGGGGCGAGCCAAGGCCGCCGGGCTGTTCGGTGCCTGCTAACGCGATTCCCGCAGCCCGGCACCATGGCCAGTGGACGGACACCGTGGGGTTTTAGTGAGTAGACCGGGCCCGGCCGCTAGAAGCTTGAGACCCTGCGGGGTCTCGCTCGCCCGGGCCGAAAACGGGAGCCTCACATACCCCTCGTCCTGCGCCCACTCGGGACGAGGGGATGCGTAACGCATTTCCCCACGTTAAAAAAAAAAAAAAAAAAAAAAAAAAGGTTAGGTTAGGTTGGGGTGTCAGGTCGGACTACCTCCTCGTGTGCCGCGCGGTTGCAGTTTCCCTCTGATACTTGTATCCGGGGGAAAGGGCAACCGTTAGCGGCCGGTGCATCCTGGGTACTAGGGATGAACTCCCCGCAAGGGGTCTCCATCTCTAGTTGCCAAAGGTCCGACGCCAACGGCCCTTTTCAGGGCCCCCGTGGTCTTCCCCGCCGCCGCCCCTGCCTTTTGGGGGTGGCTTTTAGGCAAATGGGGAGGCTTTGGTCGTGGGCTCGGCGTGCACTCACCCTGCCGTCGGGCACGCTGTGGGGGATTCAGTCCCCCATGGCACCGCGCCACATCTCGTAAACCCTTCGGGGAACGAGGGCCTTGGCTTAACCGCCCGGGCCGCGAGGAAGAAAACCTCTATAAAAAATTACCCTAATCCAAGCTGCTGAGACGCACGGCGAGGGATGCATGGCTGGCAGGGGGGCCAGTCTTTAGTGTGTCTCACCTCGGGGTACCGGCCGCCACCTCGAGTGTATGTAGGCTTACCCGGGTACAGGGGGCACTGCCCGGGCGGACCTTTTATTTCCCCCACACTCGTGGGCTAAGTTATGATGAGTACCAAAATTAAAAAAACCAAATCTAAACAAAATAAAGGAGGAAAGAAAGACGGAGGGATGGAGATATTAGAAAGGGAGATAGACAAGTTAAGAGAGGTGGTGGCGAGGGCAGCTGGGTCCAGTAAAACGGATCCGGATCCGAACCCGGCGGCGAAGAAGGCCAAGACAGAGAAACCGTCGTCTATGGACAGTTCGGCGATGTACTCGTCTGTGGATTCACTGTCCACAATTGCGGAGTCCGACACCACATTGGACGCGTTCTGGAATGACTTCCGGGATATGGAGGCATTCCTCTTGGAGTTGGCACAGCGGAGTGGAGCAGCCGACCGACAGAAGTTGGGATTGGTGGCGCGCTCCCTTGTTTACCATCACAAAATGGCAGCAAGGGAGGGTGACAGAGCGGACCACAATGCCAATGAGTATTTACGCCTGGAGGAGGAGTTGAAGGCAACTAAGTCCATGCCGCCTCCTCCACCGCCTCCAGAGAAGGCGAATATGAAGGAAGTGCAGGACCGCCTCTCGACTCTTGAGCAAAAGATTGAGAGGCTCCTGGAAATGGAAGAGTCCCGGAGGTCGGCTCAGTATGAGCCGGCCTCAACTTCAGTGGAAAATCGCCTCGCCTCTCTGGAGGCCAAAATAGAACGGCTTTTGGTGGCAGAGGAGTCATGCAGGTTGTTCTCTAGAGGACCGCCTGCGGAGGCTCCCACTTACGCGGAGAAGGTTGGGTCCGCTGGTCCCCGCAGTAGATCGGCAAAAAAGCCCGGAGCGCCTTTGGTGGCGCCAACAAAGAGTGCGGTGTCGTCGCCTGTTGCTCCCGCTCCTCCTGTTGTAGGAAAGGAGCGGCAAAGTGCGGATGGTCCTAGGAAACGGAGGAAGAGAGGGAAGAGGAGGAAGGTGAGGGTACGTGCCCCAACTTCCGCGGCGGTGATAGTCACCCTATCACCTGCCGCGCTTAAAAAGGGAGGCACGTATAAGGAGTTCCTGTCGACGGCGAAGGAAAAGGTGAAGTTGGAGGAGCTTGACATCCCGAGCGTCCGGCTGAGAAACACTCTCACCGGTGCTCGGATGTTTGAGGTGCCAGGCATCGACGCCGGCCCCAAAGCGGATAGCCTGGCCAAAAAACTGGCTGGGCTTTTTAAACCGGAGTTTGTACGGGTGTCGAGGCCCGTGAAACGCGCAAGTCTGCGCATTACGGGTCTCGACATTACTGTTGAGGCTAAAGAACTCATATCCGCTTTGGCGGACCGAGGGAATTGCGGAAAAGAGGAGGTGAAGCTTGGGGCCATCCGCTTCAATCAGCGTGGCTTGGGCGCAGTCGTCGCTAGCTGTCCTGCAGCGGCGGCTGCCAAATTGGCGGAGGCGGGTCGAGTGCTCGTCGGGTGGGTCTCTGCAAGAGTGGAGGCCCTCAAAGAAAGGGAGTTGAGGTGCTACCGCTGCCTGGAGACCGGGCATGTCGGTAGCACCTGCAAAGTGGAGGCGGACCGCAGTGGACTCTGTTTCCGCTGTGGTCTGCCCGGCCATAAGGCCGCGTCGTGCGAGGCCCCGCCGCGCTGCGTCTTGTGCGCGGCGAATGGCAGGCCCGCCGACCATTGGGTGGGGCGAGGCGAGTGCAAGCCGACCCCCCACCCACGAAGGAGTGCTGCAGAAGGGGTGCCAACGGGTGCTGCTAGTCAGGCGGCACCCGGTGCTTCAAAAGTCCCGGTTCCCGCCGCTAGTATGGCGGCGGCGGACCCTGTCGTATTTTCTGCGGCGCACCAAAATGGTTCCGGGGAGATGGAGTGCTAGTGATGGCACTTCGTCCCCCGGTCCATCCATGTCCACCTTGGCCTGTGGGGCAGCGGGCGGGGCGGCCCGTTGCCCACCCATCACCTGCACAGGCCACACGATGAGGCGCGCGCTAGTGTCCCAGCGCGCGCCCACACCACTTGTGCCAAAAGGGGGAGCACCAAATCTCCCCCACCCAATTGACGGCGCTCGCCTTTCTGGGGGCGAGCAAAGGCCGCCGGGCTGTTCGGTGCATGCTAACGCGATTCCCGCAGCCCGGCACCATGGCCAGTGGAAGGACACCGTGGGGTTTTAGTGAGTAGACCGGGCCCGGCCGCTAGAAGCTTGAGACCCTGCGGGGTCTCGCTCGCCCGGGCCGAAAACGGGAGTCTCACATACCCCTCGTCCTGCGCCCACTCGGGACGAGGGGATGCGTAACGCATTTCCCCACGTAAAAAAAAAAAAAAAAAAAAGGTTAGGTTAGGTTGGGAAAGGGCAACCGTTAGCGGCCGGTGCATCCTGGGTACTAGAGATGAACTCCCCGCAAGGGGTCTCCATTTCTAGTTGCCAAAGGTCCGACGCCAACGGCCCTTTTCAGGGCCCCCGTGGTCCTCTCCGCCGCCGCCCCTGCCTTTCAGGGGTGGCTTTTAGGCAGATGGGGAGGCTTTGGTCGTGGGCTCGGCGTGCACTCACCCTGCCGTCGGGCACGCTGTGGGGGATTCAGTCCCCCATGGCACCGCGCCACAACTCGTAAACCCTTCGGGGAACGAGGGCCTTGGCTTAACCGCCCGGGCCGCGAGGAAGACAACCTCTATAAAAAATTACCCTAATTCAAGCTGCTGAGGCGCACGGCGAGGGATGCATGGCTGGCAGGGAGGCCAGTCTTTAGTGTGTCTCACCTCGGGGTACCGGCCGCCACCTCGAGTGTACGTAGGCTTACCCGGGTACAGGGGGCACTGCCCGGGCGGACCTTTTATTTCCCCCACACTCGTGGGACAGTTATGCAGAGTAATAAATCCAAAAAACAAAACTTAAAAACTAGAGAAAAGAAAGAAGAAGGTTGTGAGCTGTTGGAGAGAGAGCTTGAGAAGCTGAGGGAGGTAGTGGCAAAAGTCGCGGGTCCTAGTAATGTGGCCACAGATTTAAGCCAGGCGGCAAAGCGGCGGAAAACCAGAGGGGAACTGTCCAGAACTAGTTCGACGGTTGGCTCTGTTGAGTCACTGTCCTCAATAGGCGAGACAGATGCAGACAAGGACATGTTCTGGAGTAACTTCCGGTCCATGGCCAACACTTTGAAGGACATGGCAGGGCGCCAAAGATCGGCAGATGATCGAGAGAGGCTACTTTTGGCGGCGCGGTCAATACTGTACCACCATAAGATTGCGTCACGACTGGGTGATGATGCGGAGGCCGCAATCGACGACAATCAGCTCCTCGGGCGAGAAGTTGAGGCGTTGGACAAGGAGGTAGCGGAGCTGAAGGCGTCCAAGGCGATGCCACCACCCGCGTCGCCGGCCCTACCACCGCCGTTAAAGGCGGATATTGTGGCCATACAGGACCGCCTATCGGCCATGGAGGGCAAAATGGAGAAGCTCCTGGCAATGGAGGAGTGTCGGAGGTCAGTTCCGCAGGAGTTTCCCTCGAACCTGTTGGAGGATCGCCTCACGGCCTTAGAGGCCAAAATAGACGGCTTACTGGCTGCGGAGGAGAAAAGGTCGGCTCCGCAGGAGCCTGCCCCGACGTACGCGTCGAAAGTTGGCACCACCACCCGCCCCCGCAAGGAACCCATACTTGTACCGCGGAGGGAGAGAAAGGAAATGGAAAATAGAAAGAAGAAGGAGACGGTAGTAGCTACTGCTCCCTCCTCCGTGGTTAATCGGGTGGAGAGGGGTTCGGCTGCTACCGTAAAGAAGAAGAAAAGAAAAAGAAGGAAAAAGCTGCGTCCCCCTTCCTCCGCGGCAGTGGTGGTCTCACTCCTGCCTGCGGCAGTAGCGAAAGGCGGGTCATACGCGGAAATCCTCTCCGCAGCCAAAGAGAGGATAAAGTTGGCAGACCTCGATATCCCTAGCATCCGTTTGCGATCCACGCTTACGGGGGCTCGGATAATCGAGGTCCCGGGCGCCGACAGTGGCCCGAAAGCGGACGCCTTAGCGAAGAAACTGGCTGGCATGTACCGGCCAGGATATGTGAAGGTGTCGAGGCCTGTGAAACGTGCTAGTTTGCGCATCATGGGTCTCGACGTTACTGTAAAGAAGGAGGAGCTGCTGTCCACTCTGGCGGCTCGGGGGCTGTGCTCTCCGGAAGAGGTTCGGCTTGGAGAGATCCGGTTTAGTCAGCGAGGCTTAGGAACGGTCGTTGTCAGCTGTCCTCTGACAGCGGCGGCCAAAATAGTGGAGGAGGGTCGCTTGCTCGTGGGTTGGGTCTCTGCGCGAGTGGAGGCCCTCCAAGAGAGGGAGCTAAGGTGCTACCGCTGCCTGGATTTCGGGCACGTCGGTAGCACCTGCAAGGAGGAGGTAGACCGCAGTGGATTCTGTTTCCGCTGCGGTCTGCCCGGCCATAAGGCCGCGTCGTGCGAGGCCCCGCCGCGCTGCGTCTTGTGCGCGGCGAAGGGCAGGCCCGCCGACCACTGGGTGGGGCGAGGCGAGTGCAAGCCGACCCCCCGCCCACGAAGGAGCGCTGCAGGAAGAGCGCCAACGGCTGCTGCCAGTCAGGCGGCACCGGATGCCTCCGTAGTGTCGGTCCCCACTGCTAGTGTGGCGGTGGTGGGCCCCACTCCAATTGCTGCGGCGCGCCAAGATGGCACCGGGGATATGGAGTGCCAGTGATGGCGCTCTGTCCCCCGGTCCATTCTTCGAACACCTGAGCCTGTGGGGCAGCGGGCGGGGCGGCCCGTTGCCCAACCACCACCTTCACAGGCCACACGATGAGGCGCGCGCTGGTGTCCAAGCGCGCGCCCATATACTCTGTGCCAATGGGGGAGCACCAAATCTCCCCCATCCAACTTGACGGCGCTCGCCTTTCTGGGGGCGAGCCAAGGCCGCCGGGCTGTTCGGTGCATGCTAACAGCGATTCCCGCAGCCCGGCACCATGGCCAGTGGACGGACACCGTGGGGTTTTAGTGAGTAGACCGGGCCCGGCCGCTAGAAGCTTGAGACCCTGCGGGGTCTCGCTCGCCCGGGCCGAAAACGGGAGTCTCACATACCCCTCGTCCTGCGCCCACTCGGGACGAGGGGATGCGTAACGCATTTCCCCACGTAAAAAAAAAAAAAAAAAAAAAAAAAAAAAGGTTAGGTTAGGTTTAAAGGCGTCGAAGGCGATGCCTCCACCTGCGTCACCGGCGCCGCTACCGCCTTTGAAGGTGGATATGGTGGCTATCCAGGACCGCCTGTCAAATATGGAGGCGAAGATTGAGAGGCTCCTGTCCATGGAGGAGCGTCGGACTTCAGCTCCGCTGGAGCCCTCTCCGAATTTAATAGAGGATCGCCTCGCCTCAATGGAGGCTAAAATAGAGCGCTTGTTGGCGGCAGAGGAGTCGCGTAGGTCGGTTCCAACTTATGCGGAAAAGGCTGGCGCTGCCGGCCCCCGTAGTGGCTCGGCAAAGCCCAAAGTGCCGAAGGTGGTGACTGTAAAGAGTGTGGCTGCTGCTCCAGCTCCTGTTGTGGTTGAGAAGGAGCGGCAAAATGGGAAGGGCCCCAAGAAGCGGAAGAGAAGAAAAAAGAGGAAGGTCAGGGTGCGTGCCCCAACCTCCGCGGCGGTGGTGGTCACTTTATCACCCGCTGCGTTTGAAAAAGGTGGCACATATAAAGAGTTTCTCTCTACGGCAAGGGAAAAGGTCAGGTTACAGGACCTCGGGATCCCTAGCATCCGGATGAGGAATACGCTCACCGGAGCTAGGATGATTGAGGTCCCAGGTGTCGACGCCGGCCCCAAGGCGGACATCCTGGCCAAAAAGCTGGCTGGGCTCTTCAAGCCCGAATTTGTACGGGTGTCGAGGCCTGTGAAACGCGCTAGCCTGCGCATTACGGGTCTCGACCTCACTGTCGAACAAGAGGAGCTTATGTCCGCCTTGGCGGATGGAGGAGGTTGTGTCAAGGAGGCGGTAAAGCTTGGGGCCATCCGCTTCAATCAACGTGGTCTAGGTGCAGTCGTCGCTAGCTGTCCAGCAGCGGCGGCTGCCAAGTTGGCGGAGGCGGGCCGATTAGTCGTCGGGTGGGTCTCTGCGCGAGTGGAGGCCCTTCAAGAGAGGGAGCTGAGGTGTTACCGCTGCCTGGAGTCCGGGCATGTCGGTAACACCTGCAAGGTGGAGGTTGACCGCAGTGGACTCTGCTTCCGCTGCGGTCTGCCCGGCCATAAGGCCGCGTCGTGCGAGGCCCCGCCGCGCTGCGTCTTGTGCGCGGCGAAGGGCAGGCCCGCCGACCACTGGGTGGGGCGAGGCGAGTGTAAGCCGACCCCCCGCCCACGAAGGAGTGCTGCAGGAAGAGCGCCAACGGTTGCTGCCGGTCAGGCGGCACCGGATGCCTCTGCAGTGTCGGCCCCCACTGCTAGTGCGGCAGTGGTGAGCTCCACCGCAATTTCTGCGGCGCGCCAGGATGGCACCGGGGATATGGAGTGCCAGTGATGGCGCTCTGTCCCCCGGTCCATTTTTCGAACACCCGAGCCTGTGGGGCAGCGGGCGGGGCGGCCCGTTGCCCACCCATCACCTGCACAGGCCACACGATGAGGCGCGCGCTAGTGTCCCAGCGCGCGCCCACACCACTTTGTGCCAAAAGGGGGAGCACCAAATCTCCCCCATCCAACTGACGGTGCTCGCCTTTTTGGGGGCGAGCTAAGGCCGCCGGGCTGTTCGGTGCATGCTTTAAGCGATTCCCGCAGCCCGGCAACATGGCCAGTGGAAGGACACCGTGGGGTTTTAGTGAGTAGACCGGGCCCGGCCGCTAGAAGCTTGAGACCCTGCGGGGTCTCGCTCGCCCGGGCCGAAAACGGGAGTCTCACATACCCCTCGTCCTGCGCCCACTCGGGACGAGGGGATGCGTAACGCATTTCCCCACGTAAAAAAAAAAAAAAAAAAAAAAAAAAAAAAAAAAAAAAAAAAAAAAAAAGGTTAGGTTAGGTTGGGGTGTCAGGTCGGACTACCTCCTCGTGTGCCGCGCGGTTGCAGTTTCCCTCTGATACTTGTATCCGGGGGAAAGGGCAACCGTTAGCGGCCGGTGCATCCTGGGTACTAGAGATGAACTCCCCGCAAGGGGTCTCCATCTCTAGTTGCCAAAGGTCCGACACCAAAGGCCCTTTTCAGGGCCCCCGTGGTCCTCCCCGCCGCCGCCCCTGCCTTTCAGGGGTGGCTTTTAGGCAGATGGGGAGGCTTTGGTCGTGGGCTCGGCGTGCACTCACCCTGCCGCCGGGCACGCTGTGGGGGATTCATTCCTCCATGGCACCGCGCCACAACTCGTAAGCCCTTCGGGGAACGAGGGCCTTGGCTTAACCGCCCGGGCCGCGAGGAAGACAACCTCTATAAAAAATTACCCTAATCCAAGCTGCTGAGGCGCACGGCGAGGGATGCATGGCTGGCAGGGGGGCCAGTCTCTAGTGTGTCTCACCTCGGGGTACCGGCCGCCACCTCGAGTGTATATAGGCTTACCCGGGTACAGGGGGCTCTGCCCGGGCGGACCTTTTATTTCCCCCACACTCGTGGGACTATTATGCAAAGTTCAAAATCCAAAAAACTTAATAATAACAAACTAGGCGGAAAGAAAGACGGTGGTAGGAATGTAATGGAGAGTGAAACAAAAGAGGAGGTGGTGGTGGAAGCTCGGTCCAGTAGACTGGATCAGGACTCAGACCCGGCGGCTAAGCGGCTCAGGACGCGGGCAGAATCGTCCGCCAGCTCGAGGATGTACTCCTCAATGGACTCATTGTCCAGTCTTGGGGAGTCCGATACGACGGCAAATGCTTTCTGGCGCGAATTCAGAACTATGGAGGCCTTCCTCCATAAGCTGATAGATCGGACCAAGGGAGCTGAGCAAGATATGCTGGGACGGGTGTCGCGCTCTTTTGCGTATCACCATAAAATGGTGGCCATCATGAACGACAGGGCGGCGTTCAATGCTGCGAAATGTGAACGCCTGGAGGAGGAGCTAAAGGCTATCAGATCAATGCCGCCTCCTCCTCCCCCGCCGGACAAGACGAGCACGGTGGAAACACAGGATCGCCTCTTGGTTCTCGAGCAGAAAATCGAGAGGCTCCTGTCTTTAGAGGAGTCAAGAAGGGCGACTCAGCAAGAGCCACCCTCGAACTTGGTGGAAGAGCGCCTCGCCTCTCTTGAAAAAAAGATTGAGCAGCTCTTGGCGACGAAGGAGTCGCGTAAGTCGGTTTTGAGTGGACCATCTCCGGCGGTTCCGACTTATGCGGAGAAGGCTGGCGCTGTCCGCTCTCGTGGTGTAGCGGCGGTTCGGGTACCTAAAAGGGTTCCCCCTCAGAAAAAGACGGAGGCGGTCACCGTCGCATCGTCGCAGTTGGAGAAGGATGCGGTGAAGAGTGATGGGACCCAAAAGAGGAGGAAAAAACGAAGAAAGAGGCCAAGAGTGCGTGTCCCTACCTCTGCGGCGGTGATTGTCACCCTTTCACCCGCTGCGCTCGAGAAAGGCGGCACATACAAGGAGTTCCTCTCCGCCGCAAGGGCGAAAGTGAAGTTAGGGGATCTCGATATCCCGAGCATCCGGCTGAGAACTACACTCACCGGAGCTCGGATGATCGAGGTCCCAGGTGCTGAAAGTGGCCCCAAGGCGGACGCCCTGGCGAGAAAGTTGTCTGGGCTATTCAAACCAGAGTTTGTGAAGGTGTCGAGGCCCGTGAAGCGCGCAAGTTTGCGTATTGCGGGGCTCGACATCACAACAAAAAGTGAGGAGCTGGCATCCGCATTGGCAGATGTCGGTAATTGTTTGAAGGAGGAAATCAGGCTCGGTTCGATCAGGTTTAATCAGCGTGGTTTGGGTGCAGTCGTCGCTAGCTGTCCTGCAGCGGCGGCTGCCAAATTGGCGGAGGCGGGCCGATTGATAGTCGGGTGGGTCTCTGCGCGAGTGGAGGCCCTCAAAGAGAGGGAGTTGAGGTGCTACCGCTGCCTGGAGTCTGGGCATGTCGGTAGCACCTGTAAGGTGGAGGTAGACCGCAGTGGACTCTGCTTCCGCTGCGGTCTGCCCGGCCATAAGGCCGCGTCGTGCGAGGCCCCGCCGCGCTGCGTCTTGTGCGCGGCGAATGGCAGGCCCGCCGACCACTGGGTGGGGCGAGGCAAGTGTCAGCCGACCCCCCGCCCACGAAGGAGCGCCGCAGAAGGGGTGCCAGCGGGTGCTGCTAGTCAGGCGGCACCCGGTGCCTCTAAAGCTTCGGTCCCCGCCGCTAGTGTGGCGGCGGCGGACCCAGCCGCATTGTCCGCGGCGCACCAAAATGGTTCTGGGGAGATGGAGTGCTAGCGATGGCGCTTTGTCCTCCGGTCCATACACGTCCACCTCGGCCTGTGGGGCAGCGGGCGGGGCGGCCCGTTGCCCACCCATCACCTGCACAGGCCGCACGATGAGGCGCGCGCTAGTGTCCCAGCGCGCGCCCATACCACTTTGTGCCAAAAGGGGGAGCACCAAATCTCCCCCATCCAATTTGACGGAGTTCGCCTGTCTGGGGGCGAGCCAAGGCCGCCGGGCTGTTCGGTGCATGCTAACGCGATTCCCGCAGCCCGGCACCATGGCCAGTGGACGGACACCGTGGGGTTTTAGTGAGTAGACTGGGCCCGGCCGCTAGAAGCTTGAGACCCTGCGGGGTCTCGCTCGCCCGGGCCGAAAACGGGAGTCTCACATACCCCTCGTCCTGCGCCCACTCGGGACGAGGGGATGCGTAACGCATTTCCCCACGTAAAAAAAAAAAAAAAAAAAAAAAAGGTTAGGTTAGGTTGGCCGCGCGGTTGCAGTTTCCCTCTGATACTTGTATCCGGGGGAAAGGGCAACCGTTAGCGGCCGGTGCATCCTGGGTACTAGAGATGAACTCCCCGCAAGGGGTCTCCATCTCTAGTTGCCAAAGGTCCGACACCGTGGTCCTCTTGCCGCCGCCTCTGTCTTTTAGGGGCGGCTTTTAGGCGAATGAGGCTTTTGGTCGCGGGCTCGGCGTGCACTCACCCTGCCGTCGGGCACGCTGTGGGGGTTTCAGTCCTCCATGGCACCGCGCCACAACTCGTAAACCCTTCGGGGAACGAGGGCCTTGGCTTAACCGCCCGGGCCGCGAGGAAGAAAACCTCTATAAAAAATCACCCTAACTCAAGCCGCTGAGGCGCACGGCGAGGAGTGCGTGGCTGGCAGGAAGGCCAGTCGCGAGTGTGCCTCACCTCGGGGTACCGGCCGACACCCCGTTGTATTAGGCTTACCCGGGTACAGGGGGCACTGCCCGGGCGGACCGTTTATTTCCCCCATACTCGTGGGACGAACATGTCTGTTGAAAATTTTAAACCTTTTAAAAAAAACGATAAATGCGAGGGCGTCGCAAAGGGCGTCGAGTGGGAGTGTATGATGAGCGGTGCGACGATGGATGGTCGCGGGGTGAATGTGGGTGATAGCTGTGCTCCATCCACAGCTAATGTGTCTGCCGTGCCTGCAGAAGGCGCGGAAAATTACTTAATGGAGATGGATGACGGAGGGCAGGTCAGCTTTTCCTTTCTGGGTTTTTCAGACTCAGATTCTGACTCCCCTCCTAATCCAGAGCCTTCTCCGGCGTTAGCTAGGCCGGTTAAGCGACGGTGTGAGGAGGGAGAGGATAACGAGGAGAAGAGAAAAAGAGCTGGAGGATCTCCAGACCTCTTCAAAACTCCTCAGCAAGGTCTTGAAGCTGCAGACGTACCTCCTCCTCCTCTGTCAGCTAAATCTTTGATGGGCGACAAGGTCCTCAGAGTTAACATTGGCCCCCGGATCGAGACCAGAGGGCGAAAGCCAATTCACGGCCGGTGTGTTGGTCTCGGTCAAGCCAGGGAGATGGCCAGAGCGGCAAGGTTGTCCGCAAAACTCAAGGAGGCGAAGAAGGAGGTAGTGGCGGAGCGGAGACGGACCAGGGATCCACCTGTCGACCGCACCCCTCTGGACCCTCAGACAATGGTGGCGGCCGATATAAGCGCCCAGTTCGAGACTGTGGCGCAGAGTATTAGGTCGGTGGTCCTGACGTCAAAGAACCTGAAAGGTGTGAACCAGAAGGTTCTTAATGACTCCGTCAACCTCATGCGCGAGCTAGCGAGCGCCCTACTGGCGCGAACCTCTAGTGAGGAGAATAACAAGCTAGCTCGCGAACTGAAGGCTATCAGAGAGGAGAATCAGGAGCTCCGCAAGGAGCTAGCAGAGCTCCGCCGCCAGTCGCGTCTCGAAATGTCAAAGGAGCCACAAGAAAAGGCGGTACCCCTGGCGGCTCTCAGAGAGGAGTTTAAGAAACTAGCCAGGGAGCAGGAGTCGAGCATGGATGCTCGACTCCATAGAATGGAGAGTGTGCTGGAGGGCCAACGCCTACGGCCGCGCTTGGCTGGCCAGAAGGGTGGGCCCTCCTACAGCGAGGTGGCAGCTGGATCGGCAGTGCAGGTTGCAGAGGCCCCTCCCTCTTCTTCTCGAGGTCCTCCAAAGGTGCCCGTAAAACGGCAGACTCTACTGCCGAAGTCTACGGCACCGGTGCTACCTGAAGGCTCCTCGAAGAAGAAGAGAAAGAGGAAACGAAAGAAGCGCAGTGGTGATGGAGGGTCTAAGCAGAAAATAGACCCACAAACCACCCAACAGACCACTGCCAATGAGAAAGGAAGAAAGGGCCGCAACGGCACGAGAGTTGCGCCGCCCCCCTCACAGCAAAAGAGAGGGGAGAATCAGTGGGAGAAGGTCGGCCAAAAGAAGGCCGACAAGAAGGCCGCCCAAAAACAGCGTAGGGCGGCCAAAAAGGAGGCGGCGCGACTTAGTGTGCCTCGATCTGCCGCAGTGGTCATAACGCTGCAGCCGGAAGCGGTAAGCAAGGGCGTCAGCTATTCAGACGTCCTTGCAAAGGCCAAGGCAGGCATTAAGCTGGACGAGTTAGAGATTAGCTCCGTCCGCTTCAAGACCACACGCACTGGGGCAAGGATGCTAGAGATCCCCGGTGCAGCAAGTGGTCCCAAAGCCGATGCCTTGGCCGAGAAGCTTAAGGCCAGCCTGCCGGACGATGTCGTCCGAGTGTCCAGGCCGTTGAAGACGGTAGAATTACGCGTCTCCGGCCTGGACGATTCAGTCACGCAGGCTGAGCTGTCGGCTGCAGTGGCCAAAGTGGGTGGCTGTCCCGCGGAGCAGGTGCGGTCGGGCGCAATCCGACCTGCACCCTCCGGGCTGGGGACAGCCATAATCAGCTGCCCTGTCGGGGCGGCCAAGAAGGTAACGGAGGGCAGGCGTCTCCTCGTCGGTTGGGTGTCGGCGCAGGTGAAGCTTTTGGAGCCACGCCCCGTGCGGTGCTACCGCTGCATGGCCCACGGTCATGTGGGCGCGCGGTGCACCGCGGAAGTGACCTGCGTAGGCAGGTGCTTCCGCTGTGGTCAGCAGGGCCATAAGGCTGCGGAGTGCAGCGCCGCGCCGCACTGTAATGCGTGCGCCGCGGCCGGCAAGCCCGCTGACCACCGCATGGGGAGCAAATCCTGCGCCCCACCCAAGCCCAAGGCAAAGGGCAAGAAGAAGGTGACTGTGGCCCCTTTACAGCCCAGTCACCCTAGTGCGCCTGAGGAGGCGCCAGTGGCAATGGAGGTAGTGGAGACGGCCCAACAATGACCGTCTTCCGCTACCTCCAAACGAATTTGAACCACTGCGCCAGAGCTCAGGACCTTTTACACCAGAGCCTGGCGCAGTGGCAAATCAATGTGTGCGTCGCCGCCGAGCCGTACTTCGTCCCGCCTAGAGATGACTGGGCGGGCGACGTGGGTGGCTCGGTGGCCATAATTGTGAGTACAGCGGTCGGTACCCCTCCCCTTGAAAATATCTCGCGGGGGCAGGGGTACGTCACAGCCTCTATAGGAAGGTCTGTGGTCGTGGGCGTTTACGCCCCACCCAGTCTACCTCTCGCCGAGTTTGAGGAATTGTTAGAAAGGCTAGGCACGTTCGTCGCTCGTAGTCATCCCCTCCCTGCACTCGTCCTGGGGGACTTCAATGCCAAGTCAACGGCTTGGGGTTCCCCCGCTACGGACGCGAGGGGAGAGTTGCTCGAGGAGTGGGCCCTCTCTACAGGCCTACTCGTTCTCAACCGAGGTTCTGTCCACACGTGCGTGCGTCTGTGGGGCGGGTCAATCGTTGACCTATCGTTTGCGAGCCCCGCAATAGCGCGCCGTGTCCGGGAATGGCGCGTCGTCGAGGAGGTGGAGACGCTGTCGGATCACAAATATATCCGATTTGACGTCTCCGCCCAGACCTCCGACGCCCCGATTCGTCCCGGCTCGGTTGAGACCGGTCCACGCTGGTCGTTGAAGCAGCTCGATAGGGAGCTGCTCCTGGAAGCCGCCTTAGTCCAGGCCTGGGTGTCAGCACCGGACAGGCCTGTTGACGTGGAAAGTGAGGCGGCTTGGTTCCAAGAATGTGGGTCGCGTATTAGCGATGCATCTATGCCGCGGGCCCGGTCTGCGGCGGCAAAGCGCCAGGTTTATTGGTGGTCGCCGCAGATCGCGCAGTTGCGCGAAGCCTGTCAGGCTGCCAAGCGGCACCTGACAAGGCACAATCGTAGGCACCGCGGCGCCGCATACGCGGCCCCGAGAGGGGCGGAACTGCACGAGGCGTACCGGGGGGCGAAGAGGGCCCTTCAGTGCGCCATCGAGGGAGCGAAGGTCGAGAGCTACAAGACCTTTCTAGAGACTCTGGACGGAGATCCGTGGGGGCGCCCATATCGTCTTGTACGGGGCAAGTTACGCCCCTGGGCCCCCCCACTTACCCAGAGTCTCCGACCTGAGCTCCTCGAGGAGGTGGTGAGCGCACTGTTTCCCATGGGAAGGGAGCACGCGCCACCACCTATGGTTCCGCCCAACCAGGAACCCAGCGTGGACCGAGACGACGACGTGCCCGAAGTGACCCGGGCAGAGCTGAGAGCGGCGGTGAATCGCATGTCGGCGAAGAACACCGCCCCAGGGCCAGACGGCATTCATGGCCGAGTGTGGGCCCTGGCCGTGAGGGCTCTCGGGCCCCGACTATTGGGCCTCTACAGCGCGTGTATGGAGCGGGGCCAGTTTCCACGCCGGTGGAAAACTGGTAAGCTGGTCCTGCTTAAGAAAGAGGGGCGCCCTGCGGACAGTCCGTCCGCCTACCGGCCCATCGTGTTGCTGGACGAGGTGGCAAAGCTCTTCGAGCGAATAATCGCCGAGCGCCTCGTCCAGCACCTGAGTGGTGTGGGGCCGGACTTGGCGGAGAACCAGTTTGGTTTCCGCCGAGGGCGCTCTACCATACACGCGGTAAAGAGTGTAAGAGCCCAAGCGGAGGTAGCTGTGTCCCGGGGCGAGGTGATGTTGGCGGTGTCGCTCGACATCGCCAACGCGTTTAACACCTTGCCCTGGAGTTGCATCAAAGAGGCACTAGTTTATCATCATGTGCCCAGCTACCTTCGCCGTATTGTCGGGGCCTACCTATCAGAGAGGGATATAATTTGCCCGGGTCGTGATCGGATATTACGGCGAGAGATGGTGTGCGGTGTTCCACAGGGGTCGGTTCTAGGCCCTCTCCTGTGGAACATCGGATATGACTGGGTGCTGCGCGGCGCCCTCCTCCCCTGCGTCAGCGTCGTTTGTTACGCTGACGACACGCTGGTTTTGGCGCGGGGGAGGACGCACGCGCAGGCGACGTCTCGTGCGACCGCTGGGGTTGCGCAAGTCATCGGAAGGATCCGGCGGCTGGGACTGCAGGTGGCCTTGCAAAAGTCCGAGGTCATTTGCTTTCATGGACCTCGGAACAGGCCACCGCCAAGGTCCCAGCTCGTGGTGGGGGACGTGCGCATCGACGTAGGGTCGTCGATGCGCTATCTAGGCCTAGTAATCGACGGCCGTTGGGACTTCGGGGCCCATTTCAAGATCTTGGCCCCGAAATTGGTGGCAGCCGCTAGAGCTTTGGCGCGGCTGCTGCCCAATCTGGGAGGTCCCAACTCCCCCACAAGAAGGCTTTATCAGGGGATCGTGCGATCCATGGCCCTATACGGGGCCCCAATATGGGCGGAGGCCCTGGGCCCCAAACACGGCGCGCTGCTTCGTGCACCGCAGCGCGCCATGAACATAAGGGCCATTAGGGGGTATCGCACGATCTCTTTCGAGGCGGCAAGCCTTCTTGCCGGATCCCCGCCCTGGGACTTGGAGGCGAAGCTCCTCGCGTCACTCTTTACATGGCGCGAGGAGCGAATCGCGCGGAGCTTGCGGCTGTCGCCGCGAGAGACCGAGATAGAGCGGTCTCGGCTCCGCGACGTCCTGGTGGCGGAATGGAGCGTTCGACTTGCGCAACCCGACGCAGGGCACGCCACGATCGTGGCGGTAAGACCCGTCCTCACGGAGTGGCTGCAGAGGCGTCACGGCGCCCTCGGCTTCCGCACGACACAGGTGCTGACAGGCCATGGATGTTTCGGCAAGTACCTGTGTCGTATAGGGAGGGAGCCGACACCCGGGTGCCATCATTGTGGGGCCCCGGAAGACACGGCGCTGCATACGCTGGCAGAGTGCCCGGCGTGGTCATCGCAGCGCCGTAGTCTGGTCTCGGCGACTGGTGCGGACCCCTCCTCGCTCGAGTCCGTGGTCACGGCGATGACCAGGAGCGAGGAGGCGTGGTCGGCCGTCACCTCATTTTGTGAGGAGGTGATGGCCACGAAGGAAGCGGCGGAGCGTGAGAGGGAGGCGAACACCGTCCTCCCCTGCCGCTCCCGACGCACCAGGCGCCGGAGGGCGCCAAGGAGAGACGACCTGCAGCCTCCGTAGAGGTGGCCTGCGGGCGGCGGGTGGGGCAACCCGCCGCCCTAGCAGCAGCAGGCCCGAGAAGGTGGCGCGACGTGTTCCGCGCGCGCCTGTCTCAGAGGAGGGGGAGCACTCTTGACGCTCCCCCGAAACACGGACGGGGACCAGTCTAGTCCCCGTCCCGGACGGGGCCCGCCACAGTGCCAGAGGCAGGCGGGCCGACCCGCCGGGCTGTACGGTGAATGCAGTAGCGAATCCCGCAGCCCGGCAGCAAAGGGTGTCCGACGGAACACCGGGGGGTTTTAGTGGGTACACCGGGCCCGGCCGCTTGAAGCTGGAGACCCTGCGGGGTCTCGCTCGCCCGGGCCGAAAACGGGAGTCCCACATACCCCTCGCCCTGTGCCCATCCGGGGCGAGGGCATGCGTAACGCATTTCCCCCCGTAAAAAAAAAAGGTTAGGTTAGGTTGGGGCGTGGGCTAAGTATAATGAGTGGAAAAATTAAAAAATCTAAAACTAAAATTAAGAAAGACGAAGGGTGTGAGCAGTTGGAGAGAGAGCTTGAGAAGCTGAGAGAGGTAGTGGCCAAAGTAGCTGGGCCCAGTAATGTGGGCACAGATTTGGGCCAGGCGGCAAAGAGGCGTAAGACGAGAGGAGAACTGTCAACAACCAGTTCGACGGTTGGCTCTGTGGAGTCACTTTCTACATTGGGCGAAACAGAGGCGGACACAGACATGTTCTGGAATAACTTCCGGTCCATGGCCAACACCCTGAGAGACATGGCAGGGCGCCAAACGTCGGCAGATGACCGAGAGAGGTTGCTCTTGGCGGCGCGGTCAATTGTGTACCATCACAAGATCGCGTCACGCCTGGGTGACGATGCGGAGGCCGCAATCGATGATAATCAGCTCCTCGGAAAAGAGGTCGAGGCCTTAGACAAGGAAATCGAGGAGCTGAAGGCGTCAAAGGCGATGCCACCACCTGTGTCGCCGGCGCCGCTCCCGTCATTGAAAGTGGACATAGTGGCCATTCAGGACCGCCTGTCTACAATGGAGGCGAAAATTGAGAGGCTCCTGGCCATGGAGGAGCGTCGGACTTCGGCTCCGCTGGAGCCCTCTCCGAACTTTGTAGAGGATCGGCTCGCCTCATTAGAGGCCAAAATTGAGCGTCTGTTGGCGGCAGAAGAGTCGCGTAGATCGGTCCCTAATCGACCATTTTCAGCGACTCCAACTTACGCGGAAAAGGTTGGCGCTGCTGGCTCCCGTAATGGCTCGGCAAAGTCCAAGGTGCCGAAGGTGGTGCCTACAAAGAGTTCGGCGATTGTGGCTGCTGCTCCAGCTCCTTTAGTGGTCGAGAAGGAGCAGCAAAATGCGGAAGGCCCCAAGAGGAAGAAGAGGAGACGCAAAAAGAGGAAGGTCAGGGTGCGTGTCCCTACCTCTGCGGCGGTGGTTGTTACACTTTCACCCGCCGCGCTCGAGAAGGGCGGCACTTATAAGGAGTTTCTCTCCACCGCAAGGGAGAAAGTGAAGTTGGGAGATCTCGATATTCCGAGCATCCGGCTGAGAACCACACTCACCGGAGCTCGGATGATCGAGGTCTCAGGTGCCGGAAGTGGCCCCAAGGCGGACGCCTTGGCGGGAAGGTTGGCTGGGTTGTTCAAGCCCGAGTTCGTGAAGGTGTCGAGGCCCGTAAAGCGCGCTAGTTTGCGAATTGCGGGGCTCGACATCACAACGAAGAGTGAGGAGCTGGCGTCTGCTTTGGCGGATGTGGGTAATTGTCCGAAGGAAGAGATCAGGCTCGGACTGATCAGGTATAACCAGCGTGGTTTGGGTGCAGTCGTCGCTAGCTGTCCTGCAGCGGCGGCTGCCAAATTAGCGGAGGCGGGCCGATTGTTAGTCGGGTGGGTCTCTGCGCGAGTGGAGGCCCTCAAAGAGAGGGAGCTGAGGTGCTACCGCTGCCTGGAGACCGGGCATGTCGGTAGCACCTGCAAAGTGGAGGCGGACCGCAGTGGACTCTGTTTCCGCTGCGGTCTGCCCGGCCATAAGGCCGCGTCGTGCGAGGCCCCGCCGCGCTGCGTCTTGTGCGCGGCGAATGGCAGGCCCGCCGACCATTGGGTGGGGCGAGGCGAGTGTAAGCCGACCCCCCGCCCACGAAGGAGTGCCGCAGAAGGGGTGCCAACGGGTGCTGCTAGTCAGGCGGCACCCGGTGCCTCTAAAGTCTCGGTCCCCGTCGCTAGTGTGGCGGCGGTGGACCTTCCCGCAGTGTCTGCGGCGCACCAGGATGGTACCGGGGAGATGGAGTGCCAATGATGGCGCTTTGTCTCCCGGTCCATCCACGACCACCTTGGCCTGTGGGGCAGCGGGCGGGGCGGCCCGTTGCCCAACCACCACCTTCACAGGCCACACGATGAGGCGCGCGCTAGTGTCCCAGCGCGCGCCCATACCACTTTGTGCCAAAAGGGGGAGCACCAAATCTCCCCCATCCAATTTGATGGAGCTCGCCTGTCTGGGGGCGAGCCAAGGCCGCCGGGCTGTTCGGTGCATGCTAACGCGATTCCCGCAGCCCGGCACCATGGCCAGTGGAAGGACACCGTGGGGTTTTAGTGAGTAGACCGGGCCCGGCCGCTTGAAGCTTGAGACCCTGCGGGGTCTCGCTCGCCCGGGCCGAAAACGGGAGTCTCACATACCCCTCGTCCTGCGCCCACTCGGGACGAGGGGATGCGTAACGCATTTCCCCACGTAAAAAAAAAAAAAAAAAAAAAGGTTAGGTTGGGGTTGCGCGGCGCCCTCCTCCCTTGCGTCAGCGTCGTTTGTTACGCTGACGACACGCTGGTTTTGGCGCGGGGGAGGACGCACGCGCAGGCGACGTCTCGTGCGACCGCTGGGGTTGCGCAAGTCATCGGAAGGATCCGGCGGCTGGGACTGCAGGTGGCCTTGCAGAAATCCGAGGTCATTTGTTTTCATGGGCCTCGGAACAGGCCACCGCCAAGGTCCCAGCTAGTGGTGGGGGATGTACGCATCGACGTAGGGTCGTCGATGCGCTATCTCGGCCTAATCATCGACGGCCGTTGGGACTTCGGGGCCCACTTTAAGATCTTGGCCCCGAAATTGGTGGCAGCCGCTAGAGCTTTGGCGCGGCTGCTGCCCAATCTGGGAGGTCCCAACTCCCCCACCAGAAGGCTTTACCAGGGGATCGTGCGATCCATGGCCCTATACGGGGCCCCAATATGGGCGGAGGCCCTGGGCCCCAAACACGGCGCGCTGCTTCGTGCACCGCAGCGCGCCATGAACATAAGGGCCATTAGGGGGTATCGCACGATCTCTTTCGAGGCGGCAAGCCTTCTTGCCGGATCCCCGCCCTGGGACTTGGAGGCGAAGCTCCTCGCGTCACTCTTTACATGGCGCGAGGAGCGAATCGCGCGGAGCTTGCGGCCGTCGCCGCGAGAGACCGAGATAGAGCGGTCTCGGCTCCGCGACGTCCTGGTGGCGGAATGGAGCGTTCGACTTGCGCAACCCGACGCAGGGCACGCCACAATCGTGGCGGTAAGACCCGTCCTCACGGAGTGGCTGCAGAGGCGTCACGGCGCCCTCGGCTTCCGCACGACACAGGTGCTGACAGGCCATGGATGTTTCGGCAAGTACCTGTGTCGTATAGGGAGGGAGCCGACACCCGGGTGCCATCATTGTGGGGCCCCGGAAGACACGGCGCTGCATACGCTGGCAGAATGCCCGGCGTGGACATCGCAGCGCCGTAGTCTGGTCTCGGCGACTGGTGCGGACCCCTCCTCGCTCGAGTCCGTGGTCACGGCGATGACCCGGAGCGAGGAGGCGTGGTCGGCCGTCACCTCATTTTGTGAGGAGGTGATGGCCACGAAGGAGGCGGCGGAGCGTGAGAGGGAGGCGAACACCGTCCTCCCCTGCCGCTCCCGACGCACCAGGCGCCGGAGGGCGCCAAGGAGAGACGACCTGCAGCCTCCGTAGAGGTGGCCTGCGGGCGGCGGGTGGGGCAACCCGCCGCCCTAGCAGCAGCAGGCCCGAGAAGGTGGCGCGACGTGTTCCGCGCGCGCCTGTCTCAGAGGAGGGGGAGCACTCTTGACGCTCCCCCGAAACACGGACGGGGGCCAGTCTAGTCCCCCGTCCCGGACGGGGCCCGCCACAGTGCCGAGGGCAGGCGGGCCGACCCGCCGGGCTGTACGGTGAATGCGTCAGCGAATCCCGCAGCCCGGCAGCAAAGGGTGTCCGACGGAACACCGGGGGGTTTTAGTGGGTACACCGGGCCCGGCCGCTCGTAGCTGGAGACCCTGCGGGGTCTCGCTCGCCCGGGCCGAAAACGGGAGTCCCACATACCCCTCGCCCTGTGCCCATCCGGGGCGAGGGCATGCGTAAGGCATTTCCCCCCGTAAAAAAAAAAAAAAAAAAAAAAAAAAAAAAAAAAAAAAAAAAAGGTTAGGTTGGGGTGGCACGCCACAATCGTGGCGGTAAGACCCAGCCTCACGGAGTGGCTGCAGAGGCGTCACGGCGCCCTCGGCTTCCGTACGACACAGGTGCTGACAGGCCATGGATGTTTCGGCAAGTACCTGTGTCGTATAGGGAGGGAGCCGACACCCGGGTGCCATCATTGTGGGGCCCCGGAAGACACGGCGCTGCATACGCTGGCAGAATGCCCGGCGTGGACATCGCAGCGCCGTAGTCTGGTCTCGGCGACTGGTGCGGACCCCTCCTCGCTCGAGTCCGTGGTCACGGCGATGACCCGGAGCGAGGAGGCGTGGTCGGCCGTCACCTCATTTTGTGAGGAGGTGATGGCCACGAAGGAAGCGGCGGAGCGAGAGAGGGAGGCGACCACCGTCCTCCCCTGCCGCTCCCGACGCACCAGGCGCCGGAGGGCGCCAAGGAGAGACGACCTGCAGCCTCCGTAGAGGTGGCCTGCGGGCGGCGGGTGGGGCAACCCGTCGCCCTAGCAGCAGCAGGCCCGAGAAGGTGGCGCGACGTGTTCCGCGCGCGCCTGTCTCAGAGGAGGGGGAGCACTCTTGACGCTCCCCCGAAACACGGACGGGGACCAGTCTAGTCCCCGTCCCGGACGGGGCCCGCCACAGTGCCAAGGGCAGGCGGGCCGACCCGCCGGGCTGTACGGTGAATGCGTCAGTGAATCCCGCAGCCCGGCAGCAAAGGGTGTCCGACGGAACACCGGGGGGTTTTAGTGGGTACACCGGGCCCGGCCGCTTGAAGCTGGAGACCCTGCGGGGTCTCGCTCGCCCGGGCCGTAAACGGGAGTCCCACATACCCCTCGCCCTGTGCCCATCCGGGGCGAGGGCATGCGTAACGCATTTCCCCCCGTAAAAAAAAAAAAAAAAAAAAAAAAAAAAAAAAAAAAAAAAAAAGGTTAGGTTGGGGTGTCAGGTCGGACTACCTCCTCGTGTGCCGCGCGGTTGGATTTTCCCTCTGATACTTGTATCCGGGGGAAAGTGCAACCGTTAGCGGCCGGTGCATCCTGGGTACTAGAGATGAACTCCCCGCAAGGGGTCTCCCTCTCTAGTTGCCAAAGGTCCGACGCCAACGGCCCTTTTCAGGGCCCCCGTGGTCTTCCCCGCCGCCGCCCCTGCCTTTCGGGGGTGGCTTTTAGGCAGATGGGGAGGCTTTGGTCGTGGGCTCGGCGTGCACTCACCCTGCCGCCGGGCACGCTGTGGGGGATTCAGTCCCCCATGGCACCGCGCCGCAACTCGTAAACCCTTCGGGGAACGAGGGCCTTGGCTTAACCGCCCGGGCCGCGAGGAAGACAACCTCTATAAAAAATTACCCTAATCCAAGCTGCTGAGGCGCACGGCGAGGGATGCATGGCTGGCAGGGAGGCCAGTCTTTAGTGTGTCTCACCTCGGGGTACCGGCCGCCACCTCGAGCGTATGTAGGCTTACCCGGGTACAGGGGGCACTGCCCGGGCGGACCTTTTATATCCCCCATACTCGTGGGCTAAGTATAATGAGTGCAAAAATTAAAAAACCAAAAACTAGAGTTAAGAAAGACGACGGAAGTGAATTGTTGGAGAGAGAGCTTGAGAAGCTGAGAGAGGTAGTGGCGAAAGTAGCTGGGCCTAGTAATGTGGGCACAGATTTAAGCCAGGCGGCAAAGCGGCGTAAGACCAGAGGGGAACTGTCCGGAACCAGTTCGACGGTTGGCTCTGTGGAGTCACTGTCCTCAATAGGCGAGACAGACGCAGACAAGGACATGTTCTGGAATAACTTCCGGTCCATGGCCAACACCCTGAAGGACATGGCAGGGCGCCAAAGATCGGCTGATGATCGGGAGAGGTTGCTTTTGGCGGCGCGGTCAATATTGTACCACCACAAGATCGCGTCACGCCTGGGTGATGATGCGGAGGCCGCAATCGACGACAACCAGGTCCTTGGTCGAGAAGTCGAGGCGTTAGACAAGGAGGTAGCGGAGCTGAAGGCGTCCAAGGCGATGCCACCACCCGCGTCGCCGGCCCCACCACCGCCATTAAAGGCGGATATTGTGGCCATACAGGACCGCCTATCGGCCATGGAGGGAAAAATTGAGAGGCTCCTAGCAATGGAGGAACGTCGGAGGTCAGTCCCACAGGAGCTACCCTCGAAAGTGTTGGAGGATCGCCTCGCAGCCTTAGAGGCTAAAATAGATGGCCTGCTGGCCGCTGAGGGAAAAAGACCGGCTCCGCAGGAGCCTGCCATGACGTACGCGTCGATAGTCGGCACCACCCTCCCTCGCAAGGAATCTCAGTCTAAGCCACGGAGGGAGAGGAAGGAAGTGGTCGCTCCTGCTCCTTCCCAAATTGTGTTGGAGAAGCGAGCTGAGAACAGCGGGACCAAAGCAAAGAGGAGACCCAGAAAAAAGAGGGTGAAAGTACGTGCCCCATCCTCTGCGGCGGTGATAGTGACTCTATCGCCAGCCGCAATCCAGAAAGGCGGTACTTATAAGGAAGTCCTAACATCGGCGAGGGAGAAAGTTAAACTGGGAGACCTTGATATCCCGAGCATCCGATTGAGAACAACGCTCACCGGAGCACGGATGATCGAGGTCCCCGGTACTGAGAGTGGCCCTAAGGCGGACGCCCTAGCCAAACAGTTGGCCGGGCTGTTCAGGCCCGAATACGTGAAGGTGTCGAGACCCGTGAAGCGCGCCAGTCTGCGTATCACGGGACTCGACATCACAATTAAAAATGAGGAGTTGGTGTCCGCCTTGACTCAGGCGGGTGGTTGTTGTAGGGAGGAGGTCAAACTCGGTTCCGTGAGGTTCAATCGTCGAGGTTTGGGTGCAGTCGTCGCTAGCTGTCCTGCAGCGGCGGCTGCCAAATTAGCGGAGGCAGGCCGAGTGCTCGTCGGGTGGGTCTCTGCGAGAGTAGAGGCCCTGAAAGAAAGGGAGCTCAGGTGCTACCGCTGCCTGGAGTCTGGGCATGTCGGTAGCGCCTGCAAGGAGGAGGTAGACCGCAGTGGATTCTGTTTTCGCTGCGGTCTGCCCGGCCATAAGGCCGCGTCGTGCGAGGCCCCGCCGCGCTGCGTCTTGTGCGCGGCGAAGGGCAGGCCCGCCGACCACTGGGTGGGGCGAGGCGAGTGCAAGCCGACCCCCCGCCCACGAAGAAGCGCCGCAGAAAAGGCGCCAACGGCTGCAGCCAGTCAGGCGGCACCGGGTGCCTCCATAGTGTCGGTCCTCGCCGCTAGTGCGGCGGCGGTGGACCCTGCCGAATTTTCTGCGGCGCCCCAGGATGGTACCGGGGAGATGGAGTGCCAGTGATGGCGCTCTGTCCCCACCCCGGGTCCATCCACGAACACCTTGGCCTGTGGGGCAGCGGGCGGGGCGGCCCGTTGCCCAACCACCATCTTCACAGGCCACACGATGAGGCGCGCGCTGGTGTCCAAGCGCGCGCCCAAATACTTTGTGCCAAATGGGGGAGCACCAAATCTCCCCCATCCAATTTGACGGCGCTCGCCTTTCTGGGGGCGAGCCAAGGCCGCCGGGCTGTTCGGTGCATGCTAACGCGATTCCCGCAGCCCGGCACCATGGCCAGTGGACGGACACCGTGGGGTTTTAGTGAGTAGACCGGGCCCGGCCGCTTGAAGCTTGAGACCCTGCGGGGTCTCGCTCGCCCGGGCCGAAAACGGGAGTCTCACATACCCCTCGTCCTGCGCCCACTCGGGACGAGGGGATGCGTAACGCATTTCCCCACGTAAAAAAAAAAAAAAAAAAAAAAAAAGGTTAGGTTAGGTTAGGTGGGGGTGTCAGGTCGGACTACCTCCTCGTGTGCCGCGCGGTTGCAGTTTCCCTCTGATACTTGTATCCGGGGGAAAGGGCAACCGTTAGCGGCCGGTGCATCCTGGGTACTAGAGATGAACTCCCCGCAAGGGGTCTCCATCTCTAGTTGCCAAAGGTCCGACACTAACGGCCCTTTTCAGGGCCCCCGTGGTCCTCCCCGCCGCCGCCCCTGCCTTCCAGGGGTGGCTTTTAGGCAGATGGGGAGGCTTTGGTCGTGGGCTCGGCGTGCACTCACCCTGCCGTCGGGCACGCTGTGGGGGATTCATTCCTCCATGGCACCGCGCCACATCTCGTAAGCCCTTCGGGGAACGAGGGCCTTGGCTTAACCGCCCGGGCCGCGAGGAAGACAACCTCTATAAAAAATTACCCTAATCCAAGCTGCTGAGGCGCACGGCGAGGGATGCATGGCTGACAGGGGGGTCAGTCATTAGTGTGTCTCACCTCGGGGTACCGGCCGCCACCTCGAGCGTATGTAGGCTTACCCGGGTACAGGGGGCACTGCCCGGGCGGACCTTTTATTTCCCCCAAACTCGTGGGACTGTTATGCAGAGTACTAAATCAAATTCAAACAAAACAAAAAACAGCGGAAAGAAAGACGGAGGTATGATGTTGAGAAAGGGAGAGAAAAAAGAAGAGGTGTTGGTAAAAGCTGGGTCCAGTACATCGAACCCAGTCTTTGACATGGCGGCGAAGCGGCCCAGGACAGGTACACAATCGTCCGACAGCTCAAGGATGTATTCCTCAATGGAGTCTTTGTCCAGTCTTGGGGAATCAGACTCAACTGCGAACGCGTTCTGGCGCGAATTTAGAACGATGGAGACGTTCCTTCATAAATTGGTAGATCGTACTAAGGGAGCGGACCAAGATATGTTGGGACGAGTGGTGCGTTCCTTTGCTTACCACCACAAAATGGTGGCTATCCAAAATGATAGGGCGGCCTTTAATGCCGCCAAATGTGAACGGTTGGAGGAGGAGTTGAAGGCTATAAGATCTATGCCACCTCCTCCTCCGCCTCCAGAGAGGGTGAGCACGGAGGCAATGCAGGATCGCCTCTCAACTCTGGAGCAGAAAATTGAGAGGCTCCTGGCCTTTGAGGAGTCCCGGAGGTCGGCTCAGCAACAGCCTTCCTCAACTGCTGTGGAAGATCGTCTCGCGGCTTTGGAGGCCAAGATAGACGGTCTGCTGGCTATGGAGAAAACGAGGTTGGCTCCGCAGGAGCCTCCTCCGACCTACGCCTCAAAAGTCGGCACCCGCCTTCCTAAAACGGCTGTGTTGTCGTCTCCTGAGCAGGGAGCACCGCGAAGGGAGCGGAAGAAAGGGGAAAATAACAAAAAGAAGGCGAGCGTGGTAGCTGCTACTCCGTCCACCGGGGTTAATCCGATAGATAGTATTGCAGCTACCACTGAGAAAAAGAGAAGAAGGAAAAGGAAGAAGAAGGTGCGAGTCCCCTCCTCCGCGGCAGTGGTGGTTTCTCTTTTGCCTGAAGCTGTAGGAAAGGGTGGGACGTATGCGGAAATTCTCTCCACTGCAAAGAAGAGGATAAAGTTGGAAGACCTAAATATTCCGAGCATACGATTGCGTTCAACGCTTACCGGAGCTCGAATAATTGAGGTTCCGGGCGCTGACAGTGGCCCCAAGGCGGACGCATTGGCGAAGAGGCTGGCCGGAATGTTCAGGCCAGAATTTGTGAAGGTAACAAGGCCCGTGAAACGCGCTGGTCTGCGCATCACGGGTCTTGACGTGACGGTTAAGCGGGAAGAGCTGCTATCCATCTTGGCAGCTCGAGGAAAGTGTCTTCCTGAAGAGGTTCGGGTTGGAGCCATCCGCTACAGCCAACGGGGCCTTGGAGTGGTTATCGCAAACTGCCCGGCTGTGGCAGCTGCGAAAATTGTTGAGGAGAGGGAGCTCAAGGTGGGATGGGTCTTAGCGCGTGTGGAGGCCCTCCAAGAAAGAGAATTGAGGTGCTACCGCTGCCTGGAGTCCGGGCATGTTGGTAGCACCTGCAAGGTGGAGGTGGACCGCAGTGGACTCTGTTTCCGCTGCGGTCTGCCCGGCCATAAGGCCGCGTCGTGCGAGGCCCCGCCGCGCTGCGTCTTGTGCGCGGCGAGTGGCAGGCCCGCCGACCACTGGGTGGGGCGAGGCAAGTGTCAGCCAACCCCCCGCCCACGAAGGAGCGCTGCAGAAGGGGCGCCAACGGGTGCTGCTAGTCAGGCGGCACCCGGTGCTTCTATTGTGTCGGCCCCCGCCGCTAGTGTGGCGGCGGTGGACCCTGCTGCAGTATCTGCGGCGCACCAAGATGGTACCGGGGAGATGGAGTGCCAGTGATGGCGCTCTGTCCCCCGGTCCATTTCTCGAACACCTGAGCCTGTGGGGCAGCGGGCGGGGCGGCCCGCTGCCCAACCACCACCTTCACAGGCCACACGATGAGGCGCGCGCTGGTGTCCAAGCGCGCGCCCATATACTCTGTGCCAATGGGGGAGCACCAAATCTCCCCCATCCAACTTGACGGCGCTCGCCTTGCGAGCCAAGGCCGCCGGGCTGTTCGGTGCATGCTAACGCGATTCCCGCAGCCCGGCACCATGGCCAGTGGACGGACACCGTGGGGTTTTAGTGAGTAGACCGGGCCCGGCCGCTAGAAGCTTGAGACCCTGCGGGGTCTCGCTCGCCCGGGCCGAAAACGGGAGTCTCACATACCCCTCGTCCTGCGCCCACTCGGGACGAGGGGATGCGTCTTTACATTTCCCCACGTAAAAAAAAAAAAAAAAAAAAAAAGGTTAGGTTAGGTGGGGTGTCAGGTCGGACTACCTCCTCGTGTGCCGCGCGGTTGCAGTTTCCCTCTGATACTTGTATCCGGGGGAAAGGGCAACCGTTAGCGGCCGGTGCATCCTGGGTACTAGAGATGAACTCCCCGCAAGGGGTCTCCATCTCTAGTTGCCAAAGGTCCGACACCAACGGCCCTTTTCAGGGCCACCGTGGTCCTCTCCGCCGCCGCCCCTGCCTTTCGGGGGTGGCTTTTAGGCAGATGGGGAGGCTTTGGTCGTGGGCTCGGCGTGCACTCACCCTGCCGTCGGGCACGCTGTGGGGGATTCAGTCCCCCATGGCACCGCGCCGCAACTCGTAAACCCTTCGGGGAACGAGGGCCTTGGCTTAACCGCCCGGGCCGCGAGGAAGAAAACCTCTATAAAAAATTACCCTAATCTAAGCTGCTGAGGCGCACGGCGAGGGATGTATGGCTGGCAGGGAGGCCAGTCTCTAGTGCGTCTCGCCTCGGGGTACCGGCCGCCACCCTGAGTGTAAATAGGCTTACCCGGGTACAGGGGGCTCTGCCCGGGCGGACCATTTATTTCCCCCACACTCGTGGGACTATTATGCAGAGTTCAAAATCAAAAAAATCTTACACTAATAAAAAAAAGAAGGGGAAGAAAGATGAAGGAGTAGCGATACTGGAGAAGGAGATTGGTAAGCTTAGAGAGCTTGTGGCGAAGGCTGGGTCGAGCATGTCGGACCCGGTGCTGAACCCGGCGGCGAAGAGGGTCAGGACGGAAACAACGACGTCCACAGATAGTTTGGCGATGCATGCCTCTACGGATTCATTGTCCACAATTGCGGAGTCCGATACTACCCTGGACACGTTCTGGAACGATTTCCGGGACATGGAGGAATTCCTTTTAGAGCTGGCACAGCGGAGTGGAGCAACTGACAGACACAAGTTGGGATTGGTGGCGCGCTCCCTTGTCTACCATCATAAAATGGCGGCAAGGGAGGGTGATAGGGCGGATCACAATGCCAATGAGTACCTGCGCCTGGAGGAGGAGTTTAAGGCAGCAAAGTCCATGCCGCCTCCTCCACCGCCTTCAGAGGGGGCTAATATGAGGGAAGTGCAGGACCGCCTCTCGACTCTTGAACATAAGATCGAGAGGCTCCTGGAAATGGAGGAGTCCCGGAGGTCGGCTCAGCATGAGCTGCCCTCAACATCAGTTGAGAGTCGCCTTGCCTCTCTGGAGGACAAGATTGAGCGGCTTCTGGCGGTAGAGGAGTCGCGTAGGTCGGTCTCGAGTGGACCACCTCCGGCGGCTCCTACGTATGCGGAAAAGGTTGGTGCCGCAGGTCCCCGTAGTGGGACGGCAAGAAAACCCAAGGCGCCTAAGGTGGCGCCCAAAAAGAGTGCGGTGTCGTCGCTTAATGCTCCCGCTCCTCCTGCTGCAGGAAAGGAGCGACAAAATGCGGATGGCCCCAAAAAACGGAGGAAGAGGAGGAAGGTGAGGGTACGTGCCCCAACCTCCGCGGCGGTGATAGTCACCCTGTCACCTGCCGCGCTTAAAAAGGGAGGCACGTATAGGGAGATTCTGTCGACAGCGAAGGAAAAGGTGAAGTTGGAGGAGCTTGACATCCCGAGCGTCCGGCTGAGAAACACTCTCACCGGAGCTCGGATGTTTGAGGTGCCAGGCATCGACGCCGGCCCCAAAGTGGATAGCCTGGCCAAAAAACTGGCTGGGCTTTTTAAACCGGAGTTTGTACGGGTGTCGAGGCCCGTGAAACGCGCAAGTCTGCGCATTACGGGTCTCGACATTACTGTTGAGGCTGAAGAACTCATATCCGCTTTGGCGGACCGAGGGAATTGCGGCAAGGAGGAGGTGAAGCTTGGGGCCATCCGCTTCAATCAGCGTGGCTTGGGTGCAGTCGTCGCTAGCTGTCCTGCAGCGGCGGCTGCCAAATTGGCGGAGGCGGGTCGAGTGCTCGTCGGGTGGGTCTCTGCAAGAGTGGAGGCCCTCAAAGAGAGGGAGTTGAGGTGCTACCGCTGCCTGGAGACCGGGCATGTCGGTAGCACCTGCAAAGTGGAGGCGGACCGCAGTGGACTCTGTTTCCGCTGCGGTCTGCCCGGCCATAAGGCCGCGTCGTGCGAGGCCCCGCCGCGCTGCGTCTTGTGCGCGGCGAGTGGCAGGCCCGCCGACCATTGGGTGGGGCGAGGCGAGTGTAAGCCGACCCCCCGCCCACGAAGGAGCGCCGCAGAAGGGGTGCCAACGGGTGCTGCTAGTCAGGCGGCACCCGGTGCCTCTAAAGTCTCGGTCCCTGCCGTACTTTCCGCGGCGCACCAACATGGCCCCGGGGAGATGGAGTGCTAGTGATGGCGCTTCGTCCCCCGGTCCATCCACGTCCACCTTGGCCTGTGGGGCAGCGGGCGGGGCGGCCCGTTGCCCACCCATCACCTGCACAGGCCACACGATGAGGCGCGCGCTAGTGTCCCAGCGCGCGCCCACACCACTTGTGCCAAAAGGGGGAGCACCAAATCTCCCCCACCCAATTGACGGCGCTCGCCTTTCTGGGGGCGAGCAAAGGCCGCCGGGCTGTTCGGTGCATGCTAACGCGATTCCCGCAGCCCGGCACCATGGCCAGTGGAAGGACACCGTGGGGTTTTAGTGAGTAGACCGGGCCCGGCCGCTAGAAGCTTGAGACCCTGCGGGGTCTCGCTCGCCCGGGCCGAAAACGGGAGTCTCACATACCCCTCGTCCTGCGCCCACTCGGGACGAGGGGATGCGTAACGCATTTCCCCACGTAAAAAAAAAAAAAAAAAAAAAAAAAAAAAAAAAAAAAAAAAGGTTTAAACACTGAGGGGTGTCAGGTCGGACTACCTCCTCGTGTGCCGCGCGGTTGCAGTTTCCCTCTGATACTTGTATCCGGGGGAAAGGGCAACCGTTAGCGGCCGGTGCATCCTGGGTACTAGAGATGAACTCCCCGCAAGGGGTCTCCATCTCTAGTTGCCAAAGGTCCGACATCGTGGTCCTCTGTGCCGCCGCCTCTATCTTTCAGGGGCGGCTTTTAGGCGGATGAGGCTTTTGGTCGCGGGCTCGGCGTGCACTCACCCTGCCGTCGGGCACGCTGTGGGGGTTTCAGTCCTCCATGGCACCGCGCCACAACTCGTAAACCCTTCGGGGAACGAGGGCCTTGGCTTAACCGCCCGGGCCGCGAGGAAGAAAACCTCTATAAAAAATTACCCTAACTCAAGCCGCTGAGGCGCACGGCGAGGAGTGCGTGGCTGGCAGGAAGGCCAGTCGCGAGTGTGCCTCACCTCGGGGTACCGGCCGACACCCCGTTGTATTAGGCTTACCCGGGTACAGGGGGCACTGCCCGGGCGGACCGAATATTTCCCCCATACTCGTGGGACGAACATGTCAGTTGTTAATTTTAAACCTTTTAAAAATATTGTTGAATGCGAGGGCGTCGCAAAGGGCGTCGAGTGGGAGAGAAAATCGAGCGGTGCGACGATGGATGGTCGCGGGGTGAATGAGGATGAGGGTAGCTGTGCTCCATCGGCAGCTACGGGATTTGCCGTGCCTGCAGAAGGTGCGGCAGAAGACTATAGGATGGATATGGACAGTGGTGGCGTAGTCAGTTTTTCCTTCGTGGGGTCTTCTGACGACGATTGTGACGCCACCACAGACCCAGAAGAATATCCGGCAATGACCAAGCCGATAAAGAGACGGCTTGATGAGGAGGAGGATAAGGATGAGAAGAGAAGAAGAGCTGGAGGATCTCCTGATCCTTTTCAGTCTCTTCAACAAACTGAAGGAGAAACACCATCGGAGTCTCCCCTTCCTCCTCCATCGGTATCGGCTGTGGTTGGAAACAAGGTTCTCCGGGTTAACATCGGCCCCCGGATTGAAACCAGAGGCCGAAAGCCGATACATGGCCTGTGTGTGGGACTCGGTCGAGCCCGAGAGATGGCTAAAGCGGCAAGGTTGGCCGCCAAGGTCAAAGAGGTGAAGAAGGAGGTGGCGACGGAGCGGAGGCGGGCGAGGAAACCACCTGTCGACCGCACCCCTGTTGACCCCCAAACAATGGTGGCGGCCGACATCAGCGCCCAATTTGACTCTGTGGTGCAAAGCATAAGGTCGGTCGTTCTCCAGAGCAAGGGGCTAAAAGGGGTGAACCAAAAGGTCTTGAACGACTCTATCGCCCTAATTCGCGAGCTAGCGAGCGCACTACTAGCGCGGACCTCTACAGAGGAAACCAACAAGCTAGCTCGCGAACTAAAGGCCATCCGTGAGGAGAATGCGGAGCTCCGTAAGGAGCTAAATGAGCTCCGTCGCCAGTCTCACCGTGAGGTCTCGACCGAGCCGCAGGAGAAGGCAGTGCCCCTGGCCGCCCTCAGAAAAGAATTCGAGAAACTGGCCAGGGAGCAGGAGTCGAGCATGAATGCTCGACTCCAAAGAATGGAAGGTGTCTTGGAGGGCCAGCGCCTTCGACCGCGCTTGGCTGGCCAGAAGAGTGGGCCCTCGTATAGCGAGGTAGCAGCCCGATCGCCACCGCTGGCAACTGCGGGCCCCTCTTCCTCTGGGGGTCCACTCAAGTTGCCTGCTAAACGGCAGACTTTACCGCCGACGTCTGCAGCACCAGCTGCACGTGAAAACAAAGAGGGCAAGAAGAAGAGGAAGAGAAAAAGGAAGAAGAAAAACGGTGGTAAAGGAGCTGCCAATGAAGCAGCCCAGTTACCCACCGCAAGCGGAAGAAAGGAACGCAACGGCACGAGAGTTGCGCCGCCCCCCTCACAGCAAAAGGGGGGAAATCAGTGGGAGAAGGTCGGCCAAAAGAAGGCCGACAAGAAGGCCGCCCAAAAACAGCGTAGGGCGGCCAAAAAGGAGGCGGCGCGGCTCACCGTGCCAAGATCCGCTGCGGTGGTTATCACACTGCAGCCGGAAGCCGAAGGCAAGGGCGTCAAGTACTCGGACGTCCTGATGAGGGCTAAGGAGGCCGTAAAATTGGACGAGCTGAACATCAGTGGCGTCCGATTTAAGACCACTCGCACTGGGGCGAGGATGTTAGAAATCCCCGGTGCCACGAGTGGTCCCAAGGCCGACGCCCTTGCCGAGCGGCTAAAAGCCAGCCTGCCGAACGACATAGTTCGAGTGTCCAGGCCGATGAAGACCGTCGAACTCCGCGTCTCCGGCCTGGATGATTCTGTCACGCAGGCTGAGCTGTCGGCTGCAGTGGCCAAGATGGGTGGCTGTCCCGCGGAGCATGTGCGGTCGGGCGTTATCCGACCGGCACCCTCCGGGCTGGGGACAGCCATAGTCAGCTGCCCAGTGGCGGCAGCGAAGAAGCTGGCGGAGAACAAGCGCCTTTTAGTCGGTTGGGTGTCGGCGCAGGTGAAGCTCTTGGAGCCGCGCCCCGTGCGGTGCTACCGCTGCATGGCCCACGGTCATGTGGGCGCGCGGTGCACCGCGGAGGTGACCTGCGTAGGCAGGTGCTTCCGCTGTGGTCAGCAGGGCCATAAGGCTGCGGAGTGCAGCGCCGCGCCGCACTGTAATGCGTGCGCCGCGGCCGGCAAGCCCGCTGACCACCGCATGGGGAGCAAATCCTGCGCCCCACCCAAGCCCAAGGGCAAGAAGAAGGTGACTGTGGCCCCTTTACAGCCCAGTCACCCTAGTGCGCCTGAGGAGGCGCCAGTGGCAATGGAGGTAGTGGAGACGGCCCAACAATGACCGTCTTCCGCTACCTCCAAACGAATTTGAACCACTGCGCCAGAGCTCAGGACCTTTTACACCAGAGCCTGGCGCAGTGGCAAATCAATGTGTGCGTCGCCGCCGAGCCGTACTTCGTCCCGCCTAGAGATGACTGGGCGGGCGACGTGAGTGGCTCGGTGGCCATAATTGTGAGTACAGCGGTCGGTACCCCTCCCCTTGAAAATATCTCGCGGGGGCAGGGGTACGTCACAGCCTCCATAGGAAGGTCTGTGGTCGCGGGCGTTTACGCCCCACCCAGTCTACCTCTCGCCGAGTTTGAGGAATTGTTAGAAAGGCTAGGCACGTTCGTCGCTCGTAGTCATCCCCTCCCTGCACTCGTCCTGGGGGACTTCAATGCCAAGTCAACGGCTTGGGGTTCCCCCGCTACGGACGCGAGGGGAGAGTTGCTCGAGGAGTGGGCCCTCTCTACAGGCCTACTCGTTCTCAACCGAGGTTCTGTCCACACGTGCGTGCGTCTGTGGGGCGGGTCAATCGTTGACCTATCGTTTGCGAGCCCCGCAATAGCGCGCCGTGTCCGGGAATGGCGCGTCGTCGAGGAGGTGGAGACGCTGTCGGATCACCGATATATCCGATTTGACGTCTCCGCCCAGACCTCCGACGCCCCGATTCGTCCCGGCTCGGTTGAGACCGGTCCACGCTGGTCGTTGAAGCAGCTCGACAGGGAGCTGCTCCTGGAAGCCGCCTTAGTCCAGGCCTGGGTGTCAGCACCGGACAGGCCTGTTGACGTAGAAAGTGAGGCGGCTTGGTTTCAGGAATGTGGGTCGCGTATGTGTGACACATCCATGCCGCGGGTCCGTTCTGCGGCGACAAAGCGCCAAGTTTACTGGTGGTCGCCGCAGATCGCGCAGTTGCGCGAAGCCTGTCAGGCTGCAAAAAGGCACCTGACAAGGCACAATAGGAGACACCGCGGCGCCGCATACGCGGCCCCGAGAGGGGCGGAACTACACGAGGCGTACAGGGAGGCGAAGAGGGCCCTCCAGTACGCCATCGAGGGAGCGAAGGTCGAAAGCTATAAGACCTTCATAGAGACTCTGGATCAAGATCCGTGGGGGCGCCCATATCGTCTTGTGAGGGGCAAACTACGCCCCTGGGCTCCCCCACTTACCCAGAGTCTCCGACCTGAGCTCCTCGAGGAGGTGGTGAGCGCATTGTTTCCCATGGGAAGGGAGCACGCGCCACCACCTATGGTTCCGCCCAGCCAGGAACCCAGCGTGGACCGAGACGACGACGTGCCCGAAGTGACCCGGGCAGAGCTGAGAGCGGCGGTGAATCGCATGTCAGCGAAGAACACCGCCCCAGGGCCAGACGGCATTCATGGCCGAGTGTGGGCCCTGGCCATGAGGGCTCTCGAGCCCCGACTATTGGGACTCTACAGCGCGTGTATGGAGCGGGGCCAGTTTCCACGCCGGTGGAAAACTGGTAAGCTGGTCCTGCTTAAAAAAGAGGGGCGCCCTGCGGACAGTCCGTCCGCATACCGGCCCATCGTGTTGCTGGACGAGGTGGCAAAGCTCTTCGAGCGAATAATCGCCGAGCGCCTCGTCCAGCACCTAAGTGGAGTGGGGCCGGACCTGGCGGAGAACCAGTTCGGTTTCCGCCGAGGGCGCTCTACCATACACGCGGTAAAGAGTGTACGAGCCCAAGCGGAGGTAGCAGTGTCCCGGGGCGAGGTGATGTTGGCGGTGTCGCTCGACATCGCCAACGCCTTCAACACCTTGCCCTGGAGTTGTATCAACGCGGCACTTATTTACCATCGTGTGCCCAGCTACCTCCGCCGTATTGTCGGGGCCTACCTGTCGGAACGGGAGATTATCTGCCCGGGTCGCGATCAGTTGTTACGGCGAGAGATGGTGTGCGGTGTTCCACAGGGGTCGGTTCTAGGCCCTCTCCTGTGGAACATCGGATATGACTGGGTGCTGCGCGGCGCCCTCCTCCCTTGCGTCAGCGTCGTTTGTTACGCTGACGACACGCTGGTTTTGGCGCGGGGGAGGACGCACGCGCAGGCGACGTCTCGTGCGACCGCTGGGGTTGCGCAAGTCATCGGAAGGATCCGGCGGCTGGGACTGCAGGTGGCCTTGCAGAAATCCGAGGTCATTTGTTTTCATGGGCCTCGGAACAGGCCACCGCCAAGGTCCCAGCTCATGGTGGGGGACGTACGCATCGACGTAGGGTCGTCGATGCGCTATCTCGGCCTTATCATCGACGGCCGTTGGGACTTCGGGGCCCACTTCAAGATCTTGGCCCCGAAATTGGTGGCAGCCGCTAGAGCTTTGGCGCGGCTGCTGCCCAATCTGGGAGGTCCCAACTCCCCCACCAGAAGGCTTTACCAGGGGATCGTGCGATCCATGGCCCTATACGGGGCCCCAATATGGGCGGAGGCCCTGGGCCCCAAACATGGCGCGCTGCTTCATGCACCGCAGCGCGCCATGAATATAAGATCAATAAGGGGGTATCGCACGATCTCTTTCGAGGCGGCAAGCCTTCTTGCCGGATCCCCGCCCTGGGACTTGGAGGCGAAGCTCCTCGCGTCACTCTTTACATGGCGCGAGGAGCGAATCGCGCGGAGCTTGCGGCCGTCGCCGCGAGAGACCGAGATAGAGCGGTCTCGGCTCCGCGACGTCCTGGTGGCGGAATGGAGCGTTCGACTTGCGCAACCCGACGCAGGGCACGCCACAATCGTGGCGGTAAGACCCGTCCTCACGGAGTGGCTGCAGAGGCGTCACGGCGCCCTCGGCTTCCGTACGACACAGGTGCTGACAGGCCATGGATGTTTCGGCAAGTACCTGTGTCGTATAGGGAGGGAGCCGACACCCGGGTGCCATCATTGTGGGGCCCCGGAAGACACGGCGCTGCATACGCTGGCAGAATGCCCGGCGTGGACATCGCAGCGCCGTAGTCTGGTCTCGGCTACTGGTGCGGACCCCTCCTCGCTCGAGTCCGTGGTCACGGCGATGACCCGGAGCGAGGAGGCGTGGTCGGCCGTCACCTCATTTTGTGAGGAGGTGATGGCCACGAAGGAAGCGGCGGAGCGTGAGAGGGAGGCGAACACCGTCCTCCCTGCCGCTCCCGACGCACCAGGCGCCGGAGGGCGCCAAGGAGAGACGACCTGCAGCCTCCGTAGAGGTGGCCTGCGGGCGGCGGGTGGGGCAACCCGCCGCCCTAGCAGCAGCAGGCCCGAGAAGGTGGCGCGACGTGTTCCGCGCGCGCCTGTCTCAGAGGAGGGGGAGCACTCTTGACGCTCCCCCGAAACACGGACGGGGACCAGTCTAGTCCCCGTCCCGGACGGGGCCCGCCACAGTGCCAAGGGCAGGCGGGCCGACCCGCCGGGCTGTACGGTGAATGCGTCAGCGAATCCCGCAGCCCGGCAGCAAAGGGTGTCCGACGGAACACCGGGGGGTTTTAGTGGGTACACCGGGCCCGGCCGCTTGAAGCTGGAGACCCTGCGGGGTCTCGCTCGCCCGGGCCGAAAACGGGAGTCCCACATACCCCTCGCCCTGTGCCCATCCGGGGCGAGGGCATGCGTAACGCATTTCCCCCCGTAAAAAAAAAAAAAAAAAAAAAAAAAAAAAAAAAAAAAAAAAAAAGGTTTAAACACTGAGGGGTGTCAGGTCGGACTACCTCCTCGTGTGCCGCGCGGTTGCAGTTTCCCTCTGATACTTGTATCCGGGGGAAAGGGCAACCGTTAGCGGCCGGTGCATCCTGGGTACTAGAGATGAACTCCCCGCAAGGGGTCTCCATCTCTAGTTGCCAAAGGTCCGACATCGTGGTCATCGTGGTCCTCTGTGCCGCCGCCTCTATCTTTCAGGGGCGGCTTTTAGGCGGATGAGGCTTTTGGTCGCGGGCTCGGCGTGCACTCACCCTGCCGTCGGGCACGCTGTGGGGGTTTCAGTCCTCCATGGCACCGCGCCACAACTCGTAAACCCTTCGGGGAACGAGGGCCTTGGCTTAACCGCCCGGGCCGCGAGGAAGAAAACCTCTATAAAAAATTACCCTAACTTAAGCCGCTGAGGCGCACGGCGAGGAGTGCGTGGCTGGCAGGTAGGCCAGTCGCGAGTGTGCCTCACCTCGGGGTACCGGCCGACACCCCGTTGTATTAGGCTTACCCGGGTACAGGGGGCACTGCCCGGGCGGACCGAATATTTCCCCCATACTCGTGGGACGAACATGTCTGTTGAAAATTTAAAAACTTTTATAAACACTGAATGCGAGGGCGTCGCAAAGGGCGTCGAGTGGGAGATAAAAATGAGTGGTGCGACGATGGATGGTCGCGGGGTGAGTGTTGGTGACAGCTGTGCTCCATCCACAGCTGATATGTCTTCTGTGCCTGCGAAGGGCACGTCAGAGGACTATGTCATGGAGATGGATAGCGGGGGTCAGGTCAGTTTCTCTTTCTTGGGATCTACGGATTCGGACTCTGACTCCCCTCTGGATCCAGAGTGTTCTCCAGCGTTGGCGAGACCGATCAAACGACGGTGTGAGGACGGAGAAGACAATGATGAGAAGAGGAAAAGGGCTGGAGGATCGCCGGATCTTTTCCGAACTCCACAGCCAGTAGAAGGTTCTTCTCCTCCTCCAACAGCAGCGACTTTGATCGGCAATAAGGTTCTTCGGGTGAACATCGGCCCCCGGATCGAAACCAGAGGGCGAAAGCCAATACACGGCCGGTGTGTTGGCCTTGGCCAGGCCAGAGAGATTGCTAGAGCGGCAAGGTTGTCCGCCAAGCTCAAAGAGGCCAAGAAAGAAGTCGTAGCGGAGCGGAGACGGGTCAGAGAACCACCCGTTGACCGCACCCCTCTGGATCCCAACACGATGGTGGCTGCTGACATAAGCGCCCAGTTTGAGGCTGTGGCGCAAAGCATTAGGTCAGTGGTGCTAAATTCGAAGAACCTAAAAGGCGTCAACCAAAAGGTTCTCAACGACTCCGTAGGACTCATTCGCGAGCTAGCAAGCGCCCTTTTGTCGCGAACCTCCACCGAGGAAAACAACAAGCTAGCTCGCGAATTGAAACAAATTCGGGAGGAGAATCGGGAGCTTCGAAAAGAGCTTCAAGAGCTCCGACGTCAGTGTCGTGGTGTGGTGACTCCAGAGCCACTGGAGAAAGCTCCTCCTCTGGCGGAAACGCTTAGGAAGGAGTTCCAAAAAATAGCTCTGGAGCAGGAGGCCTCCATGGACACCCGGCTCCAAAGGTTGGAGAATGTGCTGGAGGGCCAACGTCTACGGCCGCGCCTCTCTGGCCAAAAGAACGTGCCCTCCTACAGTGAGGTGGCGGCTGGACCTTCAACATCGCAGCCAGCGGGGGGCCCTTCATCTTCTGGGGGCTCCTCAAAGATGCCTGCAAAAGTAAAGGCCTCACAGCCAAAATCAAAGGCACCAGTGGCACCTGCGGAAAAACCGCAGGTGAAGAAGAAAAGGAAGAGGAGTAGAAAGAAGCGGGGAGGCGATAGGGCAGCTGAAAACACAGCCCCACAGCCCACTGCCACCGCAAATGACCGGGGAAAACGCAACGGCACGAGGGTTGCACCGCCCCCCCCACAAAATAAGGGGGGAAACAGATGGGAGAAAGTCGGCCAAAAGAAGGCCGACAGGAAGGCCGCCAAAAACCAACGCAGGGCGGCTAAAAAGGAGGCGGCGCGACTCAGTGTGCCTCGGTCTGCCGCAGTGGTGATAACGCTGCAGCCGGAAGCAGCAAGCAAGGGCGTCAGTTATTCCGACGTCCTTGCTAGGGCCAAGGCAGGCATTAAGCTGGACGAGCTCGAGATCAGCTCCGTCCGCTTCAAGACCACCCGTACCGGGGCAAGGATGTTAGAGATCCCCGGTGCAGCGAGTGGTCCAAAAGCCGATGCCTTGGCCGAAAAGCTCAAGGCCAGCCTGCCGGACGATGTCGTCCGAGTGTCCAGGCCGTTGAAGACGGTAGAATTACGCGTCTCCGGCCTGGACGATTCTGTCACGCAGGCTGAGCTGTCGGCTGCAGTGGCCAAAGTGGGTGGCTGTCCCGCGGAGCAGGTGCGGTCGGGCGCAATCCGACCTGCACCCTCCGGGCTGGGGACAGCCATAATCAGCTGCCCTGTCGCGGCGGCCAAGAAGGTAACGGAGGGCAGGCGTCTCCTCGTCGGTTGGGTGTCGGCGCAGGTGAAGCTGTTGGAGCCGCGCCCCGTGCGGTGCTACCGCTGCATGGCCCACGGTCATGTGGGCGCACGGTGCACCGCGGAGGTGACCTGCGTAGGCAGGTGCTTCCGCTGTGGTCAGCAGGGCCATAAGGCTGCGGAGTGCAGCGCCGCGCCGCACTGTAATGCGTGCGCCGCGGCCGGCAAGCCCGCTGACCACCGCACGGGGAGCAAATCCTGCGCCCCACCCAAGCCCAAGGGAAAGGGCAAGAAGAAGGTGACTGTGGCCCCTTTACAGCCCAGTCACCTTAGTGCGCCTGAGGAGGCGCCAGTGGCAATGGAGGTAGTGGAGACGGCCCAACAATGACCGTCTTCCGCTACCTCCAAACGAATTTGAACCACTGCGCCAGAGCTCAGGACCTTTTACACCAGAGCCTGGCGCAGTGGCAAATCAATGTGTGCGTCGCCGCCGAGCCGTACTTCGTCCCGCCTAGAGATGACTGGGCGGGCGACGTGAGTGGCTCGGTGGCCATAATCGTGAGTTCAGCGGTCGGTACCCCTCCCCTCGAAAACGTCATGAGAGGGCAGGGGTACGTCACAGCCTCCATAGGAAGGTCTGTGGTCGCGGGCGTTTACGCCCCACCCAGTCTACCTCTCGCCGAGTTTGAGGAATTGTTGGAAAGGCTAGGCACGTTCGTCGCTCGTAGTCATCCCCTCCCTGCACTCGTCCTGGGGGACTTCAATGCCAAGTCAACGGCTTGGGGTTCCCCCGCTACGGACGCGAGGGGAGAGTTGCTCGAGGAGTGGGCCCTCTCTACAGGCCTACTCGTTCTCAACCGAGGTTCTGTCCACACGTGCGTGCGTCTGTGGGGCGGTTCGATAGTGGACCTAACGTTCGCTAGCCCCGCAATAGCGCGCCGTGTCCGGGAATGGCGCGTCGTCGAGGGGGTGGAGACGCTGTCGGATCACCGATATATCCGATTTGACGTCTCCGCCCAGACCTCCGACGCCCCGATTCGTCCCGGCTCGGTTGAGACCGGTCCACGCTGGTCGTTGAAGCAGCTCGATAGGGAGCTGCTCCTGGAAGCCGCCTTAGTCCAGGCCTGGGTCTCAGCACCGGACAGGCCTGTTGACGTTGAAAGTGAGGCGGCTTGGTTCCAAGAATGTGGGTCGCGTATAAGCGATGCTTCTATGCCGCGGGCCCGGTCTGCGGCGGCAAAGCGCCAGGTTTATTGGTGGTCGCCGCAGATCGCGCAGTTGCGCGATGCCTGTCAGGCTGCCAAGCGGCACCTGACAAGGCACAACCGGAGGCACCGCGGCGCCGCATACGCGGCCCCGAGAGGGGCGGAACTGCACGAGGCGTACCGAGGGGCGAAGAAGGCCCTCCAGTACGCCATCGAGGGAGCGAAGGTCGAGAGCTACAAGACCTTTCTAGAGACTCTGGATGGAGATCCGTGGGGGCGCCCATATCGTCTTGTACGGGGCAAACTACGCCCCTGGGCCCCCCCACTTACCCAGAGTCTCCGACCTGAGCTCCTCGAGGAGGTGGTGAGCGCATTGTTTCCCATGGGAAGGGAGCACGCGCCACCACCTATGGTTCCGCCCAACCAGGAACCCAGCGTGGACCGAGACGACGACGTGCCCGAAGTGACCCGGGCAGAGCTGAGAGCGGCGGTGAATCGCATGTCGGCGAAGAACACCGCCCCAGGGCCAGACGGCATTCATGGCCGAGTGTGGGCCCTGGCCGTGAGGGCTCTCGGGCCCCGACTATTGGGACTCTACAGCGCGTGTATGGAGCGGGGCCAGTTTCCACGCCGGTGGAAAACTGGTAAGCTGGTCCTGCTAAAGAAAGAGGGGCGCCCTGCGGACAGTCCGTCCGCCTACCGGCCCATCGTGTTGCTGGACGAGGTGGCGAAGCTCTTCGAGCGAATAATCGCCGAGCGCCTCGTCCAGCACCTGAGTGGAGTGGGGCCGGACCTGGCGGAGAACCAGTTTGGTTTCCGCCGAGGGCGCTCTACCATACACGCGGTAAAGAGTGTAAGAGCCCAAGCGGAGGTAGCTGTGTCCCGGGGCGAGGTGATGTTGGCGGTGTCGCTCGACATCGCCAACGCCTTCAACACCTTGCCCTGGAGTTGTATCAATGCGGCACTAATTTATCATCGTGTGCCCAGCTACCTCCGCCGTATTGTCGGGGCCTACCTGTCGGAGAGGGAAATAATTTGCCCGGGTCGTGATCGGATATTACGGCGAGAGATGGTGTGCGGTGTTCCACAGGGGTCGGTTCTAGGCCCCCTCCTGTGGAACATCGGATATGACTGGGTGCTGCGCGGTGCCCTCCTCCCTTGCGTCAGCGTCGTTTGTTACGCTGACGACACGCTGGTTTTGGCGCGGGGGAGGACGCACGCGCAGGCGACGTCTCGTGCGACCGCTGGGGTTGCGCAAGTCATCGGAAGGATCCGGCGGCTGGGACTGAAGGTGGCCTTGCAAAAGTCCGAGGTCATTTGCTTTCATGGGCCTCGGAACAGGCCACCGCCAAGGTCCCAGCTCGTGGTGGGGGACGTGCGCATCGACGTAGGGTCGTCGATGCGCTATCTCGGCCTAGTAATCGACGGCCGTTGGGACTTCGGGGCCCATTTCAAGATCTTGGCCCCGAAATTGGTGGCAGCCGCTAGAGCTTTGGCGCGGCTGCTGCCCAATCTGGGAGGTCCCAACTCCCCCACAAGAAGGCTTTATCAGGGGATCGTGCGATCCATGGCCCTATACGGGGCCCCAATTTGGGCGGAGGCCCTGGGCCCCAAACACGGCGCGCTGCTTCGTGCACCGCAGCGCGCCATGAACATAAGGGCCATTAGGGGGTATCGCACGATCTCTTTCGAGGCGGCAAGCCTTCTTGCCGGATCCCCGCCCTGGGACTTGGAGGCGAAGCTCCTTGCGTCACTCTTTACATGGCGCGAGGAGCGAATCGCGCGGAGCTTGCGGCCGTCGCCGCGAGAGACCGAGATAGAGCGGTCTCGGCTCCGCGACGTCCTGGTGGCGGAATGGAGCGTTCGACTTGCGCAACCCGATGCAGGGCACGCCACAATCGTGGCGGTAAGACCCGTCCTCACGGAGTGGCTGCAGAGGCGTCACGGCGCCCTCGGCTTCCGCACGACACAGGTGCTGACAGGCCATGGATGTTTCGGCAAGTACCTGTGTCGTATCGGGAGGGAGCCGACACCCGGGTGCCATCATTGTGGGGCCCCGGAAGACACGGCGCTGCATACGCTGGCAGAATGCCCGGCGTGGACATCGCAGCGCCGTAGTCTGGTCTCGGCGACTGGTGCGGACCCCTCCTCGCTCGAGTCCGTGGTCACGGCGATGACCCAGAGCGAGGAGGCGTGGTCGGCCGTCACCTCATTTTGTGAAGAGGTGATGGCCACGAAGGAAGCGGCGGAGCGTGAGAGGGAGGCGACCACCGTCCTCCCCTGCCGCTCCCGACGCACCAGGCGCCGGAGGGCGCCAAGGAGAGACGACCTGCAGCCTCCGTAGAGGTGGCCTGCGGGCGGCGGGTGGGGCAACCCGCCGCCCTAGCAGCAGCAGGCCCGAGAAGGTGGCGCGACGTGTTCCGCGCGCGCCTGTCTCAGAGGAGGGGGGAGCATATCTGACGCTCCCCCCGAAACACGGACGGGGACCAGTCTAGTCCCCGTCCCGGACGGGGCCCGCCACAGTGCCAAGGGCAGGCGGGCCGACCCGCCGGGCTGTACGGTGAATGCGTCAGCGAATCCCGCAGCCCGGCAGCAAAGGGTGTCCGACGGAACACCGGGGGGTTTTAGTGGGTACACCGGGCCCGGCCGCTTGAAGCTGGAGACCCTGCGGGGTCTCGCTCGCCCGGGCCGAAAACGGGAGTCCCACATACCCCTCGCCCTGTGCCCATCCGGGGCGAGGGCATGCGTAACGCATTTCCCCCCGTAAAAAAAAAAAAAAAAAAAAAAAGGTTAGGTTAGGTTAGGTTGGGGGTGTCAGGTCGGACTACCTCCTCGTGTGCCGCGCGGTTGCAGTTTCCCTCTGATACTTGTATCCGGGGGAAAGGGCAACCGTTAGCGGCCGGTGCATCCTGGGTACTAGAGATGAACTCCCCGCAAGGGGTCTCCATCTCTAGTTGCCAAAGGTCCGACGCCAACGGCCCTTTTCAGGGCCCCCGTGGTCCTCCTCGCCGCCGCCCCTGCCTTTCAGGGGTGGCTTTTAGGCAGATGGGGAGGCTTTGGTCGTGGGCTCGGCGTGCATTCACCCTGCCGTCGGGCACGCTGTGGGGGATTCATTCCTCCATGGCACCGCGCCACATCTCGTAAACCCTTCGGGGAACGAGGGCCTTGGCTTAACCGCCCGGGCCGCGAGGAAGACAACCTCTATAAAAAATCACCCTAATCCAAGCTGCTGAGACGCACGGCGAGGGATGCATGGCTGACAGGGGGGTCAGTCTTTAGTGTGTCTCACCTCGGGGTACCGGCCGCCACCTCGAGTGCACGTAGGCTTACCCGGGTACAGGGGGCACTGCCCGGGCGGACCTTTTATTTCCCCCATACTCGTGGGCTAAGTGATATGAGTTTGAAAATTAAAAAATCTAAATCAAAAAGCAATAAAGGAGGAAAGAAAGACGGAGGAATGGAAATACTGGAGAGGGAGATTGATAAGTTGAGAGAGGTGGTGGCGAGGGCAGCTGGGCCCAGTAAAACGGATCCGGACCCGAACCTGGCGGCGAAGCAGGCCAAGACAGAGTCAATGTCTATGGACAGTTCGGCGATGTACTCGTCTGTGGACTCACTGTCTACAATCGCGGAGTCTGACACCACATTGGATGCGTTTTGGAACGACTTCCGAGACATGGAGGCGTTCCTCTTGGAGTTGGCACAGCGGAGTGGAGCAGCCGACCGACAGAAGTTGGGATTGGTGGCGCGCTCCCTTGTCTACCATCACAAAATGGCGGCAAGGGAGGGGGACAGGGCGGACCACAATGCAAATGAGTATTTACGCCTGGAGGAGGAGTTGAAGGCAACTAAGACCATGCCGCCTCCTCCACCGCCTCCAGAGAAGGCGAATACGAAGGAAGTGCAGGATCGCCTCTCGACTCTTGAACAAAAGATCGAGAGGCTCCTGGCAATGGAAGAGTCCCGGAGGTCGGCTCAGCATGAGCCGGCCTCAACATCAGTGGAAAGTCGCCTCGCCTCTCTGGAGGCCAAGATAGAACGGCTTTTGGTGGCAGAGGAGTCATGCAGGCTGTTCTCCAGGGGACCGCCTGCGGTGGCTCCCACTTACGCGGAGAAGGCTGGGTCCGCCGGTCCCCGTAGTGGGTCGGCCAAGAAGCCCAGAGCGCCTCTGGTGGCGCCGGCAAGGAGTGCGGTGCCGTCGCTTGTTGCTCCCGCTCCTCCTGTTGCAGGAGAGGAGCGACAGAATGCGGATGGCCCTAAAAAACGGAGGAGGAGAGGGAGGAAGAGGAAGGTGAAGATACGTGCCCCAATCTCCGCGGCGGTGATAGTCACCTTATCGCCTGCCGCGCTTAAAAAGGGAGGTACTTATAGGGAGGTCCTGTCCACGGCGAGGGAGAAAGTCAAGTTGGGGGACCTTGACATTCCGAGTGTCCGGCTGAGAAACACGCTCACCGGAGCTCGAATGATTGAGGTCTCAGGCACTGACGCCGGCCCCAAAGCGGATAGCCTGGCCAAAAAACTGGCTGGGCTCTTCAGACCGGAGTTCGTAAGGGTGTCGAGGCCCGTGAAACGCGCTTGTCTGCGCATTACGGGTCTCGACATAACTGTCAAAGATGAGGAGCTCAAATCCGCTTTGGCGGACAGAGGAAATTGTGATAGGGAGGAGGTGAAGCTTGGGGCCATCCGCTTCAATCAGCGTGGCCTAGGTGCAGTCGTCGCTAGCTGTCCAGCAGCGGCGGCTGCAAAGTTGGCGGAGGCGGGCCGATTAGTCGTCGGGTGGGTCTCTGCGCGAGTGGAGGCCCTCCATGAGAGGGAACTGAGGTGCTACCGCTGCCTGGAGTCTGGGCATGTCGGTAGCACCTGCAAGGTGGAGGTTGACCGCAGTGGACTCTGCTTCCGCTGCGGTCTGCCCGGCCATAAGGCCGCGTCGTGCGAGGCCCCGCCGCGCTGCGTCTTGTGCGTGGCGAGTGGTAGGCCCGCCGACCATTGGGTGGGGCGAGGCAAGTGTCAGCCGACCCCCCGCCCACGAAGGAGCGTCGTAGAAGGGGCGCCAACGGGTGCTGCTAGTCAGGCGGCACCCGGCGCTTCTATTGTTTCGATCCCCGCCGCTAGTGTGGCGGCGGCGGACTTTCCCGCAGTGTCTGCGGCGCACCAGGTTGGTACCGGGGAGATGGAGTGCCAGTGATGGCGCTTTGTCCCCCGGTCCATCCACGACCACCTTGGCCTGTGGGGCAGCGGGCGGGGCGGCCCGTTGCCCAACCACCACCTTCACAGGCCACACGATGAGGCGCGCGCTAGTGTCCAAGCGCGCGCCCATATACTACGTGCCAAAAAGGGGGAGCACCAAATCTCCCCCATCCAATTTGACGGAGCTCGCCTGTCTGGGGGCGAGCCAAGGCCGCCGGGCTGTTCGGTGCATGCTAACGCGATTCCCGCAGCCCGGCACCATGGCCAGTGGACGGACACCGTGGGGTTTTAGTGAGTAGACCGGGCCCGGCCGCTAGAAGCTTGAGACCCTGCGGGGTCTCGCTCGCCCGGGCCGAAAACGGGAGTCTCACATACCCCTCGTCCTGCGCCCACTCGGGACGAGGGGATGCGTAACGCATTTCCCCACGTAAAAAAAAAAAAAAAAAAAAAAAAAAAAAAAAAAAAAAAAAAAAAAAAAGGTTAGGTTAGGGTGCCGGATCCCCGCCCTGGGACTTGGAGGCGAAGCTCCTCGCGTCACTCTTTACATGGCGCGAGGAGCGAATCGCGCGGAGCTTGCGGCCGTCGCCGCGAGAGACCGAGATAGAGCGGTCTCGGCTCCGCGACGTCCTGGTGGCGGAATGGAGCGTTCGACTTGCGCAACCCGACGCAGGGCACGCCACAATCGTGGCGGTAAGACCCGTCCTCACGGAGTGGCTGCAGAGGCGTCACGGCGCCCTCGGCTTCCGTACGACACAGGTGCTGACAGGCCATGGATGTTTCGGCAAGTACCTGTGTCGTATAGGGAGGGAGCCGACACCCGGGTGCCATCATTGTGGGGCCCCGGAAGACACGGCGCTGCATACGCTGGCAGAATGCCCGGCGTGGTCATCGCAGCGCCGTAGTCTGGTCTCGGCGACTGGTGCGGACCCCTCCTCGCTCGAGTCCGTGGTCACGGCGATGACCCGGAGCGAGGAGGCGTGGTCGGCCGTCACCTCATTTTGTGAAGAGGTGATGGCCACGAAGGAAGCGGCGGAGCGTGAGAGGGAGGCGACCACCGTCCTCCCCTGCCGCTCCCGACGCACCAGGCGCCGGAGGGCGCCAAGGAGAGACGACCTGCAGCCTCCGTAGAGGTGGCCTGCGGGCGGCGGGTGGGGCAACCCGCCGCCCTAGCAGCAGCAGGCCCGAGAAGGTGGCGCGACGTGTTCCGCGCGCGCCTGTCTCAGAGGAGGGGGAGCAAAATACAGACGCTCCCCCGAAACACGGACGGGGACCAGTTTAGTCTCCGTCCCGGACGGGGCCCGCCACAGTGCCGAGGGCAGGCGGGCCGACCCGCCGGGCTGTACGGTGAATGCGTCAGCGAATCCCGCAGCCCGGCAGCAAAGGGTGTCCGACGGAACACCGGGGGGTTTTAGTGGGTACACCGGGCCCGGCCGCTCGTAGCTGGAGACCCTGCGGGGTCTCGCTCGCCCGGGCCGAAAACGGGAGTCCCACATACCCCTCGCCCTGTGCCCATCCGGGGCGAGGGCATGCGTAACGCATTTCCCCCCGTAAAAAAAAAAAAAAAAAAAAAAAAAAAAAAAAAAAAAAAAAAAAAAGGTTAGGTTAGGGTTAGGGCACGCTTGGCGTGGACACCGCAGCGCCGTAGTCTGGTCTCGGCGACTGGTGCGGACCCCTCCTCGCTCGAGTCCGTGGTCACGGCGATGACCCGGAGCGAGGAGGCGTGGTCGGCCGTCACCTCGTTTTGTGAAGAGGTGATGGCCACGAAGGAAGCGGCGGAGCGAGAAAGGGAGGCTAACACCGTCCTCCCATGCCGCTCCCGACGCACCAGGCGCCGGAGGGCGCCAAGGAGAGACGACCTGCAGCCTCCGTAGAGGTGGCCTGCGGGCGGCGGGTGGGGCAACCCGCCGCCCTAGCAGCAGCAGGCCCGAGAAGGTGGCGCGACGTGTTCCGCGCGCGCCTGTCTCAGAGGAGGGGGAGCAAAATACAGACGCTCCCCCGAAACATGGACGGGGACCAGTTTAGTCCCCGTCCCGGACGGGGCCCGCCACAGTGCCAAGGGCAGGCGGGCCGACCCACCGGGCTGTACGGTGAATGCGTCAGCGAATCCCGCAGCCCGGCAGCAAAGGGTGTCCGACGGAACACCGGGGGGTTTTAGTGGGTACACCGGGCCCGGCCGCTCGTAGCTGGAGACCCTGCGGGGTCTCGCTCGCCCGGGCCGAAAACGGGAGTCCCACATACCCCTCGCCCTGTGCCCATCCGGGGCGAGGGCATGCGTAACGCATTTCCCCCCGTAAAAAAAAAAAAAAAAAAAAAAAAAAAAAAAAAAAAAAAAAAAGGGTTAGGGCACGCCACAATCGTGGCGGTAAGACCCGTCCTCACGGAGTGGCTGCAGAGGCGTCACGGCGCCCTCGGCTTCCGTACGACACAGGTGCTGACAGGCCATGGATGTTTCGGCAAGTACCTGTGTCGTATAGGGAGGGAGCCGACACCCGGGTGCCATCATTGTGGGGCCCCGGAAGACACGGCGCTGCATACGCTGGCAGAATGCCCGGCGTGGTCATCGCAGCGCCGTAGTCTGGTCTCGGCGACTGGTGCGGACCCCTCCTCGCTCGAGTCCGTGGTCACGGCGATGACCCGGAGCGAGGAGGCGTGGTCGGCCGTCACCTCATTTTGTGAGGAGGTGATGGCCACGAAGGAAGCGGCGGAGCGTGAGAGGGAGGCGACCACCGTCCTCCCCTGCCGCTCCCGACGCACCAGGCGCCGGAGGGCGCCAAGGAGAGACGACCTGCAGCCTCCGTAGAGGTGGCCTGCGGGCGGCGGGTGGGGCAGCCCGTCGCCCTAGCAGCAGCAGGCCCGAGAAGGTGGCGCGACGTGTTCCGCGCGCGCCTGTCTCAGAGGAGGGGGAGCACTCTTGACGCTCCCCCGAAACACGGACGGGGACCAGTCTAGTCCCCGTCCCGGATGGGGCCCGCCACAGTGCCAAGGGCAGGCGGGCCGACCCGCCGGGCTGTACGGTGAATGCGTCAGCGAATCCCGCAGCCCGGCAGCAAAGGGTGTCCGACGGAACACCGGGGGGTTTTAGTGGGTACACCGGGCCCGGCCGCTTGAAGCTGGAGACCCTGGGGGGTCTCGCTCGCCCGGGCCGAAAACGGGAGTCCCACATACCCCTCGCCCTGTGCCCATCCGGGGCGAGGGCATGCGTTACGCATTTCCCCCCGTAAAAAAAAAAAAAAAAAAAAAAAAAAAAAAAAAAAAAAAAAAAAGGTTAGGTTAGGTTAGGTTAGGTTAGGTTAGGTTAGGTTAGGTTAGGTTGGGGGGGGTTGGGGTGTCAGGTCGGACTTGGGGTGTCAGGTCGGACTTGGGGTGTCAGGTCGGACTACCTCCTCGTGTGCCGCGCGGTTGCAGTTTCCCTCTGATACTTGTATCCGGGGGAAAGGGCAACTGTTAGCGGCCGGTGCATCCTGGGTACTAGAGATGAACTCCCTGCAAGGGGTCTCCATCTCTAGTTGCCAAAGGTCCGACACCAACGGCCCCTTTTCAGGGCCACCGTGGTTCTCTCCGCCGCCGCCCCTGCCTTTTAGGGGTGGCTTTTAGGCAGATGGGGAGGCTTTGGTTGTGGGCTCGGCGTGCACTCACCCTGCCGTCGGGCACGCTGTGGGGGATTCAGTCCCCCATGGCACCGCGCCACAACTCGTAAATCCTTCGGGGAACGAGGGCCTTGGCTTAACCGCCCGGGCCGCGAGGAAGACAACCTCTATAAAAAATTACCTTAACTCAAGCTGCCGAGGCGCACGGCGAGGAGTGCGTGGCTGGCAGGAAGGCCAGTCGCTAGTGCGCCTCACCTCGGGGTACCGGCCGACACCCCGTTGTATTAGGCTTACCCGGGTACAGGGGGCACTGCCCGGGCGGACCGTTTATTTCCCCCATACTCGTGGGACTACTATGTTGTGTTCAAATTTAAAAAATAAAAATATCGATAAATGCGAAGGCGTCGAAAAGGGCGTCGGGAGGATAGGGAGAAATACTGAAGAAGGGACGAGTGGAGAGACGGAGAGTCGTGTGTCGACGTTTGATGGTGGTGCTGTATCCTCGGAGTGTGCTGGTCCTAGTGTTGCTGGCATGCCCGAGGAATACAGCATGGATATTCAGGACGACGGAGGTAGGGTCAGCGTGCAGTTCATGGGCTTCGTGGACAGCGACACTGACGCTGACCAAATGCCGGAGCCGGCGAAGCCTGCTAAGAGGCGGATGGATGAGGGGGAGGAAAACGACGAGAAAAGGAGGAGGGCAGGAGGTTCTCCTGATCTCGTCGAAACCCTGAAAAAAGGAGAAATTACAATAACTACTCCTCCTCCCCCGGAAATAACCCTACTGGGAAATAAGGTCCTGCGTGTAAACCTCGGCCCCAGGGTGGAAACCAGGGGCCGGAAGCCAATACACGGCAGGTTCATAGGTGTTGGCCGAGCCAGGGACCTACAAAGAGCGGCTAGGGTTGCCGCTAAGCTCAAGGAAGAAAAGAAGGAATTGGTAAAGGAGCTCCAGCGGGTCCGAAAGCCTCCGGTTGACCGTGCCCCCTTGGACCCACAGATGATGGTGGCGGCCGACATCAGCGCGCAATTTGAGAGTGTCGTGCAGAGCATTCGGTCGGTCGTCCTCCAGTCGAAGGGCCTAAAGGGGGTAAATCAGAAGGTCCTGAATGACTCCATTGGTCTGATTCGCGAGCTAGCAGGCGCACTTCTTGCGCGAACCTCAAGCGAGGAAACAAAGAAGCTAGCTCGCGAATTGAAAGTCATTCGGGAGGAAAATGAGGAGCTCCGTAAGGAGCTGATGGAGCTCCGCCGTCAGTCCCGTAACGTAGTACCCGCGGAGCCACCGGAAAAGGCGGTACCCCTGGCCACTCTCAGGAAGGAGTTCGAAAAGCTGGCCAGGGAGCAGGAGTCGAGCATGGATGCTCGACTCCAAAGAATGGAGAATGTCCTGGAGGGTCAGCGGCTACGGCCGCGGCTCTCCAGTCAAAAAAACGTGCCCTCCTACAGTGAGGTAGCAGCGGGACTGCAATCACAGGCAGCTGGGGGCCCCTCTACATCTAGGGGTCCATCTAATGCGCCTGCCAAGAAGCAGGCAACACCGACAGCAAAGCCCGCTGCTCCCACTACCCAACCCGAAGAAGGACGTGGGAAAAAGAAGAGGAGGAAAAGAAGGAAGAACCGAGGTGGTGGTGGAGAAGCTGTAGGGGGTAAAGCCCCAGAACCCACTACCACCCCAAATTCAAGTCGAGGCTGCAACGGCACGAGAGTTGCGCCGCCCCCCTCACAGCAAAAGGGGGGAAATAAATGGGAAAAAGTCGGCCAAAAGAAGGCCGACAAGAAAGCCGCCCAAAAACAACGCAGGGCGGCTAAAAAGGAGGCGGCGCGACTCAGCGTGCCAAGATCAGCGGCAGTAGTAATAACACTGCAGCCGGAAGCCGTAGGCAAGGGCGTCAGTTATTCGGACGTCCTAACAAGGGCTAAGGAGTCTATTAAATTGGACGAACTCCAAATCAGTGGCGTCCGATTTAAGACCACTCGCACTGGGGCGAGGATGTTAGAGATCCCCGGTGCAACGAGTGGTCCCAAGGCCGACGCCCTTGCCGAAAGGTTAAAGGCTAGCCTGCCAGACGATGTTGTCAAAGTGTCCAGGCCGATGAAGACCGTAGAGCTTCGTGTCTCCGGCCTGGACGACTCCGTCTCGCAGGCGGAGCTTTCGGCTGCAGTGGCCAAGGTGGGTGGCTGTCCCGCGGAGCATGTCCGGTCGAGTGCAATCCGACCGGCACCCTCCGGGCTGGGGACAGCCATTGTCAGCTGCCCAGTGGCAGCAGCTAAGAAGCTGGCGGAAGGGAAGCGCCTCCTAGTCGGGTGGGTTTCGGCGCAGGTCAAGCTCCTGCAGCCGCGCCCCGTTCGGTGCTACCGCTGCATGGCTGACGGTCATGTCGGCGCGCGGTGCACCGCGGAAGTCACTTGCGTGGGCAAGTGCTTCCGCTGTGGTCAGTCGGGCCATAAAGCTGCCGAATGCAGCGCAGCGCCGCACTGTAATGCGTGCGCTGCGGCCGGCAAGCCCGCTGACCACAGAATGGGGAGCAAGGCTTGCGCCCCACCCAAATCAAAGGGAAAGAAGAAGGTGACTGTGGCCCCTTTACAGCCCAGTCAACCTAAAGCGCCAGTCGAGGCGCCAGTGGCAATGGAGGTAGTGGAGACGGCCCAACAATGACCGTCTTCCGCTACCTCCAAACGAATCTGAACCACTGCGCCAGAGCTCAGGACCTTTTACACCAGAGCCTGGCGCAGTGGCAAATCAATGTTTGCGTCGCCGCCGAGCCGTACTTCGTCCCGCCCAGAGATGACTGGGCGGGCGACGTGAGTGGCTCGGTGGCCATTATAGTGAGTACAGCGGTCGGTACCCCTCCCCTCGAAAATATCTCGCGGGGGCAGGGGTACGTCACAGCCTCAATAGGAAGGTCTGTGGTCGCGGGCGTTTACGCCCCACCCAGTATGTCTCTCGCCGACTTCGAAGTATTGTTGGAAAGGCTGGGCACGTTCGTCGCTCGTAGCCACCCCCTCCCTGCAATCGTCCTGGGGGACTTCAACGCCAAGTCAACGGCTTGGGGTTCCCCCGCTACGGACGCGAGGGGAGAGTTGCTCGAGGAGTGGGCCCTCTCTACAGGCCTACTCGTTCTCAACCGAGGTTCTGTCCACACGTGCGTGCGTCTGTGGGGCGGGTCAATCGTTGACCTATCGTTTGCGAGCCCCGCAATAGCGCGCCGTGTCCGGGAATGGCGCGTCGTCGAGGAGGTGGAGACGTTGTCGGATCACAAATATATCCGATTTGACGTCTCCGCCCAGACCTCCGACGCCCCGATTCGTCCCGGCTCGGTTGAGACCGGTCCACGCTGGTCGTTGAAGCAGCTCGATAGGGAGCTGCTCCTGGAAGCCGCCTTAGTCCAGGCCTGGGTCTCAGCACCGGACAGGCCTGTTGACGTGGAAAGTGAGGCGGCTTGGTTTCAGGAATGTGGGTCGCGTATGTGTGATACATCTATGCCGCGGGTCCGTTCTGCGGCGACAAAGCGCCAAGTTTACTGGTGGTCGCCGCAGATCGCGCAGTTGCGCGAAGCCTGTCAGGCTGCAAAAAGGCACCTGACAAGGCATAATAGGAGACACCGCGGCGCCGCATACGCGGCCCCGAGAGGGGCGGAACTACACGAGGCGTACAGGGAGGCGAAGAGGGCCCTCCAGTACGCCATCGAGGGAGCGAAGGTCGAAAGCTATAAGACCTTCGTAGAGACTCTGGATCAAGATCCGTGGGGGCGCCCATATCGTCTTGTGAGGGGCAAACTACGCCCCTGGGCTCCCCCACTTACCCAGAGTCTCCGACCTGAGCTCCTCGAGGAGGTGGTGAGCGCATTGTTTCCCATGGGATGGGAGCACGCGCCACCACCTATGGTTCCGCCCAGCCAGGAACCCAGCGTGGACCGAGACGACGACGTGCCCGAAGTGACCCGGGCAGAGCTGAGAGCGGCGGTGAATCGCATGTCGGCGAAGAACACCGCCCCAGGGCCAGACGGCATTCATGGCCGAGTGTGGGCCCTGGCCGTGAGGGCTCTCGGGCCCCGACTATTGGGACTCTACAGCGCGTGTATGGAGCGGGGCCAGTTTCCACGCCGGTGGAAAACTGGTAAGCTGGTCCTGCTTAAAAAAGAGGGGCGCCCTGCGGACAGTCCGTCCGCATACCGGCCCATCGTGTTGCTGGACGAGGTGGCAAAGCTCTTCGAGCGAATAATCGCCGAGCGCCTCGTCCAGCACCTAAGTGGAGTGGGGCCGGACCTGGCGGAGAACCAGTTCGGTTTCCGTCGAGGGCGCTCTACCATACACGCGGTAAAGAGTGTACGAGCCCAAGCGGAGGTAGCAGTGTCCCGGGGCGAGGTGATGTTGGCGGTGTCGCTCGACATCGCCAACGCCTTCAACACCTTGCCCTGGAGTTGTATCAACGCGGCACTTATTTACCATCGTGTGCCCAGCTACCTCCGCCGTATTGTCGGGGCCTACCTGTCGGAACGGGAGATTATCTGCCCGGGTCGCGATCAGTTGTTACGGCGAGAGATGGTGTGCGGTGTTCCACAGGGGTCGGTTCTAGGCCCTCTCCTGTGGAACATCGGATATGACTGGGTGCTGCGCGGCGCCCTCCTCCCTTGCGTCAGCGTCGTTTGTTACGCTGACGACACGCTGGTTTTGGCGCGGGGGAGGACGCACGCGCAGGCGACGTCTCGTGCGACCGCTGGGGTTGCGCAAGTCATAGGAAGGATCCGGCGGCTGGGACTGCAGGTGGCCTTGCAGAAATCCGAGGTCATTTGTTTTCATGGGCCTCGGAACAGGCCACCGCCAAGGTCCCAGCTCGTGGTGGGGGACGTGCGCATCGACGTAGGGTCGTCGATGCGCTATCTCGGCCTAGTAATCGACGGCCGTTGGGACTTCGGGGCCCACTTCAAGATCTTGGCCCCGAAATTGGTGGCAGCCGCTAGAGCTCTGGCGCGGCTGCTGCCCAATCTGGGAGGTCCCAACTCCCCCACAAGAAGGCTTTATCAAGGGATCGTGCGATCCATGGCCCTATACGGGGCCCCAATATGGGCGGAGGCCCTGGGCCCCAAACACGGCGCGCTGCTTCGTGCACCGCAGCGCGCCATGAACATAAGGGCCATTAGGGGGTATCGCACGATCTCTTTCGAGGCGGCAAGCCTTCTTGCCGGATCCCCGCCCTGGGACTTGGAGGCGAAGCTCCTCGCGTCACTCTTTACATGGCGCGAGGAGCGAATCGCGCGGAGCTTGCGGCCGTCGCCGCGAGAGACCGAGATAGAGCGGTCTCGGCTCCGCGACGTCCTGGTGGCGAACTGGAGCGTTCGACTTGCGCAACCCGACGCAGGGCACGCCACAATCGTGGCGGTAAGACCCGTCCTCACGGAGTGGCTGCAGAGGCGTCACGGCGCCCTCGGCTTCCGCACGACACAGGTGCTGACAGGCCATGGATGTTTCGGCAAGTACCTGTGTCGTATAGGGAGGGAGCCGACACCCGGGTGCCATCATTGTGGGGCCCTGGAAGACACGGCGCTGCATACGCTGGCAGAATGCCCGGCGTGGTCATCGCAGCGCCGTAGTCTGGTCTCGGCGACTGGTGCGGACCCCTCCTCGCTCGAGTCCGTGGTCACGGCGATGACCCGGAGCGAGGAGGCGTGGTCGGCCGTCACCTCATTTTGTGAAGAGGTGATGGCCACGAAGGAGGCGGCGGAGCGTGAGAGGGAGGCGACCACCGTCCTCCCCTGCCGCTCCCGACGCACCAGGCGCCGGAGGGCGCCAAGGAGAGACGACCTGCAGCCTCCGTAGAGGTGGCCTGCGGGCGGCGGGTGGGGCAACCCGCCGCCCTAGCAGCAGCAGGCCCGAGAAGGTGGCGCGACGTGTTCCGCGCGCGCCTGTCTCAGAGGAGGGGGAGCATATTTGACGCTCCCCCGAAACACGGACGGGGACCAGTCTTGTCCCCGTCCCGGACGGGGCCCGCCACAGTGCCAAGGGCAGGCGGGCCGACCCGCCGGGCTGTACGGTGAATGCGTCAGCGAATCCCGCAGCCCGGCAGCAAAGGGTGTCCGACGGAACACCGGGGGGTTTTAGTGGGTACACCGGGCCCGGCCGCTCGTAGCTGGAGACCCTGCGGGGTCTCGCTCGCCCGGGCCGAAAACGGGAGTCCCACATACCCCTCGCCCTGTGCCCATCCGGGGCGAGGGCATGCGTAACGCATTTCCCCCCGTAAAAAAAAAAAAAAAAAAAAAAAAAAAAAAGGTTGGGGGGGGTCAGGGCACGCCACGATCGTGGCGGTAAGACCCGTCCTCACGGAGTGGCTGCAGAGGCGTCACGGCGCCCTCGGCTTCCGCACGACACAGGTGCTGACAGGCCATGGATGTTTCGGCAAGTACCTGTGTCGTATAGGGAGGGAGCCGACACCCGGGTGCCACCATTGTGGGGCCCCGGAAGACACGGCGCTGCATACGCTGGCAGAATGCCCGGCGTGGTCATCGCAGCGCCGTAGTCTGGTCTCGGCGACTGGTGCGGACCCCTCCTCGCTCGAGTCCGTGGTCACGGCGATGACCCGGAGCGAGGAGGCGTGGTCGGCCGTCACCTCATTTTGTGAGGAGGTGATGGCCACGAAGGAAGCGGCGGAGCGTGAGAGGGAGGCGACCACCGTCCTCCCCTGCCGCTCCCGACGCACCAGGCGCCGGAGGGCGCCAAGGAGAGACGACCTGCAGCCTCCGTAGAGGTGGCCTGCGGGCGGCGGGTGGGGCAACCCGTCGCCCTAGCAGCAGCAGGCCCGAGAAGGTGGCGCGACGTGTTCCGCGCGCGCCTGTCTCAGAGGAGGGGGAGCACTCTTGACGCTCCCCCGAAACACGGACGGGGGCCAGTCTAGTCCCCGTCCCGGACGGGGCCCGCCACAGTGCCAAGGGCAGGCGGGCCGACCCGCCGGGCTGTACGGTGAATGCGTCAGCGAATCCCGCAGCCCGGCAGCAAAGGGTGTCCGACGGAACACCGGGGGGTTTTAGTGGGTACACCGGGCCCGGCCGCTTGAAGCTGGAGACCCTGCGGGGTCTCGCTCGCCCGGGCCGAAAACGGGAGTCCCACATACCCCTCGCCCTGTGCCCATCCGGGGCGAGGGCATGCGTAAGGCATTTCCCCCCGTAAAAAAAAAAAAAAAAAAAAAAGGTTGGGGTGTCAGGTCGGACTACCTCCTCGTGTGCCGCGCGGTTGCAGTTTCCCTCTGATACTTGTATCCGGGGGAAAGGGCAACCGTTAGCGGCCGGTACATCCTGGGTACTAGAGATGAACTCCCCGCAAGGGGTCTCCATCTCTAGTTGCCAAAGGTCCGACATCGTGGTCCTCTGTGCCGCCGCCTCTATCTTTCAGGGGCGGCTTTTAGGCGGATGAGGCTTTTGGTTGTGGGCTCGGCGTGCACTCACCCTGCCGTCGGGCACGCTGTGGGGGATTCAGTCCCCCATGGCACCGCGCCACAACTCGTAAACCCTTCGGGGAACGAGGGCCTTGGCTTAACCGCCCGGGCCGCGAGGAAGACAACCTCTATAAAAAATTACCTTAACTCAAGCTGCCGAGGCGCACGGCGAGGAGTGCGTGGCTGGCAGGAAGGCCAGTCGCTAGTGCGCCTCACCTCGGGGTACCGGCCGACACCCCGTTGTATTAGGCTTACCCGGGTACAGGGGGCACTGCCCGGGCGGACCGTTTATTTCCCCCATACTCGTGGGACTACTATGTTGTGTTCAAATTTAAAAAATAAAAATATCGATAAATGCGAAGGCGTCGAAAAGGGCGTCGGGAGGATAGGGAGAAATTCTAAAGAAGTGACGAGTGGGGAGACGGAGCGTCATGAGTTGATGCTTGGTGGTGGTGCTGTATCCTCGGAGTGTGTTGGTACTAGTGTTACTGACATGCCCGAGGAATACAGCATGGATATTCAGGACGACGGAGGTAGGGTCAGCGTGCAGTTCATGGGTTTCGTGGACAGCGACACTGACGCTGACCAAATACCGGAGCCGGCGAAGCCTGCTAAGAGGCGGATGGATGAGGGGGAGGAAAACGACGAGAAAAGGAGGAGGGCAGGAGGTTCTCCTGATCTCGTCGAAACCCTGAAAAAAGGAGAAATTACAAAAACTACTCCTCCTCCCCCGGAAATAACCCTACTGGGAAATAAGGTCCTGCGTGTAAACCTCGGCCCCAGGGTGGAAACCAGGGGCCGGAAGCCAATACACGGCAGGTTCATAGGTGTTGGCCGAGCCAGGGACCTACAAAGAGCGGCTAGGGTTGCCGCTAAGCTAAAGGAAGAAAAGAAGGAATTGGTAAAGGAGCTCCAGCGGGTCCGAAAGCCTCCGGTTGACCGTGCCCCCTTGGACCCACAGATGATGGTGGCGGCCGACATCAGCGCGCAATTCGAGAGTGTCGTGCAGAGCATTCGGTCGGTCGTCCTCCAGTCGAAGGGCCTAAAGGGGGTAAATCAGAAGGTCCTGAATGACTCCATTGGTCTGATTCGCGAGCTAGCAGGCGCACTTCTCGCGCGAACCTCAAGCGAGGAAACAAAGAAGCTAGCTCGCGAATTGAAAGTCATTCGGGAGGAAAATGAGGAGCTACGTAAGGAGCTGATGGAGCTCCGCCGTCAGTCCCGTAACGTAGTACCCGCGGAGCCACTGGAAAAGGCGGTACCCCTGGCCACTCTCAGGAAGGAGTTCGAAAAGCTGGCCAGGGAGCAGGAGTCGAGCATGGATGCTCGACTCCAAAGAATGGAGAATGTCCTGGAGGGTCAGCGGCTACGGCCGCGGCTCTCCAGTCAAAAAAACGTGCCCTCCTACAGTGAGGTAGCAGCGGGACTGCAATCACAGGCAGTTGGGGGCCCCTCTACATCTAGGGGTCCATCTAATGCGCCTGCCAAGAAGCAGGCAACACCGACAGCAAAGCCCGCTGCTCCCACTACCCAACCCGAAGAAGGACGTGGGAAAAAGAAGAGGAGGAAAAGAAGGAAGAACCGAGGTGGTGGTGGAGAAGCTGTAGGGGGTAAAGCCCCAGAACCCACTACCACCGAAAATACAGCTAGGTCACGCAACGGCACGAGAGTTGCGCCGCCCCCCCCACAAAATAAGGGGGGGCAAAGATGGGAAAAGGTCGGCCAGAAGAAGGCCGACAAGAAGGCCGCCCAAAAACAGCGTAGGGCGGCCAAAAAGGAGGCGGCGCGACTCACCGTGCCAAGATCCGCTGCGGTGGTTATCACACTGCAGCCGGAAGCCGAAGGCAAGGGCGTCAAGTACTCGGACGTCCTGATGAGGGCTAAGGAGGCCGTAAAATTGGACGAGCTGAACATCAGTGGCGTCCGATTTAAGACCACTCGCACTGGGGCGAGGATGTTAGAAATCCCCGGTGCCACGAGTGGTCCCAAGGCCGACGCCCTTGCCGAAAGGCTAAAAGCCAGCCTGCCGGACGATATGGTCCGAGTTTCCAGGCCGTTGAAGACAGTTGAGCTACGTGTCTCCGGCCTGGACGATTCCGTCACGCAGGCTGAGCTGTCGGCTGCAGTGGCCAAAGTGGGTGGCTGTCCCGCGGAGCATGTGCGGTCGGGCGCTATCCGACCTGCACCCTCCGGGCTGGGGACAGCCATTGTCAGCTGCCCAGTGGCAGCCGCGAAGAAGTTGGCGGATTGTAGGCGCCTTCTCGTCGGGTGGGTCTCGGCGCAGGTCAAGCTCCTGCAACCGCGCCCCGTTCGGTGCTACCGCTGCATGGCCAACGGTCATGTTGGCGCGCGGTGCACCGCGGAAGTCACTTGCGTAGGCAAGTGCTTCCGCTGTGGTCAGTCGGGCCATAAGGCTGCCGAATGCAGCGCCGCGCCGCACTGTAATGCGTGCGCCGCGGCCGGCAAGCCCGCTGACCACAGAATGGGGAGCAAGGCCTGCGCCCCGCCCAAATCTAAGGGCAAAAAGAAGTTGACTGCGGCCCCTTTACAGCCCAGTCAACCTAGTGCGCCCTTAGAGGCGCCAGTGGCAATGGAGGTAGTGGAGACGGCCCATCAATGACCGTCTTCCGCTACCTCCAGACGAATCTAAACCACTGCGCCAGAGCTCAGGACCTTTTACATCAGAGCCTGGCGCAGTGGCAAATCAATGTGTGCGTCGCCGCCGAGCCGTACTTCGTCCCGCCTAGAGATGACTGGGCGGGCGATGTGAGTGGCTCGGTGGCCATAATCGTGAGTTCAGCGGTCGGTACCCCTCCCCTCGAAAACGTCATGCGAGGGCAGGGGTACGTCACAGCCTCCATAGGAAGGTCTGTGGTCGCGGGCGTTTACGCCCCACCCAGTCTACCTCTCGCCGAGTTTGAGGAATTGTTGGAAAGGCTAGGCACGTTCGTCGCTCGTAGTCATCCCCTCCCTGCACTCGTCCTGGGGGACTTCAATGCCAAGTCAACGGCTTGGGGTTCCCCCGCTACGGACGCGAGGGGAGAGTTGCTCGAGGAGTGGGCCCTCTCTACAGGCCTACTCGTTCTCAACCGAGGTTCTGTCCACACGTGCGTGCGTCTGTGGGGCGGGTCAATAGTTGACCTATCGTTTGCGAGCCCCGCAATAGCACGCCGTGTCCGGGAATGGCGCGTCGTCGAGGGGGTGGAGACGCTATCGGATCACAGATATATCCGATTTGACGTCTCCGCCCAGACCTCCGACGCCCCGATTCGTCCCGGCTCGGTTGAGACCGGTCCACGCTGGTCGTTGAAGCAGCTCGATAGGGAGCTGCTCCTGGAAGCCGCCTTAGTCCAGGCCTGGGTCTCAGCACCGGACAGGCCTGTTGACGTGGAAAGTGAGGCGGCTTGGTTCCAAGAATGTGGGTCGCGTATTAGCGATGCATCTATGCCGCGGGCCCGGTCTGCGGCGGCAAAGCGCCAGGTTTATTGGTGGTCGCCGCAGATCGCGCAATTGCGCGAAGCCTGTCAGGCTGCCAAGCGGCACCTGACAAGGCACAACCGGAGGCACCGCGGCGCCGCATACGCGGCCCCGAGAGGGGCGGAACTGCACGAGGCGTACCGGGGGGCGAAGAGGGCCCTTCAGTGCGCCATCGAGGGAGCGAAGGTCGAGAGCTACAAGACCTTTCTAGAGACTCTGGATGGAGATCCGTGGGGGCGCCCATATCGTCTTGTACGGGGCAAATTACGCCCCTGGGCCCCCCCACTTACCCAGAGTCTCCGACCTGAGCTCCTCGAGGAGGTGGTGAGCGCACTGTTTCCCATGGGAAGGGAGCACGCGCCACCACCTATGGTTCCGCCCAACCAGGAACCCAGCGTGGACCGAGACGACGACGTGCCCGAAGTGACCCGGGCAGAGTTGAGAGCGGCGGTGAATCGCATGTCGGCGAAGAACACCGCCCCAGGGCCAGACGGCATTCATGGCCGAGTGTGGGCCCTGGCCGTGAGGGCTCTCGGGCCCCGACTATTGGGCCTCTACAGCGCGTGTATGGAGCGGGGCCAGTTTCCACGCCGGTGGAAAACTGGTAAGCTGGTCCTGCTGAAGAAAGAGGGGCGCCCGGCGGACAGTCCGTCCGCCTACCGGCCCATCGTGTTGCTGGACGAGGTGGCGAAGCTCTTCGAGCGAATAATCGCCGAGCGCCTCGTCCAGCACCTAAGTGGTGTGGGGCCGGACCTGGCGGAAAACCAGTTTGGTTTCCGCCGAGGGCGCTCTACCATACACGCGGTAAAGAGTGTAAGAGCCCAAGCGGAGGTAGCTGTGTCCCGGGGCGAGGTGATGTTGGCGGTGTCGCTCGACATCGCCAACGCGTTTAACACCTTGCCCTGGAGCTGCATCAAAGAGGCACTAATTTTCCATCGAGTGCCCAGCTACCTTCGCCGTATTGTCGGGGCCTACCTGTCGGAGAGGGAGATTATCTGCCCGGGTCGGGAACAAGTTCTACGGCGAGAGATGGTGTGCGGTGTTCCACAGGGGTCGGTTCTAGGCCCCCTCCTGTGGAGCATCGGATATGACTGGGTGCTGCGCGGTGCCCTCCTCCCTTGCGTCAGCGTCGTTTGTTACGCTGACGACACGCTGGTTTTGGCGCGGGGGAGGACGCACGCGCAGGCGACGTCTCGTGCGACCGCTGGGGTTGCGCAAGTCATCGGAAGGATCCGGCGGCTGGGACTGCAGGTGGCCTTGCAAAAGTCCGAGGTCATTTGCTTTCATGGACCTCGGAACAGGCCACCGCCAAGGTCCCAGCTCGTGGTGGGGGACGTGCGCATCGACGTAGGGTCGTCGATGCGCTATCTCGGCCTAGTAATCGACGGCCGTTGGGACTTCGGGGCCCACTTCAAGATCTTGGCCCCGAAATTGGTGGCAGCCGCTAGAGCTTTGGCGCGGCTGCTGCCCAATCTGGGAGGTCCCAACTCCCCCACAAGAAGGCTTTATCAGGGGATCGTGCGATCCATGGCCCTATACGGGGCCCCAATATGGGCGGAGGCCCTGGGCCCCAAACACGGCGCGCTGCTTCGTGCACCGCAGCGCGCCATGAACATAAGGGCCATTAGGGGGTATCGCACGATCTCTTTCGAGGCGGCAAGCCTTCTTGCCGGATCCCCGCCCTGGGACTTGGAGGCGAAGCTCCTCGCGTCACTCTTTACATGGCGCGAGGAGCGAATCGCGCGGAGCTTGCGGCCGTCGCCGCGAGAGACCGAGATAGAGCGGTCTCGGCTCCGCGACGTCCTGGTGGCGGAATGGAGCGTTCGACTTGCGCAACCCGACGCAGGGCACGCCACAATCGTGGCGGTAAGACCCGTCCTCACGGAGTGGCTGCAGAGGCGTCACGGCGCCCTCGGCTTCCGCACGACACAGGTGCTGACAGGCCATGGATGTTTCGGCAAGTACCTGTGTCGTATAGGGAGGGAGCCGACACCCGGGTGCCATCATTGTGGGGCCCCGGAAGACACGGCGCTGCATACGCTGGCAGAATGCCCGGCGTGGACATCGCAGCGCCGTAGTCTGGTCTCGGCGACTGGTGCGGACCCCTCCTCGCTCGAGTCCGTGGTCACGGCGATGACCCGGAGCGAGGAGGCGTGGTCGGCCGTCACCTCATTTTGTGAGGAGGTGATGGCCACGAAGGAAGCGGCGGAGCGTGAGAGGGAGGCGAACACCGTCCTCCCCTGCCGCTCCCGACGCACCAGGCGCCGGAGAGCGCCAAGGAGAGACGACCTGCAGCCTCCGTAGAGGTGGCCTGCGGGCGGCGGGTGGGGCAACCCGCCGCCCTAGCAGCAGCAGGCCCGAGAAGGTGGCGCGACGTGTTCCGCGCGCGCCTGTCTCAGAGGAGGGGGAGCAAAATACAGACGCTCCCCCGAAACACGGACGGGGACCAGTCTAGTCCCCGTCCCGGACGGGGCCCGTCACAGTGCCGAGGGCAGGCGGGCCGACCCGCCGGGCTGTACGGTGAATGCGTCAGCGAATCCCGCAGCCCGGCAGCAAAGGGTGTCCGACGGAACACCGGGGGGTTTTAGTGGGTACACCGGGCCCGGCCGCTTGAAGCTGGAGACCCTGCGGGGTCTCGCTCGCCCGGGCCGAAAACGGGAGTCCCACATACCCCTCGCCCTGTGCCCATCCGGGGCGAGGGCATGCGTAACGCATTTCCCCCCGTAAAAAAAAAAAAAAAAAAAAAAAAAAAAAAAAAGGTTAGGTTAGGTTGGGGTGTCAGGTCGGACTACCTCCTCGTGTGCCGCGCGGTTGCAGTTTCCCTCTGATACTTGTATCCGGGGGAAAGGGCAACCGTTAGCGGCCGGTGCATCCTGGGTACTAAAGATGAACTCCCTGCAAGGGGTCTCCATCTCTAGTTGCCAAAGGTCCGACGCCAAAGGCCCTTTTCAGGGCCCCCGTGGTCTTCCCCGCCGCCGCCCCTGCCTTTTGGGGGTGGCTTTTAGGCAGATGGGGAGGCTTTGGTCGTGGGCTCGGCGTGCACTCACCCTGCCGTCGGGCACGCTGTGGGGGATTCAGTCCTCCATGGCACCGCGCCACAACTCGTAAACCCTTCGGGGAACGAGGGCCTTGGCTTAACCGCCCGGGCCGCGAGGAAGAAAACCTCTATAAAAAATTACCCTAACTCAAGCCGCTGAGGCGCACGGCGAGGAGTGCGTGGCTGGCAGGTAGGCCAGTCGCGAGTGTGCCTCACCTCGGGGTACCGGCCGCCACCTCGAGCGTATGTAGGCTTACCCGGGTACAGGGGGCACTGCCCGGGCGGACCTTTTATTTCCCCCAAACTCGTGGGACTGTTATGCAGAGTACTAAATCAAATTCAAACAAAACAAAAAACAGCGGAAAGAAAGACGGAGGTATGATGTTGAGAAAGGGAGAGAAAAAAGAAGAGGCGTTGTTAAAAGCTGGGTCCAGTACATCGAACCCAGTCTTTGACATGGCGGCGAAGCGGCCCAGGACGGGTACACAATCGTCCGACAGCTCGAGGATGTATTCCTCAATGGACTCTTTGTCCAGTCTTGGGGAATCTGACTCAACTGCGAACGCGTTCTGGCGCGAATTTAGAACGATGGAGACGTTCCTTCATAAATTGGTAGATCGTACTAAGGGAGCGGACCAAGATATGTTGGGACGAGTGGTGCGTTCCTTTGCTTACCACCACAAAATGGTGGCTATCCAAAATGATAGGGCGGCCTTTAATGCCGCCAAATGTGAACGGTTAGAGGAGGAGTTGAAGGCTATAAGATCTATGCCACCTCCTCCTCCGCCTCCAGAGAGGGTGAGCACGGAGGCAATGCAGGATCGCCTCTCAACTCTGGAGCAGAAAATTGAGAGGCTCCTGGCCTTTGAGGAGTCCCGGAGGTCGGCTCAGCAACAGCCTTCCTCAACTGCTGTGGAAGATCGTCTCGCGGCTTTGGAGGCCAAGATAGACGGTCTGCTGGCTATGGAGAAAACGAGGTTGGCTCCGCAGGAGCCTCCTCCGACCTACGCCTCAAAAGTCGGCACCCGCCCTCCTAAAACGGCTGTGTTGTCGTCTCCTGAGCAGGGAGCACCGCGAAGGGAGCGGAAGAAAGGGGAAAATAACAAAAAGAAGGCGAGCGTGGTAGCTGCTACTCCGTCCACCGGGGTTAATCCGATAGATAGTATTGCAGCTACCACTGAGAAAAAGAGAAGAAGGAAAAGGAAGAAGAAGGTGCGAGTCCCCTCGTCCGCTGCAGTGGTGGTTTCTCTTTTGCCTGAAGCTGTAGGAAAGGGTGGGACGTATGCGGAAATTCTCTCCACTGCAAAGAAGAGGATAAAGTTGGAAGACCTAAATATTCCGAGCATACGATTGCGTTCAACGCTTACCGGAGCTCGAATAATTGAGGTTCCGGGCGCTGACAGTGGCCCCAAGGCGGACGCATTGGCGAAGAGGCTGGCCGGAATGTTCAGGCCAGAATTCGTGAAGGTGACAAGGCCCGTGAAACGCGCTGGTCTGCGCATCACGGGTCTTGACGTGACGGTTAAGCGGGAAGAGCTGCTATCCATCTTGGCAGCTCGAGGAAAGTGTCTTCCTGAAGAGGTTCGGGTTGGAGCCATCCGTTACAGCCAACGGGGCCTTGGAGTGGTTATCGCAAACTGCCCGGCTGTGGCAGCTGCGAAAATTGTTGAGGAGAGGGAGCTCAAGGTGGGATGGGTCTCAGCGCGTGTGGAGGCCCTCCAAGAAAGAGAATTGAGGTGCTACCGCTGCCTGGAGTCCGGGCATGTTGGTAGCACCTGCAAGGTGGAGGTGGACCGCAGTGGACTCTGTTTCCGCTGCGGTCTGCCCGGCCATAAGGCCGCGTCGTGCGAGGCCCCGCCGCGCTGCGTCTTGTGCGCGGCGAGTGGCAGGCCCGCCGACCACTGGGTGGGGCGAGGCAAGTGTCAGCCGACCCCCCGCCCACGAAGGAGCGCTGCAGAAGGGGCGCCAACGGGTGCTGCTAGTCAGGCGGCACCCGGTGCTTCTATTGTGTCGGCCCCCGCCGCTAGTGTGGCGGCGGTGGACCCTGCTGCAGTATCTGCGGCGCACCAAGATGGTACCGGGGAGATGGAGTGCCAGTGATGGCGCTTTGTCCCCCCCGGTCCATCTACGAACACCTTGGCCTGTGGGGCAGCGGGCGGGGCGGCCCGTTGCCCAACCACCATCTTCACAGGCCACACGATGAGGCGCGCGCTGGTGTCCAAGCGCGCGCCCACATACTTTGTGCCAAAGGGGGAGCACCAAATCTCCCCCATCCAATTTGACGGCGCTCGCCTTTCTGGGGGCGAGCCAAGGCCGCCGGGCTGTTCGGTGCATGCTAACGCGATTCCCGCAGCCCGGCACCATGGCCAGTGGACGGACACCGTGGGGTTTTAGTGAGTAGACCGGGCCCGGCCGCTTGAAGCTTGAGACCCTGCGGGGTCTCGCTCGCCCGGGCCGAAAACGGGAGTCTCACATACCCCTCGTCCTGCGCCCACTCGGGACGAGGGGATGCGTAACGCATTTCCCCACGTAAAAAAAAAAAAAAAAAAAAAAAAAAAAAAAAAAAAGGTTAGGTTAGGGTGGGGTGGGGTGTCAGGTCGGACTACCTCCTCGTGTGCCGCGCGGTTGCAGTTTCCCTCTGATACTTGTATTCGGGGGAAAGGGCAACCGTTAGCGGCCGGTGCATCCTGGGTACTAGAGATGAACTCCCCGCAAGGGGTCTCCATCTCTAGTTGCCAAAGGTCCGACACCAAAGGCCCTTCTCAGGGCCCCCGTGGTCCTCTCCGCCGCCGCCCCTGCCTTTCAGGGGTGGCTTTTAGGCAGATGGGGAGGCTTTGGTCGTGGGCTCGGCGTGCACTCACCCTGCCGTCGGGCACGCTGTGGGTGATTCAGTCCCCCATGGCACCGCGCCACAACTCGTAAACCCTTCGGGGAACGAGGGCCTTGGCTTAACCGCCCGGGCCGCGAGGAAGACAACCTCTATAAAAAATTACCCTAATCCAAGCTGCTGAGGCGCACGGCGAGGGATGCATGGCTGGCAGGGAGGCCAGTCTTTAGTGTGTCTCACCTCGGGGTACCGGCCGCCACCTCGAGCGTACGTAGGCTTACCCGGGTACAGGGGGCACTGCCCGGGCGGACCTTTTATATCCCCCATACTCGTGGGCTAAGTATAATGAGTGCAAAAATTAAAAAACCAAAAACTAGAGTTAAGAAAGACGACGGAAGTGAGCTGTTGGAGAGAGAGCTTGAGAAGCTGAGAGAGGTAGTGGCGAAAGTAGCTGGGCCTAGTAATGTGGGCACGGATTTAAGCCAGGCGGCAAAGCGGCGTAAGACCAGAGGGGAACTGTCCGGAACCAGTTCGACGGTTGGCTCTGTGGAGTCACTGTCCTCAATAGGTGAGACAGACGCAGACAAGGACATGTTCTGGAATAACTTCCGGTCCATGGCCAACACCCTGAAGGACATGGCAGGGCGCCAAAGATCGGCTGATGATCGGGAGAGGTTGCTTTTGGCGGCGCGGTCAATATTGTACCACCATAAGATCGCGTCACGCCTGGGTGATGATGCGGAGGCCGCAATCGACGACAACCAGGTCCTTGGTCGAGAAGTCGAGGCGTTAGACAAGGAGGTAGCGGAGCTGAAGGCGTCCAAGGCGATGCCACCACCCGCGTCGCCGGCCCCACCACCGCCATTAAAGGCGGATATTGTGGCCATTCAGGATCGCCTATCGGCCATGGAGGGAAAAATTGAGAGGCTCCTAGCAATGGAGGAACGTCGGAGGTCAGTCCCACAGGAGCTTCCCTCAAAAGTGTTGGAGGATCGCCTCGCAGCCTTAGAGGCTAAAATAGATGGCCTGCTGGCCGCTGAGGGAAAAAGACCGGCTCCGCAGGAGCCTGCCATGACGTACGCGTCGATAGTCGGCACCACCCTCCCTCGCAAGGAATCTCAGCCTAAGCCACGGAGGGAGAGGAAGGAAGTGGTCGCTCCTGCTCCTTCCCAAATTGGGTTGGAGAAGCGAGCTGAGAACAGCGGGACCAAAGCGAAGAGGAGACCCAGAAAAAAGAGGGTGAAAGTACGTGCCCCATCCTCTGCGGCGGTGATAGTGACTCTATCGCCAGCCGCAATCCAGAAAGGCGGTACCTATAAGGAAGTCCTAACATCGGCGAGGGAGAAAGTTAAACTGGGAGACCTTGATATCCCGAGCATCCGATTGAGAACAACGCTCACCGGAGCACGGATGATCGAGGTCCCCGGCACTGAGAGTGGCCCTAAGGCGGACGCCCTAGCCAAACAGTTGGCCGGGCTGTTCAGGCCCGAATACGTGAAGGTGTCGAGACCCGTGAAGCGCGCCAGTTTGCGTATCACGGGACTCGACATCACAATGAAAAATGAGGAGTTGGTGTCCGCCTTGACACAGGCGGGTGGTTGTTGTAGGGAGGAGGTCAAACTCGGTTCCGTGAGGTTCAATCGACGAGGTTTGGGTGCAGTCGTCGCTAGCTGTCCTGCAGCGGCGGCTGCCAAATTAGCGGAGGCAGGCCGAGTGCTCGTCGGGTGGGTCTCTGCGAGAGTAGAGGCCCTGAAAGAAAGGGAGCTCAGGTGCTACCGCTGCCTGGAGTCTGGGCATGTCGGTAGCACCTGCAAGGAGGAGGTAGACCGCAGTGGATTCTGTTTCCGCTGCGGTCTGCCCGGCCATAAGGCCGCGTCGTGCGAGGCCCCGCCGCGCTGCGTCTTGTGCGCGGCGAAGGGCAGGCCCGCCGACCACTGGGTGGGGCGAGGCGAGTGCAAGCCGACCCCCCGCCCACGAAGAAGCGCCGCAGAAAAGGCGCCAACGGCTGCAGCCAGTCAGGCTGCACCGGGTGCCTCCACAGTGTCGGTCCTCGCCGCTAGTGCGGCGGCGGTGGACCTTGCCGAATTTTCTGCGGCGCCCCAGGATGGTACCGGGGAGATGGAGTGCCAGTGATGGCGCTCTGTCCCCCCCCCGGTCCATTCACGACCACCTTGGCCTGTGGGGCAACGGGCGGGGCGGCCCGTTGCCCAATCACCACCTTCACAGGCCACACGATGAGGCGCGCGCTAGTGTCCAAGCGCGCGCCCACAGACTTTGTGCCAAAAGGGGGAGCACCAAATCTCCCCCATCCAATTTGACGGCGCTCGCCTTTCTGGGGGCGAGCCAAGGCCGCCGGGCTGTTCGGTGCATGCTAACGCGATTCCCGCAGCCCGGCACCATGGCCAGTGGACGGACACCGTGGGGTTTTAGTGAGTAGACCGGGCCCGGCCGCTAGAAGCTTGAGACCCTGCGGGGTCTCGCTCGCCCGGGCCGAAAACGGGAGCCTCACATACCCCTCGTCCTGCGCCCACTCGGGACGAGGGGATGCGTAACGCATTTCCCCACGTAAAAAAAAAAAAAAAAAAAAAAAAAAAAAAGGTTAGGTTGGGGTGTCAGGTCGGACTACCTCCTCGTGTGCCGCGCGGTTGCAGTTTCCCTCTGATACTTGTATCCGGGGGAAAGGGCAACCGTTAGCGGCCGGTGCATCCTGGGTACTAGAGATGAACTCCCCGCAAGGGGTCTCCATCTCTAGTTGCCAAAGGTCCGACACCGTGGTCCTCTTGCCGCCGCCTCTGTCTTTTAGGGGCGGCTTTTAGGCGAATGAGGCTTTTGGTCGCGGGCTCGGCGTGCACTCACCCTGCCGTCGGGCACGCTGTGGGGGTTTCAGTCCTCCATGGCACCGCGCCACAACTCGTAAACCCTTCGGGGAACGAGGGCCTTGGCTTAACCGCCCGGGCCGCGAGGAAGAAAACCTCTATAAAAAATCACCCTAACTCAAGCCGCTGAGGCGCACGGCGAGGAGTGCGTGGCTGGCAGGGAGGCCAGTCGCGAGTGTGCCTCACCTCGGGGTACCGGCCGACACCCCGTTGTATTAGGCTTACCCGGGTACAGGGGGCACTGCCCGGGCGGACCGTTTATTTCCCCCATACTCGTGGGACTACTATGTCAGTTGCAAATTCTAAAACTTTTAAAAATAAAGATAAATGCGAGGGCGTCGCAAAGGGCGTCGAGTGGGAGTGTAATATGATGAGCGGTGCGACGATGGATGGTCGCGGGGTGAATGTGGGTGAGGGTAGCTGTTCTCCATCAGCAGCTACGGTATCTGCCGTGCCTGCAGAAAGCACTGCAGAGGATTATAGGATGGAGATGGATAGTGGCGGCGTTGTCAGTTTCTCTTTCCTGGGATTGTCTGACGAAGATATTGACGCCTCTCCAGACTATACTGCGTTGACCAAGCCGGTCAAAAGACGGCTTGACGAAGAGGAGGAGAAGGAAGAGAAGAAACGAAGGGCTGGAGGATCTCCTGATATCTTCCAGACTCTTAAACCAACTGAAGGAGATAAAACATCCAATTCTCCGCTTCCTTCTCCATTAACATCGGAAATCATGGGGAACAAGGTTCTCCGAGTGAACATTGGCCCCCGGCTCGAGACCAGAGGCCGAAAACCAACACATGGCCTGTGTGTTGGGCTTGGTCGAGCCAGGGAGGCGGCAAAAGCGGCAAGATTGGCCGCTAAAATAAAGGAGGTCAAAAAGGAGGCAGCGACGGAGCGAAAACGGGCTAGGCAACCACCGGTGGACCGCACTCCTTTAGATCCACACACGATGGTGGCGGCCGACATCGGCGCCCAATTCGAATCGGTGGCGCAATCAATTAGGTCGGTGGTTCTCCAATCAAAGAACCTAAAAGGCGTGAATCAAAAGGTTCTCAACGACTCCGTGGTCCTCATTCGCGAGCTAGCCAGCGCACTTTTATCGCGAACCTCTACCGAGGAAAATAACAAGCTGGCTCGCGAATTGAGACTAATTCGGGAGGAGAACCAGGAGCTCCGTAAAGAACTCCAGGAGCTCCGACGTCAGTGTCGTGGTGTGGTGACTCCGGAGCCACTGGAGAAAGCTCCTCCTCTTGCGGAAACGCTTAGGAAGGAGTTCCAAAAAATAGCTCTGGAGCAGGAGGCCTCCATGGACACCCGGCTCCAAAGGTTGGAGAATGTACTGGAGGGCCAACGTCTACGGCCGCGCCTCTCTGGCCAAAAGAACGTGCCCTCCTACAGCGAGGTGACGGCTGGATCTTCAACATCGCAGCCAGCGGGGGGCCCTTCATCTTCTGGGGGCTCCTCAAAGATGCCTGCCAAAGTGAAGGCCTCACAGCCAAAACCAAAGGCACCAGCGGCACCTGTGGAAAAACCGCAGGTGAAGAAAAGGAAGAGAAGTAAAAAGAAGCGGGGAGGCGATAGGGCAGCTGAAAACACAGCCCCACAGCCCACTACCACCGCAAACGACCGGGGAAAACGCAACGGCACGAGAGTTGCGCCGCCCCCCCCACAAAATAAGGGGGGGAACAAATGGGAGAAAGTCGGCCAGAAGAAGGCCGACAAGAAGGCCGCCCAAAAACAACGTAGGGCGGCCAAAAAGGAGGCGGCGCGGCTCACCGTGCCTAGATCTGCTGCGGTGGTTATTACACTGCAGCCGGAAGCCGAAGGCAGGGGCGTCAAATACTCGGACGTCCTGACGAGGGCCAAGGAAGCGGTCAAATTGGACGAGCTTGATATCAGCGGCGTCCGATTTAAGACCACTCGCACCGGAGCGAGGATGTTAGAGATCCCCGGTGCCACGAGTGGTCCCAAGGCCGACGCCCTTGCCGAGCGGCTAAAAGCCAGCCTGCCGAACGACATAGTTCGAGTGTCCAGGCCGATGAAGACCGTCGAACTCCGCGTCTCCGGCCTGGATGATTCTGTCACGCAGGCTGAGCTGTCGGCTGCAGTGGCCAAAGTGGGTGGCTGTCCCGCGGAGCAGGTGCGGTCGGGCGCAATCCGACCTGCACCCTCCGGGCTGGGGACAGCCATAGTCAGCTGCCCTGTCGCGGCGGCCAGAAAAGTGACGGAGAACAAGCGCCTTTTAGTCGGATGGGTGTCGGCGCAGGTGAAGCTCTTGGAGCCACGCCCCGTGCGGTGCTACCGCTGCATGGCCCACGGTCATGTGGGCGCGCGGTGCACCGCGGAGGTGACCTGCGTAGGCAGGTGCTTCCGCTGTGGTCGGCAGGGCCATAAGGCTGCGGAGTGCAGCGCCGCGCCGCACTGTAATGCGTGCGCCGCGGCCGGCAAGCCTGCTGACCACCGCATGGGGAGCAAATCCTGCGCCCCACCCAAGCCCAAGGCAAAGGGCAAGAAGAAGGTGACTGTGGCCCCTATACAGCCCAGTCACCCTAGTGCGCCCGAAAAGGCGCCAGTGGCAATGGAGGTAGTGGAGACGGCCCATCAATGACCGTCTTCCGCTACCTCCAGACGAATCTAAACCACTGCGCCAGAGCTCAGGACCTTTTACATCAGAGCCTGGCGCAGTGGCAAATCAATGTGTGCGTCGCCGCCGAGCCGTACTTCGTCCCGCCTAGAGATGACTGGGCGGGCGATGTGAGTGGCTCGGTGGCCATAATCGTGAGTTCAGCGGTCGGTACCCCTCCCCTCGAAAACGTCATGCGAGGGCAGGGGTACGTCACAGCCTCCATAGGAAGGTCTGTGGTCGCGGGCGTTTACGCCCCACCCAGTCTACCTCTCGCCGAGTTTGAGGAATTGTTGGAAAGGCTAGGCACGTTCGTCGCTCGTAGTCATCCCCTCCCTGCACTCGTCCTGGGGGACTTCAATGCCAAGTCAACGGCTTGGGGTTCCCCCGCTACGGACGCGAGGGGAGAGTTGCTCGAGGAGTGGGCCCTCTCTACAGGCCTACTCGTTCTCAACCGAGGTTCTGTCCACACGTGCGTGCGTCTGTGGGGCGGGTCAATAGTCGACCTATCGTTTGCGAGCCCCGCAATAGCGCGCCGTGTCCGGGAATGGCGCGTCGTCGAGGGGGTGGAGACGCTATCGGATCACAGATATATCCGATTTGACGTCTCCGCCCAGACCTCCGACGCCCCGATTCGTCCCGGCTCGGTTGAGACCGGTCCACGCTGGTCGTTGAAGCAGCTCGATAGGGAGCTGCTCCTGGAAGCCGCCTTAGTCCAGGCCTGGGTGTCAGCACCGGACAGGCCTGTTGACGTGGAAAGTGAGGCGGCTTGGTTCCAAGAATGTGGGTCGCGTATAAGCGATGCTTCTATGCCGCGGGCCCGGTCTGCGGCGGCAAAGCGCCAGGTTTATTGGTGGTCGCCGCAGATCGCGCAGCTGCGCGAAGTCTGCCAGGTTGCAAGAAGGCACCTGGCAAGGCATAACAGGAGGCACCGCGGCGCCGCATACGCGGCCCCGAGAGGGGCGGAACTACACGAGGCGTACCGGGGGGCGAAGAGGGCCCTCCAGTGCGCCATCGAGGGAGCGAAGGTCGAAAGTTATAAGACCTTCATAGAGACTCTGGACCAAGATCCGTGGGGGCGCCCATATCGTCTTGTGAGGGGCAAATTACGCCCCTGGGCTCCCCCACTTACCCAGAGTCTCCGACCTGAGCTCCTCGAGGAGGTGGTGAGCGCATTATTTCCCATGGGAAGGGAGCACGCGCCACCACCTATGGTTCCGCCCAGTCAGGAACCCAGCGTGGACCGAGACGACGACGTGCCCGAAGTGACCCGGGCAGAGCTGAGAGCGGCGGTGAATCGCATGTCGGCGAAGAACACCGCCCCAGGGCCAGACGGCATTCATGGCCGAGTGTGGGCCCTGGCCGTGAGGGCTCTCGGGCCCCGACTATTGGGCCTCTACAGCGCGTGTATGGAGCGGGGCCAGTTTCCACGCCGGTGGAAAACTGGTAAGCTGGTCCTGCTTAAGAAAGAGGGGCGCCCTGCGGACAGTCCGTCCGCCTACCGGCCCATCGTGTTGCTGGACGAGGTGGCGAAGCTCTTCGAGCGAATAATCGCCGAGCGCCTCGTCCAGCACCTGAGTGGAGTGGGGCCGGACCTGGCGGAGAACCAGTTTGGTTTCCGCCGAGGGCGCTCTACCATACACGCGGTAAAGAGTGTAAGAGCCCAAGCGGAGGTAGCTGTGTCCCGGGGCGAGGTGATGTTGGCGGTGTCGCTCGACATCGCCAACGCGTTCAACACCTTGCCCTGGAGTTGCATTAAAGAGGCACTAATTTTCCATCAAGTGCCCAGCTACCTCCGCCGTATTGTCGGGGCCTACCTGTCGGAGAGGGAGATTATCTGCCCGGGTCGTGAACAGGTTTTACGGCGAGAGATGGTGTGCGGTGTTCCACAGGGGTCGGTTCTAGGCCCTCTCCTGTGGAACATCGGATATGACTGGGTGCTGCGCGGTGCCCTCCTCCCTTGCGTCAGCGTCGTTTGTTACGCTGACGACACGCTGGTTTTGGCGCGGGGGAGGACGCACGCGCAGGCGACGTCTCGTGCGACCGCTGGGGTTGCGCAAGTCATAGGAAGGATCCGGCGGCTGGGACTGCAGGTGGCCTTGCAGAAATCCGAGGTCATTTGTTTTCATGGGCCTCGGAACAGGCCACCGCCAAGGTCCCAGCTCGTGGTGGGGGACGTACGCATCGACGTAGGGTCGTCGATGCGCTATCTCGGCCTTGTTATCGACGGCCGTTGGGACTTCGGGGCCCACTTCAAGATCTTGGCCCCGAAATTGGTGGCAGCCGCTAGAGCTTTGGCGCGGCTGCTGCCCAATCTGGGAGGTCCCAACTCCCCCACCAGAAGGCTTTACCAGGGGATCGTGCGATCCATGGCCCTATACGGGGCCCCAATATGGGCGGAGGCCCTGGGGCCCAAACATGGCGCGCTGCTTCGAGCACCGCAGCGCGCCATGAATATAAGAGCGGTAAGGGGATATCGCACGATCTCTTTTGAGGCGGCAGGCCTTCTAGCCGGATCCCCGCCCTGGGACTTGGAGGCGAAGCTCCTCGCGTCACTCTTTACATGGCGCGAGGAGCGAATCGCGCGGAGCTTGCGGCCGTCGCCGCGAGAGACCGAGATAGAGCGGTCTCGGCTCCGCGACGTCCTGGTGGCGGAATGGAGCGTTCGACTTGCGCAACCCGACGCAGGGCACGCCACAATCGTGGCGGTAAGACCCGTCCTCACGGAGTGGCTGCAGAGGCGTCACGGCGCCCTCGGCTTCCGTACGACACAGGTGCTGACAGGCCATGGATGTTTCGGCAAGTACCTGTGTCGTATAGGGAGGGAGCCGACACCCGGGTGCCATCATTGTGGGGCCTCGGAAGACACGGCGCTGCATACGCTGGCAGAATGCCCGGCGTGGACATCGCAGCGCCGTAGTCTGGTCTCGGCGACTGGTGCGGACCCCTCCTCGCTCGAGTCCGTGGTCACGGCGATGACCCGGAGCGAGGAGGCGTGGTCGGCCGTCACCTCATTTTGTGAGGAGGTGATGGCCACGAAGGAAGCGGCGGAGCGTGAGAGGGAGGCGAACACCGTCCTCCCCTGCCGCTCCCGACGCACCAGGCGCCGGAGGGCGCCAAGGAGAGACGACCTGCAGCCTCCGTAGAGGTGGCCTGCGGGCAGCGGGTGGGGCAACCCGCCGCTCTAGCAGCAGCAGGCCCGAGAAGGTGGCGCGACGTGTTCCGCGCGCGCCTGTCTCAGAGGAGGGGGAGCACTCTTGACGCTCCCCCGAAACATGGACGGGGACCAGTCTAGTCCCCGTCCCGGACGGGGCCCGCCACAGTGCCAAGGGCAGGCGGGCCGACCCGCCGGGCTGTACGGTGAATGCGTCAGCGAATCCCGCAGCCCGGCAGCAAAGGGTGTCCGACGGAACACCGGGGGGTTTTAGTGGGTAAACCGGGCCCGGCCGCTTGAAGCTGGAGACCCTGCGGGGTCTCGCTCGCCCGGGCTGAAAACGGGAGTCCCACATACCCCTCGCCCTGTGCCCATCCGGGGCGAGGGCATGCGTAACGCATTTCCCCCCGTAAAAAAAAAAAAAAAAAAAAAAAAAGGTTAGGTTAGGTTGCGAGGAAGACAACCTCTATAAAAAATTACCCTAATCCAAGCTGCTGAGGCGCACGGCGAGGGATGCATGGCTGGCAGGGGGGCCAGTCTTTAGTGTGTCTCACCTCGGGGTACCGGCCGCCACCTCGAGTGTACATAGGCTTACCCGGGTACAGGGGGCACTGCCCGGGTGGACCTCTTATATCCCCCATACTCGTGGGCTAAGTATAATGAGTCTGAAAAATAAAAAACATTATTCAAAAGCTAATAAAAGAGGAAGGAAAGACGGAGGGATTGAGACGCTAGACAGGGAGTTAGACAAGCTAAGAGAGATAGTGGCGAAGGCTGGGCCCAGTAATGTGGACGCAGATATGAGCCAGGCGGCAAAGCGCGGTTGGACAGGTCAGCTTTCTGACGCTTCGAGAGTTGGTTCGGTTTCGTCATTGTCCACAATTGGCGAAACGGATGCGGATACGGATGTCTTTTGGAATTCGTTCCGGTCCATGGCTAACTCATTGAAGGATCTGGCGGGGCGTCAAAAGGAGGAGAAAGACCGGGAGCAGTTGCTGCTGGCGGCGCGATCTCTTTTATATCACCACAAGGTCGCGTCGCGCCTGGGTGACAATGCAGAGGCCGCAATTGACGACAACCAGCTTCTAGGAAGAGAGGTTGAGGCGATGGAAAAGGAATTGGAGGAATTGAGGGCGTCTAAGGCAATGCCACCACCCAAAGTGGCACCCTCGATAAATGTGGACATGGTGGCTGTGCGGGATCGCCTCTCATCAATGGAGGCCAAAATTGAGCGGTTGTTGTCAGCGGAGGAAAGTCGGAGGTCGGCTCCGCAAGAGCTGTCTCCGACAGCAATTGAGAATCGCCTCACGTCACTTGAGGCCAAAATTGAGAAGTTGTTAGCGGCGGAAGAGATGCGCAGGTCGATCCCGCAGGTGCCATCTCCTGCAGCGGCTCCCTCGTACGCTGAAAAGGCTGGCGCGCCCCAGCGTCGTGGTGGGTCAGTGGCTCGTGCTCCGAAAACGGCTCAAAAAATGTTGGCAGTTGCTCCCACTCCCTCCAAAGTTGGGTCGGAGAAGCAAGTTAAAAGCAGCGGGACCAAGAAGAGAAGGAGGCCAAGGAAAAAGAAAGTCAAAGTGCGTGCCCCATCTTCGGCGGCGGTGGTAGTCACTTTATCACCAGCCGCACTACAGAAAGGCGGCACCTACCAAGAGTTTTTAACGACGGCGAAGGAAAAGGTTAAGCTGCAGGACCTCGATATCCCGAGTATCCGATTGAGGAATTCACTCACCGGAGCTCGGATAATTGAGGTCCCAGGTTCTGAGAGCGGTCCCAAGGCGGACGCCCTAGCCAAGCGGCTGGCTGGGCTGTTCAAGCCTGAATTTGTTAGGGTGTCGAGGCCCGTAAAGCGCGCGAGTTTGCGTATTACGGGGCTCGACATCACAATAAAAAATGAGGAGCTGGCGTCCGCTTTGGCGGAGGTAGGGAACTGTCCAAAGGAGGAAGTTAAACTTGGGCTGATTAGATATAATCAGCGCGGTTTGGGTGCAGTCGTCGTTAGCTGCCCAGCAGCGGCGGCTGCCAAATTGGCGGAGGCGGGCCGGTTGGTCGTTGGATGGGTCTCTGCAAGAGTGGAGGCCCTCAGAGAGAGGGAGCTAAGGTGCTACCGCTGCCTGGATTTCGGGCACGTCGGTAGCACCTGCAAGGTGGAGGTAGACCGCAGTGGACTCTGTTTCCGCTGCGGTCTGCCCGGCCATAAGGCCGCGTCGTGCGAGGCCTCGCCGCGCTGCGTCTTGTGCGCGGCGAAGGGCAGGCCCGCCGACCACTGGGTGGGGCGAGGCGAGTGTAAGCCGACCCCCCGCCCACGAAGGAGTGTCGCAGAAGGGGCGTCAAGGGGTGCTGCTAGTTTGGCGGCACCCGGTGCCTCTGCAGTGTCGGTCCCCGCTGCTAGTGCGGTGGCGGTGGACCCTGCCGCAATTTCTGCGGCGCGCCAGAATGGTGCCGGGGAGATGGAGTGCCAGTGATGGCGCTTTGTCCCCCCGGTCCATTCATGAACACCTTGGCCTGTGGGGCAGCGGGCGGGGCGGCCCGTTGCCCAACCACCACCTTCACAGGCCACACGATGAGGCGCGCGCTGGTGTCCAAGCGCGCGCCCACATACTTTGTGCCAAAGGGGGAGCACCAAATCTCCCCCATCCAATTGACGGCGCTCGCCTTTCTGGGGGCGAGCCAAGGCCGCCGGGCTGTTCGGTGCATGCTAACGCGATTCCCGCAGCCCGGCACCATGGCCAGTGGAAGGACACCGTGGGGTTTTAGTGAGTAGACCGGGCCCGGCCGCTAGAAGCTTGAGACCCTGCGGGGTCTCGCTCGCCCGGGCCGAAAACGGGAGTCTCACATACCCCTCGTCCTGCGCCCACTCGGGACGAGGGGATGCGTAACGCATTTCCCCACGTAAAAAAAAAAAAAAAAAAAAAAAAAAAAAAAGGTTAGGTTAGGTTGGGGTGTCAGGTCGGACTACCTCCTCGTGTGCCGCGCGGTTGCAGTTTCCCTCTGATACTTGTATCCGGGGGAAAGGGCAACCGTTAGCGGCCGGTGCATCCTGGGTACTAGAGATGAACTCCCCGCAAGGGGTCTCCATCTCTAGTTGCCAAAGGTCCGACACCAACGGCCCTTATCAGGGCCACCGTGGTTCTCTCCGCCGCCGCCCCTGCCTTTTAGGGGTGGCTTTCAGGCAGATGGGGAGGCTTTGGTTGTGGGCTCGGCGTGCACTCACCCTGCCGTCGGGCACGCTGTGGGGGATTCAGTCCCCCATGGCACCGCGCCACAACTCGTAAACCCTTCGGGGAACGAGGGCCTTGGCTTAACCGCCCGGGCCGCGAGGAAGACAACCTCTATAAAAAATTACCTTAACTCAAGCTGCCGAGGCGCACGGCGAGGAGTGCGTGGCTGGCAGGAAGGCCAGTCGCTAGTGCGCCTCACCTCGGGGTACCGGCCGACACCCCGTTGCATTAGGCTTACCCGGGTACAGGGGGCACTGCCCGGGCGGACCGAATATTTCCCCCATACTCGTGGGACTACTATGTTGTGCTCAAATTCAAATTCAAAAAATACAAATAAATGCGAAGGCGTCGAAAAGGGCGTCGGGAGGATAGGGAGACATATTGAGGAAGGGACGAGTGGAGAGACGGAGAGTCGTGTGTCGACGTTTGGTGGTGGTGCTGTATCCTCGGAGCGTGTTGGTACTAGTGTTGCTGACATGCCCGAGGAATACAGCATGGATATTCAGGACGACGGAGGTAGGGTCAGCGTGCAGTTCATGGGCTTCGTGGACAGCGACACTGACGCTGACCAAATACCGGAGCCGGCGAAACCTGCTAAGAGGCGGATGGATGAGGGGGAGGAAAACGACGAGAAAAGGAGGAGGGCAGGAGGTTCTCCTGATCTCGTCGAAACCCTGGAAAAAGGAGAACTTATAAAAACTACTCCTCCTCCCCCGGAAATAACCCTACTGGGAAATAAGGTCCTGCGTGTAAACCTCGGCCCCAGGGTGGAAACCAGGGGCCGGAAGCCAATACACGGCAGGTTCATAGGTGTTGGCAGAGCCAGGGACCTGCAAAGAGCGGCAAGGGCTGCCGCTAAATTAAAGGAGGAAAAGAAGGAGTTAGTTAAGGAGCTCCAGCGGGTCAGAAAACCTCCGGTTGACCGTGCCCCCTTGGACCCACAGATGATGGTGGCGGCCGACATCAGCGCGCAATTTGAGAGCGTCGTGCAGAGCATTCGGTCGGTCGTCCTCCAGTCAAAAGGTCTAAAGGGGGTAAACCAGAAGGTCCTGAATGACTCGATTGGTCTGATTCGCGAGCTGGCAGGCGCACTACTTGCGCGAACCTCAAACGAGGAAACAAAAAAGCTGGCTCGCGAATTGAAAGTCATTCGGGAAGAAAATGAGGAGCTCCGTAAGGAGCTGATGGAGCTCCGTCGTCAGTCCCGAAGTGTGGTACCCGTGGAGCCGTTAGACAAGGCAGTACCCCTGGCCGCTCTCAGGAAGGAATTCGAAAAGCTGGCCAGGGAGCAGGAGTCGAGCATGGATGCTCGGCTCCAGAGGATGGAAAATGTCCTGGAGGGTCAGCGGCTACGGCCGCGACTATCCAGTCAAAAAAACGTGCCCTCCTACAGTGAGGTAGCAGCGGGACTACAATCGCAGGCAGCTGGGGGCCCCTCTACATCTAGGGGTCCATCTAACGCGCCTGCCAAAAAGCAGGCAACACCGGCAGCAAAGCCCGCTGCTCCCACTACCCAACACGAAGGAGGACGTGGGCCGAAGAAGAAGAGGAGGAGAAGAAGGAAGAACCGAGGTGGTGGTGGAGAAGCGGTAGGGGGTAAAGCCCCAGAACCCACTACCACCCCAAATTTAAGTAGTGGCCGCAACGGCACGAGAGTTGCGCCGCCCCCCTCACAGAAAAAGGGGGGAAATAAATGGGAAAAAGTCGGCCAGAAAAAGGCCGACAAGAAAGCCGCCCAAAAACAACGCAGGGCGGCTAAAAAGGAGGCGGCGCGACTCAGCGTGCCTAGATCAGCGGCAGTTGTAATAACACTGCAGCCGGAAGCCGAAGGCAGGGGCGTCAAATATGCGGACGTCCTGACAAGGGCCAAAGAAGCTATAAAATTGGACGAGCTTGATATCAGCGGCGTCCGATTTAAGACCACTCGCACTGGGGCGAGGATGTTAGAAATCCCTGGTGCAACGAGTGGTCCTAAGGCTGACGCCCTTGCCGAGAGGTTAAAGGCCAGCCTGCCAGATGATGTTGTCAAAGTGTCCAGGCCGATGAAGACCGTCGAGCTTCGTGTCTCTGGCCTGGACGACTCCGTCTCGCAGGCTGAACTATCGGCTGCAGTGGCCAAGGTGGGTGGCTGTCCCGCGGAGCATGTCCGGTCGAGTGCAATCCGACCGGCACCCTCCGGGCTGGGGACAGCCATTGTCAGCTGCCCAGTGGCAGCAGCTAAGAAGCTGGCGGAAGGGAAGCGCCTCCTAGTCGGGTGGGTTTCGGCGCAGGTCAAGCTCCTGCAGCCGCGCCCCGTTCGGTGCTACCGCTGCATGGCTGACGGTCATGTCGGCGCGCGGTGCACCGCGGAAGTCACTTGTGTGGGCAAGTGCTTCCGCTGTGGTCAGTCGGGCCATAAAGCTGCCGAATGCAGCGCCGCGCCGCATTGTAATGCGTGCGCCGCGGCCGGCAAGCCCGCTGACCACAGAATGGGGAGCAAGGCCTGCGCCCCACCCAAACCCAAAGGTAAAAAGAAGTTGACTGTGGCCCCTTTACAGCCCAGTCAACCTAGTGCGCCCGTGGCAGAGGCGCCAGTGGCAATGGAGGTAGTGGAGACGGCCCAACAATGACCGTCTTCCGCTACCTCCAAACGAATCTGAACCACTGCGCCAGAGCTCAGGACCTTTTACACCAGAGCCTGGCGCAGTGGCAAATCAATGTTTGTGTCGCCGCCGAGCCGTACTTCGTCCCGCCCAGAGATGACTGGGCGGGCGACGTGAGTGGCTCGGTGGCCATAATAGTCAGTTCAGCGGTCGGTACCCCTCCCCTCGAAAATATTTCGCGAGGGCAGGGGTACGTCACAGCCTGCATAGGAAGGTCTGTGGTCGCGGGCGTTTACGCCCCACCCAGTTTATCTCTCGCCGACTTCGAGGTCTTGCTGGAAAGGCTGGGCACGTTCGTCGCTCGTAGCCACCCCCTCCCTGCCATCGTCCTGGGGGACTTCAATGCCAAGTCAACGGCTTGGGGTTCCCCCGCTACGGACGCGAGGGGAGAGTTGCTCGAGGAGTGGGCCCTCTCTACAGGCCTACTCGTTCTCAACCGAGGTTCTGTCCACACGTGCGTGCGTCTGTGGGGCGGGTCAATCGTTGACCTATCGTTTGCGAGCCCCGCAATAGCGCGCCGTGTCCGGGAATGGCGCGTCGTCGAGGAGGTGGAGACGCTATCGGATCACAAATATATCCGATTTGACGTCTCCGCCCAGACCTCCGACGCCCCGATTCGTCCCGGCTCGGTTGAGACCGGTCCACGCTGGTCATTGAAGCAGCTCGACAGGGAGCTGCTCCTGGAAGCCGCCTTAGTCCAGGCCTGGGTGTCAGCACCGGACAGGCCTGTTGACGTAGAAAGTGAGGCGGCTTGGTTTCAGGAATGTGGGTCGCGTATGTGTGATACATCTATGCCGCGGGTTCGTTCTGCGGCGACAAAGCGCCAAGTTTACTGGTGGTCGCCGCAGATCGCGCAGTTGCGCGAAGCCTGTCAGGTTGCAAGAAGGCACCTGGCAAGGCACAACAGGAGGCACCGCGGCGCCGCATACGCGGCCCCGAGAGGGGCGGAACTACACGAGGCGTACCGGGGGGCGAAGAGGGCCCTCCAGTGCGCCATCGAGGGGGCGAAGGTCGAGAGTTATAAGACCTTCATAGAGACTCTGGATCAAGATCCGTGGGGGCGCCCATATCGTCTTGTGAGGGGCAAACTACGCCCCTGGGCTCCCCCACTTACCCAGAGTCTCCGACCTGAGCTCCTCGAGGAGGTGGTGAGCGCATTGTTTCCCATGGGAAGGGAGCACGCGCCACCACCTATGGTTCCGCCCAGCCAGGAACCCAGCGTGGACCGAGACGACGACGTGCCCGAAGTGACCCGGGCAGAGCTGAGAGCGGCGGTGAATCGCATGTCGGCGAAGAACACCGCCCCAGGGCCAGACGGCATTCATGGCCGAGTGTGGGCCCTGGCCGTGAGGGCTCTCGGGCCCCGACTATTGGGCCTCTACAGCGCGTGTATGGAGCGGGGCCAGTTTCCACGCCGGTGGAAAACTGGTAAGCTGGTCCTGCTTAAGAAAGAGGGGCGCCCGGCGGACAGTCCGTCCGCCTACCGGCCCATCGTGTTGCTGGACGAGGTGGCGAAGCTCTTCGAGCGAATAATCGCCGAGCGCCTCGTCCAGCACCTGAGTGGTGTGGGGCCGGACCTGGCGGAAAACCAGTTTGGTTTCCGCCGAGGGCGCTCTACCATACACGCGGTAAAGAGTGTAAGAGCCCAAGCGGAGGTAGCTGTGTCCCGGGGCGAGGTGATGTTGGCGGTGTCGCTCGACATCGCCAACGCGTTTAACACCTTGCCCTGGAGTTGCATCAAAGAGGCACTCATTTTTCATCAAGTGCCCAGCTACCTTCGCCGTATTGTCGGGGCCTACCTGTCGGAGAGGGAGATTATCTGCCCGGGTCGTGATCAATTGTTACGGCGAGAGATGGTGTGCGGTGTTCCACAGGGGTCGGTTCTAGGCCCCCTCCTGTGGAACATCGGATATGACTGGGTGCTGCGCGGTGCCCTCCTCCCTTGCGTCAGCGTCGTTTGTTACGCTGACGACACGCTGGTTTTGGCGCGGGGGAGGACGCACGCGCAGGCGACGTCTCGTGCGACCGCTGGGGTTGCGCAAGTCATCGGAAGGATCCGGCGGCTGGGACTGCAGGTGGCCTTGCAAAAGTCCGAGGTCATTTGCTTTCATGGGCCTCGGAACAGGCCACCGCCAAGGTCCCAGCTCGTGGTGGGGGACGTGCGCATCGACGTAGGGTCGTCGATGCGCTATCTCGGCCTAGTAATCGACGGCCGTTGGGACTTCGGGGCCCACTTCAAGATCTTGGCCCCGAAATTGGTGGCAGCCGCTAGAGCTTTGGCGCGGCTGCTGCCCAATCTGGGAGGTCCCAACTCCCCCACAAGAAGGCTTTATCAGGGGATCGTGCGATCCATGGCCCTATACGGGGCCCCAATATGGGCGGAGGCCCTGGGCCCCAAACACGGCGCGCTGCTTCGTGCACCGCAGCGCGCCATGAACATAAGGGCCATTAGGGGGTATCGCACGATCTCTTTCGAGGCGGCAAGCCTTCTTGCCGGATCCCCGCCCTGGGACTTGGAGGCGAAGCTCCTCGCGTCACTCTTTACATGGCGCGAGGAGCGAATCGCGCGGAGCTTGCGGCCGTCGCCGCGAGAGACCGAGATAGAGCGGTCTCGGCTCCGCGACGTCCTGGTGGCGGAATGGAGCGTTCGACTTGCGCAACCCGACGCAGGGCACGCCACAATCGTGGCGGTAAGACCCGTCCTCACGGAGTGGCTGCAGAGGCGTCACGGCGCCCTCGGCTTCCGCACGACACAGGTGCTGACAGGCCATGGATGTTTCGGCAAGTACCTGTGTCGTATAGGGAGGGAGCCGACACCCGGGTGCCATCATTGTGGGGCCCCGGAAGACACGGCGCTGCATACGCTGGCAGAATGCCCGGCGTGGACATCGCAGCGCCGTAGTCTGGTCTCGGCGACTGGTGCGGACCCCTCCTCGCTCGAGTCCGTGGTCACGGCGATGACCCGGAGCGAGGAGGCGTGGTCGGCCGTCACCTCATTTTGTGAAGAGGTGATGGCCACGAAGGAGGCGGCAGAGCGTGAGAGGGAGGCGACCACCGTCCTCCCCTGCCGCTCCCGACGCACCAGGCGCCGGAGGGCGCCAAGGAGAGACGACCTGCAGCCTCCGTAGAGGTGGCCTGCGGGCGGCGGGTGGGGCAACCCGCCGCCCTAGCAGCAGCAGGCCCGAGAAGGTGGCGCGACGTGTTCCGCGCGCGCCTGTCTCAGAGGAGGGGGAGCACTCTTGACGCTCCCCCGAAACACGGACGGGGACCAGTCTAGTCCCCGTCCCGGACGGGGCCCGCCACAGTGCCAGGGGCAGGCGGGCCGACCCGCCGGGCTGTACGGTGAATGCGCCAGCGAATCCCGCAGCCCGGCAGCAAAGGGTGTCCGACGGAACACCGGGGGGTTTTAGTGGGTACACCGGGCCCGGCCGCTTGAAGCTGGAGACCCTGCGGGGTCTCGCTCGCCCGGGCCGAAAACGGGAGTCTCACATACCCCTCGCCCTGTGCCCATCCGGGGCGAGGGCATGCGTAAGGCATTTCCCCCCGTAAAAAAAAAAAAAAAAAAAAGGTTAGGTTAGGTTAGGTTGGGGTGTCAGGTCGGACTACCTCCTCGTGTGCCGCGCGGTTGCAGTTTCCCTCTGATACTTGTATCCGGGGGAAAGGGCAACCGTTAGCGGCCGGTGCATCCTGGGTACTAGAGATGAACTCCCCGCAAGGGGTCTCCATCTCTAGTTGCCAAAGGTCCGACACCGTGGTCCTCTTGCCGCCGCCTCTGTCTTTTGGGGGCGGCTTTTAGGCGAATGAGGCTTTTGGTCGCGGGCTCGGCGTGCACTCACCCTGCCGTCGGGCATGCTGTGGGGGATTCAGTCCTCCATGGCACCGTGCCACAACTCGTAAACCCTTCGGGGAACGAGGGCCTTGGCTTAACCGCCCGGGCCGCGAGGAAGACAACCTCTATAAAAAATTACCTTAACTCAAGCTGCTGAGGCGCACGGCGAGGAGTGCGTGGCTGGCAGGAAGGCCAGTCGCTAGTGCGCCTCACCTCGGGGTACCGGCCGACACCCCGTTGTATTAGGCTTACCCGGGTACAGGGGGCACTGCCCGGGCGGACCGAATATTTCCCCCATACTCGTGGGACTACTATGTTGTGCTCAAATTCAAATTCAAAAAATACAAATAAATGCGAAGGCGTCGAAAAGGGCGTCGGGAGGATAGGGAGACATATTGAGGAAGGGACGAGTGGAGAGACGGAGAGTCGTGTGTCGACGTTTGGTGGTGGTGCTGTATCCTCGGAGTGTGTTGGTACTAGTGTTGCTGACATGCCCGAGGAATACAGCATGGATATTCAGGACGACGGAGGTAGGGTCAGCGTGCAGTTCATGGGCTTCGTGGACAGCGACACTGACGCTGACCAAATACCGGAGCCGGCGAAACCTGCTAAGAGGCGGATGGATGAGGGGGAGGAAAACGACGAGAAAAGGAGGAGGGCAGGAGGTTCTCCTGATCTCGTCGAAACCCTGGAAAAAGGAGAACTTATAAAAACTACTCCTCCTCCCCCGGAAATAACCCTACTGGGAAATAAGGTCCTGCGTGTAAACCTCGGCCCCAGGGTGGAAACCAGGGGCCGGAAGCCAATACACGGCAGGTTCATAGGTGTTGGCCGAGCCAGGGACCTACAAAGAGCGGCAAGGGCTGCCGCTAAATTAAAGGAGGAAAAGAAGGAGTTAGTTAAGGAGCTCCAGCGGGTCAGAAAACCTCCGGTGGACCGTGCCCCCTTGGACCCACAGACGATGGTGGCGGCCGACATCAGCGCGCAATTTGAGAGCGTCGTGCAGAGCATTCGGTCGGTCGTCCTCCAGTCGAAGGGCCTAAAGGGGGTCAATCAGAAGGTCCTGAATGACTCCATTGGTCTGATTCGCGAGCTAGCAGGCGCACTACTTGCGCGAACCTCAAGCGAGGAAACAAAAAAGCTAGCTCGCGAACTGAAACTCATTCGGGAGGAAAATGAGGAGCTCCGTAAGGAGCTGATGGAGCTCCGCCGTCAGTCCCGTAACGTGGTACCCGCGGAGCCATCGGAAAAGGCAGTACCCCTGGCCACTCTCAGGAAGGAATTCGAAAAGCTGGCCAGGGAGCAGGAGTCGAGCATGGATGCTCGACTCCAAAGAATGGAAAATGTCCTGGAGGGTCAGCGGCTACGGCCGCGGCTCTCCAGTCAAAAAAACGTGCCCTCCTACAGTGAGGTAGCAGCGGGACTGCAATCACAGGCAGCTGGGGGCCCCTCTACATCTAGGGGTCCATCTAATGCGCCTGCCAAGAAGCAGGCAACACCGACAGCAAAGCCCGCTGCTCCCACTACCCAACCCGAAGAAGGACGTGGGAAAAAGAAGAGGAGGAAAAGAAGGAAGAACCGAGGTGGTGGTGGAGAAGCTGTAGGGGGTAAAGCCCCAGAAACCACTACCACCCCAAATTCAAGTCGAGGCTGCAACGGCACGAGAGTTGCGCCGCCCCCCTCACAGCAAAAGGGGGGAAATAAATGGGAAAAAGTCGGCCAAAAGAAGGCCGACAAGAAAGCCGCCCAAAAACAACGCAGGGCGGCTAAAAAGGAGGCGGCGCGACTCAGCGTGCCAAGATCAGCGGCAGTAGTAATAACACTGCAGCCGGAAGCCGTAGGCAAGGGCGTCAGTTATTCGGACGTCCTAACAAGGGCTAAGGAGTCTATTAAATTGGACGAACTCCAAATCAGTGGCGTCCGATTTAAGACCACTCGCACTGGGGCGAGGATGTTAGAGATCCCCGGTGCAACGAGTGGTCCCAAGGCCGACGCCCTTGCCGAAAGGTTAAAGGCTAGCCTGCCAGACGATGTTGTCAAAGTGTCCAGGCCGATGAAGACCGTAGAGCTTCGTGTCTCCGGCCTGGACGACTCCGTCTCGCAGGCGGAGCTTTCGGCTGCAGTGGCCAAGGTGGGTGGCTGTCCCGCGGAGCATGTCCGGTCGAGTGCAATCCGACCGGCACCCTCCGGGCTGGGGACAGCCATTGTCAGCTGCCCAGTGGCAGCAGCTAAGAAGCTGGCGGAAGGGAAGCGCCTCCTAGTCGGGTGGGTTTCGGCGCAGGTCAAGCTCCTGCAGCCGCGCCCCGTTCGGTGCTACCGCTGCATGGCTGACGGTCATGTCGGCGCGCGGTGCACCGCGGAAGTCACTTGCGTGGGCAAGTGCTTCCGCTGTGGTCAGTCGGGCCATAAAGCTGCCGAATGCAGCGCAGCGCCGCACTGTAATGCGTGCGCTGCGGCCGGCAAGCCCGCTGACCACAGAATGGGGAGCAAGGCTTGCGCCCCACCCAAATCAAAGGGAAAGAAGAAGGTGACTGTGGCCCCTTTACAGCCCAGTCAACCTAAAGCGCCAGTCGAGGCGCCAGTGGCAATGGAGGTAGTGGAGACGGCCCAACAATGACCGTCTTCCGCTACCTCCAAACGAATCTGAACCACTGCGCCAGAGCTCAGGACCTTTTACACCAGAGCCTGGCGCAGTGGCAAATCAATGTTTGCGTCGCCGCCGAGCCGTACTTCGTCCCGCCCAGAGATGACTGGGCGGGCGACGTGAGTGGCTCGGTGGCCATTATAGTGAGTACAGCGGTCGGTACCCCTCCCCTCGAAAATATCTCGCGGGGGCAGGGGTACGTCACAGCCTCAATAGGAAGGTCTGTGGTCGCGGGCGTTTACGCCCCACCCAGTATGTCTCTCGCCGACTTCGAAGTATTGTTGGAAAGGCTGGGCACGTTCGTCGCTCGTAGCCACCCCCTCCCTGCAATCGTCCTGGGGGACTTCAACGCCAAGTCAACGGCTTGGGGTTCCCCCGCTACGGACGCGAGGGGAGAGTTGCTCGAGGAGTGGGCCCTCTCTACAGGCCTACTCGTTCTCAACCGAGGTTCTGTCCACACGTGCGTGCGTCTGTGGGGCGGGTCAATCGTTGACCTATCGTTTGCGAGCCCCGCAATAGCGCGCCGTGTCCGGGAATGGCGCGTCGTCGAGGAGGTGGAGACGTTGTCGGATCACAAATATATCCGATTTGACGTCTCCGCCCAGACCTCCGACGCCCCGATTCGTCCCGGCTCGGTTGAGACCGGTCCACGCTGGTCGTTGAAGCAGCTCGATAGGGAGCTGCTCCTGGAAGCCGCCTTAGTCCAGGCCTGGGTCTCAGCACCGGACAGGCCTGTTGACGTGGAAAGTGAGGCGGCTTGGTTTCAGGAATGTGGGTCGCGTATGTGTGATACATCTATGCCGCGGGTCCGTTCTGCGGCGACAAAGCGCCAAGTTTACTGGTGGTCGCCGCAGATCGCGCAGTTGCGCGAAGCCTGTCAGGCTGCAAAAAGGCACCTGACAAGGCATAATAGGAGACACCGCGGCGCCGCATACGCGGCCCCGAGAGGGGCGGAACTACACGAGGCGTACAGGGAGGCGAAGAGGGCCCTCCAGTACGCCATCGAGGGAGCGAAGGTCGAAAGCTATAAGACCTTCGTAGAGACTCTGGATCAAGATCCGTGGGGGCGCCCATATCGTCTTGTGAGGGGCAAACTACGCCCCTGGGCTCCCCCACTTACCCAGAGTCTCCGACCTGAGCTCCTCGAGGAGGTGGTGAGCGCATTGTTTCCCATGGGAAGGGAGCACGCGCCACCACCTATGGTTCCGCCCAGCCAGGAACCCAGCGTGGACCGAGACGACGACGTGCCCGAAGTGACCCGGGCAGAGCTGAGAGCGGCGGTGAATCGCATGTCGGCGAAGAACACCGCCCCAGGGCCAGACGGCATTCATGGCCGAGTGTGGGCCCTGGCCATGAGGGCTCTCGGGCCCCGACTGTTGGGACTCTACAGCGCGTGTATGGAGCGGGGCCAGTTTCCACGCCGGTGGAAAACTGGTAAGCTGGTCCTGCTTAAGAAAGAGGGGCGCCCGGCGGACAGTCCGTCCGCCTACCGGCCCATCGTGTTGCTGGACGAGGTGGCAAAGCTCTTCGAGCGAATAATCGCCGAGCGCCTCGTCCAGCACCTGAGTGGTGTGGGGCCGGACTTGGCGGAGAACCAGTATGGTTTCCGCCGAGGGCGCTCTACCATACACGCGGTAAAGAGTGTAAGAGCCCAAGCGGAGGTAGCTGTGTCCCGGGGCGAGGTGATGTTGGCGGTGTCGCTCGACATCGCCAACGCGTTTAACACCTTGCCCTGGAGTTGCATCAAAGAGGCACTAGTTTATCATCATGTGCCCAGCTACCTTCGCCGTATTGTCGGGGCCTACCTATCAGAGAGGGAAATAATTTGCCCGGGTCGTGAACAGGTTTTACGGCGAGAGATGGTGTGCGGTGTTCCACAGGGGTCGGTTCTAGGCCCTCTCCTGTGGAACATCGGATATGACTGGGTGCTGCGCGGCGCCCTCCTCCCTTGCGTCAGCGTCGTTTGTTACGCTGACGACACGCTGGTTTTAGCGCGGGGGAGGACGCACGCGCAGGCGACGTCTCGTGCGACCGCTGGGGTTGCGCAAGTCATCGGAAGGATCCGGCGGCTGGGACTGCAGGTGGCCTTGCAGAAGTCCGAGGTCATTTGTTTTCATGGGCCTCGGAACAGGCCACCGCCAAGGTCCCAGCTCGTGGTGGGGGACGTACGCATCGACGTAGGGTCGTCGATGCGCTATCTCGGCCTAATTATCGACGGCCGTTGGGACTTCGGGGCCCACTTCAAGATCTTGGCCCCGAAACTGGTAGCAGCCGCTAGAGCTTTGGCGCGGCTGCTACCCAACCTGGGAGGTCCCAACTCCCCCACCAGAAGGTTGTATCAAGGGATTGTGCGATCCATGGCCCTATATGGGGCTCCAATATGGGCGAATTCTCTGGGGCCCAAACATGGCGCGCTGCTTCGTGCACCGCAGCGCGCCATGAACATAAGAGCAATAAGGGGGTATCGCACAGTCTCTTTCGAGGCAACAAGCCTCTTAGCCGGATCCCCGCCCTGGGACTTGGAGGCGAAGCTCCTCGCGTCACTCTTTACATGGCGCGAGGAGCGAATCGCGCGGAGCTTGCGGCCGTCGCCGCGAGAGACCGAGATAGAGCGGTCTCGGCTCCGCGACGTCCTGGTGGCGGAATGGAGCGTTCGACTTGCGCAACCCGACGCAGGGCACGCCACAATCGTGGCGGTAAGACCCGTCCTCACGGAGTGGCTGCAGAGGCGTCACGGCGCCCTCGGCTTCCGTACGACACAGGTGCTGACAGGCCATGGATGTTTCGGCAAGTACCTGTGTCGTATAGGGAGGGAGCCGACACCCGGGTGCCATCATTGTGGGGCCCCGGAAGACACGGCGCTGCATACGCTGGCAGAATGCCCGGCGTGGTCATCGCAGCGCCGTAGTCTGGTCTCGGCGACTGGTGCGGACCCCTCCTCGCTCGAGTCCGTGGTCACGGCGATGACCCGGAGCGAGGAGGCGTGGTCGGCCGTCACCTCATTTTGTGAAGAGGTGATGGCCACGAAGGAGGCGGCGGAGCGTGAGAGGGAGGCGACCACCGTCCTCCCCTGCCGCTCCCGACGCACCAGGCGCCGGAGGGCGCCCAGGAGAGACGACCTGCAGCCTCCGTAGAGGTGGCCTGCGGGCGGCGGGTGGGGCAACCCGCCGCCCTAGCAGCAGCAGGCCCGAGAAGGTGGCGCGACGTGTTCCGCGCGCGCCTGTCTCAGAGGAGGGGGAGCATATTTGACGCTCCCCCGAAACACGGACGGGGACCAGTCTTGTCCCCGTCCCGGACGGGGCCCGCCACAGTGCCAAGGGCAGGCGGGCCGACCCGCCGGGCTGTACGGTGAATGCGTCAGCGAATCCCGCAGCCCGGCAGCAAAGGGTGTCCGACGGAACACCGGGGGGTTTTAGTGGGTACACCGGGCCCGGCCGCTCGTAGCTGGAGACCCTGCGGGGTCTCGCTCGCCCGGGCCGAAAACGGGAGTCCCACATACCCCTCGCCCTGTGCCCATCCGGGGCGAGGGCATGCGTAACGCATTTCCCCCCGTAAAAAAAAAAAAAAAAAAAAAAAAAAAAAAAAAAAAAAAAAGGTTAGGTTAGGTTGGGGTGTCAGGTCGGACTACCTCCTCGTGTGCCGCGCGGTTGCAGTTTCCCTCTGATACTTGTATCCGGGGGAAAGGGCAACCGTTAGCGGCCGGTGCATCCTGGGTACTAGAGATGAACTCCCCGCAAGGGGTCTCCATCTCTAGTTGCCAAAGGTCCGACACCAAAGGCCCTTCTCAGGGCCCCCGTGGTCCTCCCCGCCGCCGCCCCTGCCTTTCAGGGGTGGCTTTTAGGCAGATGGGGAGGCTTTGGTCGTGGGCTCGGCGTGCACTCACCCTGCCGCCGGGCACGCTGTGGGGGATTCATTCCTCCATGGCACCGCGCCACAACTCGTAAGCCCTTCGGGGAACGAGGGCCTTGGCTTAACCGCCCGGGCCGCGAGGAAGACAACCTCTATAAAAAATTACCCTAATCCAAGCTGCTGAGGCGCACGGCGAGGGATGCATGGCTGGCAGGGGGGCCAGTCTCTAGTGTGTCTCACCTCGGGGTACCGGCCGCCACCTCGAGTGTATATAGGCTTACCCGGGTACAGGGGGCTCTGCCCGGGCGGACCTTTTATTTCCCCCATACTCGTGGGATAAGTATTATGAGTTCCAAATCTAAAAAATCAAAATCAAACTTAAAAAACAAAAGTGGAGGTAAGAAGGAGGATGGAAGTGCGACACTGGTGAGGGAATTGGATAGACTGAGAGAGGTAGTGGCGATGGTAGCTGCGCCCAGTAATGCGGGTGCAGATCTAAGCCCGGCGGCAAAGCGGCTTAAGACCAGAGGCGAATCGTCCGCCCAAGGTTCAACAGTGGGCTCTCTGGAGTCACTGTCTACCATAGGCGAGGCGGATACGGACATGGATATGTTCTGGGATGGTTTCCGGTCCCTGGCTGAGTCGCTAAGGGACATGGCTAATCGCCAAAAAACGGTGGATGACCGGGAGAAGTTGTTGTTGGCGGCGCGGTCGATTGTGTACCACCACAAGATCGCGTCGCGCCTGGGAGATAATGCCGATGAGGCGATCAACGACAACCAGCTTCTCGGAAAAGAGGTCGAGGCGTTGGATAAGGAGATAGAGGAACTGAAGGCATCGAAGGCGATGCCACCACCTGTGTCACCGGCGCCGCTACCGCCTTTGAAGGTGGATATGGTGGCTATCCAGGACCGCCTGTCAACTATGGAGGCGAAGATTGAGAGGCTCCTGACCATGGAGGAGCGTCGGACTTCAGCTCCGCTGGAGCCCTCTCCGAATTTAATAGAGGATCGTCTCGCCTCGATGGAGGCCAAAATAGAGCGCTTGTTGGCGGCAGAGGAGTCGCGTAGGTCGGTCCCTATTAGACCAGCATCAGCGACCCCAACCTATGCGCAAAAGGCTGGTGCTGCCGGCCCCCGTAGTGGCTCGGCAAAGCCCAGAGTGCCGAAGGTGGTGCCTGTAAAGAGTTCGGCGAATGTGGTTGCTGCTCCAGCTCCTGTTGTAGTCGAGAAGGAGCGGCAAAATGGGAAAGGCCCCAAGAAGAGGAAGAGGAGAAAAAAGAGGAAGGTCAGGGTGCGTGCCCCAACCTCTGCGGCGGTGGTGGTCACTTTATCCTCCGCTGCGTTCGAAAAGGGCGGCACGTATAAAGAGTTTCTTTCTACAGCGAGGGAAAAGGTCAAGTTACAGGACCTCGGGATCCCTAGCATCCGGATGAGGAATACGCTCACCGGAGCTAGGATGATTGAGGTCCCAGGTGTCGACGCCGGCCCCAAGGCGGACATCCTGGCCAAAAAGTTGGCTGGGCTCTTTAAGCCCGAATTTGTACGGGTGTCGAGGCCCGTGAAACGCGCTAGTCTGCGCATTACGGGTCTCGACCTCACTGTCGAACCAGAGGAGCTTATGTCCGCCTTGGCGGATGGAGGAGGTTGTGTCAAGGAGGCGGTAAAGCTTGGGGCCATCCGCTTCAATCAGCGTGGTCTAGGTGCAGTCGTCGCTAGCTGTCCAGCAGCGGCGGCTGCCAAGTTGGCGGAGGCGGGCCGATTAGTCGTCGGGTGGGTCTCTGCGCGAGTAGAGGCCCTACAAGAGAGGGAATTGAGGTGCTACCGCTGCCTGGAGTCCGGGCATGTCGGTAGCACCTGCAAGGTGGAGGTAGACCGCAGTGGACTCTGCTTCCGTTGCGGTCTGCCCGGCCATAAGGCCGCGTCGTGCGAGGCCTCGCCGCGCTGCGTCTTGTGCGCGGCGAAGGGCAGGCCCGCCGACCACTGGGTGGGGCGAGGCGAGTGTAAGCCGACCCCCCGCCCCCGAAGGAGTGTCGCAGAGGGGGCGTCAAGGGGTGCTGCTAGTCTGGCGGCACCCGGTGCCTCTGCAGTGTCGGTCCCCGCTGCTAGTGCGGTGGCGGTGGACCCTGCCGCAACTTCTGCGGCGCGCCAGGATGGTGCCGGGGAGATGGAGTGCCAGTGATGGCGCTTTGTCCCCCGGTCCATCCACGAACATCTTGGCCTGTGGGGCAGCGGGCGGGGCGGCCCATTGCCCAACCACCATCTTCACAGGCCACACGATGAGGCGCGCGCTGGTGTCCAAGCGCGCGCCCAAATACTTTGTGCCAAAAGGGGGAGCACCAAATCTCCCCCATCCAACTTGACGGAGCTCGCCTGTCTGGGGGCGAGCCAAGGCCGCCGGGCTGTTCGGTGCATGCTAACGCGATTCCCGCAGCCCGGCACCATGGCCAGTGGAAGGACACCGTGGGGTTTTAGTGAGTAGACCGGGCCCGGCCGCTAGAAGCTTGAGACCCTGCGGGGTCTCGCTCGCCCGGGCCGAAAACGGGAGTCTCACATACCCCTCGTCCTGCGCCCACTCGGGACGAGGGGATGCGTAACGCATTTCCCCACGTAAAAAAAAAAAAAAAAAAAAAAAAAAAAAGGTTAGGTTAGGTTAGGGTGTCAGGTCGGACTACCTCCTCGTGTGCCGCGCGGTTGCAGTTTCCCTCTGATACTTGTATCCGGGGGAAAGGGCAACCGTTAGCGGCCGGTGCATCCTGGGTACTAGAGATGAACTCCCCGCAAGGGGTCTCCATCTCTAGTTGCCAAAGGTCCGACGCCAACGGCCCTTTTCAGGGCCCCCGTGGTCCTCCCCGCCGCCGCCCCTGCCTTTTGGGGGTGGCTTTTAGGCAGATGGGGAGGCTTTGGTCGTGGGCTCGGCGTGCACTCACCCTGCCGCCGGGCACGCTGTGGGGGATTCATTCCTCCATGGCACCGCGCCACAACTCGTAAGCCCTTCGGGGAACGAGGGCCTTGGCTTAACCGCCCGGGCCGCGAGGAAGACAACCTCTATAAAAAATTACCCTAATCCAAGCTGCTGAGGCGCACGGCGAGGGATGCATGGCTGGCAGGGGGGCCAGTCTCTAGTGTGTCTCACCTCGGGGTACCGGCCGCCACCTCGAGTGTATTTAGGCTTACCCGGGTACAGGGGGCTCTGCCCGGGCGGACCTCTTATTTCCCCCATACTCGTGGGATAAGTATTATGAGTTCCAAATCTAAAAAATCAAAATCAAACTTAAAAAACAAAAGTGGAGGTAAGAAGGAGGATGGAAGTGCGACACTGGTGAGGGAATTGGATAGACTGAGAGAGGTAGTGGCGATGGTAGCTGCGCCCAGTAATGCGGGTGCAGATCTAAGCCCGGCGGCAAAGCGGCTTAAGACCAGAGGCGAATCGTCCGCCCAAGGTTCAACAGTGGGCTCTCTGGAGTCACTGTCTACCATAGGCGAGGCGGATACTGACATGGATATGTTCTGGGATGGTTTCCGGTCCCTGGCTGAGTCGCTAAGGGACATGGCTAATCGCCAAAAAACGGTGGATGACCGGGAGAAGTTGTTGTTGGCGGCGCGGTCGATTGTGTACCACCACAAGATCGCGTCGCGCCTGGGAGATAATGCCGATGAGGCGATCAACGACAACCAGCTTCTCGGAAAAGAGGTCGAGGCGTTAGATAAGGAGATTGAGGAGTTAAAGGCGTCGAAGGCGATGCCACCACCTGTGTCACCGGCGCCGCTACCGCCTTTGAAGGTGGATATGGTGGCTATCCAGGACCGCCTGTCAACTATGGAGGCGAAGATTGAGAGGCTCCTGTCCATGGAGGAGCGTCGGACTTCAGCTCCGCTGGAGCCCTCTCCGAATTTGATAGAGGATCGTTTCGCCTCAATGGAGGCTAAAATAGAGCGCTTGTTGGCGGCAGAGGAGTCGCGTAGGTCGGTTCCAACTTATGCGGAAAAGGCTGGCGCTGCCGGCCCCCGTAGTGGCTCGGCAAAGCCCAAAGTGCCGAAGGTGGTGCCTGTCAAGAGTGTGGCTGCTGCTCCAGCTCCTGTTGTGGTTGAGAAGGAGCGGCAAAATGGGAAGGGCCCCAAGAAGCGGAAGAAAAGAAAAAAGAGGAAGGTCAGGGTGCGTGCCCCAACCTCCGCGGCGGTGGTGGTCACTTTATCCCCCGCTGCGTTTGAAAAAGGTGGCACATATAAAGAGTTTCTCTCTACGGCAAGGGAAAAGGTTAGGTTACAGGACCTCGGGATCCCTAGCATCCGGATGAGGAATACGCTCACCGGAGCTAGGATGATTGAGGTCCCAGGTGTCGACGCCGACCCCAAGGCGGACATCCTGGCCAAAAAGCTGGCTGGGCTCTTCAAGCCCGAATTTGTACGGGTGTCGAGGCCTGTGAAACGCGCTAGCCTGCGCATTACGGGTCTCGACCTCACTGTCGAACAAGAGGAGCTTATGTCCGCCTTGGCGGATGGAGGAGGTTGTGTCAAGGAGGCGGTAAAGCTTGGGGCCATCCGCTTCAATCAACGTGGTCTAGGTGCAGTCGTCGCTAGCTGTCCAGCAGCGGCGGCTGCCAAGTTGGCGGAGGCGGGCCGATTAGTCGTCGGGTGGGTCTCTGCGCGAGTGGAGGCCCTCCAAGAGAGGGAGCTGAGGTGTTACCGCTGCCTGGAGTCCGGGCATGTCGGTAACACCTGCAAGGTGGAGGTTGACCGCAGTGGACTCTGCTTCCGCTGCGGTCTGCCCGGCCATAAGGCCGCGTCGTGCGAGGCCCCGCCGCGCTGCGTCTTGTGCGCGGCGAAGGGCAGGCCCGCCGACCACTGGGTGGGGCGAGGCGAGTGTAAGCCGACCCCCCGCCCACGAAGGAGTGCTGCAGGAAGAGCGCCAACGGTTGCTGCCGGTCAGGCGGCACCGGATGCCTCTGCAGAGTCGGCCCCCACTGCTAGTGCGGCAGTGGTGAGCTCCACCGCAATTCCTGCGGCGCGCCAGGATGGCACCGGGGATATGGAGTGCCAGTGATGGCGCTCTGTCCCCCGGTCCATTTTTCGAACACCCGAGCCTGTGGGGCAGCGGGCGGGGCGGCCCGTTGCCCACCTATCACCTGTACAGGCCACACGATGAGGCGCGCGCTAGTGTCCCAGCGCGCGCCCACACCACTTTGTGCCAAAAGGGGGAGCACCAAATCTCCCCCATCCAACTGACGGTGCTCGCCTTTTTGGGGGCGAGCTAAGGCCGCCGGGCTGTTCGGTGCATGCTTTAAGCGATTCCCGCAGCCCGGCAACATGGCCAGTGGAAGGACACCGTGGGGTTTTAGTGAGTAAACCGGGCCCGGCCGCTAGAAGCTTGAGACCCTACGGGGTCTCGCTCGCCCGGGCCGAAAACGGGAGTCTCACATACCCCTCGTCCTGCGCCCACTCGGGACGAGGGGATGCGTAACGCATTTCCCCACGTAAAAAAAAAAAAAAAAAAAAAAAAAAAAAAAGGTTAGGTTAGGTTAGGTTAGGTTAGGTTGGGGTGTCAGGTCGGACTACCTCCTCGTGTGCCGCGCGGTTGCAGTTTCCCTCTGATACTTGTATCCGGGGGAAAGGGCAACCGTTAGCGGCCGGTGCATCCTGGGTACTAGAGATGAACTCCCTGCAAGGGGTCTCCATCTCTAGTTGCCAAAGGTCCGACACCAACGGCCCTTTTCAGGGCCACCGTGGTTCTCTCCGCCGCCGCCCCTGCCTTTTAGGGGTGGCTTTTAGGCAGATGGGGAGGCTTTGGTTGTGGGCTCGGCGTGCACTCACCCTGCCGTCGGGCACGCTGTGGGGGATTCAATCCCCCATGGCACCGCACCACAACTCGTAAACCCTTCGGGGAACGAGGGCCTTGGCTTAACCGCCCGGGCCGCGAGGAAGACAACCTCTATAAAAAATTACCTTAACTCAAGCTGCCGAGGCGCACGGCGAGGAGTGCGTGGCTGGCAGGAAGGCCAGTCGCTAGTGCGCCTCACCTCGGGGTACCGGCCGACACCCCGTTGTATTAGGCTTACCCGGGTACAGGGGGCACTGCCCGGGCGGACCGTTTATTTCCCCCATACTCGTGGGACTACTATGTTGTGTTCAATTTCAAACTCTAAAAATATCGATAAATGCGAAGGCGTCGAAAAGGGCGTCGGGAGGATAGGGAGAAATACTAAAGAAGTGACGAGTGGGGAGACGGAGCGTCATGAGTTGATGCTTGGTGGTGGTGCTGTATCCTCGGAGTGTGTTGGTACTAGTGTTGCCAACATGCCCGAGGAATACAGCATGGATATTCAAGAAGACGGAGGTAGGGTCAGTGTCCAGTTCATGGGCTTTGTTGATAGCGACTCTGACCCTGACCAAATTTCGGAGCCGGTGAAGCCGGCCAAAAGAAGAATGGACGAGGAGGAGGAAAACGACGACGAGAAAAGGAGAAGGGCAGGAGGTTCTCCTGATCTCGTCGAGTCGCAGGAAAAAGAGCCTATAACAGCTACTCCTCTTCCCCCAGAAATGTCCCTACTTGGCAATAAAGTCCTGCGCGTGAACCTCGGCCCCAGGGTGGAGACCAGGGGCCGGAAACCAATTCACGGCAGGTTTATAGGAGTTGGCCGAGCTAGGGACCTGCAAAGAGCGGCAAGGGCTGCCGCTAAACTAAAGGAGGAAAAGAAGGAGTTGGTCAAGGAGCTCCAGCGGGCCAGAAAACCTCCAGTTGACCGCACCCCCTTGGACCCACAGATGATGGTGGCGGCCGACATCAGCGCGCAATTTGAGAGCGTCGTGCAAAGTATCAGGTCGGTCGTCCTCCAGTCAAAAGGCCTAAAGGGGGTAAATCAGAAGGTCCTGAATGACTCAATTGTTCTCATTCGCGAGCTAGCAGGCGCACTACTTGCGCGAACCTCAAATGAGGAAACAAAAAAGCTAGCTCGCGAATTGAAAGTCATTCGGGAGGAAAACGAGGAGCTCCGTAAGGAGGTAGCAGAGCTCCGTCGCCAGTCCCGTCAGGTGGTATCCGTGGAACCAACAGAAAAGGCAGTGCCCCTGGCGGCTCTTAGGAAAGAGTTCCAAAAACTGGCGAAGGAGCAGGAGTCGAGCATGGATGCTCGACTCCAAAGAATGGAAAATGTCCTGGAGGGCCAGCGGCTGCGACCGCGGCTCTCCAGCCAAAAGAATGTGCCCTCCTACAGTGAGGTAGCAGCGGGACTGCAATCACAGGCAGCCGGGGGCCCCTCTTCATCTAGGGGTCCACCCAACGTGCCTGCCAAGAAGCAGGCAACGCCGGCAGTAAAGCCCGCTGCTCCCACTGCGCAACAAGACGGGGGAACTTCTTCAAAAAAGAAAAGGAAGAAGAGAAGGAAAAACCGAGGTGGTGGTGGGAGAGCTGAAGGGGTAAAAGCCCCAGAACCCGCTACCACAACCAACCCAAGTAGAGACCGCAACGGCACGAGAGTTGCGCCGCCCCCCCCACAGAAAAAGGGGGGACAAGGATGGGAAAAAGTCGGCCAGAAAAAGGCCGACAAAAAAGCCGCCCGAAACCAACGCAGGGCGGCCAAAAAGGAGGCGGCGCGACTCACCGTGCCAAGATCCGCTGCGGTGGTTATAACACTGCAGCCGGCAGCCGAAGGCAGGGGCGTCAAGTACTCGGACGTCCTGATGAGGGCCAAGGAGGCCGTTAAATTGGACGAGCTAAACATCAGTGGCGTCCGATTTAAGACCACTCGCACTGGGGCGAGGATGTTGGAAATCCCCGGTGCCACGAGTGGTCCCAAGGCCGACGCCCTTGCCGAAAGGCTAAAAGCCAGCCTGCCGGACGATATGGTCCGAGTTTCCAGGCCGTTGAAGACCGTTGAGCTACGCGTCTCCGGCCTGGACGACTCCGTCACGCAGGCTGAGCTGTCGGCTGCAGTGGCCAAAGTAGGTGGCTGTCCCGCGGAGCAGGTGCGGTCGGGCGCTATCCGACCGGCACCCTCCGGGCTGGGGACAGCCATAGTCAGCTGCCCAGTGGCGGCAGCTAAGAAGTTGGCGGAATGTAGGCGCCTGCTTGTCGGATGGGTCTCGGCGCAGGTCAAGCTCCTGCAACCGCGCCCCGTTCGGTGCTACCGCTGCATGGCCAACGGTCATGTTGGCGCGCGGTGCACCGCGGAAGTCACTTGCGTGGGCAGGTGCTTCCGCTGTGGTCAGTCGGGACATAAAGCTGCCGAATGCAGCGCCGCGCCGCACTGTAATGCGTGCGCCGCGGCCGGCAAGCCCGCTGACCACAGAATGGGGAGCAAGGCCTGCGCCCCGCCCAAATCTAAGGGCAAAAAGAAGTTGACTGCGGCCCCTTTACAGCCCAGTCAACCTAGTGCGCCCTTAGAAGCGCCAGTGGCCATGGAGGTAGTGGAGACGGCCCAACAATGACCGTCTTCCGCTACCTCCAAACGAATTTGAACCACTGCGCCAGAGCTCAGGACCTTTTACATCAGAGTCTGGCGCAGTGGCAAATAAATGTGTGTGTCGCCGCCGAGCCGTACTTCGTCCCGCCCAGAGATGACTGGGCGGGCGACGTGAGTGGCTCGGTGGCTATCATTGTGAGTTCAGCGGTCGGTACCCCTCCCCTCGAAAATATTTCGCGAGGGCAGGGGTACGTCACAGCCTGCATAGGAAGGTCTGTGGTCGCGGGCGTTTACGCCCCACCCAGTTTATCTCTCGCCGACTTCGAGGTCTTGCTGGAAAGGCTGGGCACGTTCGTCGCTCGTAGCCACCCCCTCCCTGCAATCGTCCTGGGGGACTTCAATGCCAAGTCAACGGCTTGGGGTTCCCCCGCAACGGACGCGAGGGGAGAGTTGCTCGAGGAGTGGGCCCTCTCTACAGGCCTACTCGTTCTCAACCGAGGTTCTGTCCACACGTGCGTGCGTCTGTGGGGCGGGTCAATCGTTGACCTGACATTTGCGAGCCCCGCAATAGCGCGCCGTGTCCGGGAATGGCGCGTCGTCGAGGAGGTGGAGACGCTATCGGATCACAAATATATCCGATTTGACGTCTCCGCCCAGACCTCCGACGCCCCGATTCGTCCCGGCTCGGTTGAGACCGGTCCACGCTGGTCGTTGAAGCAGCTCGACAGGGAGCTGCTCCTGGAAGCCGCCTTAGTCCAGGCCTGGGTGTCAGCACCGGACAGGCCTGTTGACGTGGAAAGTGAGGCGGCTTGGTTTCAGGAATGTGGGTCGCGTATGTGTGATACATCTATGCCGCGGGTTCGTTCTGCGGCGACAAAGCGCCAAGTTTACTGGTGGTCGCCGCAGATCGCGCAGTTGCGCGAAGCCTGTCAGGTTGCAAGAAGGCACCTGGCAAGGCACAACAGGAGGCACCGCGGCGCCGCATACGCGGCCCCGAGAGGGGCGGAACTACACGAGGCGTACCGGGGGGCGAAGAGGGCCCTCCAGTGCGCCATCGAGGGAGCGAAGGTCGAGAGTTATAAGACCTTCATAGAGACTCTGGATCAAGATCCGTGGGGGCGCCCATATCGTCTTGTGAGGGGCAAACTACGCCCCTGGGCTCCCCCACTTACCCAGAGTCTCCGACCTGAGCTCCTCGAGGAGGTGGTGAGCGCATTGTTTCCCATGGGAAGGGAGCACGCGCCACCACCTATGGTTCCGCCCAGCCAGGAACCCAGCGTGGACCGAGACGACGACGTGCCCGAAGTGACCCGGGCAGAGCTGAGAGCGGCGGTGAATCGCATGTCGGCGAAGAACACCGCCCCAGGGCCAGACGGCATTCATGGCCGAGTGTGGGCCCTGGCCGTGAGGGCTCTCGGGCCCCGACTATTGGGACTCTACAGCGCGTGTATGGAGCGGGGCCAGTTTCCACGCCGGTGGAAAACTGGTAAGCTGGTCCTGCTTAAAAAAGAGGGGCGCCCTGCGGACAGTCCGTCCGCATACCGGCCCATCGTGTTGCTGGACGAGGTGGCAAAGCTCTTCGAGCGAATAATCGCCGAGCGCCTCGTCCAGCACCTGAGTGGAGTGGGGCCGGACCTGGCGGAGAACCAGTTTGGTTTCCGCCGAGGGCGCTCTACCATACACGCGGTAAAGAGTGTAAGAGCCCAAGCGGAGGTAGCTGTGTCCCGGGGCGAGGTGATGTTGGCGGTGTCGCTCGACATCGCCAACGCCTTCAACACCTTGCCCTGGAGTTGTATCAATGCGGCACTAATTTATCATCGTGTGCCCAGCTACCTCCGCCGTATTGTCGGGGCCTACCTGTCGGAGAGGGAAATAATTTGCCCGGGTCGTGATCAATTGTTACGGCGAGAGATGGTATGCGGTGTTCCACAGGGGTCGGTTCTAGGCCCCCTCCTGTGGAACATCGGCTACGACTGGGTGCTGCGTGGTGCCCTCCTCCCTTGCGTCAGCGTCGTTTGTTACGCTGACGACACGCTGGTTTTGGCGCGGGGGAGGACGCACGCGCAGGCGACGTCTCGTGCGACCGCTGGGGTTGCGCAAGTCATCGGAAGGATCCGGCGGCTGGGACTGCAGGTGGCCTTGCAGAAATCCGAGGTCATTTGTTTTCATGGGCCTCGGAACAGGCCACCGCCAAGGTCCCAGCTCATAGTGGGGGACGTACGCATCGACGTAGGGTCGTCGATGCGCTATCTCGGCCTTATCATCGACGGCCGTTGGGACTTCGGGGCCCACTTCAAGATCTTGGCCCCGAAATTGGTGGCAGCCGCTAGAGCTTTGGCGCGGCTGCTGCCCAATCTGGGAGGTCCCAACTCCCCCACCAGAAGGCTTTACCAGGGGATCGTGCGATCCATGGCCCTATACGGGGCCCCAATATGGGCGGAGGCCCTGGGCCCCAAACATGGCGCGCTGCTTTGTGCACCGCAGCGCGCCATGAATATAAGATCAATAAGGGGGTATCGCACGATCTCTTTCGAGGCGGCAAGCCTTCTTGCCGGATCCCCGCCCTGGGACTTGGAGGCGAAGCTCCTCGCGTCACTCTTTACATGGCGCGAGGAGCGAATCGCGCGGAGCTTGCGGCCGTCGCCGCGAGAGACCGAGATAGAGCGGTCTCGGCTCCGCGACGTCCTGGTGGCGGAATGGAGCGTTCGACTTGCGCAACCCGACGCAGGGCACGCCACAATTGTGGCGGTAAGACCCGTCCTCACGGAGTGGCTGCAGAGGCGTCACGGCGCCCTCGGCTTCCGTACGACACAGGTGCTGACAGGCCATGGATGTTTCGGCAAGTACCTGTGTCGTATAGGGAGGGAGCCGACACCCGGGTGCCATCATTGTGGGGCCCCGGAAGACACGGCGCTGCATACGCTGGCAGAATGCCCGGCGTGGACATCGCAGCGCCGTAGTCTGGTCTCGGCGACTGGTGCGGACCCCTCCTCGCTCGAGTCCGTGGTCACGGCGATGACCCGGAGCGAGGAGGCGTGGTCGGCCGTCACCTCATTTTGTGAGGAGGTGATGGCCACGAAGGAGGCGGCGGAGCGTGAGAGGGAGGCGACCACCGTCCTCCCCTGCCGCTCCCGACGCACCAGGCGCCGGAGGGCGCCAAGGAGAGACGACCTGCAGCCTCCGTAGAGGTGGCCTGCGGGCGGCGGGTGGGGCAACCCGCCGCCCGCAGGCCACCCGCCCCTAGCAGCAGCAGGCCCGAGAAGGTGGCGCGACGTGTTCCGCGCGCGCCTGTCTCAGAGGAGGGGGAGCAAAATACAGACGCTCCCCCGAAACACGGACGGGGACCAGTCTTGTCCCCGTCCCGGACGGGGCCCGCCACAGTGCCAAGGGCAGGCGGGCCGACCCGCCGGGCTGTACGGTGAATGCAGTAGCGAATCCCGCAGCCCGGCAGCAAAGGGTGTCCGACGGAACACCGGGGGGTTTTAGTGGGTACACCGGGCCCGGCCGCTTGAAGCTGGAGACCCTGCGGGGTCTCGCTCGCCCGGGCCGAAAACGGGAGTCCCACATACCCCTCGCCCTGTGCCCATCCGGGGCGAGGGCATGCGTAACGCATTTCCCCCCGTAAAAAAAAAAAAAAAAAAAAAAAAAAAAAAAAAAAAAAAAAAAAAAAAAAAAAGGTTGGGGTGTCAGGTCGGACTACCTCCTCGTGTGCCGCGCGGTTGCAGTTTCCCTCTGATACTTGTATCCGGGGGAAAGGGCAACCGTTAGCGGCCGGTGCATCCTGGGTACTAGAGATGAACTCCCCGCAAGGGGTCTCCATCTCTAGTTGCCAAAGGTCCGACACTAACGGCCCTTTTCAGGGCCCCCGTGGTCCTCCCCGCCGCCGCCCCTGCCTTTCAGGGGTGGCTTTTAGGCAGATGGGGAGGCTTTGGTCGTGGGCTCGGCGTGCACTCACCCTGCCGCCGGGCACGCTGTGGGGGATTCATTCCTCCATGGCACCGCGCCACATCTCGTAAGCCCTTCGGGGAACGAGGGCCTTGGCTTAACCGCCCGGGCCGCGAGGAAGACAACCTCTATAAAAAATTACCCTAATCCAAGCTGCTGAGACGCACGGCGAGGGATGCATGGCTGGCAGGGGGGCCAGTCTTTAGTGTGTCTCACCTCGGGGTACCGGCCGCCACCTCGAGTGTATGTAGGCTTACCCGGGTACAGGGGGCACTGCCCGGGCGGACCTTTTATTTCCCCCACACTCGTGGGCTAAGTTTATGATGAGTACCAAAATTAAAAAAACCAAATCTAAACAAAATAAAGGAGGAAAGAAAGACGGAGGGATGGAGATATTAGAAAGGGAGATAGACAAGTTAAGAGAGGTGGTGGCGAGGGCAGCTGGGTCCAGTAAAACGGATCCGGATCCGAACCCGGCGGCGAAGAAGGCCAAGACAGAGAAACCGTCGTCTATGGACAGTTCGGCGATGTACTCGTCTGTGGATTCACTGTCCACAATTGCGGAGTCCGACACCACATTGGACGCGTTCTGGAATGACTTCCGGGATATGGAGGCATTCCTCTTGGAGTTGGCACAGCGGAGTGGAGCAGCCGACCGACAGAAGTTGGGATTGGTGGCGCGCTCCCTTGTTTACCATCACAAAATGGCAGCAAGGGAGGGTGACAGAGCGGACCACAATGCCAATGAGTATTTACGCCTGGAGGAGGAGTTGAAGGCAACTAAGTCCATGCCGCCTCCTCCACCGCCTCCAGAGAAGGCGAATATGAAGGAAGTGCAGGACCGCCTCTCGACTCTTGAGCAAAAGATTGAGAGGCTCCTGGAAATGGAAGAGTCCCGGAGGTCGGCTCAGTATGAGCCGGCCTCAACATCAGTGGAAAATCGCCTCGCCTCTCTGGAGGCCAAAATAGAACGGCTTTTGGTGGCAGAGGAGTCATGCAGGTTGTTCTCTAGAGGACCGCCTGCGGAAGCTCCCACTTACGCGGAGAAGGTTGGGTCTGCTGGTCCCCGCAGTAGGTCGGCAAAAAAGCCCGGAGCGCCTTTGGTGGCGCCAACAAAGAGTGCGGTGTCGTCGCCTGTTGCTCCCGCTCCTCCAGTTGTAGGAAAGGAGCGGCAAAGTGCGGATAGTCCTAGGAAACGGAGGAAGAGAGGGAAGAGGAGGAAGGTGAGGGTACGTGCCCCAACTTCCGCGGCGGTGATAGTCACCCTATCACCTGCCGCGCTTAAAAAGGGAGGCACGTATAAGGAGTTCCTGTCGACGGCGAAGGAAAAGGTGAAGTTGGAGGAGCTTGACATTCCGAGCGTCCGGCTGAGAAACACTCTCACCGGAGCTCGGATGTTTGAGGTGCCAGGCATCGACGCCGGCCCCAAAGCGGATAGCCTGGCTAAAAAACTGGCTGGGCTTTTTAAACCGGAGTTTGTACGGGTGTCGAGGCCCGTGAAACGCGCAAGTCTGCGCATTACGGGTCTCGACATTACTGTTGAGGCTAAAGAACTCATATCCGCTTTGGCGGACCGAGGGAATTGCGGCAAAGAGGAGGTGAAGCTTGGGGCCATCCGCTTCAATCAGCGTGGCTTGGGTGCAGTCGTCGCTAGCTGTCCTGCAGCGGCGGCTGCCAAATTGGCGGAGGCGGGTCGAGTGCTCGTCGGGTGGGTCTCTGCAAGAGTGGAGGCCCTCAAGGAGAGGGAGTTACGGTGCTACCGCTGCCTGGAGACCGGGCATGTCGGTAGCACCTGCAAAGTGGAGGCGGACCGCAGTGGACTCTGTTTCCGCTGCGGTCTGCCCGGCCATAAGGCCGCGTCGTGCGAGGCCCCGCCGCGCTGCGTCCTGTGCGCGGCGAATGGCAGGCCCGCCGACCACTGGGTGGGGCGAGGCAAGTGTCAGCCGACCCCCAGCCCACGAAGGAGCGCCGCAGAAGGGGTGCCAACGGGTGCTGCTAGTCAGGCGGCACCCGGTGCCTCTGAAGTCTCGGTCCACGCCGCTAGTGTGGTGGTGGTGGACCCTGCCGCTTTTTCCGCGGCGCACCAAAATGGTTCTGGGGAGATGGAGTGCTAGCGATGGCGCTTTGTCCTCCGGTCCATACACGTCCACCTTGGCCTGTGGGGCAGCGGGCGGGGCGGCCCGTTGCCCACCCATCACCTGCACAGGCCACACGATGAGGCGCGCGCTAGTGTCCCAGCGCGCGCCCATACCACTTTGTGCCAAAAGGGGGAGCACCAAATCTCCCCCATCCAACTTGACGGAGCTCGCCTGTCTGGGGGCGAGCCAAGGCCGCCGGGCTGTTCGGTGCATGCTAACGCGATTCCCGCAGCCCGGCACCATGGCCAGTGGAAGGACACCGTGGGGTTTTAGTGAGTAGACCGGGCCCGGCCGCTAGAAGCTTGAGACCCTGCGGGGTCTCGCTCGCCCGGGCCGAAAACGGGAGCCTCACATACCCCTCGTCCTGCGCCCACTCGGGACGAGGGGATGCGTAACGCATTTCCCCACGTAAAAAAAAAAAAAAAAAAAAAAAAAAAAAAAAAAAAAAAAAAAAAAAAAGGTTAGGTTAGGTTGGGGTGTCAGGTCGGACTACCTCCTCGTGTGCCGCGCGGTTGCAGTTTCCCTCTGATACTTGTATCCGGGGGAAAGGGCAACCGTTAGCGGCCGGTGCATCCTGGGTACTAGAGATGAACTCCCCGCAAGGGGTCTCCATCTCTAGTTGCCAAAGGTCCGACACCAACGGCCCTTTTCAGGGCCCCCGTGGTCCTCTCCGCCGCCGCCCCTGCTTTTTAGGGGTGGCTTTTAGGCAGATGGGGAGGCTTTGGTCGTGGGCTCGGCGTGCATTCACCCTGCCGTCGGGCACGCTGTGGGGGATTCATTCCTCCATGGCACCGCGCCACATCTCGTAAACCCTTCGGGGAACGAGGGCCTTGGCTTAACCGCCCGGGCCGCGAGGAAGACAACCTCTATAAAAAATCACCCTAATCCAAGCTGCTGAGACGCACGGCGAGGGATGCATGGCTGACAGGGGGGTCAGTCTTTAGTGTGTCTCACCTCGGGGTACCGGCCGCCACCTCGAGCGTATGTAGGCTTACCCGGGTACAGGGGGCACTGCCCGGGCGGACCTTTTATTTCCCCCATACTCGTGGGCTAAGTTTAATGAGTGCCAAATTTAAAAAACAAAACTTAAAACAAAAAAGCAGAGAAAGGAAGGATGAAGGAACTGAGCAGTTAGATCGGGAGATCGATAAGCTGAGGGAGATAGTGGCGAAGGTGGCTGGGCCCAGTAATGTGGGCGCAGATTTAAGCCAGGCGGCAAAGCGGCGGCGTAAGACGAGAGGAGAACTCTCCACCACCAGTTCAACGGTTGGCTCTGTGGAGTCACTGTCCTCAATAGGTGAGACGGATGCGGACTCGGACATGTTCTGGAGCAATTTCCGGTCCATGGCCAATACATTGAAGGACATGGCAGGGCGCCAAAGATCGGCAGATGATCGTGAGCGGTTGCTCTTGGCGGCGCGGTCAATTGTGTACCACCACAAGATCGCGTCACGCCTGGGTGATGATGCGGAGGCCGCAATCGACGATAACCAGGTCCTTGGTCGAGAAGTCGAGGCGTTGGACAAGGAGGTAGCGGAGCTGAAGGCGTCCAAGGCGATGCCACCACCTGCGTCGTTGGCCCCACCACCGCCATTAAAAGCGGATATCGTGGCCATACAGGACCGCCTATCGGCCATGGAGGGGAAAATTGAGAGGCTCCTGGCAATGGAGGAGCGTCGGAGATCGGCTCCACAGGAGCCTCCTCCGAATTCACTGGAGGAGCGCCTCGCGGCCTTAGAGGCCAAAATAGATGGCTTACTTGCTGCGGAGGGGAAAAGGTCGGCTCCGCAGGAGCCTGCCCCGACGTACGCGTCCAAAGTCGGCACCACTACCCGCCCCCGCAAGGAACCTAAACTTGTACCGCGGAGGGAGAGAAAAGAAGTGGACAACAGGAAGCAGAAGGAGATGGTAGTAGCTGCTGCTCCCTCCTCCGTGGTTAATCGGGTGGAGAGGGGTTCAGCTGCTACCGCAAAGAAGAAGAAGAGGAAAAGGAGGAAAAAGCTGCGTCCCCCTTCCTCCGCGGCAGTGGTGGTCTCACTTCTGCCTGCGGCAGTAGCTAAAGGCGGGTCATACGCGGAAATCCTCTCCGCAGCCAAAGAGAGGATAAAGTTGGCAGACCTTGATATCCCCAACATCCGTTTGCGATCCACGCTTACGGGGGCTCGGATAATCGAGGTCCCGGGCGCTGACAGTGGCCCGAAAGCGGACGCCTTAGCCAAGAAGCTGGCTGGCATGTACCGGCCAGGTTATGTGAAGGTGTCGAGGCCTGTGAAACGTGCTAGTCTGCGCATCACGGGTCTCGACGTTACTGTGAAGAAGGAGGAGCTGCTATCCACTCTGGCGGCTCGGGGGCTGTGCTCTCCGGAAGAGGTTCGGATTGGAGAGATCCGATTTAGTCACCGAGGTATGGGAACGGTCGTTGTCAGCTGTCCTCTGACAGCGGCGGCCAAAATAGTGGAGGAGGGTCGTTTGCTCGTGGGTTGGGTCTCTGCGCGAGTGGAGGCCCTCCAAGAGAGGGAGCTGAGGTGCTACCGCTGCCTGGATTTCGGGCACGTCGGTAGCACCTGCAAGGAGGAGGTAGACCGCAGTGGATTCTGTTTCCGCTGCGGTCTGCCCGGCCATAAGGCCGCGTCGTGCGAGGCCCCGCCGCGCTGCGTCTTGTGCGCGGCGAAGGGCAGGCCCGCCGACCACTGGGTGGGGCGAGGCGAGTGCAAGCCGACCCCCCGCCCACGAAGGAGCGCTGCAGGAAGAGCGCCAACGGCTGCTGCCAGTCAGGCGGCACCGGATGCCTCCGTAGTGTCGGTCCCCACTGCTAGTGTGGCGGTGGTGGGCCCCACTCCAATTGCTGCGGCGCGCCAAGATGGCACCGGGGATATGGAGTGCCAGTGATGGCGCTCTGTCCCCCGGTCCATTTTTCGAACACCTGAGCCTGTGGGGCAGCGGGCGGGGCGGCCCGCTGCCCAACCACCACCTTCACAGGCCACACGATGAGGCGCGCGCTGGTGTCTAAGCGCGCGCCCATATACTCTGTGCCAATGGGGGAGCACCAAATCTCCCCCATCCAACTTGACGGCGCTTGCCTTTCTGGGGGCGAGCCGAGGCCGCCGGGCTGTTCGGTGCATGCTAACAGCGATTCCCGCAGCCCGGCACCATGGCCAGTGGAAGGACACCGTGGGGTTTTAGTGAGTAGACCGGGCCCGGCCGCTAGAAGCTTGAGACCCTGCGGGGTCTCGCTCGCCCGGGCCGAAAACGGGAGTCTCACATACCCCTCGTCCTGCGCCCACTCGGGACGAGGGGATGCGTAACGCATTTCCCCACGTAAAAAAAAAAAAAAAAAAGGTTAGGTTAGGTTGGGGTGTCAGGTCGGACTACCTCCTCGTGTGCCGCGCGGTTGCAGTTTCCCTCTGGTACTTGTATCCGGGGGAAAGGGCAACCGTTAGCGGCCGGTGCATCCTGGGTACTAGAGATGAACTCCCCGCAAGGGGTCTCCATCTCTAGTTGCCAAAGGTCCGACGCCAACGGCCCTTTTCAGGGCCCCCGTGGTCTTCCCCGCCGCCGCCCCTGCCTTTCGGGGGTGGCTTTTAGGCAGATGGGGAGGCTTTGGTCGTGGGCTCGGCGTGCACTCACCCTGCCGTCGGGCACGCTGTGGGGGATTCAGTCCCCCATGGCACCGCGCCGCAACTCGTAAACCCTTCGGGGAGCGAGGGCCTTGGCTTAACCGCCCGGGCCGCGAGGAAGAAAACCTCTATAAAAAATTACCCTAATCTAAGCTGCTGAGGCGCACGGCGAGGGATGCATGGCTGGCAGGGAGGCCAGCCTCTAGTGCGTCTCGCCTCGGGGTACCGGCCGCCACCCTGAGTGTAAATAGGCTTACCCGGGTACAGGGGGCTCTGCCCGGGCGGACCATTTATTTCCCCCACACTCGTGGGACTATTATGCAGAGTTCGAAATCAAAAAAATCTTATACTAATAAAAAAAAGAAGGGGAAGAAAGATGAAGGAGTAGCGATACTGGAGAAGGAGATTGGAAAGCTTAGAGAGCTTGTGGCAAAGGCTGGGTCGAGCATGTCGGACCCGGTGCTGAACACGGCGGCGAAGAGGGTCAGGACGGAAACAACGACGTCCACAGATAGTTTGGCGATGCATGCCTCTATGGACTCATTGTCCACAATTGCGGAGTCCGATACTACCCTGGACACGTTTTGGAACGATTTCCGGGACATGGAGGAATTTCTTTTAGAGCTGGCACAGCGGAGTGGAGCAACTGACAGACACAAGTTGGGATTGGTGGCGCGCTCCCTTGTCTACCATCATAAAATGGCGGCAAGGGAAGGTGACAGGGCGGATCACAATGCCAATGAGTACCTGCGCCTGGAGGAGGAGTTTAAGGCAGCCAAGTCCATGCCGCCTCCTCCACCGCCTTCAGAGGGGGCTAATATGAGGGAAGTGCAGGACCGCCTCTCGACTCTTGAACATAAGATCGAGAGGCTCCTGGAAATGGAGGAGTCCCGGAGGTCGGCTCAGCATGAGCTGCCCTCAACATCAGTTGAGAGTCGCCTTGCCTCTCTGGAGGGCAAGATTGAGCGGCTTCTGGCGGTAGAAGAGTCGCGTAGGTCGGTCTCGAGTGGACCACCTCCGGCGGCTCCTACGTATGCGGAAAAGGTTGGTGCCGCAGGTCCCCGTAGTGGGACGGCAAGAAAACCCAAGGCGCCTAAGGTGGCGCCCAAAAAGAGTGCGGTGTCGTCGCTTAATGCTCCCGCTCCTCCTGCTGCAGGAAAGGAGCGACATAAAGCGGATGGCCCTAAAAAACGGAGGAAGAGGAGGAAGGTGAGGGTACGTGCCCCAACTTCCGCGGCGGTGATAGTCACCCTGTCACCTGCCGCGCTTAAAAAGGGAGGCACGTATAGGGAGATTCTGTCGACGGCGAAGGCAAAGGTGAAGTTGGAGGAGCTTGACATCCCGAGCGTCCGGCTGAGAAACACTCTCACCGGAGCTCGGATGTTTGAGGTGCCAGGCATCGACGCCGGCCCCAAAGCGGATAGCCTGGCCAAAAAACTGGCTGGGCTTTTTAAACCGGAGTTTGTACGGGTGTCGAGGCCCGTGAAACGCGCAAGTCTGCGCATTACGGGTCTCGACATTACTGTTGAGGCTGAAGAACTCATATCCGCTTTGGCGGACCGAGGGAATTGCGGCAAGGAGGAGGTGAAGCTTGGGGCCATCCGCTTCAATCAGCGTGGCTTGGGTGCAGTCGTCGCTAGCTGTCCTGCAGCGACGGCTGCCAAATTGGCGGAGGCGGGTCGAGTGCTCGTCGGGTGGGTCTCTGCAAGAGTGGAGGCCCTCAAAGAGAGGGAGTTGAGGTGCTACCGCTGCCTGGAGACCGGGCATGTCGGTAGCACCTGCAAAGTGGAGGCGGACCGCAGTGGACTCTGTTTCCGCTGCGGTCTGCCCGGCCATAAGGCCGCGTCGTGCGAGGCCCCGCCGCGCTGCGTCTTGTGCGCGGCGAGTGGCAGGCCCGCCGACCATTGGGTGGGGCGAGGCGAGTGTAAGCCGACCCCCCGCCCACGAAGGAGCGCCGCAGAAGGGGTGCCAACGGGTGCTGCTAGTCAGGCGGCACCCGGTGCCTCTAAAGCCTCGGTCCCCGCCGCTAGCGTGGTGGCGGCGGACCCTGCCGTACTTTCCGCGGCGCACCAACATGGCCCCGGGGAGATGGAGTGCTAGTGATGGCGCTTCGTCCCCCGGTCCATCCACGTCCACCTTGGCCTGTGGGGCAGCGGGCGGGGCGGCCCGTTGCCCACCCATCACCTGCACAGGCCACACGATGAGGCGCGCGCTAGTGTCCCAGCGTGCGCCCACACCACTTGTGCCAAAAGGGGGAGCACCAAATCTCCCCCACCCAATTGACGGCGCTCGCCTTTCTGGGGGCGAGCAAAGGCCGCCGGGCTGTTCGGTGCATGCTAACGCGATTCCCGCAGCCCGGCACCATGGCCAGTGGAAGGACACCGTGGGGTTTTAGTGAGTAGACCGGGCCCGGCCGCTAGAAGCTTGAGACCCTGCGGGGTCTCGCTCGCCCGGGCCGAAAACGGGAGTCTCACATACCCCTCGTCCTGCGCCCACTCGGGACGAGGGGATGCGTAACGCATTTCCCCACGTAAAAAAAAAAAAAAAAAAAAAAAAAAAAAAAAAAAAAAAAAAAAAAAAGGTTAGGTTAGGTTAGGTTAGGTTAGGTTAGGTTAGGTTAGTCTTTACATGGCGCGAGGAGCGAATCGCGCGGAGCTTGCGGCCGTCGCCGCGAGAGACCGAGATAGAGCGGTCTCGGCTCCGCGACGTCCTGGTGGCGGAATGGAGCGTTCGACTTGCGCAACCCGACGCAGGGCACGCCACAATCGTGGCGGTAAGACCCGTCCTCACGGAGTGGCTGCAGAGGCGTCACGGCGCCCTCGGCTTCCGCACGACACAGGTGCTGACAGGCCATGGATGTTTCGGCAAGTACCTGTGTCGTATCGGGAGGGAGCCGACACCCGGGTGCCATCATTGTGGGGCCCCGGAAGACACGGCGCTGCATACGCTGGCAGAATGCCCGGCGTGGACATCGCAGCGCCGTAGTCTGGTCTCGGCGACTGGTGCGGACCCCTCCTCGCTCGGGTCCGTGGTCACGGCGATGACCCGGAGCGAGGAGGCGTGGTCGGCCGTCACCTCATTTTGTGAGGAGGTGATGGCCACGAAGGAAGCGGCGGAGCGTGAGAGGGAGGCGAACACCGTCCTCCCCTGCCGCTCCCGACGCACCAGGCGCCGGAGGGCGCCAAGGAGAGACGACCTGCAGCCTCCGTAGAGGTGGCCTGCGGGCGGCGGGTGGGGCAACCCGCCGCCCTAGCAGCAGCAGGCCCGAGAAGGTGGCGCGACGTGTTCCGCGCGCGCCTGTCTCAGAGGAGGGGGAGCATATCTGACGCTCCCCCGAAACACGGACGGGGACCAGTCTAGTCCCCGTCCCGGACGGGGCCCGCCACAGTGCCAAGGGCAGGCGGGCCGACCCGCCGGGCTGTACGGTGAATGCGTCAGCGAATCCCGCAGCCCGGCAGCAAAGGGTGTCCGACGGAACACCGGGGGGTTTTAGTGGGTACACCGGGCCCGGCCGCTTGAAGCTGGAGACCCTGCGGGGTCTCGCTCGCCCGGGCCGAAAACGGGAGTCCCACATACCCCTCGCCCTGTGCCCACCCGGGGCGAGGGCATGCGTAACGCATTTCCCCCCGTAAAAAAAAAAAAAAAAAAAAAAAAAAAAAAAAGGTTAGGTTGGGGTGTCAGGTCGGACTACCTCCTCGTGTGCCGCGCGGTTGCAGTTTCCCTCTGATACTTGTATCCGGGGGAAAGGGCAACCGTTAGCGGCCGGTGCATCCTGGGTACTAGAGATGGACTCCCCGCAAGGGGTCTCCATCTCTAGTTGCCAAAGGTCCGACACCAACGGCCCTTTTCAGGGCCCCCGTGGTCCTTTCCGCCGCCGCCCCTGCCTTTCAGGGGTGGCTTTTAGGCAGATGGGGAGGCTTTGGTCGTGGGCTCGGCGTGCATTCACCCTGCCGTCGGGCACGCTGTGGGGGATTCATTCCTCCATGGCACCGCGCCACATCTCGTAAACCCTTCGGGGAACGAGGGCCTTGGCTTAACCGCCCGGGCCGCGAGGAAGACAACCTCTATAAAAAATTACCCTAATCCAAGCTGCTGAGACGCACGGCGAGGGATGCATGGCTGACAGGGGGGTCAGTCATTAGTGTGTCTCACCTCGGGGTACCGGCCGCCACCTCGAGCGTACGTAAGCTTACCCGGGTACAGGGGGCACTGCCCGGGCGGACCTTTTATTTCCCCCATACTCGTGGGCTAAGTATAATGAGTGGAAAAATTAAAAAATCAAAAACTAAAATTAAGAAAGACGAAGGGTGTGAGCAGTTGGAGAGAGAGCTTGAGAAGCTGAGAGAGGTAGTGGCCAAAGTAGCTGGGCCCAGTAATGTGGGCACAGATTTGGGCCAGGCGGCAAAGAGGCGTAAGACGAGAGGAGAACTGTCAACAACCAGTTCGACGGTTGGCTCTGTGGAGTCACTTTCTACATTGGGCGAAACAGAGGCGGACACAGACATGTTCTGGAATAACTTCCGGTCCATGGCCAACACCCTGAGAGACATGGCAGGGCGCCAAACGTCGGCAGATGACCGGGAGAGGTTGCTCTTGGCGGCGCGGTCAATTGTGTACCATCACAAGATCGCGTCACGCCTGGGTGACGATGCGGAGGCCGCAATCGATGACAATCAGCTCCTCGGAAAAGAGGTCGAGGCCTTAGACAAGGAAATCGAGGAGCTGAAGGCGTCAAAGGCGATGCCACCACCTGTGTCGCCGGCGCCGCTCCCGTCATTGAAAGTGGACATAGTGGCCATCCAGGACCGCCTGTCTACAATGGAGGCAAAAATTGAGAGGCTCCTGGCCATGGAGGAGCGTCGGACTTCGGCTCCGCTGGAGCCCTCTCCGAATTTCGTAGAGAATCGTCTCGCCTCATTAGAGGCCAAAATTGAGCGTTTGTTGGCGGCAGAGGAGTCGCGTAGATCGGTTTCTAATCGACCACTTTCAGCGACTCCAACTTACGCGGAAAAGGCTGGCGTTGCTGGCTCCCGTAATGGCTCGGCAAAGTCCAAGGTGCCGAAGGTGGTGCCTACAAAGAGTTCGGCTATTGTGGCTGCTGCTCCAGCTCCTTTAGTGGTCGAGAAGAAGCAGCAAAATGCGGAAGGTCCCAAGAGGAAGAAGAGGAGACGTAAAAAGAGGAAGGTCAGGGTGCGTGTCCCTACCTCTGCGGCGGTGGTTGTCACACTCTCACCCGCCGCGCTCGAGAAGGGCGGCACTTATAAGGAGTTTCTCTCCACCGCAAGGGAGAAAGTGAAGTTGGGAGATCTCGATATTCCGAGCATCCGGCTGAGAACCACACTCACCGGAGCTCGGATGATCGAGGTCTCAGGTGCCGGAAGTGGCCCCAAGGCGGATGCCTTGGCGGGAAGGTTGGCTGGGTTGTTTAAGCCTGAGTTTGTTAAGGTGTCGAGGCCCGTAAAGCGCGCTAGTCTGCGAATTGCGGGGCTCGACATCACAACGAAGAGTGAGGAGCTGGCGTCTGCTTTGGCGGATGTGGGTAATTGTCCGAAGGAAGAGATCAGGCTCGGACTGATCAGGTATAACCAGCGTGGTTTGGGTGCAGTCGTCGCTAGTTGTCCTGCAGCGGCGGCTGCCAAATTGGCGGAGGCGGGCCGATTGTTAGTCGGGTGGGTCTCTGCGCGAGTGGAGGCCCTCAAAGAGAAGGAGTTGAGGTGCTACCGCTGCCTGGAGACCGGGCATGTCGGTAGCACCTGCAAAGTGGAGGCGGACCGCAGTGGACTCTGTTTCCGCTGCGGTCTGCCCGGCCATAAGGCCGCGTCGTGCGAGGCCCCGCCGCGCTGCGTCTTGTGCGCGGCGAAGGGCAGGCCCGCCGACCATTGGGTGGGGCGAGGCGAGTGTAAGCCGACCCCCCGCCCACGAAGGAGTGCCGCAGAAGGGGTGCCAACGGGTGCTGCTAGTCAGGCGGCACCCGGTGCCTCTAAAGTCTCGGTCCCCGTCGCTAGTGTGGCGGCGGCGGACCTTCCCGCAGTGTCTGCGGCGCACCAGGATGGTACCGGGGAGATGGAGTGCCAGTGATGGCGCTTTGTCTCCCGGTCCATCCACGAACACCTTGGCCTGTGGGGCAGCGGGCGGGGCGGCCCGTTGCCCAACCACCACCTTCACAGGCCACACGATGAGGCGCGCGCTAGTGTCCCAGCGCGCGCCCATACCACTTTGTGCCAAAAGGGGGAGCACCAAATCTCCCCCATCCAATTTGATGGAGCTCGCCTGTCTGGGGGCGAGCCAAGGCCGCCGGGCTGTTCGGTGCATGCTAACGCGATTCCCGCAGCCCGGCACCATGGCCAGTGGAAGGACACCGTGGGGTTTTAGTGAGTAGACCGGGCCCGGCCGCTTGAAGCTTGAGACCCTGCGGGGTCTCGCTCGCCCGGGCCGAAAACGGGAGTCTCACATACCCCTCGTCCTGCGCCCACTCGGGACGAGGGGATGCGTAACGCATTTCCCCACGTAAAAAAAAAAAAAAAAAAAAAAAAGGTTAGGTTAGGTTGAGGGCTCTCGGGCCCCGACTATTGGGCCTCTACAGCGCGTGTATGGAGCGGGGCCAGTTTCCACGCCGGTGGAAAACTGGTAAGCTGGTCCTGCTTAAGAAAGAGGGGCGCCCGGCGGACAGTCCGTCCGCCTACCGGCCCATCGTGTTGCTGGACGAGGTGGCAAAGCTCTTCGAGCGAATAATCGCCGAGCGCCTCGTCCAGCACCTGAGTGGTGTGGGGCCGGACTTGGCGGAGAACCAGTTTGGTTTCCGCCGAGGGCGCTCTACCATACACGCGGTAAAGAGTGTAAGAGCCCAAGCGGAGGTAGCTGTGTCCCGGGGCGAGGTGATGTTGGCGGTGTCGCTCGACATCGCCAACGCGTTTAACACCTTGCCCTGGAGTTGCATCAAAGAGGCACTAGTTTATCATCATGTGCCCAGCTACCTTCGCCGTATCGTCGGGGCCTACCTATCAGAGAGGGAAATAATTTGCCCGGGTCGTGATCGGATATTACGGCGAGAGATGGTGTGCGGTGTTCCACAGGGGTCGGTTCTAGGCCCTCTCCTGTGGAACATCGGATATGACTGGGTGCTGCGCGGCGTCCTCCTCCCTTGCGTCAGCGTCGTTTGTTACGCTGACGACACGCTGGTTTTGGCGCGGGGGAGGACGCACGCGCAGGCGACGTCACGTGCGACCGCTGGGGTTGCGCAAGTCATCGGAAGGATCCGGCGGCTGGGACTGCAGGTGGCCTTGCAAAAGTCCGAGGTCATTTGTTTTCATGGGCCTCGGAACAGGCCGCCGCCAAGGTCCCAGCTCGTGGTGGGGGACGTGCGCATCGACGTAGGGTCGTCGATGCGCTATCTCGGCCTAGTAATCGACGGCCGTTGGGACTTCGGGGCCCACTTTAAGATCTTGGCCCCGAAATTGGTGGCAGCCGCTAGAGCCTTGGCGCGGCTGCTGCCCAATCTGGGAGGTCCCAACTCCCCCACCAGAAGGCTTTACCAGGGGATCGTGCGATCCATGGCCCTATACGGGGCCCCAATATGGGCGGAGGCCCTGGGCCCTAAACATGGCGCGCTGCTTCGTGCACCGCAGCGCGCCATGAATATAAGATCAATAAGGGGGTATCGCACGATCTCTTTCGAGGCGGCAAGCCTTCTTGCCGGATCCCCGCCCTGGGACTTGGAAGCGAAGCTCCTCGCGTCACTCTTTACATGGCGCGAGGAGCGAATCGCGCGGAGCTTGCGGCCGTCGCCGCGAGAGACCGAGATAGAGCGGTCTCGGCTCCGCGACGTCCTGGTGGCGGAATGGAGGGTTCGACTTGCGCAACCCGACGCAGGGCACGCCACAATCGTGGCGGTAAGACCCGTCCTCACGGAGTGGCTGCAGAGGCGTCACGGCGCCCTCGGCTTCCGCACGACACAGGTGCTGACAGGCCATGGATGTTTCGGCAAGTACCTGTGTCGTATCGGGAGGGAGCCGACACCCGGGTGCCATCATTGTGGGGCCCCGGAAGACACGGCGCTGCATACGCTGGCAGAATGCCCGGCGTGGACATCGCAGCGCCGTAGTCTGGTCTCGGCGACTGGTGCGGACCCCTCCTCGCTCGAGTCCGTGGTCACGGCGATGACCCGGAGCGAGGAGGCGTGGTCGGCCGTCACCTCATTTTGTGAGGAGGTGATGGCCACGAAGGAAGCGGCGGAGCGTGAGAGGGAGGCGAACACCGTCCTCCCCTGCCGCTCCCGACGCACCAGGCGCCGGAGGGCGCCAAGGAGAGACGACCTGCAGCCTCCGTAGAGGTGGCCTGCGGGCGACGGGTGGGGCAACCCGCCGCCCTAGCAGCAGCAGGCCCGAGAAGGTGGCGCGACGTGTTCCGCGCGCGCCTGTCTCAGAGGAGGGGGAGCAAAATACAGACGCTCCCCCGAAACACGGACGGGGACCAGTCTTGTCCCCGTCCCGGACGGGGCCCGCCACAGTGCCGAGGGCAGGCGGGCCGACCCGCCGGGCTGTACGGAGAATGCGTCAGCGAATCCCGCAGCCCGGCAGCAAAGGGTGTCCGACGGAACACCGGGGGGTTTTAGTGGGTACACCGGGCCCGGCCGCTTGAAGCTGGAGACCCTGCGGGGTCTCGCTCGCCCGGGCCGAAAACGGGAGTCCCACATACCCCTCGCCCTGTGCCCATCCGGGGCGAGGGCATGCGTAACGCATTTCCCCCCGTTAAAAAAAAAAAAAAAAAAAAAAAAAAAAAAAAAAAAAGGTTAGGTTAGGTTAGGTTAGGTTGGGGTGTCAGGTCGGACTACCTCCTCGTGTGCCGCGCGGTTGCAGTTTCCCTCTGATACTTGTATCCGGGGGAAAGGGCAACCGTTAGCGGCCGGTGCATCCTGGGTACTAGAGATGAACTCCCCGCAAGGGGTCTCCATCTCTAGTTGCCAAAGGTCCGACACCAACGGCCCTTTTCAGGGCCCCCGTGGTCCTCTCCGCCGCCGCCCCTGCTTTTTAGGGGTGGCTTTTAGGCAGATGGGGAGGCTTTGGTCGTGGGCTCGGCGTGCACTCACCCTGCCGTCGGGCACGCTGTGGGGGATTCATTCCTCCATGGCACCGCGCCACATCTCGTAAGCCCTTCGGGGAACGAGGGCCTTGGCTTAACCGCCCGGGCCGCGAGGAAGACAACCTCTATAAAAAATTACCCTAATCCAAGCTGCTGAGGCGCACGGCGAGGGATGCATGGCTGACAGGGGGGTCAGTCATTAGTGTGCCTCACCTCGGGGTACCGGCCGCCACCTCGAGCGTATGTAGGCTTACCCGGGTACAGGGGGCACTGCCCGGGCGGACCTTTTATTTCCCCCAAACTCGTGGGACTGTTATGCAGAGTACTAAATCAAACAAAACAAAAAACAGCGGAAAGAAAGACGGAGGTATGATGTTGAGAAAGGGAGAGAAAAAAGAAGAGGTGTTGGTAAAAGCTGGGTCCAGTACATCGAACCCAGTCTTTGACATGGCGGCGAAGCGGCCCAGGACGGGTACACAATCGTCCGACAGCTCGAGGATGTATTCCTCAATGGAATCTTTGTCCAGTCTTGGGGAATCTGACTCAACTGCGAACGCGTTCTGGCGCGAATTTAGAACGATGGAGACGTTCCTTCATAAATTGGTAGATCGTACTAAGGGAGCGGACCAAGATATGTTGGGACGAGTGGTGCGTTCCTTTGCTTACCACCACAAAATGGTGGCTATCCAAAATGATAGGGCGGCCTTTAATGCCGCCAAATGTGAACGGTTGGAGGAGGAGTTGAAGGCTATAAGATCTATGCCACCTCCTCCTCCGCCTCCAGAGAGGGTGAGCACGGAGGCAATGCAGGATCGCCTCTCAACTCTGGAGCAGAAAATTGAGAGGCTCCTGGCCTTTGAGGAGTCCCGGAGGTCGGCTCAGCAACAGCATTCCTCAACTGCTGTGGAAGATCGTCTCGCGGCTTTGGAGGCCAAGATAGACGGTCTGCTGGCTATGGAGAAAACGAGGTTGGCTCCGCAGGAGCCTCCTCCGACCTACGCCTCAAAAGTCGGCACCCGCCCTCCTAAAACGGCTGTGTTGTCGTCTCCTGAGCAGGGAGCACCGCGAAAGGAGCGGAAGAAAGGGGAAAATAACAAAAAGAAGGCGAGCGTGGTAGCTGCTACTCCGTCCACCGGGGTTAATCCGATAGATAGTATTGCAGCTACCACTGAGAAAAAGAGAAGAAGGAAAAGGAAGAAGAAGGTGCGAGTCCCCTCCTCCGCGGCAGTGGTGGTTTCTCTTTTGCCTGAAGCTGTAGGAAAGGGTGGGACGTATGCGGAAATTCTCTCCACTGCAAAGAAGAGGATAAAGTTGGAAGACCTAAATATTCCGAGCATACGATTGCGTTCAACGCTTACCGGAGCTCGAATAATTGAGGTTCCGGGCGCTGACAGTGGCCCCAAGGCGGACGCATTGGCGAAGAGGCTGGCCGGAATGTTCAGGCCAGAATTCGTGAAGGTGACAAGGCCCGTGAAACGCGCTGGTCTGCGCATCACGGGTCTTGACGTGACGGTTAAGCGGGAAGAGCTGCTATCCATCTTGGCAGCTCGAGGAAAGTGTCTTCCTGAAGAGGTTCGGGTTGGAGCCATCCGCTACAGCCAACGGGGACTTGGAGTGGTTATCGCAAACTGCCCGGCTGTGGCAGCTGCGAAAATTGTTGAGGAGAGGGAGCTCAAGGTGGGATGGGTCTCAGCGCGTGTGGAGGCCCTCCAAGAAAGAGAATTGAGGTGCTACCGCTGCCTGGAGTCCGGGCATGTTGGTAGCACCTGCAAGGTGGAGGTGGACCGCAGTGGACTCTGTTTCCGCTGCGGTCTGCCCGGCCATAAGGCCGCGTCGTGCGAGGCCCCGCCGCGCTGCGTCTTGTGCGCGGCGAGTGGCAGGCCCGCCGACCACTGGGTGGGGCGAGGCAAGTGTCAGCCGACCCCCCGCCCACGAAGGAGCGCTGCAGAAGGGGCGCCAACGGGTGCTGCTAGTCAGGCGGCACCCGGTGCTTCTATTGTGTCGGCCCCCGCCGCTAGTGTGGCGGCGGTGGACCCTGCTGCAGTTTCTGCGGCGCACCAAGATGGTACCGGGGAGATGGAGTGCCAGTGATGGCGCTTTGTCCCCCGGTCCATCCACGAACACCTTGGCCTGTGGGGCAGCGGGCGGGGCGGCCCGTTGCCCAACCACCATCTTCACAGGCCACACGATGAGGCGCGCGCTGGTGTCCAAGCGCGCGCCCACATACTTTGTGCCAAAGGGGGAGCACCAAATCTCCCCCATCCAATTGACGGCGCTCGCCTTTCTGGGGGCGAGCCAAGGCCGCCGGGCTGTTCGGTGCATGCTAACGCGATTCCCGCAGCCCGGCACCATGGCCAGTGGACGGACACCGTGGGGTTTTAGTGAGTAGACCGGGCCCGGCCGCTAGAAGCTTGAGACCCTGCGGGGTCTCGCTCGCCCGGGCCGAAAACGGGAGTCTCACATACCCCTCGTCCTGCGCCCACTCGGGACGAGGGGATGCGTAACGCATTTCCCCACGTAAAAAAAAAAAAAAAAAAGGTTAGGTTAGGTTGGGGTGTCAGGTCGGACTACCTCCTCGTGTGCCGCGCGGTTGCAGTTTCCCTCTGATACTTGTATCCGGGGGAAAGGGCAACCGTTAGCGGCCGGTGCATCCTGGGTACTAGAGATGAACTCCCCGCAAGGGGTCTCCATCTCTAGTTGCCAAAGGTCCGACATCGTGGTCCTCTGTGCCGCCGCCTCTATCTTTCAGGGGCGGCTTTTAGGCGGATGAGGCTTTTGGTCGCGGGCTCGGCGTGCACTCACCCTGCCGTCGGGCACGCTGTGGGGGTTTCAGTCCTCCATGGCACCGCGCCACAACTCGTAAACCCTTCGGGGAACGAGGGCCTTGGCTTAACCGCCCGGGCCGCGAGGAAGAAAACCTCTATAAAAAATTACCCTAACTTAAGCCGCTGAGGCGCACGGCGAGGAGTGCGTGGCTGGCAGGTAGGCCAGTCGCGAGTGTGCCTCACCTCGGGGTACCGGCCGACACCCCGTTGTATTAGGCTTACCTGGGTACAGGGGGCACTGCCCGGGCGGACCGAATATTTCCCCCATACTCGTGGGACGAACATGTCTGTTGAAAATTTAAAAACTTTTATAAACACTGAATGCGAGGGCGTCGCAAAGGGCGTCGAGTGGGAGATAAAAATGAGTGGTGCGACGATGGATGGTCGCGGGGTGAGTGTTGGTGACAGCTGTGCTCCATCCACAGCTGATGTGTCTTCTGTGCCTGCGAAGGGCACGTCAGAGGACTATGTCATGGAGATGGATAGCGGGGGTCAGGTCAGTTTCTCTTTCTTGGGATCTACGGATTCGGATTCTGACTCCCCTCTGGATCCAGAGTGTTCTCCAGCGTTGGCGAGACCGATCAAACGACGGTGCGAGGACGGAGAAGACAATGATGAGAAGAGGAAAAGGGCTGGAGGATCGCCGGATCTTTTCCGAACTCCACAGCCAGTAGAAGTTTCTTCTCCTCCTCCAACAGCAGCGACTTTGATGGGCAATAAGGTTCTTCGGGTGAACATCGGCCCCCGGATCGAGACCAGAGGGCGAAAGCCAATACACGGCCGGTGTGTTGGTCTCGGCCAGGCCAGGGAGATTGCCAGAGCGGCAAGGTTGTCTGCCAAGCTCAAAGAAGCTAAGAAAGAAGTCGTAGCGGAGCGGAGACGGGTCAGAGAACCACCCGTTGACCGCACCCCTCTGGATCCCAACACGATGGTGGCTGCTGACATAAGCGCCCAGTTTGAGGCTGTGGCGCAAAGCATTAGGTCAGTGGTGCTAAATTCGAAGAACCTAAAAGGCGTCAACCAGAAGGTTCTCAACGACTCCGTGGGACTCATTCGCGAGCTAGCAAGCGCCCTTTTGTCGCGAACCTCTACCGAGGAAAATAACAAGCTGGCTCGCGAATTGAGATTAATTCGGGAGGAGAACCAGGAGCTCCGTAAAGAACTCCAGGAGCTCCGACGTCAGTGTCGTGGTGTGGTGACTCCAGAGTCGCTGGAGAAAGCTCCTCCTCTGGCGGAAACGCTCAGGAAGGAGTTTCAAAAAATAGCTCTGGAGCAGGAGGCCTCCATGGACACCCGGCTCCAAAGGTTGGAGAACGTACTGGAGGGCCAACGTTTGCGGCCGCGCCTCTCTGGCCAAAAGAACGTGCCCTCCTACAGTGAGGTGGCGGCCGGATCCTCAACATCGCAGCCAGCGGGGGGCCCTTCATCTTCTGGGGGTTCTTTAAAGATGGCTGCCAAGGTGAAGGCTTCTCAGCCAACACAAAAGACACCAGCGGCACCTGTGGAGAAACCGCTGGTGAAGAAGAAGAAGAAAAGGAAGAGGAGCAGAAAGAAGCGGGGAGGCGATAGGGTGGCTGAAAATACAGCCCCACAGCCCACTACCACCGCAAACGACCAGAGGAAGCGCAACGGCACGAGAGTTGCGCCGCGCCCCCCACAAGATAAGGGAGGGAACAAGTGGGAGAAAGTCGGCCAGAAGAAGGCCGACAAGAAGGCCGCCCAAAAACAGCGTAGGGCGGCCAAAAAGGAGGCGGCGCGACTCACCGTGCCTCGATCTGCAGCGGTGGTAATAACGCTGCAGCCGGAAGCAGTAAGCAAGGGCGTCAGCTATTCAGACGTCCTTGCAAAGGCCAAGGCAGGCATTAAGCTGGACGAGCTAGAGATTAGCTCCGTCCGCTTCAAGACCACACGCACTGGGGCAAGGATGCTAGAGATCCCCGGTGCAGCAAGTGGTCCCAAAGCCGATGCCTTGGCCGAGAAGCTTAAGGCCAGCCTGCCGGACGATGTCGTCCGAGTGTCCAGGCCGTTGAAGACGGTAGAATTACGCGTCTCCGGCCTGGACGATTCAGTCACGCAGGCTGAGCTGTCGGCTGCAGTGGCCAAAGTGGGTGGCTGTCCCGCGGAGCAGGTGCGGTCGGGCGCAATCCGACCTGCACCCTCCGGGCTGGGGACAGCCATAGTCAGCTGCCCTGTCGCGGCGGCCAAGAAGGTGACGGAGGGCAGGCGTCTCCTCGTCGGCTGGGTGTCGGCGCAGGTGAAGCTCTTGGAGCCGCGCCCCGTGCGGTGCTACCGCTGCATGGCCCACGGTCATGTGGGCGCGCGGTGCACCGCGGAGGTGACCTGCGTAGGCAGGTGCTTCCGCTGTGGTCAGCAGGGCCATAAGGCTGCGGAGTGCAGCGCCGCGCCGCACTGTAATGCGTGCGCCGCGGCCGGCAAGCCCGCTGACCATCGCATGGGGAGCAAATCCTGCGCCCCACCCAAGCCCAAAGGCAAGAAGAAGGTGACTGTGGCCCCTTTACAGCCCAGTCACCCTAGTGCGCCTGAGGAGGCGCCAGTGGCAATGGAGGTAGTGGAGACGGCCCAACAATGACCGTCTTCCGCTACCTCCAGACGAATTTAAACCACTGCGCCAGAGCTCAGGACCTTTTACACCAGAGCCTGGCGCAGTGGCAAATCAATGTGTGCGTCGCCGCCGAGCCGTACTTCGTCCCGCCTAGAGATGACTGGGCGGGCGACGTGAGTGGCTCGGTGGCCATAATTGTGAGTACAGCGGTCGGTACCCCTCCCCTTGAAAATATCTCGCGGGGGCAGGGGTACGTCACAGCCTCTATAGGAAGGTCTGTGGTCGCGGGCGTTTACGCCCCACCCAGTCTACCTCTCGCCGATTTTGAGGAATTGTTGGAAAGGTTGGGCACGTTCGTCGCTCGTAGTCATCCCCTCCCTGCACTCGTCCTGGGGGACTTCAATGCCAAGTCAACGGCTTGGGGTTCTCCCGCTACGGACGCGAGGGGAGAGTTGCTCGAGGAGTGGGCCCTCTCTACAGGCCTACTCGTTCTCAACCGAGGTTCTGTCCACACGTGCGTGCGTCTGTGGGGCGGGTCAATCGTTGACCTATCGTTTGCGAGCCCCGCAATAGCGCGCCGTGTCCGGGAATGGCGCGTCGTCGAGGAGGTGGAGACGCTGTCGGATCACAAATATATCCGATTTGACGTCTCCGCCCAGACCTCCGACGCCCCGATTCGTCCCGGCTCGGTTGAGACCGGTCCACGCTGGTCGTTGAAGCAGCTCGACAGGGAGCTGCTCCTGGAAGCCGCCTTAGTCCAGGCCTGGGTGTCAGCACCGGACAGGCCTGTTGACGTGGAAAGTGAGGCGGCTTGGTTTCAGGAATGTGGGTCGCGTATGTGTGACACATCCATGCCGCGGGTCCGTTCTGCGGCGACAAAGCGCCAAGTTTACTGGTGGTCGCCGCAGATCGCGCAGTTGCGCGAAGCCTGTCAGGCTGCAAAAAGGCACCTGACAAGGCACAATAGGAGACACCGCGGCGCCGCATACGCGGCCCCGAGAGGGGCGGAACTACACGAGGCGTACAGGGAGGCGAAGAGGGCCCTCCAGTACGCCATCGAGGGAGCGAAGGTCGAAAGCTATAAGACCTTCGTAGAGACTCTGGATCAAGATCCGTGGGGGCGCCCATATCGTCTTGTGAGGGGCAAACTACGCCCCTGGGCTCCCCCACTTACCCAGAGTCTCCGACCTGAGCTCCTCGAGGAGGTGGTGAGCGCATTGTTTCCCATGGGAAGGGAGCACGCGCCACCACCTATGGTTCCGCCCAGCCAGGAACCCAGCGTGGACCGAGACGACGTGCCCGAAGTGACCCGGGCAGAGCTGAGAGCGGCGGTGAATCGCATGTCGGCGAAGAACACCGCCCCAGGGCCAGACGGCATTCATGGCCGAGTGTGGGCCCTGGCCGTGAGGGCTCTCGGGCCCCGACTATTGGGACTCTACAGCGCGTGTATGGAGCGGGGCCAGTTTCCACGCCGGTGGAAAACTGGTAAGCTGGTCCTGCTTAAAAAAGAGGGGCGCCCTGCGGACAGTCCGTCCGCATACCGGCCCATCGTGTTGCTGGACGAGGTGGCAAAGCTCTTCGAGCGAATAATCGCCGAGCGCCTCGTCCAGCACCTAAGTGGAGTGGGGCCGGACCTGGCGGAGAACCAGTTCGGTTTCCGCCGAGGGCGCTCTACCATACACGCGGTAAAGAGTGTACGAGCCCAAGCGGAGGTAGCAGTGTCCCGGGGCGAGGTGATGTTGGCGGTGTCGCTCGACATCGCCAACGCCTTCAACACCTTGCCCTGGAGTTGTATCAACGCGGCACTTATTTACCATCGTGTGCCCAGCTACCTCCGCCGTATTGTCGGGGCCTACCTGTCGGAACGGGAGATTATCTGCCCGGGTCGTGATCAGTTGTTACGGCGAGAGATGGTGTGCGGTGTTCCACAGGGGTCGGTTCTAGGCCCTCTCCTGTGGAACATCGGATATGACTGGGTGCTGCGCGGCGCCCTCCTCCCTTGCGTCAGCGTCGTTTGTTACGCTGACGACACGCTGGTTTTGGCGCGGGGGAGGACGCACGCGCAGGCGACGTCTCGTGCGACCGCTGGGGTTGCGCAAGTCATAGGAAGGATCCGGCGGCTGGGACTGCAGGTGGCCTTGCAGAAATCCGAGGTCATTTGTTTTCATGGGCCTCGGAACAGGCCACCGCCAAGGTCCCAGCTCGTGGTGGGGGACGTGCGCATCGACGTAGGGTCGTCGATGCGCTATCTCGGCCTAATCATCGACGGCCGTTGGGACTTCGGGGCCCACTTTAAGATCTTGGCCCCGAAATTGGTGGCAGCCGCTAGAGCTTTGGCGCGGCTGCTGCCCAATCTGGGAGGTCCCAACTCCCCCACCAGAAGGTTGTATCAAGGGATTGTGCGATCCATGGCCCTATATGGGGCCCCAATGTGGGCGGATTCTCTGGGGCCCAAACATGGCGCGCTGCTTCGTGCACCGCAGCGCGCCATGAACATAAGAGCGATAAGGGGGTATCGCACAATCTCTTTCGAGGCAGCAAGCCTCTTAGCCGGATCTCCGCCCTGGGACTTGGAGGCGAGGCTCCTCGCGTCACTCTTTACATGGCGCGAGGAGCGAATCGCGCGGAGCTTGCGGCCGTCGCCGCGAGAGACCGAGATAGAGCGGTCTCGGCTCCGCGACGTCCTGGTGGCGGAATGGAGCGTTCGACTTGCGCAACCCGACGCAGGGCACGCCACAATCGTGGCGGTAAGACCCGTCCTCACGGAGTGGCTGCAGAGGCGTCATGGCGCCCTCGGCTTCCGCACGACACAGGTGCTGACAGGCCATGGATGTTTCGGCAAGTACCTGTGTCGTATAGGGAGGGAGCCGACACCCGGGTGCCATCATTGTGGGGCCCCGGAAGACACGGCGCTGCATACGCTGGCAGAATGCCCGGCGTGGACACCGCAGCGCCGTAGTCTGGTCTCGGCGACTGGTGCGGACCCCTCCTCGCTCGAGTCCGTGGTCACGGCGATGACCCGGAGCGAGGAGGCGTGGTCGGCCGTCACCTCGTTTTGTGAAGAGGTGATGGCCACGAAGGAAGCGGCGGAGCGAGAAAGGGAGGCTAACACCGTCCTCCCATGCCGCTCCCGACGCACCAGGCGCCGGAGGGCGCCAAGGAGAGACGACCTGCAGCCTCCGTAGAGGTGGCCTGCGGGCGGCGGGTGGGGCAACCCGCCGCCCTAGCAGCAGCAGGCCCGAGAAGGTGGCGCGACGTGTTCCGCGCGCGCCTGTCTCAGAGGAGGGGGAGCAAAATACAGACGCTCCCCCGAAACATGGACGGGGACCAGTTTAGTCCCCGTCCCGGACGGGGCCCGCCACAGTGCCAAGGGCAGGCGGGCCGACCCACCGGGCTGTACGGTGAATGCGTCAGCGAATCCCGCAGCCCGGCAGCAAAGGGTGTCCGACGGAACACCGGGGGGTTTTAGTGGGTACACCGGGCCCGGCCGCTCGTAGCTGGAGACCCTGCGGGGTCTCGCTCGCCCGGGCCGAAAACGGGAGTCCCACATACCCCTCGCCCTGTGCCCATCCGGGGCGAGGGCATGCGTAACGCATTTCCCCCCGTTTAAAAAAAAAAAAAAAAAAAAAAAAAAAAAAAAAAAAAAAAAAAAAAGGTTAGGTTAGGTTGGGGTGTCAGGTCGGACTACCTCCTCGTGTGCCGCGCGGTTGCAGTTTCCCTCTGATACTTGTATCCGGGGGAAAGGGCAACCGTTAGCGGCCGGTGCATCCTGGGTACTAGAGATGAACTCCCCGCAAGGGGTCTCCATCTCTAGTTGCCAAAGGTCCGACGCCAACGGCCCTTTTCAGGGCCCCCGTGGTCCTCCCCGCCGCCGCCCCTGCCTTTCAGGCGTGGCTTTTAGGCAGATGGGGAGGCTTTGGTCGTGGGCTCGGCGTGCACTCACCCTGCCGTCGGGCACGCTGTGGGGGATTCAGTCCCCCATGGCACCGCGCCGCAACTCGTAAACCCTTCGGGGAACGAGGGCCTTGGCTTAACCGCCCGGGCCGCGAGGAAGAAAACCTCTATAAAAAATTACCCTAATCTAAGCTGCTGAGGCGCACGGCGAGGGATGCATGGCTGGCAGGGAGGCCAGTCTCTAGTGCGTCTCGCCTCGGGGTACCGGCCGCCACCCTGAGTGTAAATAGGCTTACCCGGGTACAGGGGGCTCTGCCCGGGCGGACCATTTATTTCCCCCACACTCGTGGGACTATTATGCAGAGTTCAAAATCAAAAAAATCTAACATTAATAAAAAAAAGGGGAAAAAAGACGAAGGAGTTGCAACACTGGAGAGGGAAATTGGAAAGCTTAGAGAGCTTATGGCAAAGGCTGGGTCCAGCATGTCGGACCCGGTGCCGAACCCGGCGGCGAAGCGGGTCAGGACGGACAAAACGTCGTCAGTTGACAGTTTGGCAATGCATTCCTCCATGGATTCATTGTCAACAATTGCGGAGTCAGATACCACCTTAGACACATTTTGGAATGATTTCCGGGATATGGAGGCATTTCTATTGGAGTTGGCGCAGCGGAGCGGAGCTGCAACTGACCGGCACAAGCTGGGATTGGTGGCACGGTCCCTTGTTTACCACCATAAAATGGCGGCAAGGGAGGGCGACAGGGCGGATCACAATGCCCATGAGTATCTACGCCTGGAGGAGGAGGTTAAGGCATCCAAGTCCATGCCACCTCCTCCACCGCCTCCAGAGGGGGCTACTATGAAGGAAGTGCAGGACCGCCTCTCGACTCTTGAACAAAAGATCGAGAGGCTCCTGGAAATGGAAGAGTCCCGGAGGTCGGCTCGGCATGAGCCGGCCTCAACATCGGTGGAAAGTCGCCTCGCCTCTCTGGAGGCCAAGATCGAACAACTTCTGGTGGTAGAGGAGTCACGTAGGTCGGTCTCGAGTGGACCACCTTCTGTGGCTCCTACTTATGCGGAAAAGGTTGGTGCCGCCGGTCCCCGTAGTGGAACGGCAAGAAAACCTAAAGCGCCTAAGGTGGCGCCCAAAAAGAGTGTGGTGTCGTTTGCTACTGCTCCCGCCCCTCCTGTGGCGGAGCGCCAAAGTGCGGATGGCCCCAAAAAGAAGAAGAGGAGGAAGAAGAAGAGGGTTAGGGTGCGTGCCCCAACTTCTGCGGCGGTGATAATTACTCTATCACCCGCCGCGCTTGAAAAGGGCGGCACCTACAAAGAGTTCTTGTCAACGGCGAGGGAGAAGGTAAAATTACAGGACCTCGACATCCCGAGCATACGGCTGAAGAATACACTCACCGGGGCTCGGATGATCGAGGTCCCAGGTGCTGATGCCGGCCCCAAGGCGGATATCCTGGCCAAAAAACTGGCTGGGATTTTCAAACCTGAGTTTGTACGGGTGTCGAGGCCCGTGAAACGCGCTAGCTTGCGCATTACGGGTCTCGACATTACTGTTGAGGCTGAAGAGCTCATATCCGCTTTGGCGGACCGAGGGAATTGCGGCAAAGAGGAGGTGAGGCTTGGGGCCATTCGCTTTAATCAGCGTGGTCTGGGTGCAGTCGTCGCTAGCTGTCCAGCAGCGGCGGCTGCCAAATTGGCGGAGGCGGGTCGTGTGCTCGTTGGGTGGGTCTCTGCGAGAGTGGAGGCCCTCAAAGAGAGGGAGTTGAGGTGCTACCGCTGCCTGGAGACCGGGCATGTCGGTAGCACCTGCAAAGTGGAGGCGGACCGCAGTGGACTCTGTTTCCGCTGCGGTCTGCCCGGCCATAAGGCCGCGTCGTGCGAGGCCCCGCCGCGCTGTGTCTTGTGCGCGGTGAATGGCAGGCCCGCCGACCATTGGGTGGGGCGAGGCGAGTGTAAGCCGACCCCCCGCCCCCGAAGGAGTGTCGCAGAGGGGGCGTCAAGGGGTGCTGCTAGTCTGGCGGCACCCGGTGCCTCTGCAGTGTCGGTCCCCGCTGCTAGTGTGGTGGCGGTGGACCCTGCCGCAACTTCTGCGGCGCGCCAGGATGGTGCCGGGGAGATGGAGTGCCAGTGATGGCGCTTTGTCCCCCGGTCCATCCACGAACACCTTGGCCTGTGGGGCAGCGGGCGGGGCGGCCCGTTGCCCAACCACCACCTTCACAGGCCACACGATGAGGCGCGCGCTAGTGTCCCAGCGCGCGCCCATACCACTTTGTGCCAAAGGGGGAGCACCAAATCTCCCCCATCCAATTTGATGGAGCTCGCCTGTCTGGGGGCGAGCCAAGGCCGCCGGGCTGTTCGGTGCATGCTAACGCGATTCCCGCAGCCCGGCACCATGGCCAGTGACCGGACACCGTGGGGTTTTAGTGAGTAGACCGGGCCCGGCCGCTTGAAGCTTGAGACCCTGCGGGGTCTCGCTCGCCCGGGCCGAAAACGGGAGTCTCACATACCCCTCGTCCTGCGCCCACTCGGGACGAGGGGATGCGTAACGCATTTCCCCACGTAAAAAAAAAAAAAAAAAAAAAAAAAAAAAAAAAAAAAAAAAAAAAAAAAAAAAGGTTAGGTTAGGTTGGGGTGTCAGGTCGGACTACCTCCTCGTGTGCCGCGCGGTTGCAGTTTCCCTCTGATACTTGTATCCGGGGGAAAGGGCAACCGTTAGCGGCCGGTGCATCCTGGGTACTAGAGATGAACTCCCCGCAAGGGGTCTCCATCTCTAGTTGCCAAAGGTCCGACACCAACGGCCCTTTTCAGGGCCCCCGTGGTCCTCCTCGCCGCCGCCCCTGCCTTTCAGGGGTGGCTTTTAGGCAGATGGGGAGGCTTTGGTCGTGGGCTCGGCGTGCACTCACCCTGCCGTCGGGCACGCTGTGGGGGATTCATTCCTCCATGGCACCGCGCCACATCTCGTAAGCCCTTCGGGGAACGAGGGCCTTGGCTTAACCGCCCGGGCCGCGAGGAAGAAAACCTCTATAAAAAATTACCCTAATCCAAGCTGCTGAGGCGCACGGCGAGGGATGCATGGCTGGCAGGGAGGCCAGTCTTTAGTGTGTCTCACCTCGGGGTACCGGCCGCCACCTCGAGTGTACGTAGGCTTACCCGGGTACAGGGGGCACTGCCCGGGCGGACCTTTTATTTCCCCCACACTCGTGGGACAGTTATGCAGAGTAATAAATCCAAAAAACAAAACTTAAAAACTAGAGAAAAGAAAGAAGAAGGTTGTGAGCTGTTGGAGAGAGAGCTTGAGAAGCTGAGGGAGGTAGTGGCAAAAGTCGCGGGTCCTAGTAGTGTGGCCACAGATTTAAGCCAGGCGGCAAAGCGGCGGAAAACCAGAGGGGAACTGTCCAGAACTAGTTCGACGGTTGGCTCTGTTGAGTCACTGTCCTCAATAGGCGAGACAGATGCAGACAAGGACATGTTCTGGAGTAACTTCCGGTCCATGGCCAACACTTTGAAGGACATGGCAGGGCGCCAAAGATCGGCAGATGATCGAGAGAGGCTACTTTTGGCGGCGCGGTCAATACTGTACCACCATAAGATTGCGTCACGACTGGGTGATGATGCGGAGGCCGCAATCGACGACAATCAGCTCCTCGGGCGAGAAGTTGAGGCGTTGGACAAGGAGGTAGCAGAGCTGAAGGCGTCCAAGGCGATGCCACCACCCGCGTCGCCGGCCCTACCACCGCCGTTAAAGGCGGATATTGTGGCCATACAGGACCGCCTATCGGCCATGGAGGGCAAAATGGAGAAGCTCCTGGCAATGGAGGAGTGTCGGAGGTCAGTTCCGCAGGAGTTTCCCTCGAACCTGTTGGAGGATCGCCTCACGGCCTTAGAGGCCAAAATAGACGGCTTACTGGCTGCGGAGGAGAAAAGGTCGGCTCCGCAGGAGCCTGCCCCGACGTACGCGTCGAAAGTTGGCACCACCACCCGCCCCCGCAAGGAACCCATACTTGTACCGCGGAGGGAGAGAAAGGAAATGGAAAATAGAAAGAAGAAGGAGACGGTAGTAGCTACTGCTCCCTCCTCCGTGGTTAATCGGGTGGAGAGGGGTTCGGCTGCTACCGTAAAGAAGAAGAAAAGAAAAAGAAGGAAAAAGCTGCGTCCCCCTTCCTCCGCGGCAGTGGTGGTCTCACTCCTGCCTGCGGCAGTAGCGAAAGGCGGGTCATACGCGGAAATCCTCTCCGCAGCCAAAGAGAGGATAAAGTTGGAAGACCTCGATATCCCTAGCATCCGTTTGCGATCCACGCTTACGGGGGCTCGGATAATCGAGGTCCCGGGCGCCGACAGTGGCCCGAAAGCGGACGCCTTAGCGAAGAAACTGGCTGGCATGTACCGGCCAGGATATGTGAAGGTGTCGAGGCCTGTGAAACGTGCTAGTTTGCGCATCACAGGTCTCGACGTTACTGTAAAGAAGGAGGAGCTGCTGTCCACTCTGGCGGCTCGGGGGCTGTGCTCTCCGGAAGAGGTTCGGCTTGGAGAGATCCGGTTTAGTCAGCGAGGCTTAGGAACGGTCGTTGTCAGCTGTCCTCTGACAGCGGCGGCCAAAATAGTGGAGGAGGGTCGCTTGCTCGTGGGTTGGGTCGCTGCGCGAGTGGAGGCCCTCCAAGAGAGGGAGCTAAGGTGCTACCGCTGCCTGGATTTCGGGCACGTCGGTAGCACCTGCAAGGAGGAGGTAGACCGCAGTGGACTCTGTTTCCGCTGCGGTCTGCCCGGCCATAAGGCCGCGTCGTGCGAGGCCCCGCCGCGCTGCGTCTTGTGCGCGGCGAAGGGCAGGCCCGCCGACCACTGGGTGGGGCGAGGCGAGTGCAAGCCGACCCCCCGCCCACGAAGGAGCGCTGCAGGAAGAGCGCCAACGGCTGCTGCCAGTCAGGCGGCACCGGATGCCTCCGTAGTGTCGGTCCCCACTGCTAGTGTGGCGGTGGTGGGCCCCACTCCAATTGCTGCGGCGCGCCAAGATGGCACCGGGGATATGGAGTGCCAGTGATGGCGCTCTGTCCCCCGGTCCATTCTTCGAACACCTGAGCCTGTGGGGCAGCGGGCGGGGCGGCCCGTTGCCCAACCACCACCTTCACAGGCCACACGATGAGGCGCGCGCTGGTGTCCAAGCGCGCGCCCACATACTCTGTGCCAATGGGGGAGCACCAAATCTCCCCCATCCAACTTGACGGCGCTCGCCTTTCTGGGGGCGAGCCAAGGCCGCCGGGCTGTTCGGTGCATGCTAACAGCGATTCCCGCAGCCCGGCACCATGGCCAGTGGACGGACACCGTGGGGTTTTAGTGAGTAGACCGGGCCCGGCCGCTAGAAGCTTGAGACCCTGCGGGGTCTCGCTCGCCCGGGCCGAAAACGGGAGTCTCACATACCCTTCGTCCTGCGCCCACTCGGGACGAGGGGATGCGTAACGCATTTCCCCACGTAAAAAAAAAAAAAAAGGTTAGGTTAGGTTAGGTTAGGTTAGGTTAGGTTAGGTTAGGTTGGGGTGTCAGGTCGGACTACCTCCTCGTGTGCCGCGCGGTTGCAGTTTCCCTCTGATACTTGTATCCGGGGGAAAGGGCAACCGTTAGCGGCCGGTGCATCCTGGGTACTAGAGATGAACTCCCCGCAAGGGGTCTCCATCTCTAGTTGCCAAAGGTCCGACACCAACGGCCCTTTTCAGGGCCCCCGTGGTCCTCTCCGCCGCCGCCCCTGCTTTTTAGGGGTGGCTTTTAGGCAGATGGGGAGGCTTTGGTCGTGGGCTCGGCGTGCACTCACCCTGCCGTCGGGCACGCTGTGGGGGATTCATTCCTCCATGGCACCGCGCCACATCTCGTAAGCCCTTCGGGGAACGAGGGCCTTGGCTTAACCGCCCGGGCCGCGAGGAAGACAACCTCTATAAAAAATTACCCTAATCCAAGCTGCTGAGGCGCACGGCGAGGGATGCATGGCTGACAGGGGGGTCAGTCATTAGTGTGCCTCACCTCGGGGTACCGGCCGCCACCTCGAGCGTATGTAGGCTTACTCGGGTACAGGGGGCACTGCCCGGGCGGACCTTTTATTTCCCCCAAACTCGTGGGACTGTTATGCAGAGTACTAAATCAAACAAAACAAAAAACAGCGGAAAGAAAGACGGAGGTATGATGTTGAGAAAGGGAGAGAAAAAAGAAGAGGTGTTGGTAAAAGCTGGGTCCAGTACATCGAACCCAGTCTTTGACATGGCGGCGAAGCGGCCCAGGACGGGTACACAATCGTCCGACAGCTCGAGGATGTATTCCTCAATGGAATCTTTGTCCAGTCTTGGGGAATCTGACTCAACTGCGAACGCGTTCTGGCGCGAATTTAGAACGATGGAGACGTTCCTTCATAAATTGGTAGATCGTACTAAGGGAGCGGACCAAGATATGTTGGGACGAGTGGTGCGTTCCTTTGCTTACCACCACAAAATGGTGGCTATCCAAAATGATAGGGCGGCCTTTAATGCCGCCAAATGTGAACGGTTGGAGGAGGAGTTGAAGGCTATAAGATCTATGCCACCTCCTCCTCCGCCTCCAGAGAGGGTGAGCACGGAGGCAATGCAGGATCGCCTCTCAACTCTGGAGCAGAAAATTGAGAGGCTCCTGGCCTTTGAGGAGTCCCGGAGGTCGGCTCAGCAACAGCATTCCTCAACTGCTGTGGAAGATCGTCTCGCGGCTTTGGAGGCCAAGATAGACGGTCTGCTGGCTATGGAGAAAACGAGGTTGGCTCCGCAGGAGCCTCCTCCGACCTACGCCTCAAAAGTCGGCACCCGCCCTCCTAAAACGGCTGTGTTGTCGTCTCCTGAGCAGGGAGCACCGCGAAAGGAGCGGAAGAAAGGGGAAAATAACAAAAAGAAGGCGAGCGTGGTAGCTGCTACTCCGTCCACCGGGGTTAATCCGATAGATAGTATTGCAGCTACCACTGAGAAAAAGAGAAGAAGGAAAAGGAAGAAGAAGGTGCGAGTCCCCTCCTCCGCGGCAGTGGTGGTTTCTCTTTTGCCTGAAGCTGTAGGAAAGGGTGGGACGTATGCGGAAATTCTCTCCACTGCAAAGAAGAGGATAAAGTTGGAAGACCTAAATATTCCGAGCATACGATTGCGTTCAACGCTTACCGGAGCTCGAATAATTGAGGTTCCGGGCGCTGACAGTGGCCCCAAGGCGGACGCATTGGCGAAGAGGCTGGCCGGAATGTTCAGGCCAGAATTCGTGAAGGTGACAAGGCCCGTGAAACGCGCTGGTCTGCGCATCACGGGTCTTGACGTGACGGTTAAGCGGGAAGAGCTGCTATCCATCTTGGCAGCTCGAGGAAAGTGTCTTCCTGAAGAGGTTCGGGTTGGAGCCATCCGCTACAGCCAACGGGGACTTGGAGTGGTTATCGCAAACTGCCCGGCTGTGGCAGCTGCGAAAATTGTTGAGGAGAGGGAGCTCAAGGTGGGATGGGTCTCAGCGCGTGTGGAGGCCCTCCAAGAAAGAGAATTGAGGTGCTACCGCTGCCTGGAGTCCGGGCATGTTGGTAGCACCTGCAAGGTGGAGGTGGACCGCAGTGGACTCTGTTTCCGCTGCGGTCTGCCCGGCCATAAGGCCGCGTCGTTCGAGGCCCCGCCGCGCTGCGTCTTGTGCGCGGCGAGTGGCAGGCCCGCCGACCACTGGGTGGGGCGAGGCAAGTGTCAGCCGACCCCCCGCCCACGAAGGAGCGCTGCAGAAGGGGCGCCAACGGGTGCTGCTAGTCAGGCGGCACCCGGTGCTTCTATTGTGTCGGCCCCCGCCGCTAGTGTGGCGGCGGTGGACCCTGCTGCAGTTTCTGCGGCGCACCAAGATGGTACCGGGGAGATGGAGTGCCAGTGATGGCGCTTTGTCCCCCGGTCCATCCACGAACACCTTGGCCTGTGGGGCAGCGGGCGGGGCGGCCCGTTGCCCAACCACCATCTTCACAGGCCACACGATGAGGCGCGCGCTGGTGTCCAAGCGCGCGCCCACATACTTTGTGCCAAAGGGGGAGCACCAAATCTCCCCCATCCAATTGACGGCGCTCGCCTTTCTGGGGGCGAGCCAAGGCCGCCGGGCTGTTCGGTGCATGCTAACAGCGATTCCCGTAGCCCGGCACCATGGCCAGTGGACGGACACCGTGGGGTTTTAGTGAGTAGACCGGGCCCGGCCGCTAGAAGCTTGAGACCCTGCGGGGTCTCGCTCGCCCGGGCCGAAAACGGGAGTCTCACATACCCCTCGTCCTGCGCCCACTCGGGACGAGGGGATGCGTAACGCATTTCCCCACGTTAAAAAAAAAAAAAAAAAAAAAAAAAGGTTAGGTTAGGTTAGGTTAGGTTGAGGTGGGGTGTCAGGTCGGACTACCTCCTCGTGTGCCGCGCGGTTGCAGTTTCCCTCTGATACTTGTATCCGGGGGAAAGGGCAACCGTTAGCGGCCGGTGCATCCTGGGTACTAGAGATGAACTCCCCGCAAGGGGTCTCCATCTCTAGTTGCCAAAGGTCCGACGCCAACGGCCCTTTTCAGGGCCCCCGTGGTCTTCCCCGCCGCCGCCCCTGCCTTTCAGGGGTGGCTTTTAGGCAGATGGGGAGGCTTTGGTCGTGGGCTCGGCGCGCACTCACCCTGCCGTCGGGCACGCTGTGGGGGATTCAGTCCCCCATGGCACCGCGCCGCAACTCGTAAACCCTTCGGGGAACGAGGGCCTTGGCTTAACCGCCCGGGCCGCGAGGAAGACAACCTCTATAAAAAATTACCCTAATCCAAGCTGCTGAGGCGCACGGCGAGGGATGCATGGCTGGCAGGGAGGCCAGTCTTTAGTGTGTCTCACCTCGGGGTACCGGCCGCCACCTCGAGTGTACGTAGGCTTACCCGGGTACAGGGGGCACTGCCCGGGCGGACCTTTTATTTCCCCCACACTCGTGGGCTAAGTTATGATGAGTACTAAAATTAAAAAACCCAAATCAAAACAAAATAAAGGAGGAAAGAAAGACGGAGGGATGGAGATATTAGAGAGGGAGATAGATAAATTAAGAGAGGTTGTGGCGAGGGCAGCTGGGTCCAGTAAAACGGATCCGGATCCGAACCCGGCGGCGAAGAAGGCCAAGACTGAGAAACCGTCGTCTATGGACAGTTCGGCGATGTACTCGTCTGTGGACTCACTGTCCACAATTGCGGAGTCTGACACCACATTAGACGCGTTCTGGAATGACTTCCGGGATATGGAGGCATTCCTCTTGGAGTTGGCACAGCGGAGTGGAGCAGCCGACCGACAGAAGTTGGGATTGGTGGCGCGCTCCCTTGTGTACCATCACAAAATGGCAGCAAGGGAGGGAGACAGGGCGGATCACAACGCGAATGAGTACTTGCGCCTGGAGGAGGAGTTGAAGGCAAATAAGTCCATGCCGCCTCCTCCACCGCCTCCAGAGAAGACGCATATAAAGGAGGTGCAGGATCGCCTCTCGGCTCTTGAACAAAAGATCGAGAGGCTCCTGGCAATGGAGGAGTCCCGGAGGTCGGCTCAGCATGAGCCGGCCTCAACATCAGTGGAAAGTCGCCACGCCTCTCTGGAGGCCAAGATAGAACGGCTTTTGGTGGCAGAGGAGTCATGTAGGTTGTTCTCCAGAGGACCGCCTGCGGTGGCTCCAACTTACGCGGAGAAGGCTGGGTCCGCCGGTCCCCGTAGTGGGTCGGCCAAAAAGCCTAGAGCGCCTCTGGTGGCGCCAACAAAGAGTGCGGTGCTGTCGCTTGTTGCTCCCGCTCTTCCTGTTGCAGGAAAGGAGCGACAGAATGCGGATGGCCCTAAAAAACAGAGGAAGAGAGGGAAGAAGAGGAAGGTGAAGGTACGTGCCCCAACCTCCGCGGCGGTGATAGTCACCTTATCACCTGCCGCGCTTAAAAAGGGAGGCACTTATAGGGAGGTCCTGTCCACGGCGAGGGAAAAAGTCAAGTTGGGGGACCTTGACATTCCGAGTGTCCGGCTGAGAAACACGCTCACCGGAGCTCGAATGATTGAGGTCTCAGGCACTGACGCCGGCCCCAAAGCGGATAGCCTGGCCAAAAAACTGGCTGGGCTCTTCAGACCGGAGTTCGTAAGGGTGTCGAGGCCCGTGAAACGCGCTAGTCTGCGCATTACGGGTCTCGACATAACTGTCAAAGATGAGGAGCTCAAATCCGCTTTGGCGGACAGAGGAAATTGTGATAGGGAGGAGGTGAAGCTTGGGGCCATCCGCTTCAATCAGCGTGGCCTAGGTGCAGTCGTCGCTAGCTGTCCAGCAGCGGCGGCTGCCAAGTTGGCGGAGGCGGGCCGATTAGTCGTCGGGTGGGTCTCTGCGCGAGTGGAGGCCCTCCAAGAGAGGGAACTGAGGTGCTACCGCTGCCTGGAGTCTGGGCATGTCGGTAGCACCTGCAAGGTGGAGGTTGACCGCAGTGGACTCTGCTTCCGCTGCGGTCTGCCCGGCCATAAGGCCGCGTCGTGCGAGGCCCCGCCGCGCTGCGTCTTGTGCGTGGCGAGTGGTAGGCCCGCCGACCATTGGGTGGGGCGAGGCAAGTGTCAGCCGACCCCCCGCCCACGAAGGAGCGTCGCAGAAGGGGCGCCAACGGGTGCTGCTAGTCAGGCGGCACCCGGCGCTTCTATTGTTTCGATCCCCGCCGCTAGTGTGGCGGCGGCGGACCTTCCCGCAGTGTCTGCGGCGCACCAGGTTGGTACCGGGGAGATGGAGTGCCAGTGATGGCGCTTTGTCCTCCCCGGTCCATCCACGACCACCTTGGCCTGTGGGGCAGCGGGCGGGGCGGCCCGTTGCCCAACCACCACCTTCACAGGCCACACGATGAGGCGCGCGCTAGTGTCCAAGCGCGCGCCCATATACTACGTGCCAAAAGGGGGAGCACCAAATCTCCCCCATCCAATTTGACGGAGCTCGCCTGTCTGGGGGCGAGCCAAGGCCGCCGGGCTGTTCGGTGCATGCTAACGCGATTCCCGCAGCCCGGCACCATGGCCAGTGGACGGACACCGTGGGGTTTTAGTGAGTAGACCGGGCCCGGCCGCTAGAAGCTTGAGACCCTGCGGGGTCTCGCTCGCCCGGGCCGAAAACGGGAGTCTCACATACCCCTCGTCCTGCGCCCACTCGGGACGAGGGGATGCGTAACGCATTTCCCCACGTAAAAAAAAAAAAAAAAGGTTAGGTTGAGGTCCGACGCCAACGGCCCTTTTCAGGGCCCCCGTGGTCTTCCCCGCCGCCGCCCCTGCCTTTCGGGGGTGGCTTTTAGGCAGATGGGGAGGCTTTGGTCGTGGGCTCGGCGTGCACTCACCCTGCCGCCGGGCACGCTGTGGGGGATTCAGTCCCCCATGGCACCGCGCCGCAACTCGTAAGCCCTTCGGGGAACGAGGGCCTTGGCTTAACCGCCCGGGCCGCGAGGAAGAAAACCTCTATAAAAAATTACCCTAATCCAAGCTGCTGAGGCGCACGGCGAGGGATGCATGGCTGGCAGGGAGGCCAGTCTTTAGTGTGTCTCACCTCGGGGTACCGGCCGCCACCTCGAGCGTACGTAGGCTTACCCGGGTACAGGGGGCTCTGCCCGGGCGGACCGCTTATTTCCCCCACACTCGTGGGATAAGTATTATGTGTGATAAATCTAAAAAACATAAAAACTATTTTGGAGGAGTAAAGAAAGACGGAGATATGAAGAAAGGGGACGATAGACAGGAGGTAGTGGTGGAGGCTGGGGTCAGCAAATCAGACCCGGTCTTGGACCCGGCGGCGAAGCGGCCTAGAACGCGGGCAGAGTCGTCCGATAGTTCAAGGATGTACTCCTCAATGGACTCATTGTCCAGCCTTGGGGAGTCTGATGCGACGGCGAGTGCGTTCTGGCGCGAGTTCAAGACGATGGAGGCTTTCCTGCATAAACTGGTGGACCGAAGTAAGGGGCGTGACCAGGATATGTTGGGACGTGTGGTGCGTTCATTCGCTTACCACCACAAAATGGTGGCTATCGAGAATGATAGGGCGGCTTATAATGCTGCCAAATGCGAACGGCTAGAGGAGGAGTTGAAGGCTATGAGATCTATGCCTCCTCCTCCTCCACCTCCAGCAAAAGCCAGCGCGACGGAAATCCAGGATCGCCTCTCGGCACTGGAACTGAAAATCGAGAGGCTCCTGGATTTGGAGGAGTCTCGAAGGTCGGCTCAGCTCAAGCCACCTTCAAATCCAGTGGAGGAGCGCCTCGCCTCTCTTGAGGCCAAAATTGAGCGCCTTTTGGCGACGGAGGAGTCGCGTCGGCCGGTGTCGAGCGGACCACCTCCGACATATGCGGAGAAAACTGGCGCTGTCCGCGCTCGTGTTGAAGCGGTGGCTCGAGGGCCAAAAAAGGTCCCGCCTAAGAACAAGGTGGAGACGGTCACTGTCGCTCCTACTCCTTCCCAGACTGGGAATGAAGCTATGAGTGGTGGAATCGGGAAAAAGAGGAAGAAGCGAAGAAAGAGGCAGCGAGTGCGTGCCCCGACCTCTGCAGCGGTGATTGTCACCCTCTCACCCGCTGCGCTTGAGAAGGGCGGCACCTATAAGGAGGTTTTGTCCAGTGCGAGGGAGAAAGTTAAGCTGGGGGACCTCGATATCCCGAGTATCCGGTTGAGAACCACACTCACTGGAGCTCGGATGATCGAGGTCCCAGGTGCCGAAAGTGGCTCAAAAGCGGACGCGCTGGCTAAACAGTTGGCTGGGCTGTTCAAGCCCGAGTTTGTAAAGGTGTCGAGGCCCGTAAAGCGAGCAAGTCTGCGTATTACGGGGCTCGACATCACAGTGAAAGGTGAGGAATTGGTGTCTGCCCTGGCGGATAAGGGGCAATGTCCGAAGGAGGACATCAGACTGGGAACGGTCCGATTTAATAAGCGGGGCTTAGGTTCAGTCGTCATCAGCTGTCCTGCGGTGGCGGCTGCAAAATTGGTGGACAGAGGTCGTGTCCTCGTTGGCTGGGTCTCTGCGCGAGTGGAGGCCCTCAAAGAGAGGGAGTTGAGGTGCTACCGCTGCCTGGAGACTGGGCATGTCGGTAGCACCTGCAAGGTGGAGGTGGACCGCAGTGGACTCTGCTTCCGCTGCGGTCTGCCCGGCCATAAGGCCGCGTCGTGCGAGGCCCCGCCGCGCTGCGTTTTGTGCGTGGCGGGTGGTAGGCCCGCCGACCATTGGGTGGGGCGAGGCAAGTGTCAGCCGACCCCCCGCCCACGAAGGAGCGCCGCAGAAGGGGTGCCAAAGGGTGCCTCTAAAGTGTCGGTCCCCGCCGCTAGTGCGGTGGCGGTGGACCCTGTCGCAGTTTCTGCAGCGCGCCAGGATGGTACCGGGGAGATGGAGTGCCAGTGATGGCGCTTTGTCCCCCGGTCCATTCACGAACACCTTGGCCTGTGGGGCAGCGGGCGGGGCGGCCCGTTGCCCAACCACCACCTTCACAGGCCACACGATGAGGCGCGCGCTGGTGTCCAAGCGCGCGCCCACATACTCCGTGCCAAAGGGGGAGCACCAAATCTCCCCCCATCCAACTTGACGGCGCTCGCCTTTCTGGGGGCGAGCCAAGGCCGCCGGGCTGTTCGGTGCATGCTAACGCGATTCCCGCAGCCCGGCACCATGGCCAGTGGACGGACACCGTGGGGTTTTAGTGAGTAGACCGGGCCCGGCCGCTAGAAGCTTGAGACCCTGCGGGGTCTCGCTCGCCCGGGCCGAAAACGGGAGTCTCACATACCCCTCGTCCTGCGCCCACTCGGGACGAGGGGATGCGTAACGCATTTCCCCACGTAAAAAAAAAAAAAAAAAAAAAAAAAAAAGGTTAGGTTAGGTTAGGTTAGGTTAGGTTAGGTTAGGTTGGGGTTCGGCTTCCGCACGACACAGGTGCTGACAGGCCATGGATGTTTCGGCAAGTACCTGTGTCGTATCGGGAGGGAGCCGACACCCGGATGCCATCATTGTGGGGCCCCGGAAGACACGGCGCTGCATACGCTGGCAGAATGCCCGGCGTGGTCATCGCAGCGCCGTAGTCTGGTCTCGGCGACTGGTGCGGACCCCTCCTCGCTCGAGTCCGTGGTCACGGCGATGACCCGGAGCGAGGAGGCGTGGTCGGCCGTCACCTCATTTTGTGAGGAGGTGATGGCCACGAAGGAAGCGGCGGAGCGTGAGAGGGAGGCGACCACCGTCCTCCCCTGCCGCTCCCGACGCACCAGGCGCCGGAGGGCGCCAAGGAGAGACGACCTGCAGCCTCCGTAGAGGTGGCCTGCGGGCGGCGGGTGGGGCAACCCGCCGCCCTAGCAGCAGCAGGCCCGAGAAGGTGGCGCGACGTGTTCCGCGCGCGCCTGTCTCAGAGGAGGGGGAGCACTCTTGACGCTCCCCCGAAACACGGACGGGGACCAGTCTAGTCCCCGTCCCGGACGGGGCCCGCCACAGTGCCGAGGGCAGGCGGGCCGACCCGCCGGGCTGTACGGTGAATGCGTCAGCGAATCCCGCAGCCCGGCAGCAAAGGGTGTCCGACGGAACACCGGGGGGTTTTAGTGGGTACACCGGGCCCGGCCGCTTGAAGCTGGAGACCCTGCGGGGTCTCGCTCGCCCGGGCCGAAAACGGGAGTCCCACATACCCCTCGCCCTGTGCCCATCCGGGGCGAGGGCATGCGTAACGCATTTCCCCCCGTAAAAAAAAAAAAAAAAAAAAAAAAAAAAAAAAAAAAAAAAAAAAAAAAAAAAAAAAAAAAAAAAAAAAAAAGGTTAGGTTGGGGTGTCAGGTAATAAAAGAGGTTAAGGTTCGGGCTCCCTCTTCCGCGGCGGTACAGCTTAAGCTACTGCCGCCTGCGGTGGAGAAAGGGATAACGTACGGCCATGTTCTGACCAAGGCCAGAAAGGCCGTCGACCTCAAGGACATTGGTATACCGAGTGTCCGCATCCGTTCCACGGTGACCGGTGCTCGGTTACTGGAGGTCTTTGGCCCGGATTGTCAACAAAAGGCGGACCAGCTGAGCGATAAGCTGAAGAGCTTGCTCAGCGATAAGAAGTGTGAGGTCTCCAGGCCCGTGAAACGCGCTCGCCTGCGCGTCACGGGCCTTGATGAGGCCTTCTTACGAAGTGAGCTCCGGTCCGCCTTGGCGGCCCGAGGCAATTGTGGGCCGGAAGAGGTGGAGGTGACGTCCTGCCTCTCCTGGCCAAATAAGAGGTTGACGGCCTACGTCAAGTGCCCGGCAACGGCGGCCGCAAAAATTATAGAGGAGAGAGATCTCAAAGTGGGTTGGGTCGTAGCGCAAGTGACGGCCCTAAAAGTGCAACCCTTGAGGTGTTACCGGTGTCTTGTAGAGGGGCACACGGCCAACAACTGCAAGGCAGAAGTGGACCGCAGCGGACTCTGCTTCCGCTGCGGTCAGTCCGGCCATCGGGCCAAAGAATGTCCGGGTGAGCTCCGCTGCGTTCTGTGCGCGGCGGCCGGCTTGCCCGACAAGCATATGGTGGGGTGGGACACCTGTGGGGCACCGGGAGCTCATCCACCTAAGAAGGGCGGTAAAGGGAAGGCGCAAAAGGGTGCTGCTAGCAAGGTGGCACCCACGGCAGCTGCAGCAGATCAGGCGGCGCCGAGTGCCTCCCGCCGCGATGCATCGGGCTCTGCGAAAGCGGTGACCCGTGCCGCGGTGCGCAATGACGGTGCCGGGGCGATGGAGTTATAGTACTTCGTCCCCCGACCCAAATCAAATTACCATCTAAAGCCTGCGGGGTGGCGGACGGGGCGGTCCGTCACCCATTTACCATCTTCGCAGGCCACACGACGGGGCGCGCGCGTGGTGTCCGCGCGTGCGCCCAATTTCTCTTGTGTTAAGGGGACTACTAATGCTCCCCAACCAATGGACGGGGCTTACCTGCAATGGTGAGCTAAGGCCGCCGGGCTGTTCGGTGCATGCCTTGAGCGATTCCCGCAGCCCGGCACCATGGCCAGAGGAAGGACACCGTGGGGTTTTAGTGAGTAGACCGGGCCCGGCCGCTAGAAGCTTGAGACCCTGCGGGGTCTCGCTCGCCCGGGCCGAAAACGGGAGTCTCACATACCCCTCGTCCTGCGCCCACTCGGGACGAGGGGATGCGTAACGCATTTCCCCACGTAAAAAAAAAAAAAAAAAAAAAAAGGTTGGGGTGTCAGGTGGGGTGTCAGGTCGGACTACCTCCTCGTGTGCCGCGCGGTTGCAGTTTCCCTCTGATACTTGTATCCGGGGGAAAGGGCAACCGTTAGCGGCCGGTGCATCCTGGGTACTAGAGATGAACTCCCCGCAAGGGGTCTCCATCTCTAGTTGCCAAAGGTCCGACGCCAACGGCCCTTTTCAGGGCCCCCGTGGTCTTCCCCGCCGCCGCCCCTGCCTTTCGGGGGTGGCTTTTAGGCAGATGGGGAGGCTTTGGTCGTGGGCTCGGCGTGCACTCACCCTGCCGCCGGGCACGCTGTGGGGGATTCAGTCCCCCATGGCACCGCGCCGCAACTCGTAAACCCTTCGGGGAACGAGGGCCTTGGCTTAACCGCCCGGGCCGCGAGGAAGACAACCTCTATAAAAAATCACCCTAATCCAAGCTGCTGAGGCGCACGGCGAGGGATGCATGGCTGGCAGGGGGGCCAGTCTCTAGTGTGTCTCACCTCGGGGTACCGGCCGCCACCTCGAGTGTATATAGGCTTACCCGGGTACAGGGGGCTCTGCCCGGGCGGACCTTTTATTTCCCCCACACTCGTGGGACTATTATGCAAAGTTCAAAATCCAAAAAACTTAATAATAACAAACTAGGCGGAAAGAAAGACGGTGGTAGGAATGTAATGGAGAGTGAAACAAAAGAGGAGGTGGTGGTGGAAGCTCGGTCCAGTAGACTGGATCAGGACTCAGACCCGGCGGCTAAGCGGCTCAGGACGCGGGCAGAATCGTCCGCCAGCTCGAGGATGTACTCCTCAATGGACTCATTGTCCAGTCTTGGGGAGTCCGATACGACGGCAAATGCTTTCTGGCGCGAATTCAGAACTATGGAGGCCTTCCTCCATAAGCTGATAGATCGGACCAAGGGAGCTGAGCAAGATATGCTGGGACGGGTGTCGCGCTCTTTTGCGTATCACCATAAAATGGTGGCCATCATGAACGACAGGGCGGCGTTCAATGCTGCGAAATGCGAACGCCTGGAGGAGGAGCTAAAGGCTATCAGATCAATGCCGCCTCCTCCTCCCCCGCCGGACAAGACGAGCACGGTGGAAACACAGGATCGCCTCTCGGTTCTCGAGCAGAAAATCGAGAAGCTCCTGTCTTTAGAGGAGTCAAGAAGGGCGACTCAGCAAGAGCCACCCTCGAACTTGGTGGAAGAGCGCCTCGCCTCTCTTGAGAAAAAGATTGAGCAGCTCTTGGCGACGAAGGAGTCGCGTAAGTCGGTTTTGAGTGGACCATCTCCGGCGGTTCCGACTTATGCGGAGAAGGCTGGCGCTGTCCGCTCTCGTGGTGTAGCGGCGGTTCGGGTACCTAAAAGGGTTCCCCCTCAGAAAAAGATGGAGGCAGTCACCGTCGCATCGTCGCAGTTGGAGAAGGATACGGTGAAAAGTGATGGGACCCAAAAGAGGAGGAAAAAGCGAAGAAGGAGGCCAAGAGTGCGTGTCCCTACCTCTGCGGCGGTGATTGTCACCCTTTCACCCGCTGCGCTCGAGAAGGGCGGCACATACAAGGAGTTCCTCTCCGCCGCAAGGGCGAAAGTGAAGTTAGGGGATCTCGATATCCCGAGCATCCGGCTGAGAACTACACTCACCGGAGCTCGGATGATCGAGGTCCCAGGTGCTGAAAGTGGCCCCAAGGCGGACGCCCTGGCGAGAAAGTTGTCTGGGCTATTCAAACCAGAGTTTGTGAAGGTGTCGAGGCCCGTGAAGCGCGCAAGTTTGCGTATTGCGGGGCTCGACATCACAACAAAAAGTGAGGAGCTGGCATCCGCATTGGCAGATGCCGGTAATTGTTTGAAGGAGGAAATCAGGCTCGGTTCAATCAGGTTTAATCAGCGTGGTTTGGGTGCAGTCGTCGCTAGCTGTCCTGCAGCGGCGGCTGCCAAATTGGCGGAGGCGGGCCGATTGATAGTCGGGTGGGTCTCTGCGCGAGTGGAGGCCCTCAAAGAGAGGGAGTTGAGGTGCTACCGCTGCCTGGAGTCTGGGCATGTCGGTAGCACCTGTAAGGTGGAGGTAGACCGCAGTGGACTCTGCTTCCGCTGCGGTCTGCCCGGCCATAAGGCCGCGTCGTGCGAGGCCCCGCCGCGCTGCGTCTTGTGCGCGGCGAATGGCAGGCCCGCCGACCACTGGGTGGGGCGAGGCAAGTGTCAGCCGACCCCCCGCCCACGAAGGAGCGCCGCAGAAGGGGTGCCAGCGGGTGCTGCTAGTCAGGCGGCACCCGGTGCCTCTAAAGCTTCGGTCCCCGCCGCTAGTGTGGCGGCGGCGGACCCTGCCGCATTGTCCGCGGCGCACCAAAATGGTTCTGGGGAGATGGAGTGCTAGCGATGGCGCTTTGTCCTCCGGTCCATACACGTCCACCTCGGCCTGTGGGGCAGCGGGCGGGGCGGCCCGTTGCCCACCCATCACCTGCACAGGCCGCACGATGAGGCGCGCGCTAGTGTCCCAGCGCGCGCCCATACCACTTTGTGCCAAAAGGGGGAGCACCAAATCTCCCCCATCCAATTTGACGGAGCTCGCCTGTCTGGGGGCGAGCCAAGGCCGCCGGGCTGTTCGGTGCATGCTAACGCGATTCCCGCAGCCCGGCACCATGGCCAGTGGACGGACACCGTGGGGTTTTAGTGAGTAGACCGGGCCCGGCCGCTAGAAGCTTGAGACCCTGCGGGGTCTCGCTCGCCCGGGCCGAAAACGGGAGTCTCACATACCCCTCGTCCTGCGCCCACTCGGGACGAGGGGATGCGTAACGCATTTCCCCACGTAAAAAAAAAAAAAAAAAAAAAGGTTGGGGTGTCAGGTCGGACTACCTCCTCGTGTGCCGCGCGGTTGCAGTTTCCCTCTGATACTTGTATCCGGGGGAAAGGGCAACCGTTAGCGGCCGGTGCATCCTGGGTACTAGAGATGAACTCCCCGCAAGGGGTCTCCATCTCTAGTTGCCAAAGGTCCGACACCAAAGGCCCTTCTCAGGGCCCCCGTGGTCCTCCCCGCCGCCGCCCCTGCCTTTCAGGGGTGGCTTTTAGGCAGATGGGGAGGCTTTGGTCGTGGGCTCGGCGTGCACTCACCCTGCCGCCGGGCACGCTGTGGGGGATTCATTCCTCCATGGCACCGCGCCACAACTCGTAAGCCCTTCGGGGAACGAGGGCCTTGGCTTAACCGCCCGGGCCGCGAGGAAGACAACCTCTATAAAAAATTACCCTAATCCAAGCTGCTGAGGCGCACGGCGAGGGATGCATGGCTGGCAGGGGGGCCAGTCTCTAGTGTGTCTCACCTCGGGGTACCGGCCGCCACCTCGAGTGTATATAGGCTTACCCGGGTACAGGGGGCTCTGCCCGGGCGGACCTTTTATTTCCCCCATACTCGTGGGATAAGTATTATGAGTTCCAAATCTAAAAAATCAAAATCAAACTTAAAAAACAAAAGTGGAGGTAAGAAGGAGGATGGAAGTGCGACACTGGTGAGGGAATTGGATAGACTGAGAGAGGTAGTGGCGATGGTAGCTGCGCCCAGTAATGCGGGTGCAGATCTAAGCCCGGCGGCAAAGCGGCTTAAGACCAGAGGCGAATCGTCCGCCCAAGGTTCAACAGTGGGCTCTCTGGAGTCACTGTCTACCATAGGCGAGGCGGATACGGACATGGATATGTTCTGGGATGGTTTCCGGTCCCTGGCTGAGTCGCTAAGGGACATGGCTAATCGCCAAAAAACGGTGGATGACCGGGAGAAGTTGTTGTTGGCGGCGCGGTCGATTGTGTACCACCACAAGATCGCGTCGCGCCTGGGAGATAATGCCGATGAGGCGATCAACGACAACCAGCTTCTCGGAAAAGAGGTCGAGGCGTTGGATAAGGAGATAGAGGAACTGAAGGCATCGAAGGCGATGCCACCACCTGTGTCACCGGCGCCGCTACCGCCTTTGAAGGTGGATATGGTGGCTATCCAGGACCGCCTGTCAACTATGGAGGCGAAGATTGAGAGGCTCCTGACCATGGAGGAGCGTCGGACTTCAGCTCCGCTGGAGCCCTCTCCGAATTTAATAGAGGATCGTCTCGCCTCGATGGAGGCCAAAATAGAGCGCTTGTTGGCGGCAGAGGAGTCGCGTAGGTCGGTCCCTATTAGACCAGCATCAGCGACCCCAACCTATGCGCAAAAGGCTGGTGCTGCCGGCCCCCGTAGTGGCTCGGCAAAGCCCAGAGTGCCGAAGGTGGTGCCTGTAAAGAGTTCGGCGAATGTGGTTGCTGCTCCAGCTCCTGTTGTAGTCGAGAAGGAGCGGCAAAATGGGAAAGGCCCCAAGAAGAGGAAGAGGAGAAAAAAGAGGAAGGTCAGGGTGCGTGCCCCAACCTCTGCGGCGGTGGTGGTCACTTTATCCTCCGCTGCGTTCGAAAAGGGCGGCACGTATAAAGAGTTTCTTTCTACAGCGAGGGAAAAGGTCAAGTTACAGGACCTCGGGATCCCTAGCATCCGGATGAGGAATACGCTCACCGGAGCTAGGATGATTGAGGTCCCAGGTGTCGACGCCGGCCCCAAGGCGGACATCCTGGCCAAAAAGTTGGCTGGGCTCTTTAAGCCCGAATTTGTACGGGTGTCGAGGCCCGTGAAACGCGCTAGTCTGCGCATTACGGGTCTCGACCTCACTGTCGAACCAGAGGAGCTTATGTCCGCCTTGGCGGATGGAGGAGGTTGTGTCAAGGAGGCGGTAAAGCTTGGGGCCATCCGCTTCAATCAGCGTGGTCTAGGTGCAGTCGTCGCTAGCTGTCCAGCAGCGGCGGCTGCCAAGTTGGCGGAGGCGGGCCGATTAGTCGTCGGGTGGGTCTCTGCGCGAGTAGAGGCCCTACAAGAGAGGGAATTGAGGTGCTACCGCTGCCTGGAGTCCGGGCATGTCGGTAGCACCTGCAAGGTGGAGGTAGACCGCAGTGGACTCTGCTTCCGTTGCGGTCTGCCCGGCCATAAGGCCGCGTCGTGCGAGGCCTCGCCGCGCTGCGTCTTGTGCGCGGCGAAGGGCAGGCCCGCCGACCACTGGGTGGGGCGAGGCGAGTGTAAGCCGACCCCCCGCCCCCGAAGGAGTGTCGCAGAGGGGGCGTCAAGGGGTGCTGCTAGTCTGGCGGCACCCGGTGCCTCTGCAGTGTCGGTCCCCGCTGCTAGTGCGGTGGCGGTGGACCCTGCCGCAACTTCTGCGGCGCGCCAGGATGGTGCCGGGGAGATGGAGTGCCAGTGATGGCGCTTTGTCCCCCGGTCCATCCACGAACATCTTGGCCTGTGGGGCAGCGGGCGGGGCGGCCCATTGCCCAACCACCATCTTCACAGGCCACACGATGAGGCGCGCGCTGGTGTCCAAGCGCGCGCCCAAATACTTTGTGCCAAAAGGGGGAGCACCAAATCTCCCCCATCCAACTTGACGGAGCTCGCCTGTCTGGGGGCGAGCCAAGGCCGCCGGGCTGTTCGGTGCATGCTAACGCGATTCCCGCAGCCCGGCACCATGGCCAGTGGAAGGACACCGTGGGGTTTTAGTGAGTAGACCGGGCTCCTTCCTCCTGAGCCGATACTCCGCCCTCCGCTGGCGGCTGACAAGAGGGCGGCGGGGCCCGCATCGCAGGCTTCAGCTGCTGCGACGGCGCCTGAGTCCGAGACCAGAGCTAGATTGGGCGACGGTCGACCGCAAAAGGGCAAGGTGGCCAAAAAATCTGCTGCTGTTTCCGCCTCTCAAACGCCTGGTGCCACCGCCAAGGCAGCCAAATCTGTCTCGGCGAAGAGGGTCGCGAGGGATGTGGTCCCAGAGGGAGAACCAGGCCCCTCAAACCAAACACCACCGTCATCAAATAATAGCTGGGCGACCGTGGTTAGGAAAGGAAAGGGGAAGGGTAAGGCTAAGGCCCCACCCACGTCAACGACCAATGCTCCCCGCGCGCCCCCAGCGAAGAAAGTAGTGCCGAAGCAACGGGCTCTGCAGGTGCCCAAGACGGCGGCAGTGGTTGTAAGCCTCAAAAAAGACGCTGCCTCTACCACCACGCTGCAGGCCACCATGGCTAAGGCGATCAACTCCTTTAGTTTGGAGGAGGTCGGCCTGCAGCACGTGAGAGTCCGGTCCTCTATGACAGGGGCTAGAGTGATTGAGGTCCCCGGAGAAGATAACGGAAGGGCGGCAGATATATTGGCAGCCAAGCTCCAGACTGTCGTGGGTGACGTTGCCCATATTAGTCGCCCCGTGAAAATGGCTGCCATTCAAATTGCTGGCCTCGACGAGTCGGCCACAAAAGAATCTCTGGCAGAAGCCGTCGCCAAAGTGGGGGGCTGTGATGTGACACAGGTAAAAGTGGGGGGTATCCGTCCCATATATGGTGGCACCGGATCTGTTTTGATCCAGTGCCCAGTGACGACGGCGAAAGCCCTCCTGGCGCGAGGTCGTATCCCGGTTGGCTGGGCGTCTGCCAGAGTTGGCTCGGTGGGACCGACACCTATGCGGTGCTTTAAATGTCTGGGTGTCGGCCATACTAGGGAGCTATGCCCCTCGAATGTTGACCGCAGCCAGCTGTGTTTCAGATGCAGCAAAGAGGGGCATATCGCCAGTAATTGCTGTGAGGAGAGGGCTTGGTGTGCAGTTTGCCACCACGCCAAGCTTCCGGCTGGCCATGCCATGGGAGGGCCAAAATGTTCCCCTCCTGAAACGAAGGGCAGGGATTCAAGGACCAGACCCACGCGTCCGCTTCAGCAGTCCCCTCCTGCAGTAATGGCTGTAAATCAGCTCGAAGAGGACAACCGCATGGACGTCTAAATGCCTGCACACCCGTACTTAGACGTCCTGCAGGTGAACGCCAACCACTCCGCCAGGGCTCAAGATTTGCTCACGCAGATCATGGCGGAGTGGGCAATCGGTGTAGCGGTTGTCGCGGAGCCCTATTTTGTCCCTCCCCTGTCCAACTGGGTGGGGGCATCTGATGGGAATGTGGCCATCGTGGTGCCGGCGGTCGGCGACTCTCCTTCCTTGCTGAGAGTGGAGGGTGGCCCGGGGTTCGTGGCGGCCAAGCTGGGGAATGACACGATTTTGGTGGCGGTGTACTTCTCCCCCAACAGGCCGCTACGGGACTTTGAGCAATTCCTGGGCGTCCTTGGAGGAGTAGTCAGGAGAGCCGCCCCTAGGCAGGTAATGGTCCTAGGGGACCTGAACGCTAAAAGCAGGGCGTGGGGCTCCCCCAACACAGATCCGCGGGGCTCTGCCCTCGAGGACTGGGTGACGGCAACGGGACTAGTGGTCCTGAACCAGGGCGACGCTAACACTTGCGTGCGGCGGCAGGGAGGGTCAGTCGTGGACATAACGTTCGCGACCCCTGCCATAGCCGCACGAGTCACCGACTGGCGCGTCCTGGAGGATGTGGAGACCCTCTCCGACCACCTATATATAAGGATGAGGGTTCTCACCGGTGGGGTCCAGCCGTCACCCACTCCAGTGGGGGGACGAGGAAGGGGAGGATTCCCCAAGTGGTCTCTGGTCAACCTGGACCGAGCAAAGGCAGAGGAGGCAGCTATGGTGGAGGCCTGGTGTGCTGCCCCACCCGACGCCCTTGGGGTCGAAGAGCGGGCAGCTTGTTTCCGCGCCACGCTGCGGACGGTGTGCGATGCGGCCATGCCCCGGGTGAAACGCCTAATTTCCCGTCGCAGCGTGTACTGGTGGTCTGCAGAGATAGCGGCGCTGAGAACCACCAGTAACAGCGCCCGCCGCGACTACCAACATTGCAGGCGAAGGCGGCACACTATCGAAGAGGAGGAGGCTCTCCACCAAGCTCTTAAGGAGGCTAAGGGGGCCCTCCAGGTGGCAATAGCCAAAGCCAAGGACGAGGCCCATGCCTCATTCCTTGCCACGCTGGACAGAGACCCTTGGGGGCGGCCCTACAGAGTTGTGCGCAATAAAATGCGCACCGCCCCTCCCATGGACTCCCTTGAACCGGCTCTTCTACAGAGGGTCGTCGAGGGGCTCTTCCCGCCGGCCCCCCAAATCACTCCACCAGCAATGGCAGAGCCCATAGTGGAGCCAGAGGCCGAACTCGCCATTGAGCCAGTAAACGATGGCGAGTTCGAACGTGTCTTAGAAAGACTCCGGGGCTGCAAAAAAGCCCCGGGCCCCGACGGTGTCCCCGGTCGCGTCCTGCCGGTTGCTTTGAAGCACCTCGGGAGCCGCCTCAGGCAGATCATGGACGACTGCCTGAGGGAGGGCACGTTCCCGAGGGTCTGGAAGGAGGGGAGATTGTGCCTCCTCCGAAAAGAGGGCCGACCCCCTGACTGCCCGTCCGCCTACCGCCCCATTGTGCTGCTGGACGAGGTCGGGAAAATGTTCGAACGTATCCTGGCCTCCCGGATCCAGCAGCACCTGGAGACCACCGGCCCGAACGTCTCAGATAGACAGTTCGGGTTCCGGGAAGGGCGGTCCACGCTCGACGCGCTGGGGTCCCTCAGGGACTTTTGCGAGCATGCGTCGAGCAGGGGCGAGGGTGTCGTTGCAGTGTCGCTGGACATCGCGAATGCATTCGGCACCCTCCCTTATTCGGTAATCAGTGAGGCACTTAAATTTCACGGAGTGCCTCACTACCTAAGACGGGTCATAGAGCACTACCTTACCGAGAGAGTAGTGCTCTATGAAGGCGGACAGGGCCAAAGGGGTGAAAGGAGGATGGCCTGCGGCGTACCCCAGGGTTCTGTACTCGGTCCACTTCTTTGGAACCTGGGGTACGATTGGGCGATTAGGGGGGAGCAACTTCCGCGCACGCAAGTCATCTGCTATGCAGACGACACGATGGTGGCTGTGCGCGGAAGCAATATGCGGGAGACCCTGAGAAGGGCGGAGGTAGCGGCCGAGCTGGCGATTAATCGCATTGAACAGCTCGGCCTAAAGGTGGCCCTCCCGAAGACTGAGGCTATAGTCTTCGGGGGGCGAGGGTGGAGGCTGCCGGCGAATGCGGCGCTCACCCTGGCAGGAGAGGCGGTCCAAATCAAGCCCCACATAAAATACTTGGGGCTTATATTGGACCGAAAGTGGGACTTCGGGGAGCACTTTTCCAGATTGGCTCCCCGAATTGTGGGCGCCGCTTCGGCGCTAGGCAGACTCCTGCCCAATGTTGGTGGGCCTGGCTCCTTATGCCGGCGGTTATATGCCGGCGTAACTCGGAGCATGGCGCTTTATGGGGCCCCAATCTGGGCGGACAGGCTGTCTGCCCGAAACAGGGCTCTGTTACGTAGGCCCCAAAGAATTGTCGCCCTACGAATTGTAAGGGCCTACGTGACGGTGGCCCACGCAGCGGCCTGCCTCCTCGCATGCACCCCGCCGTGGGAGCTGGACGCGGAGGTGCATGCGGAGACCTACAAAGTAAGGTCCAGAGCTCGGGCGAGAGGTGAACGCCCGAACTTCGAGGAAGTCGAAGAGACACGCAGGATGGCGGAGCGCCGACTGCGGGATCGATGGAAGGCCGATCTGGAGGACGCCCGCTACGGTATCCGAACAATAGGGGCGATCCTCCCGTCGATGGATTCGTGGTTAGAGAGGGCAGTCGGCGCTACGTCGTTTCGGCTTGTGCAGGTAATGACCGGACACGGGTGTTTCGGTCATTACCTGTTTAGAATTGGAAGGGAGCCAACCCCGCAGTGCCATGAGTGCGGCGATCCGGACGACACTGCTCAACACACCTTTGAGGAATGCACCCGCTGGAGTTCGGAGCGCCGCACCATGGCACTCGCAATCCAGCAGGAAGACCTCTCGCTGCAAAGTATTGTCTCAAAAATGCTTTGCAGCCAGACATCATGGGAGGCAGTGGCCTCATTCTGCGAGTCTATCATAACGCAGAAAGAGGCCGCGGAGCGGGAGCGCGAGGAATCTCCTCTCGCGCATCCCCTCCGGCGTAGACGGCAGGGGTTGAGGCGGCGGCGGTTTGCTGCCCGTCTCAATCCTTAGTGGCTGCGGTCGGGGGATGGGAGTCCCACGCCCGCATTGCACCAGCCACTGGGCGGTCTGGGAGAGGGACTAAGCGTGCTCGGCCCCTCTCTCCTTTGGCGCGGGTGCTCCGGCATAAAAAGTCGGAGCCGCCGGTGGACGTCGTGGAGAATGCTTCCGCGGGTGCCACGACGTCCAAGCAAATCGGCAAGAGGGTACGCCAAGGTGTTTTTTAGTGGGTAACGTACTCCCTTTGCTCCTCACTAGGAGGGGTGGAGGGATGCGAGTCCCACATACCCCCTCGTCACTCCCATGGCGAGGGAAATGCGTAACGCATTTTTCATCTTGTCCCAAAAAAAAAAAAAAAAAAAAAAAAAAAAACAAAAAAAAAAAAAAAAAAAAAAAAAAAAAAAAGGTTAGGTTAGGTTAGGTTAGGTTAGGTTAGGTTAGGTTAGGTTAGGTTAGGTTAGGTTGGGGTGGGGTGTCAGGTCGGACTACCTCCTCGTGTGCCGCGCGGTTGCAGTTTCCCTCTGATACTTGTATCCGGGGGAAAGGGCAACCGTTAGCGGCCGGTGCATCCTGGGTACTAGAGATGAACTCCCCGCAAGGGGTCTCCATCTCTAGTTGCCAAAGGTCCGACGCAAACGGCCCTTTTCAGGGCCCCCGTGGTCCTCCTCGCCGCCGCCCCTGCCTTTCAGGGGTGGCTTTTAGGCAGATGGGGAGGCTTTGGTTGTGGGCTCGGCGTGCACTCACACTGCCGTCGGGCACGCTGTGGGGGATTCAGTCCCCCATGGCACCGCGCCACATCTCGTAAACCCTTCGGGGAACGAGGGCCTTGGCTTAACCGCCCGGGCCGCGAGGAAGACAACCTCTATAAAAAATCACCCTAATCCAAGCTGCTGAGACGCACGGCGAGGGATGCATGGCTGACAGGGGGGTCAGTCTTTAGTGTGTCTCACCTCGGGGTACCGGCCGCCACCTCGAGCGTATGTAGGCTTACCCGGGTACAGGGGGCACTGCCCGGGCGGACCTTTTATATCCCCCATACTCGTGGGCTAAGTATAATGAGTGGTAAAATTAAAAAATCTAAAACTAAAACTAAGAAAGACGAAGGGTGTGAGCAGTTGGAGAGAGAGCTTGAGAAGCTGAGAGAGGTAGTGGCCAAAGTAGCTGGGCCCAGTAATGTGGGCACAGATTTAAGCCAGGCGGCAAAGAGGCGTAAGACGAGAGGAGAACTGTCAACAACCAGTTCGACGGTTGGCTCCGTGGAGTCACTTTCCACATTGGGCGAAACAGAGGCGGACACAGACATGTTCTGGAATAACTTCCGGTCCATGGCCAACACCCTGAGAGACATGGCAGGGCGCCAAACGTCGGCAGATGACCGAGAGAGGTTGCTCTTGGCGGCGCGGTCAATTGTGTACCATCACAAGATCGCGTCACGCCTGGGTGACGATGCGGAGGCCGCAATCGATGACAATCAGCTCCTCGGAAAAGAGGTCGAGGCCTTAGACAAGGAAATCGAGGAGCTGAAGGCGTCAAAGGCGATGCCACCACCTGTGTCGCCGGCGCCGCTCCCGTCATTGAAAGTGGACATAGTGGCCATCCAGGACCGCCTGTCTACAATGGAGGCGAAAATTGAGAGGCTCCTGGCCATGGAGGAGCGTCGGACTTCGGCTCCGCTGGAGCCCTCTCCGAATTTCGTAGAGGATCGTCTCGCCTCATTAGAGGCCAAAATTGAGCGTTTGTTGGCGGCAGAGGAGTCGCGTAGGTCGGTCCCAAATCGACCATTTTCTGCGACTCCAACTTACGCGGAAAAGGCTGGCGCTGCTGGCTCCCGTAATGGCTCGGCAAAGTCTAAGGTGCCGAAGGTGGTGCCTACAAAGAGTTCGGCGATTGTGGCTGCTGCTCCAGCTCCTTTAGTGGTCGAGAAGGAGCAGCAAAATGCGGAAGGCCCCAAGAGGAAGAAGAGGAGACGCAAAAAGAGGAAAGTCAGGGTGCGTGTCCCTACCTCTGCGGCGGTGGTTGTCACACTTTCACCCGCCGCGCTCGAGAAGGGCGGCACTTATAAGGAGTTTCTCTCCACCGCGAGGGAGAAAGTGAAGTTGGGAGATCTCGATATTCCGAGCATCCGGCTGAGAACCACACTCACCGGAGCTCGGATGATCGAGGTCTCAGGTGCCGGAAGTGGCCCCAAGGCGGACGCCTTGGCGGGAAGGTTGGCTGGGTTGTTCAAGCCCGAGTTTGTGAAGGTGTCGAGGCCCGTAAAGCGCGCTAGTCTGCGAATTGCGGGGCTCGACATCACAACGAAGAGTGAGGAGCTGGCGTCTGCTTTGGCGGATGTGGGTAATTGTCCGAAGGAAGAGATCAGGCTCGGACTGATCAGGTATAACCAGCGTGGTTTGGGTGCAGTCGTCGCTAGTTGTCCTGCAGCGGCGGCTGCCAAATTGGCGGAGGCGGGCAGATTGTTAGTCGGGTGGGTCTCTGCGCGAGTGGAGGCCCTCAAAGAGAGGGAGCTGAGGTGCTACCGCTGCCTGGAGACCGGGCATGTCGGTAGCACCTGCAAAGTGGAGGCGGACCGCAGTGGACTCTGTTTCCGCTGCGGTCTGCCCGGCCATAAGGCCGCGTCGTGCGAGGCCCCGCCGCGCTGCGTCTTGTGCGCGGCGAATGGCAGGCCCGCCGACCATTGGGTGGGGCGAGGCGAGTGTAAGCCGACCCCCCGCCCACGAAGGAGTGCCGCAGAAGGGGTGCCAACGGGTGCTGCTAGTCAGGCGGCACCCGGTGCCTCTAAAGTCTCGGTCCCCGTCGCTAGTGTGGCGGCGGTGGACCTTCCCGCAGTGTCTGCGGCGCACCAGGATGGTACCGGGGAGATGGAGTGCCAGTGATGGCGCTTTGTCTCCCGGTCCATCCACGACCACCTTGGCCTGTGGGGCAGCGGGCGGGGCGGCCCGTTGCCCAATCACCACCTTCACAGGCCACACGATGAGGCGCGCGCTAGTGTCCAAGCGCGCGCCCAAATACTATGTGCCAAAAGGGGGAGCACCAAATCTCCCCCATCCAATTCGACGGAGCTCGCCTGTCTGGGGGCGAGCCAAGGCCGCCGGGCTGTTCGGTGCATGCTAACGCGATTCCCGCAGCCCGGCACCATGGCCAGTGGAAGGACACCGTGGGGTTTTAGTGAGTAGACCGGGCCCGGCCGCTTGAAGCTTGAGACCCTGCGGGGTCTCGCTCGCCCGGGCCGAAAACGGGAGTCTCACATACCCCTCGTCCTGCGCCCACTCGGGACGAGGGGATGCGTAACGCATTTCCCCACGTAAAAAAAAAAAAAAAAAAAAAAAGGTTAGGTTGGGGTGTCAGGTCGGACTACCTCCTCGTGTGCCGCGCGGTTGCAGTTTCCCTCTGATACTTGTATCCGGGGGAAAGGGCAACCGTTAGCGGCCGGTGCATCCTGGGTACTAGAGATGAACTCCCCGCAAGGGGTCTCCATCTCTAGTTGCCAAAGGTCCGACACCAACGGCCCTTTTCAGGGCCCCCGTGGTCCTCCTCGCCGCCGCCCCTGCCTTTCAGGGGTGGCTTTTAGGCAGATGGGGAGGTTCTGGTCGTGGGCTCGGCGTGCACTCACCCTGCCGTCGGGCACGCTGTGGGGGATTCATTCCTCCATGGCACCGCGCCACATCTCGTAAGCCCTTCGGGGAACGAGGGCCTTGGCTTAACCGCCCGGGCCGCGAGGAAGAAAACCTCTATAAAAAATTACCCTAATCCAAGCTGCTGAGGCGCACGGCGAGGGATGCATGGCTGACAGGGGGGTCAGTCATTAGTGTGTCTCACCTCGGGGTACCGGCCGCCACCTCGAGCGTATATAGGCTTACCCGGGTACAGGGGGCACTGCCCGGGCGGACCTTTTATTTCCCCCATACTCGTGGGCTAAGTTTAATGAGTGCCAAATCTAAAAAACTAAACTTTAAAACAAAAAATAGAGAAAAGAAAGATGAAGGAGCTGAGCAGCTGGAGCGCGAGCTCGATAAGCTGAGGGAAATAGTGGCGAAGGTAGCTGGGCCCAGTAAGGTGGGCGCAGATTCAAGTCAGGCGGCAAAGCGGCGGCGTAAGACGAGAGGTGAACTGTCTGCAACTAGTTCGACGGTTGGGTCTATGGAGTCACTATCCACAATTGGCGAGACAGATGCAGACTCGGACATGTTCTGGGGTAACTTCCGGTCCATGGCCAACACCCTGAAGGACATGGCAGGGCGCCAAACGTCGGCAGATGACCGAGAGAGGTTACTCTTGGCGGCGCGGTCAATTGTGTACCATCACAAGATCGCGTCACGCCTGGGTGATGATGCGGAGGCTGCCATTGATGACAACCAGCTCCTTGGGCGAGAAGTCGAGGCGCTGGACAAGGAGGTAGCGGAGTTGAAAGCGTCCAAGGCGATGCCACCACCCGCGTCGCTGGCCCCACCACCGCCATTAAAGGCGGATATTGTGGCCATACAGGACCGCCTGTCGGCCATGGAGGGGAAAATTGAGAGGCTCCTGGCAATGGAGGAACGTCGGAGATCAGTTCCACAGGAGCCTTCTCCGAATTTACTGGAGGAGCGCCTCGCGGCCTTAGAGGCCAAGATAGATGGCTTACTGGCTGCGGAGGAGAAAAGGTCGGCTCCGCAGGAGCCTGCCCCGACGTACGCGTCCAAAGTCGGCACCACTACCCGCCCCCGCAAGGAACCTAAACTTGTACCGCGGAGGGAGATAAAAGAAGTGGACAACAGGAAGCAGAAGGAGACGGTAGTAGCTGCTGCTCCCTCCTCCGTGGTTAATCGGGTGGAGAGGGGTTCAGCTGCTACCGCAAAGAAGAAGAAGAGGAAAAGGAGGAAAAAGCTGCGTCCCCCTTCCTCCGCGGCAGTGGTGGTCTCACTTCTGCCTGCGGCGGTAGCTAAAGGCGGGTCATATGCGGAAATCCTCTCCGCAGCCAAAGAGAGGATAAAGTTGGCAGACCTCGATATCCCCAACATCCGTTTGCGATCCACGCTTACGGGGGCTCGGATAATCGAGGTCCCGGGCGCTGACAGTGGCCCGAAAGCGGACGCCTTAGCCAAGAAGCTGGCTGGCATGTACCGGCCAGGTTATGTGAAGGTGTCGAGGCCTGTGAAACGTGCTAGTCTGCGCATCACGGGTCTCGACGTTACTGTGAAGAAGGAGGAGCTGCTGTCCACTCTGGTGGCTCGGGGGCTGTGCTCTCCGGAAGAAGTTCGGATTGGAGAGATCCGATTTAGTCACCGAGGTCTGGGAACGGTCGTTGTCAGCTGTCCTCTGACAGCGGCGGCCAAAATAGTGGAGGAGGGTCGTTTGCTCGTGGGTTGGGTCTCTGCGCGAGTGGAGGCCCTCCAAGAGAGGGCGCTGAGGTGCTACCGCTGCCTGGATTTCGGGCACGTCGGTAGCACCTGCAAGGAGGAGGTAGACCGCAGTGGATTCTGTTTCCGCTGCGGTCTGCCCGGCCATAAGGCCGCGTCGTGCGAGGCCCCGCCGCGCTGCGTCTTGTGCGCGGCGAAGGGCAGGCCCGCCGACCACTGGGTGGGGCGAGGCGAGTGCAAGCCGACCCCCCGCCCACGAAGGAGCGCTGCAGGAAGAGCGCCAACGGCTGCTGCCAGCCAGGCGGCACCGGATGCCTCCGTAGTGTCGGTCCCCACTGCTAGTGTGGCGGTGGTGGGCCCCACTCCAATTGCTGCGGCGCGTCAAGATGGCACCGGGGATATGGAGTGCCAGTGATGGCGCTCTGTCCCCCGGTCCATTTTTCGAACACCTGAGCCTGTGGGGCAGCGGGCGGGGCGGCCCGCTGCCCAACCACCACCTTCACAGGCCACACGATGAGGCGCGCGCTGGTGTCCAAGCGCGCGCCCATATACTCTGTGCCAATGGGGGAGCACCAAATCTCCCCCATCCAATTTGACGGAGCTCGCCTGTCTGGGGGCGAGCCAAGGCCGCCGGGCTGTTCGGTGCATGCTAACGCGATTCCCGCAGCCCGGCACCATGGCCAGTGGACGGACACCGTGGGGTTTTAGTGAGTAGACCGGGCCCGGCCGCTAGAAGCTTGAGACCCTGCGGGGTCTCGCTCGCCCGGGCCGAAAACGGGAGTCTCACATACCCCTCGTCCTGCGCCCACTCGGGACGAGGGGATGCGTAACGCATTTCCCCACGTAAAAAAAAAAAAAAAAAAAAAAAAAAAAAAAAAAAAAAAAAAAAAGGTTAGGTTAGGTTAGGTTGGGGTGTCAGGTCGGACTACCTCCTCGTGTGCCGCGCGGTTGCAGTTTCCCTCTGATACTTGTATCCGGGGGAAAGGGCAACCGTTAGCGGCCGGTGCATCCTGGGTACTAGAGATGAACTCCCCGCAAGGGGTCTCCATCTCTAGTTGCCAAAGGTCCGACATCGTGGTCCTCTGTGCCGCCGCCTCTGTCTTTCAGGGGCGGCTTTTAGGCGAATGAGGCTTTGGTCGCGGGCTCGGCGTGCACTCACCCTGCCGTCGGGCGCGCTGTGGGGGTTTCAGTCCTCCATGGCACCGCGCCACAACTCGTAAACCCTTCGGGGAACGAGGGCCTTGGCTTAACCGCCCGGGCCGCGAGGAAGAAAACCTCTATAAAAAATAACCCTAACTCAAGCCGCTGAGGCGCACGGCGAGGGGTGCGTGGCTGGCAGGTAGGCCAGTCGCGAGTGTGCCTCACCTCGGGGTACCGGCCGACACCCCGTTGTATTAGGCTTACCCGGGTACAGGGGGCACTGCCCGGGTGGACCGAATATTTCCCCCATACTCGTGGGACTAACATGTCAGTTGTCAATTATAAATCTTTTAAAAATAATGTTGAATGCGAGGGCGTCGCAAAGGGCGTCGAGTGGGAGAAATTAGTGAGTGGTGCGACAATGGATGGTCGCGGGGTGAATGAGGACGAGGGTAGCTGTGCTCCATCGGCAGCTACGGGATCTGCCGTGCCTGCAGAAGGCACGGCAGAAGACTATAGGATGGATATGGACAGTGGTGGCGTAGTCAGTTTTTCCTTTGTTGGATCTTCTGACGACGATTGTGACGCCACCACAGACCCAGAAGAATATCCGTCACTGACCAAGCCGGTCAAAAGACGGCTCGATGAGGAAGAAGATAAGGACGATAAGAGAAGAAGAGCTGGAGGATCCCCTGATCCTTTTCAGTCTCTCCAGCAAACTGATGGAGAAATACCAACGGAGTCTCCCCTTCCTCCTCCATCGGTACCGGCGGTGATCGGTTCTCAGAACAAGGTTCTCCGGGTCAATATAGGACCCCGGATTGAGACCAGAGGCCGAAAGCCAATACATGGCCTATGTGTGGGGCTCGGTCGTGCTAGGGAGGTGGCCAAAGCGGCAAGGTTGGCCGCTAAGGTCAAGGAAGCAAAAAAGGAGGTGGCGACGGAGCGGAAACGGGCGAGGAAACCGCCTGTAGACCGCACTCCTGTTGATCCCCAAACAATGGTGGCGGCCGACATCAGCGCCCAATTTGACTCTGTGGTGCAGAGCATAAGGTCGGTCGTTCTCCAGAGCAAGGGACTAAAAGGGGTGAACCAAAAGGTCTTGAACGACTCCATCGCCCTAATTCGCGAGCTAGCGAGCGCACTATTAGCGCGGACCTCTACAGAGGAAACCAACAAGCTGGCTCGCGAATTAAAGGCCATTCGTGAGGAGAACGCGGAGCTCCGTAAGGAGCTAAATGAGCTCCGTCGCCAGTCCCACCGTGAGGTTCCGACCGAGCCGCAGGAGAAGGCGGTGCCCCTGGCTGCTCTTAGAAAAGAGTTCGAGAAACTGGCCAGGGAGCAGGAGTCGAGCTTGGATGCTCGGCTCCAAAGAATGGAAGGTGTCTTGGAGGGCCAGCGCCTTCGGCCGCGCTTGGCTGGCCAAAAGGGTAATTTAAAGCCCTCCTACAGTGATGTAGCAGCCGGATCGCCACAGCAGGCAGTTGCGGGCCCCTCTTCCTCTGGGGGCCCATCAAAGCTGCCTACCAAGCGGCAGATTTCACCTCCAGCACCCGCAGCACCTACTGCGAGTAAGGACAAGGAGGGCAAAAGGAAGAGAAGGAGGAAAAGGAAGAGACGAAACGGTGGAAAGGGAGCTGCCAATGAGGCAGTTCAGGTACCCACCGCAAGCGGAAGAAGGGAAAGCAACGGCACGAGAGTTGCGCCGCCCCCCTCACAGGAAAAAAAGGGGGGACAGAAATGGGAGAAGGTCGGCCAAAAGAAGGCCGACAAGAAGGCCGCCCAAAAACAGCGTAGGGCGGCCAAAAAGGAGGCGGCGCGACTCACCGTGCCAAGATCCGCTGCGGTGGTTATCACACTGCAGCCGGAAGCCGAAGGCAAGGGCGTCAAGTATTCGGACGTCCTGATGAGGGCTAAGGAGGCCGTAAAATTGGACGAGCTGAACATCAGTGGCGTCCGATTTAAGACCACTCGCACTGGGGCGAGGATGTTGGAAATCCCCGGTGCCACGAGTGGTCCCAAGGCCGACGCCCTTGCCGAAAGGCTTAAAGCCAGCCTGCCGGACGATATGGTCCGAGTTTCCAGGCCGTTGAAGACCGTTGAGCTACGCGTCTCCGGCCTGGACGACTCCGTCACGCAGGCTGAGCTGGCGGCTGCAGTGGCCAAAGTAGGTGGCTGTCCCGCGGAGCAGGTGCGGTCGGGCGCTATCCGACCGGCACCCTCCGGGCTGGGGACAGCCATTGTCAGCTGCCCAGTGGCGGCAGCTAAGAAGTTGGCGGAATGTAGGCGCCTTCTTGTGGGATGGGTCTCGGCGCAGGTCAAACTCCTGCAACCGCGCCCCGTTCGGTGCTACCGCTGCATGGCCAACGGTCATGTTGGCGCGCGGTGCACCGCGGAAGTCACTTGCGTGGGCAAGTGCTTCCGCTGTGGTCAGTCGGGACATAAAGCTGCCGAATGCAGCGCCGCGCCGCACTGTAATGCGTGCGCCGCGGCCGGCAAGCCCGCTGACCACAGAATGGGGAGCAAGGCCTGCGCCCCGCCGAAATCTAAGGGCAAAAAGAAGTTGACTGCGGCCCCTTTACAGCCCAGTCAACCTAGTGCGCCCTTAGAAGCGCCAGTGGCCATGGAGGTAGTGGAGACGGCCCAACAATGACCGTCTTCCGCTACCTCCAAACGAATTTGAACCACTGCGCCAGAGCTCAGGACCTTTTACACCAGAGCCTGGCGCAGTGGCAAATCAATGTGTGCGTCGCCGCCGAGCCGTACTTCGTCCCGCCTAGAGATGACTGGGCGGGCGACGTGAGTGGCTCGGTGGCCATAATAGTCAGTTCAGCGGTCGGTACCCCTCCCCTCGAAAATATTTCGCGAGGGCAGGGGTATGTCACAGCCTGCATAGGAAGGTCTGTGGTCGCGGGCGTTTACGCCCCACCCAGTTTATCTCTCGCCGACTTTGAGGTCTTGCTGGAAAGGCTGGGCACGTTCGTCGCTCGTAGCCACCCCCTCCCTGCAATCGTCCTGGGGGACTTCAATGCCAAGTCAACGGCTTGGGGTTCCCCCGCTACGGACGCGAGGGGAGAGTTGCTCGAGGAGTGGGCCCTCTCTACAGGCCTACTCGTTCTCAACCGAGGTTCTGTCCACACGTGCGTGCGTCTGTGGGGCGGTTCGATAGTGGACCTAACGTTCGCTAGCCCCGCAATAGCGCGCCGTGTCCGGGAATGGCGCGTCGTCGAGGAGGTGGAGACGCTGTCGGATCACCGATATATCCGATTTGACGTCTCCGCCCAGACCTCCGACGCCCCGATTCGTCCCGGCTCGGTTGAGACCGGTCCACGCTGGTCGTTGAAGCAGCTCGATAGGGAGCTGCTCCTGGAAGCCGCCTTAGTCCAGGCCTGGGTCTCAGCACCGGACAGGCCTGTTGACGTTGAAAGTGAGGCGGCTTGGTTCCAAGAATGTGGGTCGCGTATAAGCGATGCTTCTATGCCGCGGGCCCGGTCTGCGGCGGCAAAGCGCCAGGTTTATTGGTGGTCGCCGCAGATCGCGCAGTTGCGCGATGCCTGTCAGGCTGCCAAGCGGCACCTGACAAGGCACAACCGGAGGCACCGCGGCGCCGCATACGCGGCCCCGAGAGGGGCGGAACTGCACGAGGCGTACCGAGGGGCGAAGAAGGCCCTCCAGTACGCCATCGAGGGAGCGAAGGTCGAGAGCTACAAGACCTTTCTAGAGGCTCTGGATGGAGATCCGTGGGGGCGCCCATATCGTCTTGTACGGGGCAAACTACGCCCCTGGGCCCCCCCACTTACCCAGAGTCTCCGACCTGAGCTCCTCGAGGAGGTGGTGAGCGCACTGTTTCCCATGGGAAGGGAGCACGCGCCACCACCTATGGTTCCGCCCAGCCAGGAACCCAGCGTGGACCGAGACGACGACGTGCCCGAAGTGACCCGGGCAGAGCTGAGAGTGGCGGTGAATCGCATGTCGGCGAAGAACACCGCCCCAGGGCCAGACGGCATTCATGGCCGAGTGTGGGCCCTGGCCATGAGGGCTCTCGGGCCCCGACTATTGGGACTCTACAGCGCGTGTATGGAGCGGGGCCAGTTTCCACGCCGGTGGAAAACTGGTAAGCTGGTCCTGCTTAAAAAAGAGGGGCGCCCTGCGGACAGTCCGTCCGCATACCGGCCCATCGTGTTACTGGACGAGGTGGCAAAGCTCTTCGAGCGAATAATCGCCGAGCGCCTCGTCCAGCACCTAAGTGGAGTGGGGCCGGACCTGGCGGAGAACCAGTTCGGTTTCCGCCGAGGGCGCTCTACCATACACGCGGTAAAGAGTGTACGAGCCCAAGCGGAGGTAGCAGTGTCCCGGGGCGAGGTGATGTTGGCGGTGTCGCTCGACATCGCCAACGCCTTCAACACCTTGCCCTGGAGTTGTATCAACGCGGCACTTATTTACCATCGTGTGCCCAGCTACCTCCGCCGTATTGTCGGGGCCTACCTGTCGGAACGGGAGATTATCTGCCCGGGTCGTGATCAGTTGTTACGGCGAGAGATGGTGTGCGGTGTTCCACAGGGGTCGGTTCTAGGCCCTCTCCTGTGGAACATCGGATATGACTGGGTGCTGCGCGGCGCCCTCCTCCCTTGCGTCAGCGTCGTTTGTTACGCTGACGACACGCTGGTTTTGGCGCGGGGGAGGACGCACGCGCAGGCGACGTCTCGTGCGACCGCTGGGGTTGCGCAAGTCATCGGAAGGATCCGGCGGCTGGGACTGCAGGTGGCCTTGCAGAAATCCGAGGTCATTTGTTTTCATGGGCCTCGGAACAGGCCACCGCCAAGGTCCCAGCTCATAGTGGGGGACGTACGCATCGACGTAGGGTCGTCGATGCGCTATCTCGGCCTTATCATCGACGGCCGTTGGGACTTCGGGGCCCACTTCAAGATCTTGGCCCCGAAATTGGTGGCAGCCGCTAGAGCTTTGGCGCGGCTGCTGCCCAATCTGGGAGGTCCCAACTCCCCCACCAGAAGGCTTTACCAGGGGATCGTGCGATCCATGGCCCTATACGGGGCCCCAATATGGGCGGAGGCCCTGGGCCCCAAACATGGCGCGCTGCTTCGTGCACCGCAGCGCGCCATGAATATAAGATCAATAAGGGGGTATCGCACGATCTCTTTCGAGGCGGCAAGCCTTCTTGCCGGATCCCCGCCCTGGGACTTGGAGGCGAAGCTCCTCGCGTCACTCTTTACATGGCGCGAGGAGCGAATCGCGCGGAGCTTGCGGCCGTCGCCGCGAGAGACCGAGATAGAGCGGTCTCGGCTCCGCGACGTCCTGGTGGCGGAATGGAGCGTTCGACTTGCGCAACCCGACGCAGGGCACGCCACAATTGTGGCGGTAAGACCCGTCCTCACGGAGTGGCTGCAGAGGCGTCACGGCGCCCTCGGCTTCCGTACGACACAGGTGCTGACAGGCCATGGATGTTTCGGCAAGTACCTGTGTCGTATAGGGAGGGAGCCGACACCCGGGTGCCATCATTGTGGGGCCCCGGAAGACACGGCGCTGCATACGCTGGCAGAATGCCCGGCGTGGACATCGCAGCGCCGTAGTCTGGTCTCGGCGACTGGTGCGGACCCCTCCTCGCTCGAGTCCGTGGTCACGGCGATGACCCGGAGCGAGGAGGCGTGGTCGGCCGTCACCTCATTTTGTGAGGAGGTGATGGCCACGAAGGAGGCGGCGGAGCGTGAGAGGGAGGCGACCACCGTCCTCCCCTGCCGCTCCCGACGCACCAGGCGCCGGAGGGCGCCAAGGAGAGACGACCTGCAGCCTCCGTAGAGGTGGCCTGCGGGCGGCGGGTGGGGCAACCCGCCGCCCTAGCAGCAGCAGGCCCGAGAAGGTGGCGCGACGTGTTCCGCGCGCGCCTGTCTCAGAGGAGGGGGAGCAAAATACAGACGCTCCCCCGAAACACGGACGGGGACCAGTCTAGTCCCCGTCCCGGACGGGGCCCGCCACAGTGCCGAGGGCAGGCGGGCCGACCCGCCGGGCTGTACGGTGAATGCGTCAGCGAATCCCGCAGCCCGGCAGCAAAGGGTGTCCGACGGAACACCGGGGGGTTTTAGTGGGTACACCGGGCCCGGCCGCTTGAAGCTGGAGACCCTGCGGGGTCTCGCTCGCCCGGGCCGAAAACGGGAGTCCCACATACCCCTCGCCCTGTGCCCATCCGGGGCGAGGGCATGCGTAACGCATTTCCCCCCGTAAAAAAAAAAAAAAAAAAAAAAAAAAAAAAAAAAAAAAAAAAAAAAAAAAAAAAAAAAGGTTAGGTTAGGTTAGGTTAGGTTAGGTTAGGTTAGGTTAGGTTCGCGAATTGAAACAAATTCGAGAGGAAAACCAGGAGCTCCGTAAAGAGCTTCAGGAGCTCCGACGTCAGTGTCTTCATGGGACAACTCCAGAGCCGCTGGAGAAAGCTCCTCCCCTGGCGGAAACGCTAAGGAAGGAGTTCCAAAAGATAGCCCTGGAGCAGGAGGCCTCCATGGACACCCGGCTCCAAAGGTTGGAGAACGTACTGGAGGGCCAACGTTTGCGGCCGCGCCTCTCTGGCCAAAAGAACGTGCCCTCCTACAGTGAGGTGGCGGCCGGATCCTCAACATCGCAGCCAGCGGGAGGCCCTTCATCTTCTGGGGGTTCTTCAAAGATGGCTGCCAAGGTGAAGGCCTCTCAGCCAACACAAAAGACACCAGCGGCACCTGTGGAGAAACCGCTGGTGAAGAAGAAGAAGAAAAGGAAGAGGAGCAGAAAGAAGCGGGGAGGCGATAGGGCGGCTGAAAATACAGCCCCACAGCCCACTACCACCGCAAACGACCAGAGGAAGCGCAACGGCACGAGAGTTGCGCCGCGCCCCCCACAAGAAAAGGGAGGGAACAAGTGGGAGAAAGTCGGCCAGAAGAAGGCCGACAAGAAGGCCGCCCAAAAACAGCGTAGGGCGGCCAAAAAGGAGGCGGCGCGACTCACCGTGCCTCGATCTGCAGCGGTGGTAATAACACTGCAGCCGGAAGCAGTAAGCAAGGGCGTCAGCTATTCAGACGTCCTTGCAAAGGCCAAGGCAGGCATTAAGCTGGACGAGCTAGAGATTAGCTCCGTCCGCTTTAAGACCACGCGCACTGGGGCAAGGATGCTAGAGATCCCCGGTGCAGCAAGTGGTCCCAAAGCCGATGCCTTGGCCGAGAAGCTTAAGGCCAGCCTGCCGGACGACGTCGTCCGAGTGTCCAGGCCGTTGAAGACGGTAGAATTACGCGTCTCCGGCCTGGACGATTCAGTCACGCAGGCTGAGCTGTCGGCTGCAGTGGCCAAAGTGGGTGGCTGTCCCGCGGAGCAGGTGCGGTCGGGCGTAATCCGACCTGCACCCTCCGGGCTGGGGACAGCCATAGTCAGCTGCCCTGTCGCGGCGGCCAAGAAGGTGACGGAGGGCAGGCGTCTCCTCGTCGGCTGGGTGTCGGCGCAGGTGAAGCTTTTGGAGCCACGCCCCGTGCGGTGCTACCGCTGCATGGCCCACGGTCATGTGGGCGCGCGGTGCACCGCGGAAGTGACCTGCGTAGGCAGGTGCTTCCGCTGTGGTCAGCAGGGCCATAAGGCTGCGGAGTGCAGCGCCGCGCCGCATTGTAATGCGTGCGCCGCGGCCGGCAAGCCCGCTGACCACCGCATGGGGAGCAAATCCTGCGCCCCACCCAAGCCCAAAACAAAGGGCAAGAAGAAGGTGACTGTGGCCCCTTTACAGCCCAGTCACCCTAGTGCGCCTGAGGAGGCGCCAGTGGCAATGGAGGTAGTGGAGACGGCCCAACAATGACCGTCTTCCGCTACCTCCAAACGAATTTGAACCACTGCGCCAGAGCTCAGGACCTTTTACACCAGAGCCTGGCGCAGTGGCAAATCAATGTTTGTGTCGCCGCCGAGCCGTACTTCGTCCCGCCTAGAGATGACTGGGCGGGCGACGTGAGTGGCTCGGTGGCCATAATTGTGAGTACAGCGGTCGGTACCCCTCCCCTCGAAAATATCTCGCGAGGGCAGGGGTACGTCACAGCCTCCATAGGAAGGTCTGTGGTCGCGGGCGTTTACGCCCCACCCAGTCTACCTCTCGCCGATTTTGAGGAATTGTTGGAACGGTTGGGCACGTTCGTCGCTCGTAGTCATCCCCTCCCTGCACTCGTCCTGGGGGACTTCAATGCCAAGTCAACGGCTTGGGGTTCCCCCGCTACGGACGCGAGGGGAGAGTTGCTCGAGGAGTGGGCCCTCTCTACAGGCCTACTCGTTCTCAACCGAGGTTCTGTCCACACGTGCGTGCGTCTGTGGGGCGGGTCAATCGTTGACCTATCGTTTGCGAGCCCCGCAATAGCGCGCCGTGTCCGGGAATGGCGCGTCGTCGAGGAGGTGGAGACGCTGTCGGATCACCGATATATCCGATTTGACGTCTCCGCCCAGACCTCCGACGCCCCGATTCGTCCCGGCTCGGTTGAGACCGGTCCACGCTGGTCGTTGAAGCAGCTCGATAGGGAGCTGCTCCTGGAAGCCGCCTTAGTCCAGGCCTGGGTCTCAGCACCGGACAGGCCTGTTGACGTTGAAAGTGAGGCGGCTTGGTTCCAAGAATGTGGGTCGCGTATAAGCGATGCTTCTATGCCGCGGGCCCGGTCTGCGGCGGCAAAGCGCCAGGTTTATTGGTGGTCGCCGCAGATCGCGCAGTTGCGCGATGCCTGTCAGGCTGCCAAGCGGCACCTGACAAGGCACAACCGGAGGCACCGCGGCGCCGCATACGCGGCCCCGAGAGGGGCGGAACTGCACGAGGCGTACCGAGGGGCGAAGAAGGCCCTCCAGTGCGCCATCGAGGGAGCGAAGGTCGAGAGCTACAAGACCTTTCTAGAGACTCTGGATCAAGATCCGTGGGGGCGCCCATATCGTCTTGTGAGGGGCAAACTACGCCCCTGGGCTCCCCCACTTACCCAGAGTCTCCGACCTGAGCTCCTCGAGGAGGTGGTGAGCGCATTGTTTCCCATGGGAAGGGAGCACGCGCCACCACCTATGGTTCCGCCCAGCCAGGAACCCAGCGTGGACCGAGACGACGACGTGCCCGAAGTGACCCGGGCAGAGCTGAGAGCGGCGGTGAATCGCATGTCGGCGAAGAACACCGCCCCAGGGCCAGACGGCATTCATGGCCGAGTGTGGGCCCTGGCCGTGAGGGCTCTCGGGCCCCGACTATTGGGCCTCTACAGCGCGTGTATGGAGCGGGGCCAGTTTCCACGCCGGTGGAAAACTGGTAAGCTGGTCCTGCTTAAGAAAGAGGGGCGCCCGGCGGACAGTCCGTCCGCCTACCGGCCCATCGTGTTGCTGGACGAGGTGGCAAAGCTCTTCGAGCGAATAATCGCCGAGCGCCTCGTCCAGCACCTGAGTGGTGTGGGGCCGGACTTGGCGGAGAACCAGTTTGGTTTCCGCCGAGGGCGCTCTACCATACACGCGGTAAAGAGTGTAAGAGCCCAAGCGGAGGTAGCTGTGTCCCGGGGCGAGGTGATGTTGGCGGTGTCGCTCGACATCGCCAACGCGTTTAACACCTTGCCCTGGAGCTGCATCAAAGAGGCACTAATTTTCCACCGAGTGCCCAGCTACCTTCGCCGTATTGTCGGGGCCTACCTGTCGGAGAGAGAGATTATCTGCCCGGGTCGGGAACAAGTTCTACGGCGAGAGATGGTGTGCGGTGTTCCACAGGGGTCGGTTCTAGGCCCTCTCCTGTGGAACATCGGATATGACTGGGTGCTGCGCGGCGCCCTCCTCCCCTGCGTCAGCGTCGTTTGTTACGCTGACGACACGCTGGTTTTGGCGCGGGGGAGGACGCACGCGCAGGCGACGTCACGTGCGACCGCTGGGGTTGCGCAAGTCATCGGAAGGATCCGGCGGCTGGGACTGCAGGTGGCCTTGCAAAAGTCCGAGGTCATTTGTTTTCATGGGCCTCGGAACAGGCCACCGCCAAGGTCCCAGCTCGTGGTGGGGGACGTGCGCATCGACGTAGGGTCGTCGATGCGCTATCTCGGCCTAGTAATCGACGGCCGTTGGGACTTCGGGGCCCACTTTAAGATCTTGGCCCCGAAATTGGTGGCAGCCGCTAGAGCTTTGGCGCGGCTGCTGCCCAATCTGGGAGGTCCCAACTCCCCCACCAGAAGGCTTTACCAGGGGATCGTGCGATCCATGGCCCTATACGGGGCCCCAATATGGGCGGAGGCCCTGGGGCCCAAACATGGCGCGCTGCTTCGAGCACCGCAGCGCGCCATGAATATAAGAGCGGTAAGGGGATATCGCACGATCTCTTTTGAGGCGGCAAGCCTTCTAGCCGGATCCCCGCCCTGGGACTTGGAGGCGAAGCTCCTCGCGTCACTCTTTACATGGCGTGAGGAGCGAATCGCGCGGAGCTTGCGGCCGTCGCCGCGAGAGACCGAAATAGAGCGGTCTCGGCTCCGCGACGTCCTGGTGGCGGAATGGAGCGTTCGACTTGCGCAACCCGACGCAGGGCACGCCACGATCGTGGCGGTAAGACCCGTCCTCACGGAGTGGCTGCAGAGGCGTCACGGCGCCCTCGGCTTCCGTACGACACAGGTGCTGACAGGCCATGGATGTTTCGGCAAGTACCTGTGTCGTATAGGGAGGGAGCCGACACCCGGGTGCCATCATTGTGGGGCCCCGGAAGACACGGCGCTGCATACGCTGGCAGAATGCCCGGCGTGGACATCGCAGCGCCGTAGTCTGGTCTCGGCGACTGGTGCGGACCCCTCCTCGCTCGAGTCCGTGGTCACGGCGATGACCCGGAGCGAGGAGGCGTGGTCGGCCGTCACCTCATTTTGTGAGGAGGTGATGGCCACGAAGGAAGCGGCGGAGCGTGAGAGGGAGGCGAACACCGTCCTCCCCTGCCGCTCCCGACGCACCAGGCGCCGGAGGGCGCCAAGGAGAGACGACCTGCAGCCTCCGTAGAGGTGGCCTGCGGGCGGCGGGTGGGGCAACCCGCCGCCCTAGCAGCAGCAGGCCCGAGAAGGTGGCGCGACGTGTTCCGCGCGCGCCTGTCTCAGAGGAGGGGGAGCAAAATACAGACGCTCCCCCGAAACACGGACGGGGACCAGTCTTGTCCCCGTCCCGGACGGGGCCCGCCACAGTGCCGAGGGCAGGCGGGCCGACCCGCCGGGCTGTACGGTGAATGCGTCAGCGAATCCCGCAGCCCGGCAGCAAAGGGTGTCCGACGGAACACCGGGGGGTTTTAGTGGGTACACCGGGCCCGGCCGCTTGAAGCTGGAGACCCTGCGGGGTCTCGCTCGCCCGGGCCGAAAACGGGAGTCCCACATACCCCTCGCCCTGTGCCCATCCGGGGCGAGGGCATGCGTAACGCATTTCCCCCCGTAAAAAAAAAAAAAAAAAAGGTTAGGTTAGGTTAGGTTAGGTTAGGTTAGGTTAGGTTAGGTTAGGTTAGGTTAGGTTAGGTTGGGGTGTCAGGTCGGACTACCTCCTCGTGTGCCGCGCGGTTGCAGTTTCCCTCTGATACTTGTATCCGGGGGAAAGGGCAACCGTTAGCGGCCGGTGCATCCTGGGTACTAGAGATGAACTCCCCGCAAGGGGTCTCCATCTCTAGTTGCCAAAGGTCCGACGCCAACGGCCCTTTTCAGGGCCACCGTGGTTCTCTCCGCCGCCGCCCCTGCCTTTTAGGGGTGGCTTTTAGGCAGATGGGGAGGCTTTGGTTGTGGGCTCGGCGTGCACTCACCCTGCCGTCGGGCACGCTGTGGGGGATTCAGTCCCCCATGGCACCGCGCCACAACTCGTAAACCCTTCGGGGAACGAGGGCCTTGGCTTGACCGCCCGGGCCGCGAGGAAGACAACCTCTATAAAAAATTACCTTAACTCAAGCTGCCGAGGCGCACGGCGAGGAGTGCGTGGCTGGCAGGAAGGCCAGTCGTTAGTGCGCCTCACCTCGGGGTACCGGCCGACACCCCGTTGTATTAGGCTTACCCGGGTACAGGGGGCACTGCCCGGGCGGACCGTTTATTTCCCCCATACTCGTGGGACTACTATGTTGTGTTCAAATTTAAAAAATAAAAATTTCGATAAATGCGAAGGCGTCGAAAAGGGCGTCGGGAGGATAGGGAGAAATACTGAAGAAGTGACGAGTGGAGAGACGGAGAGTCGTGTGTCGACGTTTGGTGAAGGTGCTGTATCCTCGGAGTGTGCTGGTACTAGTGTTGCCGGTTTGTCCGAGGAATACAGCATGGACATTCAGGACGACGGAGGTAGGGTCAGTGTGCAGTTCATGGGCTTCGTGGACAGCGACACTGACCCTGAGCAAATACCGGAGCCGGCGAAGCCTGTTAAGAGGCGGATGGATGAGGGGGAGGAAAACGACGAGAAAAGGAGAAGGGCAGCAGGTTCTCCTGATCTTGTCGAAACCCTTAAAAAAGGAGAACCTATAAAAACTACTCCTCCTCCCCCGGAGATGACCCTATTGGGAAATAAGGTCCTGCGTGTAAACCTCGGCCCCAGGGTGGAAACCAGGGGCCGAAAGCCTATTCATGGCAGGTTTATAGGTGTTGGTCGAGCCAGGGACCTGCAAAGAGCGGCAAGGGTTGCCGCTAAGCTCAAGGAAGAGAAGAGAGAATTGGCAAAGGAGCTTCAGCGGGTCAGAAAACCTCCGGTTGACCGTGCCCCCTTAGACCCACAGATGATGGTGGCGGCCGACATCAGCGCACAATTTGAGAGTGTCGTGCAGAGCATTCGGTCGGTCGTCCTCCAGTCAAAAGGCCTAAAGGGGGTAAACCAGAAGGTCCTGAATGACTCGATTGGTCTGATTCGCGAGCTGGCAGGCGCACTACTTGCGCGAACCTCAAGCGAGGAAACAAAAAAGCTAGCTCGCGAACTAAAAGTCATTCGGGAGGAAAACGAGGAGCTCCGTAAGGAGCTGATGGAGCTTCGCCGTCAGTCCCGGAACGTGGTACCCGCGGAGCCGTTGGAGAAGGCAGTACCCCTGGCCGCACTCAGGAAGGAGTTTGAAAAACTGGCCAGGGAGCAGGAGTCGACCATGGACGCTCGGCTCCAAAAGATGGAAAATGTCCTGGAGGGTCAGCGGCTCCGGCCGCGACTCTCCAGTCAAAAAAACGTGCCCTCCTACAGTGAGGTAGCAGCGGGACTGCAATCGCAGGCAGCTGGGGGCCCCTCTACATCTAGGGGCCCAGCTAATGCGCCTGCCAAAAAGCAGGCAACACCAGCAGCAAAGCCCGCTGCTCCCACTACCCAACATGAAGGAGGACGTGGGCCGAAGAAGAAGAGGAGGAAAAGAAGGAAGAACCGAGGTGGTGGTGGAGAAGCGGTAAGGGGTAAAGCCCCAGAACCCACTACCACCCCAAATTTAAGTAGTGGCCGCAACGGCACGAGAGTTGCGCCGCCCCCCTCACAGAAAAAGGGGGGAAATAAGTGGGAAAAAGTCGGCCAGAAAAAGGCCGACAAGAAAGCCGCCCAAAAACAACGCAGGGCGGCTAAAAAGGAGGCGGCGCGACTCAGCGTGCCAAGATCAGCGGCAGTAGTAATAACACTGCAGCCGGAAGCCGTAGGCAAGGGCGTCAGTTATTCGGACGTCCTAACAAGGGCCAAGGAGTCTATTAAATTGGACGAACTCCAAATCAGTGGCGTCCGATTTAAGACCACTCGCACTGGGGCGAGGATGTTAGAGATCCCCGGTGCAACGAGTGGTCCCAAGGCCGACGCCCTTGCCGAAAGATTAAAGGCTAGCCTGCCAGACGATGTTGTCAAAGTGTCCAGGCCGATGAAGACCGTAGAGCTTCGTGTCTCCGGCCTGGACGACTCCGTCTCGCAGGCGGAGCTTTCGGCTGCAGTGGCCAAGGTGGGCGGCTGTCCCGCGGAGCATGTGCGGTCGGGCACAATCCGACCGGCACCCTCCGGGCTGGGGACAGCCATAGTCAGCTGCCCAGTGGCAGCAGCTAAGAAGCTGGCGGAAGGGAAGCGCCTCCTAGTCGGGTGGGTTTCGGCGCAGGTCAAGCTCCTGCAGCCGCGCCCCGTTCGGTGCTACCGCTGCATGGCTGACGGTCATGTCGGCGCGCGGTGCACCGCGGAAGTCACTTGTGTGGGCAAGTGCTTCCGCTGTGGTCAGTCGGGCCATAAAGCTGCCGAATGCAGCGCAGCGCCGCACTGTAATGCGTGCGCTGCGGCCGGCAAGCCCGCTGACCACAGAATGGGGAGCAAGGCTTGCGCCCCACCCAAATCAAAGGGAAAGAGGAAGGTGACTGTGGCCCCTTTACAGCCCAGTCAGCCTAAAGCGCCAGCCGAGGCGCCAGTGGCAATGGAGGTAGTGGAGACGGCCCAACAATGACCGTCTTCCGCTACCTCCAAACGAATCTGAACCACTGCGCCAGAGCTCAGGACCTTTTACACCAGAGCCTGGCGCAGTGGCAAATCAATGTTTGTGTCGCCGCCGAGCCGTACTTCGTCCCGCCCAGAGACGACTGGGCGGGCGACGTGAGTGGCTCGGTGGCCATAATTGTGTGTTCAGCGGTCGGTACTCCTCCCCTCGAAAATATCACGCGAGGGCAGGGGTACGTCACAGCCTGCATAGGAAGGTCTGTGGTCGCGGGCGTTTACGCCCCACCCAGTATGTCTCTCGCCGATTTTGAGATTTTGTTGGAAAGGTTGGGCACGTTCGTCGCTCGAAGCCATCCCCTCCCTGCACTCGTCCTGGGGGACTTCAACGCCAAGTCAACCGCTTGGGGTTCCCCCGCTACGGACGCGAGGGGAGAGTTGCTCGAGGAGTGGGCCCTCTCTACAGGCCTACTCGTCCTCAACCGAGGTTCTGTCCACACGTGCGTGCGTCTGTGGGGCGGGTCAATCGTTGACCTATCGTTTGCGAGCCCCGCAATAGCGCGCCGTGTCCGGGAATGGCGCGTCGTCGAGGAGGTGGAGACGCTGTCGGATCACAAATATATCCGATTTGACGTCTCCGCCCAGACCTCCGACGCCCCGATTCGTCCCGGCTCGGTTGAGACCGGTCCACGCTGGTCGTTGAAGCAGCTCGATAGGGAGCTGCTCCTGGAAGCCGCCTTAGTCCAGGCCTGGGTCTCAGCACCGGACAGGCCTGTTGACGTGGAAAGTGAGGCGGCTTGGTTCCAAGAATGTGGGTCGCGTATTAGCGATGTTTCTATGCCGCGGGCCCGGTCTGCGGCGGCCAAGCGCCAGGTTTATTGGTGGTCGCCGCAGATCGCGCAGTTGCGCGAAGCCTGTCAGGCTGCCAAGCGGCACCTGACAAGGCACAACCGGAGGCACCGCGGCGCCGCATACGCGGCCCCGAGAGGGGCGGAACTGCACGAGGCGTACCGAGGGGCGAAGAGGGCCCTCCAGTACGCCATCGAGGGGGCGAAGGTCGAGAGCTACAAGACCTTTCTAGAGGCTCTGGATGGAGATCCGTGGGGGCGCCCATATCGCCTTGTACGGGGCAAACTACGCCCCTGGGCCCCCCCACTTACCCAGAGTCTCCGACCTGAGCTCCTCGAAGAGGTGGTGAGCGCACTGTTTCCCATGGGAAGGGAGCACGCGCCACCACCTATGGTTCCGCCCAGCCAGGAACCCAGCGTGGACCGAGACGACGACGTGCCCGAAGTGACCCGGGCAGAGCTGAGAGCGGCGGTGAATCGCATGTCGGCGAAGAACACCGCCCCAGGGCCAGACGGCATTCATGGCCGAGTGTGGGCCCTGGCCATGAGGGCTCTCGGGCCCCGACTATTGGGCCTCTACAGCGCGTGTATGGAGCGGGGCCAGTTTCCACGCCGGTGGAAAACTGGTAAGCTGGTCCTGCTTAAAAAAGAGGGGCGCCCTGCGGACAGTCCGTCCGCATACCGGCCCATCGTGTTGCTGGACGAGGTGGCAAAGCTCTTCGAGCGAATAATCGCCGAGCGCCTCGTCCAGCACCTAAGTGGAGTGGGGCCGGACCTGGCGGAGAACCAGTTCGGTTTCCGCCGAGGGCGCTCTACCATACACGCGGTAAAGAGTGTACGAGCCCAAGCGGAGGTAGCAGTGTCCCGGGGCGAGGTGATGTTGGCGGTGTCGCTCGACATCGCCAACGCCTTCAACACCTTGCCCTGGAGTTGTATCAACGCGGCACTTATTTACCATCGTGTGCCCAGCTACCTCCGCCGTATTGTCGGGGCCTACCTGTCGGAACGGGAGATTATCTGCCCGGGTCGCGATCAGTTGTTACGGCGAGAGATGGTGTGCGGTGTTCCACAGGGGTCGGTTCTAGGCCCTCTCCTGTGGAACATCGGATATGACTGGGTGCTGCGCGGCGCCCTCCTCCCTTGCGTCAGCGTCGTTTGTTACGCTGACGACACGCTGGTTTTGGCGCGGGGGAGGACGCACGCGCAGGCGACGTCTCGTGCGACCGCTGGGGTTGCGCAAGTCATCGGAAGGATCCGGCGGCTGGGACTGCAGGTGGCCTTGCAGAAGTCCGAGGTCATTTGTTTTCATGGGCCTCGGAACAGGCCACCGCCAAGGTCCCAGCTCGTGGTGGGGGACGTGCGCATTGACGTAGGGTCGTCGATGCGCTATCTCGGCCTAGTAATCGACGGCCGTTGGGACTTCGGGGCCCATTTCAAGATCTTGGCCCCGAAATTGGTGGCAGCCGCTAGAGCTTTGGCGCGGCTGCTGCCCAATCTGGGAGGTCCCAACTCCCCCACAAGAAGGCTTTATCAGGGGATCGTGCGATCCATGGCCCTATACGGGGCCCCAATATGGGCGGAGGCCCTGGGCCCCAAACACGGCGCGCTGCTTCGTGCACCGCAGCGCGCCATGAACATAAGGGCCATTAGGGGGTATCGCACGATCTCTTTCGAGGCGGCAAGCCTTCTTGCCGGATCCCCGCCCTGGGACTTGGAGGCGAAGCTCCTCGCGTCACTCTTTACATGGCGCGAGGAGCGAATCGCGCGGAGCTTGCGGCCGTCGCCGCGAGAGACCGAGATAGAGCGGTCTCGGCTCCGCGACGTCCTGGTGGCGGAATGGAGCGTTCGACTTGCGCAACCCGACGCAGGGCACGCCACAATCGTGGCGGTAAGACCCATCCTCACGGAGTGGCTGCAGAGGCGTCACGGCGCCCTCGGCTTCCGTACGACACAGGTGCTGACAGGCCATGGATGTTTCGGCAGGTACCTGTGTCGTATAGGGAGGGAGCCGACACCCGGGTGCCATCATTGTGGGGCCCCGGAAGACACGGCGCTGCATACGCTGGCAGAATGCCCGGCATGGACATCGCAGCGCCGTAGTCTGGTCTCGGCGACTGGTGCGGACCCCTCCTCGCTCGAGTCCGTGGTCACGGCGATGACCCGGAGCGAGGAGGCGTGGTCGGCCGTCACCTCATTTTGTGAGGAGGTGATGGCCACGAAGGAAGCGGCGGAGCGTGAGAGGGAGGCGAACACCGTCCTCCCCTGCCGCTCCCGACGCACCAGGCGCCGGAGGGCGCCAAGGAGAGACGACCTGCAGCCTCCGTAGAGGTGGCCTGCGGGCGGCGGGTGGGGCAACCCGTCGCCCTAGCAGCAGCAGGCCCGAGAAGGTGGCGCGACGTGTTCCGCGCGCGCCTGTCTCAGAGGAGGGGGAGCACTCTTGACGCTCCCCCGAAACACGGACGGGGGCCAGTCTAGTCCCCCGTCCCGGACGGGGCCCGCCACAGTGCCAAGGGCAGGCGGGCCGACCCGCCGGGCTGTACGGTGAATGCGTCAGCGAATCCCGCAGCCCGGCAGCAAAGGGTGTCCGACGGAACACCGGGGGGTTTTAGTGGGTACACCGGGCCCGGCCGCTCGTAGCTGGAGACCCTGCGGGGTCTCGCTCGCCCGGGCCGAAAACGGGAGTCCCACATACCCCTCGCCCTGTGCCCATCCGGGGCGAGGGCATGCGTAACGCATTTCCCCCCGTTAAAAAAAAAAAAAAAAAAAAAAAAAAAAAAAAAAAAAAAAAAGGTTAGGTTAGGTTAGGTTAGGTTAGGTTAGGTTAGGGCGGGGTGTCAGGTCGGACTACCTCCTCGTGTGCCGCGCGGTTGCAGTTTTCCTCTGATACTTGTATCCGGGGGAAAGGGCAACCGTTAGCGGCCGGTGCATCCTGGGTACTAGAGATGAACTCCCCGCAAGGGGTCTCCATCTCTAGTTGCCAAAGGTCCGACATCGTGGTCCTCTGTGCCGCCGCCTCTATCTTTCAGGGGCGGCTTTTAGGCGGATGAGGCTTTTGGTCGCGGGCTCGGCGTGCACTCACCCTGCCGTCGGGCACGCTGTGGGGGATTCAGTCCTCCATGGCACCGCGCCACAACTCGTAAACCCTTCGGGGAACGAGGGCCTTGGCTTAACCGCCCGGGCCGCGAGGAAGACAACCTCTATAAAAAATTACCTTAACTCAAGCTGCTGAGGCGCACGGCGAGGAGTGCGTGGCTGGCAGGAAGGCCAGTCGCTAGTGCGCCTCACCTCGGGGTACCGGCCGACACCCCGTTGTATTAGGCTTACCCGGGTACAGGGGGCACTGCCCGGGCGGACCGAATATTTCCCCCATACTCGTGGGACTAATATGTCAGATGTTAATTTTAAAACTTTAAAAAACTTTGAATGCGAGGGCGTCGCAAAGGGCGTCGAGTGGGAGTTAAAAATGAGTGGTGCGACGATGGATGGTCGCGGGGTGAGTGTTGGTGACAGCTGTGCTCCATCCACAGCTGATGTGTCTTCCGTGCCTGCGAAGGGCACGTCAGAGGACTATGTTATGGAGATGGATAGCGGAGGTCAGGTCAGTTTCTCGTTCTTGGGATCTACGGATTCGGATTCTGACTCCCCTCTGGATCCAGAGTGTTCTCCAGCGTTGGCGAGGCCGATCAAACGACGGTGTGAGGACGGAGAAGACAATGATGAGAAGAGGAAAAGGGCTGGAGGATCGCCGGATCTTTTCCGAACTCCACAGCCAGGAGAGGGTTCTTCTCCTCCTCCAACAGCAGCGACTTTGATGGGCAATAAGGTTCTTCGGGTGAACATCGGCCCCCGAATTGAGACCAGAGGGCGAAAGCCGATACACGGCCGGTGTGTTGGTCTCGGCCAGGCCAGGGAGATTGCCAGAGCGGCAAGGTTATCCGCCAAGCTCAAAGAAGCTAAGAAGGAAGTCGTAGCGGAGCGGAGACGGGTCAGAGAACCACCCGTTGACCGCACCCCTCTGGATCCCAATACGATGGTGGCTGCTGACATAAGCGCCCAGTTTGAGGCTGTGGCGCAAAGCATTAGGTCAGTGGTGCTAAATTCGAAGAACCTAAAAGGCGTAAACCAGAAGGTTCTCAACGACTCCGTAGGACTCATTCGCGAGCTAGCAAGCGCCCTTTTGTCGCGAACCTCCACCGAGGAAAACAACAAGCTAGCTCGCGAATTGAAACAAATTCGGGAGGAGAATCGGGAGCTTCGAAAAGAGCTTCAAGAGCTCCGACGTCAGTGTCGTGGTGTGGTGACTCCAGAGCCACTGGAGAAAGCTCCTCCTCTTGCGGAAACGCTTAGGAAGGAGTTCCAAAAAATAGCTCTGGAGCAGGAGGCCTCCATGGACACCCGGCTCCAAAGGTTGGAGAATGTACTGGAGGGCCAACGTCTACGGCCGCGCCTCTCTGGCCAAAAGAACGTGCCCTCCTACAGCGAGGTGGTGGCTGGACCTTCAACATCGCAGCCAGCGGGGGGCCCTTCATCTTCTGGGGGCTCCTCAAAGATGCCTGCAAAAGTAAAGGCCTCACAGCCAAAATCAAAGGCACCAGCGGCACCTGCGGAAAAACCGCAGGTGAAGAAGAAAAGGAAGAGGAGTAGAAAGAAGCGGGGAGGCGATAGGGCAGCTGAAAACACAGCCCCACAGCCCACTGCCACCGCAAATGACCGGGGAAAACGCAACGGCACGAGGGTTGCACCGCCCCCCCCACAAAATAAGGGGGGAAACAGATGGGAGAAAGTCGGCCAAAAGAAGGCCGACAGGAAGGCCGCCCGAAACCAACGCAGGGCGGCTAAAAAGGAGGCGGCGCGACTCAGTGTGCCTCGGTCTGCCGCAGTGGTGATAACGCTGCAGCCGGAAGCAGCAAGCAAGGGCGTCAGTTATTCCGACGTCCTTGCTAGGGCCAAGGCAGGCATTAAGCTGGACGAGCTCGAGATCAGCTCCGTCCGCTTCAAGACCACCCGTACCGGGGCAAGGATGTTAGAGATCCCCGGTGCAGCGAGTGGTCCAAAAGCCGATGCCTTGGCCGAAAAGCTCAAGGCCAGCCTGCCGGACGATGTCGTCCGAGTGTCCAGGCCGTTGAAGACGGTAGAATTACGCGTCTCCGGCCTGGACGATTCTGTCACGCAGGCTGAGCTGTCGGCTGCAGTGGCCAAAGTGGGTGGCTGTCCCGCGGAGCAGGTGCGGTCGGGCGCAATCCGACCTGCACCCTCCGGGCTGGGGACAGCCATAATCAGCTGCCCTGTCGCGGCGGCCAAGAAGGTAACGGAGGGCAGGCGTCTCCTCGTCGGTTGGGTGTCGGCGCAGGTGAAGCTTTTGGAGCCACGCCCCGTGCGGTGCTACCGCTGCATGGCCCACGGTCATGTGGGCGCGCGGTGCACCGCGGAAGTGACCTGCGTAGGCAGGTGCTTCCGCTGTGGTCAGCAGGGCCATAAGGCTGCGGAGTGCAGCGCCGCGCCGCACTGTAATGCGTGCGCCGCGGCCGGCAAGCCCGCTGACCACCGCATGGGGAGCAAATCCTGCGCCCCACCCAAGCCCAAGGCAAAGGGCAAGAAGAAGGTGACTGTGGCCCCTTTACAGCCCAGTCACCCTAGTGCGCCTGAGGAGGCGCCAGTGGCAATGGAGGTAGTGGAGACGGCCCAACAATGACCGTCTTCCGCTACCTCCAAACGAATTTGAACCACTGCGCCAGAGCTCAGGACCTTTTACACCAGAGCCTGGCGCAGTGGCAAATCAATGTGTGCGTCGCCGCCGAGCCGTACTTCGTCCCGCCTAGAGATGACTGGGCGGGCGACGTGAGTGGCTCGGTGGCCATAATTGTGAGTACAGCGGTCGGTACCCCTCCCCTTGAAAATATCTCGCGGGGGCAGGGGTACGTCACAGCCTCCATAGGAAGGTCTGTGGTCGCGGGCGTTTACGCCCCACCCAGTCTACCTCTCGCCGAGTTTGAGGAATTGTTAGAAAGGCTAGGCACGTTCGTCGCTCGTAGTCATCCCCTCCCTGCACTCGTCCTGGGGGACTTCAATGCCAAGTCAACGGCTTGGGGTTCCCCCGCTACGGACGCGAGGGGAGAGTTGCTCGAGGAGTGGGCCCTCTCTACAGGCCTACTCGTTCTCAACCGAGGTTCTGTCCACACGTGCGTGCGTCTGTGGGGCGGGTCAATCGTTGACCTATCGTTTGCGAGCCCCGCAATAGCGCGCCGTGTCCGGGAATGGCGCGTCGTCGAGGAGGTGGAGACGCTGTCGGATCACCGATATATCCGATTTGACGTCTCCGCCCAGACCTCCGACGCCCCGATTAGTCCCGGCTCGGTTGAGACCGGTCCACGCTGGTCGTTGAAGCAGCTCGACAGGGAGCTGCTCCTAGAAGCCGCCTTAGTCCAGGCCTGGGTCTCAGCACCGGACAGGCCTGTTGACGTGGAAAGTGAGGCGGCTTGGTTCCAAGAATGTGGGTCGCGTATAAGCGATGCTTCTATGCCGCGGGCCCGGTCTGCGGCGGCAAAGCGCCAGGTTTATTGGTGGTCGCCGCAGATCGCGCAGCTGCGCGAAGCCTGCCAGGTTGCAAGAAGGCACCTGGCAAGGCATAACAGGAGGCACCGCGGCGCCGCATACGCGGCCCCGAGAGGGGCGGAACTACACGAGGCGTACCGGGGGGCGAAGAGGGCCCTCCAGTGCGCCATCGAGGGAGCGAAGGTCGAAAGTTATAAGACCTTCATAGAGACTCTGGACCAAGATCCGTGGGGGCGCCCATATCGTCTTGTGAGGGGCAAATTACGCCCCTGGGCTCCCCCACTTACCCAGAGTCTCCGACCTGAGCTCCTCGAGGAGGTGGTGAGCGCACTGTTTCCCATGGGAAGGGAGCACGCGCCACCACCTATGGTTCCGCCCAGCCAGGAACCCAGCGTGGACCGAGACGACGACGTGCCCGAAGTGACCCGGGCAGAGCTGAGAGCGGCGGTGAATCGCATGTCGGCGAAGAACACCGCCCCAGGGCCAGACGGCATTCATGGCCGAGTGTGGGCCCTGGCCGTGAGGGCTCTCGGGCCCCGACTATTGGGCCTCTACAGCGCGTGTATGGAGCGGGGCCAGTTTCCACGCCGGTGGAAAACTGGTAAGCTGGTCCTGCTTAAGAAAGAGGGGCGCCCGGCGGACAGTCCGTCTGCCTACCGGCCCATCGTGTTGCTGGACGAGGTGGCGAAGCTCTTCGAGCGAATAATCGCCGAGCGCCTCGTCCAGCACCTGAGTGGAGTGGGGCCGGACCTGGCGGAGAACCAGTTTGGTTTCCGCCGAGGGCGCTCTACCATACACGCGGTAAAGAGTGTAAGAGCCCAAGCGGAGGTAGCTGTGTCCCGGGGTGAGGTGATGTTGGCGGTGTCGCTCGACATCGCCAACGCGTTCAACACCTTGCCCTGGAGTTGCATCAAAGAGGCACTAATTTTCCATCGAGTGCCCAGCTACCTTCGCCGTATTGTCGGGGCCTACCTGTCGGAGAGGGAGATTATCTGCCCGGGTCGTGAACAGGTTTTACGGCGAGAGATGGTGTGCGGTGTTCCACAGGGGTCGGTTCTAGGCCCTCTCCTGTGGAACATCGGATATGACTGGGTGCTGCGCGGCGCCCTCCTCCCTTGCGTCAGCGTCGTTTGTTACGCTGACGACACGCTGGTTTTGGCGCGGGGGAGGACGCACGCGCAGGCGACGTCTCGTGCGACCGCTGGGGTTGCGCAAGTCATCGGAAGGATCCGGCGGCTGGGACTGCAGGTGGCCTTGCAGAAATCCGAGGTCATTTGTTTTCATGGGCCTCGGAACAGGCCACCGCCAAGGTCCCAGCTCGTGGTGGGGGACGTGCGCATCGACGTAGGGTCGTCGATGCGCTATCTCGGCCTTGTTATCGACGGCCGTTGGGACTTCGGGGCCCACTTTAAGATCTTGGCCCCGAAATTGGTAGCAGCCGCTAGAGCTTTGGCGCGGCTGCTGCCCAATCTGGGAGGTCCCAACTCCCCCACCAGAAGGCTTTACCAGGGGATCGTGCGATCCATGGCCCTATACGGGGCCCCAATATGGGCGGAGGCCCTGGGCCCCAAACACGGCGCGCTGCTTCGTGCACCGCAGCGCGCCATGAACATAAGGGCCATTAGGGGGTATCGCACGATCTCTTTCGAGGCGGCAAGCCTTCTTGCCGGATCCCCGCCCTGGGACTTGGAGGCGAAGCTCCTCGCGTCACTCTTTACATGGCGCGAGGAGCGAATCGCGCGGAGCTTGCGGCCGTCGCCGCGAGAGACCGAAATAGAGCGGTCTCGGCTCCGCGACGTCCTGGTGGCGGAATGGAGCGTTCGACTTGCGCAACCCGACGCAGGGCACGCCACAATCGTGGCGGTAAGACCCGTCCTCACGGAGTGGCTGCAGAGGCGTCACGGCGCCCTCGGCTTCCGTACGACACAGGTGCTGACAGGCCACGGATGTTTCGGCAAGTACCTGTGTCGTATAGGGAGGGAGCCGACACCCGGGTGCCATCATTGTGGGGCCCCGGAAGACACGGCGCTGCATACGCTGGCAGAATGCCCGGCGTGGTCATCGCAGCGCCGTAGTCTGGTCTCGGCGACTGGTGCGGACCCCTCCTCGCTCGAGTCCGTGGTCACGGCGATGACCCGGAGCGAGGAGGCGTGGTCGGCCGTCACCTCATTTTGTGAAGAGGTGATGGCCACGAAGGAAGCGGCGGAGAGTGAGAGGGAGGCGACCACCGTCCTCCCCTGCCGCTCCCGACGCACCAGGCGCCGGAGGGCGCCAAGGAGAGACGACCTGCAGCCTCCGTAGAGGTGGCCTGCGGGCGGCGGGTGGGGCAACCCGCCGCCCTAGCAGCAGCAGGCCCGAGAAGGTGGCGCGACGTGTTCCGCGCGCGCCTGTCTCAGAGGAGGGGGAGCAAAATACAGACGCTCCCCCGAAACACGGACGGGGACCAGTCTTGTCCCCGTCCCGGACGGGGCCCGCCACAGTGCCGAGGGCAGGCGGGCCGACCCGCCGGGCTGTACGGTGAATGCGTCAGCGAATCCCGCAGCCCGGCAGCAAAGGGTGTCCGACGGAACACCGGGGGGTTTTAGTGGGTACACCGGGCCCGGCCGCTCGTAGCTGGAGACCCTGCGGGGTCTCGCTCGCCCGGGCCGAAAACGGGAGTCCCACATACCCCTCGCCCTGTGCCCATCCGGGGCGAGGGCATGCGTAACGCATTTCCCCCCGTTAAAAAAAAAAAAAAAAAAAAAAAAAAAAAAAAAAAAAAGGTTAGGTTAGGGCACGCCACAATCGTGGCGGTAAGACCCGTCCTCACGGAGTGGCTGCAGAGGCGTCACGGCGCCCTCGGCTTCCGCACGACACAGGTGCTGACAGGCCATGGATGTTTCGGCAAGTACCTGTGTCGTATAGGGAGGGAGCCGACACCCGGGTGCCATCATTGTGGGGCCCCGGAAGACACGGCGCTGCATACGCTGGCAGAATGCCCGGCGTGGACATCGCAGCGCCGTAGTCTGGTCTCGGCGACTGGTGCGGACCCCTCCTCGCTCGAGTCCGTGGTCACGGCGATGACCCGGAGCGAGGAGGCGTGGTCGGCCGTCACCTCATTTTGTGAGGAGGTGATGGCCACGAAGGAAGCGGCGGAGCGTGAGAGGGAGGCGAACACCGTCCTCCCCTGCCGCTCCCGACGCACCAGGCGCCGGAGGGCGCCAAGGAGAGACGACCTGCAGCCTCCGTAGAGGTGGCCTGCGGGCGGCGGGTGGGGCAACCCGCCGCCCTAGCAGCAGCAGGCCCGAGAAGGTGGCGCGACGTGTTCCGCGCGCGCCTGTCTCAGAGGAGGGGGAGCACTCTTGACGCTCCCCCGAAACACGGACGGGGGCCAGTCTAGTCCCCCGTCCCGGACGGGGCCCGCCACAGTGCCGAGGGCAGGCGGGCCGACCCGCCGGGCTGTACGGTGAATGCGTCAGCGAATCCCGCAGCCCGGCAGCAAAGGGTGTCCGACGGAACACCGGGGGGTTTTAGTGGGTACACCGGGCCCGGCCGCTCGTAGCTGGAGACCCTGCGGGGTCTCGCTCGCCCGGGCCGAAAACGGGAGTCCCACATACCCCTCGCCCTGTGCCCATCCGGGGCGAGGGCATGCGTAAGGCATTTCCCCCCGTAAAAAAAAAAAAAAAAAAAAAAAAAAAAAAAAAAAAAAAAAAAAAAAAAAAAAAAAAAAAAAAAAAAAGGTTAGGTTAGGTTAGAGTCAGTGGAAAGAGGGCAGCCCTTAGTTGAGACTCTCCAAAAAGAGTTTCGCAAAATAGCGAGGGAGCAGGAGACATCAATGGATGCTCGCCTGCAAAAAATTGAAACTGTCTTGGAGGGACAACGTTTGCGGCCGCGTCTGGCCAGCCAGAAGAGTGCGCCTGCGCTATCGTACAGCGAGGTAGCAGCGGGACTGAAATCGCAGGCGGCTGGGGGCCCCTCATCCTCTAGGGGTCCTTTGACAGCGCCTGCCAAAAATCAAGTTTCAGCAGCTAGACCCGCTGCTCCTGCAGTGAAACCGGATAACGCAGGTGCTAAAAAGAAGAAGAGGAAGAGAAAGAAAAAGAAACGAGGAGGTGATGCGAGGGCTACTGGAGATGCAGCTCCAGAGACAGCTACCACCGCAAAAAGAGAAAGACGCAATGGCACGAGAGTTGCGCCGCCCCCCCCACAGGAAAAAGGGGGGGAAAGATGGGAAAAGGTCGGCCAGAAGAAGGCCGACAAGAAGGCCGCCCAAAAACAGCGTAGGGCGGCCAAAAAGGCGGCGGCGCGACTCGCCGTGCCAAGATCCGCTGCTGTCGTTATTACACTGCAGCCGGAAGCCGAAGGCAGGGGCGTCAAGTATTCGGACGTCCTGATGAGGGCTAAGGAGGCCGTTAAATTGGATGAGCTAAACATCAGTGGCGTCCGATTTAAGACCACTCGCACTGGGGCAAGGATGTTGGAAATCCCCGGTGCCACGAGTGGTCCCAAGGCCGACGCCCTTGCCGAGAGGCTAAAAGCCAGCCTGCCGAACGACATGGTTCGAGTGTCCAGGCCGTTGAAGACCGTTGAGTTGCGCGTCTCCGGCCTGGACGATTCCGTCACGCAGGCTGAGCTGTCGGCTGCAGTGGCCAAAGTGGGTGGCTGTCCCGCGGAGCATGTGCGGTCGGGCGTTATCCGACCGGCACCCTCCGGGCTGGGGACAGCCATAGTCAGCTGCCCAGTGGCGGCAGCGAAGAAGCTGGCGGAGAACAAGCGCCTTTTAGTCGGTTGGGTGTCGGCGCAGGTGAAGCTCTTGGAGCCGCGCCCCGTGCGGTGCTACCGCTGCATGGCCCACGGTCATGTGGGCGCGCGGTGCACCGCGGAGGTGACCTGCGTAGGCAGGTGCTTCCGCTGTGGTCAGCAGGGCCATAAGGCTGCGGAGTGCAGCGCCGCGCCGCACTGTAATGCGTGCGCCGCGGCCGGCAAGCCCGCTGACCACCGCATGGGGAGCAAATCCTGCGCCCCACCCAAGCCCAAAGGCAAGAAGAAGGTGACTGTGGCCCCTTTACAGCCCAGTCACCCTAGTGCGCCTGAGGAGGCGCCAGTGGCAATGGAGGTAGTGGAGACGGCCCAACAATGACCGTCTTCCGCTACCTCCAAACGAATTTGAACCACTGCGCCAGAGCTCAGGACCTTTTACACCAGAGCCTGGCGCAGTGGCAAATCAATGTGTGCGTCGCCGCCGAGCCGTACTTCGTCCCGCCTAGAGATGACTGGGCGGGCGACGTGAGTGGCTCGGTGGCCATAATCGTGAGTTCAGCGGTCGGTACCCCTCCCCTCGAAAACGTCATGAGAGGGCAGGGGTACGTCACAGCCTCCATAGGAAGGTCTGTGGTCGCGGGCGTTTACGCCCCACCCAGTCTACCTCTCGCCGAGTTTGAGGAATTGTTGGAAAGGCTAGGCACGTTCGTCGCTCGTAGTCATCCCCTCCCTGCACTCGTCCTGGGGGACTTCAATGCCAAGTCAACGGCTTGGGGTTCCCCCGCTACGGACGCGAGGGGAGAGTTGCTCGAGGAGTGGGCCCTCTCTACAGGCCTACTCGTTCTCAACCGAGGTTCTGTCCACACGTGCGTGCGTCTGTGGGGCGGTTCGATAGTGGACCTAACGTTCGCTAGCCCCGCAATAGCGCGCCGTGTCCGGGAATGGCGCGTCGTCGAGGAGGTGGAGACGCTGTCGGATCACCGATATATCCGATTTGACGTCTCCGCCCAGACCTCCGACGCCCCGATTCGTCCCGGCTCGGTTGAGACCGGTCCACGCTGGTCGTTGAAGCAGCTCGATAGGGAGCTGCTCCTGGAAGCCGCCTTAGTCCAGGCCTGGGTCTCAGCACCGGACAGGCCTGTTGACGTTGAAAGTGAGGCGGCTTGGTTCCAAGAATGTGGGTCGCGTATAAGCGATGCTTCTATGCCGCGGGCCCGGTCTGCGGCGGCAAAACGCCAGGTTTATTGGTGGTCGCCGCAGATCGCGCAGTTGCGCGAAGCCTGTCAGGCTGCCAAGCGGCACCTGACAAGGCACAACCGGAGGCACCGCGGCGCCGCATACGCGGCCCCGAGAGGGGCGGAACTGCACGAGGCGTACCGAGGGGCGAAGAAGGCCCTCCAGTACGCCATCGAGGGAGCGAAGGTCGAGAGCTACAAGACCTTTCTAGAGACTCTGGATGGAGATCCGTGGGGGCGCCCGTACCGTCTTGTACGGGGCAAGTTACGCCCCTGGGCCCCCCCACTTACCCAGAGTCTCCGACCTGAGCTCCTCGAGGAGGTGGTGAGCGCACTGTTTCCCATGGGAAGGGAGCACGCGCCACCACCTATGGTTCCGCCCAGCCAGGAACCCAGCGTGGACCGAGACGACGACGTGCCTGAAGTGACCCGGGCAGAGCTGAGAGCGGCGGTGAATCGCATGTCGGCGAAGAACACCGCCCCAGGGCCAGACGGCATTCATGGCCGAGTGTGGGCCCTGGCCGTGAGGGCTCTCGGGCCCCGACTATTGGGACTCTACAGCGCGTGTATGGAGCGGGGCCAGTTTCCACGCCGGTGGAAAACTGGTAAGCTGGTCCTGCTTAAAAAAGAGGGGCGCCCTGCGGACAGTCCGTCCGCCTACCGGCCCATCGTGTTGCTGGACGAGGTGGCGAAGCTCTTCGAGCGGATAATTGCCGAGCGCCTCGTCCAACACCTGAGTGGTGTGGGGCCGGACCTGGCGGAGAACCAGTACGGTTTCCGCCGAGGGCGCTCTACCATACACGCGGTAAAGAGTGTACGAGCCCAAGCGGAGGTAGCTGTGTCCCGGGGCGAGGTGATGTTGGCGGTGTCGCTCGACATCGCCAACGCGTTTAACACCTTGCCCTGGAGTTGCATCAAAGAGGCACTAGTTTACCATCATGTGCCCAGCTACCTTCGCCGTATTGTCGGGGCCTACCTATCAGAGAGGGAAATAATTTGCCCGGGTCGTGATCGGATATTACGGCGAGAGATGGTGTGCGGTGTTCCACAGGGGTCGGTTCTAGGCCCTCTCCTGTGGAACATCGGATATGACTGGGTGCTGCGCGGCGTCCTCCTCCCTTGCGTCAGCGTCGTTTGTTACGCTGACGACACGCTGGTTTTGGCGCGGGGGAGGACGCACGCGCAGGCGACGTCACGTGCGACCGCTGGGGTTGCGCAAGTCATCGGAAGGATCCGGCGGCTGGGACTGCAGGTGGCCTTGCAGAAATCCGAGGTCATTTGTTTTCATGGGCCTCGGAACAGGCCACCGCCAAGGTCCCAGCTCGTGGTGGGGGACGTGCGCATCGACGTAGGGTCGTCGATGCGCTATCTCGGCCTTGTTATCGACGGCCGTTGGGACTTCGGGGCCCACTTTAAGATCTTGGCCCCGAAATTGGTGGCAGCCGCTAGAGCTTTGGCGCGGCTGCTGCCCAATCTGGGAGGTCCCAACTCCCCCACAAGAAGGCTTTACCAGGGGATCGTGCGATCCATGGCCCTATACGGGGCCCCAATATGGGCGGAGGCCCTGGGCCCCAAACATGGCGCGCTGCTTCGTGCACCGCAGCGCGCCATGAATATAAGATCAATAAGGGGGTATCGCACGATCTCTTTCGAGGCGGCAAGCCTTCTTGCCGGATCCCCGCCCTGGGACTTGGAGGCGAAGCTCCTCGCGTCACTCTTTATATGGCGCGAGGAGCGAATCGCGCGGAGCTTGCGGCCGTCGCCGCGAGAGACCGAGATAGAGCGGTCTCGGCTCCGCGACGTCCTGGTGGCGGAATGGAGCGTTCGACTTGCGCAACCCGACGCAGGGCACGCCACAATCGTGGCGGTAAGACCCGTCCTCACGGAGTGGCTGCAGAGGCGTCACGGCGCCCTCGGCTTCCGCACGACACAGGTGCTGACAGGCCATGGATGTTTCGGCAAGTACCTGTGTCGTATAGGGAGGGAGCCGACACCCGGGTGCCATCATTGTGGGGCCCCGGAAGACACGGCGCTGCATACGCTGGCAGAATGCCCGGCGTGGACATCGCAGCGCCGTAGTCTGGTCTCGGCGACTGGTGCGGACCCCTCCTCGCTCGAGTCCGTGGTCACGGCGATGACCCGGAGCGAGGAGGCGTGGTCGGCCGTCACCTCATTTTGTGAAGAGGTGATGGCCACGAAGGAAGCGGCGGAGCGTGAGAGGGAGGCGACCACCGTCCTCCCCTGCCGCTCCCGACGCACCAGGCGCCGGAGGGCGCCAAGGAGAGACGACCTGCAGCCTCCGTAGAGGTGGCCTGCGGGCGGCGGGTGGGGCAACCCGCCGCCCTAGCAGCAGCAGGCCCGAGAAGGTGGCGCGACGTGTTCCGCGCGCGCCTGTCTCAGAGGAGGGGGAGCAAAATACAGACGCTCCCCCGAAACACGGACGGGGACCAGTCTTGTCCCCGTCCCGGACGGGGCCCGCCACAGTGCCGAGGGCAGGCGGGCCGACCCGCCGGGCTGTACGGTGAATGCGTCAGCGAATCCCGCAGCCCGGCAGCAAAGGGTGTCCGACGGAACACCGGGGGGTTTTAGTGGGTACACCGGGCCCGGCCGCTCGTAGCTGGAGACCCTGCGGGGTCTCGCTCGCCCGGGCCGAAAACGGGAGTCCCACATACCCCTCGCCCTGTGCCCATCCGGGGCGAGGGCATGCGTAACGCATTTCCCCCCGTAAAAAAAAAAAAAAAAAAAAAAAAAAAAAAAAAAAAAAAAAAAAGGTTAGGTTAGGTTAGGTTAGGTTAGGTTAGGTTAGGTTAGGTTAGGTTAGGTTAGGTTGGGGTGTCAGGTCGGACTACCTCCTCGTGTGCCGCGCGGTTGCAGTTTCCCTCTGATACTTGTATCCGGGGGAAAGGGCAACCGTTAGCGGCCGGTGCATCCTGGGTACTAGGGATGAACTCCCCGCAAGGGGTCTCCATCCCTAGTTGCCAAAGGTCCGACGCCAACGGCCCTTTTCAGGGCCCCCGTGGTCCTCCTCGCCGCCGCCCCTGCCTTTCAGGGGTGGCTTTTAGGCAGATGGGGAGGCTTTGGTCGTGGGCTCGGCGTGCACTTACCCTGCCGCCGGGCACGCTGTGGGGGATTCATTCCTCCATGGCACCGCGCCACATCTCGTAAACCCTTCGGGGAACGAGGGCCTTGGCTTAACCGCCCGGGCCGCGAGGAAGACAACCTCTATAAAAAATTACCCTAATCCAAGCTGCTGAGGCGCACGGCGAGGGATGCATGGCTGGCAGGGAGGCCAGTCTTTAGTGTGTCTCACCTCGGGGTACCGGCCGCCACCTCGAGCGTACGTAGGCTTACCCGGGTACAGGGGGCTCTGCCCGGGCGGACCGCTTATTTCCCCCACACTCGTGGGATAAGTATTATGTGTGATAAATCTAAAAAACATAAAAACTATTTTGGAGGAGTAAAGAAAGACGGAGATATGAAGAAAGGGGACGAAAGACAGGAGGTAGTGGTGGAGGCTGGGGTCAGCAAATCAGACCCGGTCTTGGACCCGGCGGCGAAGCGGCCTAGAACGCGGGCAGAGTCGTCCGATAGTTCAAGGATGTACTCCTCAATGGACTCATTGTCCAGCCTTGGGGAGTCTGATGCGACGGCGAGTGCGTTCTGGCGCGAGTTCAAGACGATGGAGGCTTTCCTGCATAAACTGGTGGACCGAAGTAAGGGGCGTGACCAGGATATGTTGGGACGTGTGGTGCGTTCATTCGCTTACCACCACAAAATGGTGGCTATCGAGAATGATAGGGCGGCTTATAATGCTGCCAAATGCGAACGGCTAGAGGAGGAGTTGAAGGCTATGAGATCTATGCCTCCTCCTCCTCCACCTCCAGCAAAAGCCAGCGCGACGGAAATCCAGGATCGCCTCTCGGCACTGGAACTGAAAATCGAGAGGCTCCTGGATTTGGAGGAGTCTCGAAGGTCGGCTCAGCTCAAGCCACCTTCAAATCCAGTGGAGGAGCGCCTCGCCTCTCTTGAGGCCAAAATTGAGCGCCTTTTGGCGACGGAGGAGTCGCGTCGGCCGGTGTCGAGCGGACCACCTCCGACATATGCGGAGAAAACTGGCGCTGTCCGCGCTCGTGTTGAAGCGGTGGCTCGGGGGCCAAAAAAGGTCCCGCCTAAGAACAAGGTGGAGACGGTCACTGTCGCTCCTACTCCTTCCCAGACTGGGAATGAAGCTATGAGTGGTGGAATCGGGAAAAAGAGGAAGAAGCGAAGAAAGAGGCAGCGAGTGCGTGCCCCGACCTCTGCAGCGGTGATTGTCACCCTCTCACCCGCTGCGCTTGAGAAGGGCGGCACCTATAAGGAGGTTTTGTCCAGTGCGAGGGAGAAAGTTAAGCTGGGGGACCTCGATATCCCGAGTATCCGGTTGAGAACCACACTCACTGGAGCTCGGATGATCGAGGTCCCAGGTGCCGAAAGTGGCTCAAAAGCGGACGCGCTGGCTAAACAGTTGGCTGGGCTGTTCAAGCCCGAGTTTGTAAAGGTGTCGAGGCCCGTAAAGCGAGCAAGTCTGCGTATTACGGGGCTCGACATCACAGTGAAAGGTGAGGAATTGGTGTCTGCCCTGGCGGATAAGGGGCAATGTCCGAAGGAGGACATCAGACTGGGAACGGTCCGATTTAATAAGCGGGGCTTAGGTTCAGTCGTCATCAGCTGTCCTGCGGTGGCGGCTGCAAAATTGGTGGACAGAGGTCGTGTCCTCGTTGGCTGGGTCTCTGCGCGAGTGGAGGCCCTCAAAGAGAGGGAGTTGAGGTGCTACCGCTGCCTGGAGACTGGGCATGTCGGTAGCACCTGCAAGGTGGAGGTGGACCGCAGTGGACTCTGCTTCCGCTGCGGTCTGCCCGGCCATAAGGCCGCGTCGTGCGAGGCCCCGCCGCGCTGCGTTTTGTGCGTGGCGAGTGGTAGGCCCGCCGACCATTGGGTGGGGCGAGGCAAGTGTCAGCCGACCCCCCGCCCACGAAGGAGCGCCGCAGAAGGGGTGCCAAAGGGTGCCTCCAAAGTGTCGGTCCCCGCCGCTAGTGCGGTGGCGGTGGACCCTGTCGCAGTTTCTGCAGTGCGCCAGGATGGTACCGGGGAGATGGAGTGCCAGTGATGGCGCTTTGTCCCCCGGTCCATCCACGAACACCTTGGCCTGTGGGGCAGCGGGCGGGGCGGCCCGTTGCCCAACCACCACCTTCACAGGCCACACGATGAGGCGCGCGCTGGTGTCCAAGCGCGCGCCCACATACTCTGTGCCAAAGGGGGAGCACCAAATCTCCCCCATCCAACTTGACGGCGCTCGCCTTTCTGGGGGCGAGCCAAGGCCGCCGGGCTGTTCGGTGCATGCTAACGCGATTCCCGCAGCCCGGCACCATGGCCAGTGGACGGACACCGTGGGGTTTTAGTGAGTAGACCGGGCCCGGCCGCTAGAAGCATGAGACCCTGCGGGGTCTCGCTCGCCCGGGCCGAAAACGGGAGTCTCACATACCCCTCGTCCTGCGCCCACTCGGGACGAGGGGATGCGTAACGCATTTCCCCACGTAAAAAAAAAAAAAAAAAAAAAAAAAAGGTTAGGTTAGGTTAGGTTAGGTTAGGTTAGGTTAGGTTAGGTTAGGTTAGGTTAGGTTCCCAGCGTGGACCGAGACGACGACGTGCCCGAAGTGACCCGGGCAGAGCTGAGAGCGGCGGTGAATCGCATGTCGGCGAAGAACACCGCCCCAGGGCCAGACGGCATTCATGGCCGAGTGTGGGCCCTGGCCGTGAGGGCTCTCGGGCCCCGACTATTGGGCCTCTACAGCGCGTGTATGGAGCGGGGCCAGTTTCCACGCCGGTGGAAAACTGGTAAGCTGGTCCTGCTTAAGAAAGAGGGGCGCCCGGCGGACAGTCCGTCCGCCTACCGGCCCATCGTGTTGCTGGACGAGGTGGCGAAGCTCTTCGAGCGAATAATCGCCGAGCGCCTCGTCCAGCACCTGAGTGGAGTGGGGCCGGACCTGGCGGAGAACCAGTTTGGTTTCCGCCGTGGGCGCTCTACCATACACGCGGTAAAGAGTGTAAGAGCCCAAGCGGAGGTAGCTGTGTCCCGGGGCGAGGTGATGTTGGCGGTGTCGCTCGACATCGCCAACGCCTTCAACACCTTGCCCTGGAGTTGTATCAATGCGGCACTAATTTATCATCGTGTGCCCAGCTACCTCCGCCGTATTGTCGGGGCCTACCTGTCGGAGAGGGAAATAATTTGCCCGGGTCGTGATCAATTGTTACGGCGAGAGATGGTATGCGGTGTTCCACAGGGGTCGGTTCTAGGCCCCCTCCTGTGGAACATCGGATATGACTGGGTGCTGCGCGGCGCCCTCCTCCCTTGCGTCAGCGTCGTTTGTTACGCTGACGACACGCTGGTTTTGGCGCGGGGGAGGACGCACGCGCAGGCGACGTCTCGTGCGACCGCTGGGGTTGCGCAAGTCATCGGAAGGATCCGGCGGCTGGGATTGCAGGTGGCCTTGCAGAAATCCGAGGTCATTTGTTTTCATGGGCCTCGGAACAGGCCACCGCCAAGGTCCCAGCTCGTGGTGGGGGACGTGCGCATCGACGTAGGGTCGTCGATGCGCTATCTCGGCCTTGTTATCGACGGCCGTTGGGACTTCGGGGCCCACTTCAAGATCTTGGCCCCGAAATTGGTGGCAGCCGCTAGAGCTTTGGCGCGGCTGCTGCCCAATCTGGGAGGTCCCAACTCCCCCACAAGAAGGCTTTATCAGGGGATCGTGCGATCCATGGCCCTATACGGGGCCCCAATATGGGCGGAGGCCCTGGGCCCCAAACACGGCGCGCTGCTTCGTGCACCGCAGCGCGCCATGAACATAAGGGCCATAAGGGGGTATCGCACGATCTCTTTCGAGGCGGCAAGCCTTCTTGCCGGATCCCCGCCCTGGGACTTGGAGGCGAAGCTCCTCGCGTCACTCTTTACATGGCGCGAGGAGCGAATAGCGCGGAGCTTGCGGCCGTCGCCGCGAGAGACCGAGATAGAGCGGTCTCGGCTCCGCGACGTCCTGGTGGCGGAATGGAGCGTTCGACTTGCGCAACCCGACGCAGGGCACGCCACAATCGTGGCGGTAAGACCCGTCCTCACGGAGTGGCTGCAGAGGCGTCACGGCGCCCTCGGCTTCCGTACGACACAGGTGCTGACAGGCCATGGATGTTTCGGCAAGTACCTGTGTCGTATAGGGAGGGAGCCGACACCCGGGTGCCATCATTGTGGGGCCCCGGAAGACACGGCGCTGCATACGCTGGCAGAATGCCCGGCGTGGACATCGCAGCGCCGTAGTCTGGTCTCGGCGACTGGTGCGGACCCCTCCTCGCTCGAGTCCGTGGTCACGGCGATGACCCGGAGCGAGGAGGCGTGGTCGGCCGTCACCTCATTTTGTGAGGAGGTGATGGCCACGAAGGAAGCGGCGGAGCGTGAGAGGGAGGCGACCACCGTCCTCCCCTGCCGCTCCCGACGCACCAGGCGCCGGAGGGCGCCAAGGAGAGACGACCTGCAGCCTCCGTAGAGGTGGCCTGCGGGCGGCGGGTGGGGCAACCCGTCGCCCTAGCAGCAGCAGGCCCGAGAAGGTGGCGCGACGTGTTCCGCGCGCGCCTGTCTCAGAGGAGGGGGAGCAAAATACAGACGCTCCCCCGAAACACGGACGGGGACCAGTCTAGTCCCCGTCCCGGACGGGGCCCGCCACAGTGCCAAGGGCAGGCGGGCCGACCCGCCGGGCTGTACGGTGAATGCGTCAGCGAATCCCGCAGCCCGGCAGCAAAGGGTGTCCGACGGAACACCGGGGGGTTTTAGTGGGTACACCGGGCCCGGCCGCTCGAAGCTGGAGACCCTGCGGGTCTCGCTCGCCCGGGCCGAAAACGGGAGTCCCACATACCCCTCGCCCTGTGCCCATCCGGGGCGAGGGCATGCGTAACGCATTTCCCCCCGTTAAAAAAAAAAAAAAAAAAAAAAAAAAAAAAAAAAGGTTAGGTTAGGTTAGGTTAGGTTAGGTTCGGTAGGGGTGTCAGGTCGGACTACCTCCTCGTGTGCCGCGTGGTTGCAGTTTCCCTCTGATACTTGTATCCGGGGGAAAGGGCAACCGTTAGCGGCCGGTGCATCCTGGGTACTAGAGATGAACTCCCCGCAAGGGGTCTCCATCTTTAGTTGCCAAAGGTCCGACGCCAACGGCCCTTTTCAGGGCCCCCGTGGTCTTCCCCGCCGCCGCCCCTGCCTTTTGGGGGTGGCTTTTAGGCAGATGGGGAGGCTTTGGTCGTGGGCTCGGCGTGCACTCACCCTGCCGTCGGGCACGCTGTGGGGGATTCAGTTCCCCATGGCACCGCGCCACAACTCGTAAACCCTTCGGGGAACGAGGGCCTTGGCTTAACCGCCCGGGCCGCGAGGAAGAAAACCTCTATAAAAAATTACCCTAACTCAAGCCGCTGAGGCGCACGGCGAGGAGTGCGTGGCTGGCAGGTAGGCCAGTCGCGAGTGTGCCTCACCTCGGGGTACCGGCCGCCACCTCGAGCGTACGTAGGCTTACCCGGGTACAGGGGGCTCTGCTCGGGCGGACCTTTTATTTCCCCCATACTCGTGGGATAAGTATTATGAGTTCCAAATCTAAAAAATCAAAATCAAACTTAAAAAACAAAAGTGGAGGTAAGAAGGAGGATGGAAGTGCGACACTGGTGAGGGAATTGGATAGATTGAGAGAGGTAGTGGCGATGGTAGCTGCGCCCAGTAATGCGGGTGCAGATCTAAGCCCGGCGGCAAAGCGGCTTAAAACCAGAGGCGAATCGTCCGCCCAAGGTTCAACAGTGGGCTCTCTGGAGTCACTGTCTACCATAGGCGAGGCGGATACGGACATGGATATGTTCTGGGATGGTTTCCGGTCCCTGGCTGAGTCGCTAAGGGACATGGCTAATCGCCAAAAAACGGTGGATGACCGGGAGAAGTTGTTGTTGGCGGCGCGGTCGATTGTGTACCACCACAAGATCGCGTCGCGCCTGGGAGATAATGCCGATGAGGCGATCAACGACAACCAGCTTCTCGGAAAAGAGGTCGAGGCGTTAGATAAGGAGATTGAGGAGTTAAAGGCGTCGAAGGCGATGCCACCACCTGCGTCACCGGCGCCGCTACCGCCTCTGAAGGTGGATATGGAGGCTATCCAGAACCGCCTGTCAACTATGGAGGCGAAGATTGAGAGGCTCCTGTCCATGGAGGAGCGTCGGACTTCAGCTCCGCTGGAGCCCTCTCCGAATTTAATAGAGGATCGTCTCGCCTCAATGGAGGCTAAAATAGAGCGCTTGTTGGCGGCAGAGGAGTCGCGTAGGTCGGTTCCAACTTATGCGGAAAAGGCTGGCGCTGCCGGCCCCCGTAGTGGCTCGGCAAAGCCCAAAGTGCCGAAGGTGGTGCCTGTCAAGAGTGTGGCTGCTGCTCCAGCTCCTGTTGTGGTTGAGAAGGAGCGGCAAAATGGGAAGGGCCCCAAGAAGCGGAAGAAAAGAAAAAAGAGGAAGGTCAGGGTGCGTGCCCCAACCTCCGCGGCGGTGGTGGTCACTTTATCCCCCGCTGCGTTTGAAAAAGGTGGCACATATAAAGAGTTTCTCTCTACGGCAAGGGAAAAGGTCAGGTTACAGGACCTCGGGATCCCTAGCATCCGGATGAGGAATACGCTCACCGGAGCTAGGATGATTGAGGTCCCAGGTGTCGACGCCGGCCCCAAGGCGGACATCCTGGCCAAAAAGCTGGCTGGGCTCTTCAAGCCCGAATTTGTACGGGTGTCAAGGCCTGTGAAACGCGCTAGCCTGCGCATTACGGGTCTCGACCTCACTGTCGAACAAGAGGAGCTTATGTCCGCCTTGGCGGATGGAGGAGGTTGTGTCAAGGAGGCGGTAAAGCTTGGGGCCATCCGCTTCAATCAACGTGGTCTAGGTGCAGTCGTCGCTAGCTGTCCAGCAGCGGCGGCTGCCAAGTTGGCGGAGGCGGGCCGATTAGTCGTCGGGTGGGTCTCTGCGCGAGTGGAGGCCCTCCAAGAGAGGGAGCTGAGGTGTTACCGCTGCCTGGAGTCCGGGCATGTCGGTAACACCTGCAAGGTGGAGGTTGACCGCAGTGGACTCTGCTTCCGCTGCGGTCTGCCCGGCCATAAGGCCGCGTCGTGCGAGGCCCCGCCGCGCTGCGTCTTGTGCGCGGCGAAGGGCAGGCCCGCCGACCACTGGGTGGGGCGAGGCGAGTGTAAGCCGACCCCCCGCCCACGAAGGAGTGCTGCAGGAAGAGCGCCAACGGTTGCTGCCGGTCAGGCGGCACCGGATGCCTCTGCAGTGTCGGCCCACACTGCTAGTGCGGCAGTGGTGAGCTCCACCGCAATTTCTGCGGCGCGCCAGGATGGCACCGGGGATATGGAGTGCCAGTGATGGCGCTCTGTCCCCCGGTCCGTTTTTCGAACACCCGAGCCTGTGGGGCAGCGGGCGGGGCGGCCCGTTGCCCACCCATCACCTGCACAGGCCACACGATGAGGCGCGCGCTAGTGTCCCAGCGCGCGCCCACACCACTTTGTGCCAAAAGGGGGAGCACCAAATCTCCCCCCATCCAACTGACGGTGCTCGCCTTTTTGGGGGCGAGCTAAGGCCGCCGGGCTGTTCGGTGCATGCTTTAAGCGATTCCCGCAGCCCGGCAACATGGCCAGTGGAAGGACACCGTGGGGTTTTAGTGAGTAGACCGGGCCCGGCCGCTAGAAGCTTGAGACCCTGCGGGGTCTCGCTCGCCCGGGCCGAAAACGGGAGTCTCACATACCCCTCGTCCTGCGCCCACTCGGGACGAGGGGATGCGTAACGCATTTCCCCACGTAAAAAAAAAAAAAAAAAAAAAAAAAGGTTAGGTTCGGTAAGACCCGTCCTCACGGAGTGGCTGCAGAGGCGTCACGGCGCCCTCGGCTTCCGCACGACACAGGTGCTGACAGGCCATGGATGTTTCGGCAAGTACCTGTGTCGTATAGGGAGGGAGCCGACACCCGGGTGCCATCACTGTGGGGCCCCGGAAGACACGGCGCTGCATACGCTGGCAGAATGCCCGGCGTGGACATCGCAGCGCCGTAGTCTAGTCTCGGCGACTGGTGCGGACCCCTCCTCGCTCGAGTCCGTGGTCACGGCGATGATCCGGAGCGAGGAGGTGTGGTCGGCCGTCACCTCATTTTGTGAGGAGGTGATGGCCACGAAGGAAGCGGCGGAGCGTGAGAGGGAGGCGAACACCGTCCTCCCCTGCCGCTCCCGACGCACCAGGCGCCGGAGGGCGCCAAGGAGAGACGACCTGCAGCCTCCGTAGAGGTGGCCTGCGGGCGGCGGGTGGGGCAACCCGCCGCCCTAGCAGCAGCAGGCCCGAGAAGGTGGCGCGACGTGTTCCGCGCGCGCCTGTCTCAGAGGAGGGGGAGCACTCTTGACGCTCCCCCGAAACACGGACGGGGGCCAGTCTAGTCCCCCGTCCCGGACGGGGCCCGCCACAGTGCCGAGGGCAGGCGGGCCGACCCGCCGGGCTGTACGGTGAATGCGTCAGCGAATCCCGCAGCCCGGCAGCAAAGGGTGTCCGACGGAACACCGGGGGGTTTTAGTGGGTACACCGGGCCCGGCCGCTTGAAGCTGGAGACCCTGCGGGGTCTCGCTCGCCCGGGCCGAAAACGGGAGTCCCACATACCCCTCGCCCTGTGCCCAACTGGGGCGAGGGCATGCGTAACGCATTTCCCCCCGTAAAAAAAAAAAAAAAAAAAAAAAAAAAAAAAAAAAAAAAAAAAAAAAAAAAAAAAAAAAAAAAAAAGGTTAGGTTAGGTTAGGTTAGGTTTTTTTTTTTTTTTTTTTTTTTTTTTTTCTATCTCCTCCAACATTGTCGGAGCCATTTTCTTACTATTCACATTCATTCCAATTTCTCTTACTTTCCTCTCTTACTTTCATTCTTCATATTTCTCTTTCTTTTTTCATCTTTTACAATTTATGTTCTAACTTTCTTTAGTCATATCTAGATGTCTTGTTTTATAGTTTCCCATATTTTTACCAACATTATACCAATTCCAATTTCTTTCACAATTTACATCTTTTGTTATATTTTAGCATTTCTCTTAACTTTACATCTATTTATCCTATTCCATGGGTGTGGGTGACGCAGGCGCTATTAACATATTATTCATTACATTTATATTCTACCCATTCTAAATTTGTTTGACAGTCTTCCTTATTCTAATATCTCTTACTTACAAAATTGTCTTATTTTATCTTACTTTATATAGTTTTATGTGCTTATTTGTTTTTATCTGTTTTTGTGTTTATTATTTCACATCTTATTAGTATATGATAAATTTTGGCATCTATTTTTACATTCTCATCTTCCTTTCTTTTAACAGTCTTCCTTATCCTATCTTCATCATTATATTCTAATTAGGTACTGCTTATTCTAGTGTTTTTATTAGTCTTATATCTATTTTATGTTGACATTTATATATATCAATATATATTGTAAACATAACTTTCTTAGTCTGTTTTATTTCTTTTTATTACCTGTTTTGTTATGTTTGTGCAGTAATCAATTAATATTTGTCTATCTTTCCCTGCTATTATTCCTGCTATACTTCCTATTTCCAGTCTCCTGTCCAGCTTCTGCTCTACTTCCCATCTCTCCCTTGCGAACACAGGGCAGTCCAGAAGTATATGCTGTACGGTCTCATTTTTGTTGGGGTCACAAACGCACGATGGGTTTTCCTTACACTTGAATCTGTTCAAGTATTCGGAAAACCCACCGTGCCCTGTCATTAATTGGGTAACTGTGGCGTCTATTTTAATCTTAGTAATTGTCCTGTATGCTGCCGTCGCGTCTGGGAAGAATAATTTGGTGACACCTGCCGTTTCGCCGTTGACATACCTCCGATTCCATTCGTCAAGCGTTCCCGAGCGGATTTGGCGCTTGACGAATGAAACCGGACACCGGTCATAGTCTGGGGCGCGTCTGGAGCCCTGAGCGGCCTCCTTGGCTAGCTCATCGGCTCTTTCGTTGCCTGCCAACCCCGCGTGGGCTTTTATCCAGAACAAGCTAATTTGCTTGTTCTGGTGAGAGATGGTTCTCAAATTCTCTCTGGCTTCCACAGCCAGGGGGTGGAGGCAACTGTAATTTTTAACTGTTTGGAGAGCTGCCATGGAGTCGCTAAAGACTCCAAACGACGAAGCGGTATTCATCTTAATCTCCCTTGTTGCCCTGCACAAGGCCAGGAGCTCCGCCTGGTAAACCGTGCAATAGTTTGATAGCGACAGTTTACGAGTCCTAACTTCTGTGTCTCCATTCCATACAGACAGCGCAGCTCCCACTCTCCCTCCTATCTTGCTGCCGTCTGTATAGATTTTGACGTTTAGGTGCTCGTACTCGTTTACTTGCTCTAGGTTTACCAGGCTGCCAAACTCCAGGTCCAGACGTTCTGCGGGGTGCGGGGAATCGATTGCACGCGCAATTTGCTCCACCTCTCTGTCTCCCAATATTAACTGGGGCACTCCTTTCTTGGCCTCGTAGAGGGATGCCACCTCTTGGATACGCAGGTCCAAGGGTAGCATCCCTGCCAACAGGAGTGCTGAGTTAAGGGAGACAGTACGGTAGGCCTTGCAAATTTTTTGGGCAATCCCCCGCTGTACCCGCGCGAGTTGTCTGGCCACTCCTTTCTTTTTGGCGGCAGGAGCCCATGCGCTCGCAGCATACAGGACGATTGGCTCTATTGTGGCCACATATATAGTTTTAACCACTTCCGGGTTGAGACCCCAGCTTACCTTGGCCGCCCTGCATAACTGTTTATAGACGCCTATGGCTTTTTTGCAGACATTCGCGATATGTGTATTGAAGGTTAACTTGTCGTCGATGGTGACGCCTAGCAGTTTGATTTCCTTCGCCATGGCAATGTTTACACCCCCCATGCTCAGACGTGGCGTATCGAATTTCAGCTTCCTTGTTATGACCATCGCATTTGTCTTTTGTGGTGCAAACTTTAACTTATTTTCGATACCCCACGCCCGAACATGTTCGAGGGCGTCATTTGCTCGTGCCTCGATTTCCATTGCCGTGTCACCATCGAAGACAAGCACCACGTCATCCGCGAATGCCTGCACATAGTCGCCTCTACTCTCCAAGCTTTTCAATAGAGGGTCCAAAAGCAGATTCCACAGAGTGGGGCCCCCTATGGATCCCTGAACGCAGCCCTTACTCGTGCCTCTGGAGCATTCCTGTCCCGCGTATCTGACCCTGACTTTGCGATCGCTTAGGTAGCTGTCAATGACCCTCCTCAGGTTTAAGGGGCACTCCTCCTCGGCCAGACGAACTCTGATCATTGGCCACCACGCGCTGTCGAAGGCTCCCTCTATATCCAAGGAAATCAGCACCACTATCTTCTTCCGTGCTAATTTTCCATTGATGCGTTGCATCAAGGTATAGAGGGAGTCTTCGGTGCTCCTCTGGGGCATGAAGCCGTATTGCCGAGTGCTCATCCTTGGTAGTATGTAGAACCTGAGGCGGGCCATGACCATTTTTTCGTAAATCTTCCCCAGCACCGGAAGGAGGCCAATCGGTCTGTGAGCTTTAGGTGTATTGTAGCTATCTTTGCCTGGTTTCCGCAGTATTATAACCGTGGCCTCCTTCCAGGCCGTCGGGAAGCAGCCAAGTATAAGACACTTATTCAGTAGGGACAGGAATACTTCCGGTTCACTGCTAATGGCCATTCTGCAGATGTCCGCAGTCAGGGCGTCCGGTCCAGGAGCTTTTTTGGGATTGAAGGACTCGCTTGCAACTTTAAGTTCCGACATCGTAAACAATGGATCGCAATACCCACTTTGGTCCCCATTGTTTACTCTGTCGGCCCGTTTTCTTGTTTCCCGATGGTAATCGGTGTCCTCCTCAGCGTTGTCATCTGGGTAGAATGTCTCCGCGATTAGCTGTACAGAGTCTTTCGCGTCCAGCATTACTCCGTCTATTACCATCGGTGAATCCTCTTCTCTCCGCGTTGTCCTTCCAATCACCCTATAGATACCCTCCCAGACCCCCTCCTTATCCTGTTTACAGCAGAACTCCTTCCAACTGTCTGTCTGGGCTTTTGCTGCCTTCAACTCATATTCTTCTTTCTTTTCCAGGTATGCTTGGACCACCCTCGGCCTTCGGATGGGAGCAGCGCAACGTATCCTGCGTCTTCTGGTGGCGACTTCCCTCTTGAGCTTCGCGAGTTCCTCCGACCACCACGGCAAGGTGAGTATATCTTTATTAACTTTTTTAGGTATGGATAGATCACACGCTTCATTAATTGTATTAGTATACATATTAATAACATTATTTAATGTTTGTGTGTCCCCAATATTTTCGACCTCCTGTTTGTTAATGTTTCGTTCACTCAGCAATTGGGTGATTTTCGTACGAAACTCATCCCAATTAGCTTTTTTAGTGTTGTATACTCTGGTGGTTCGTTCTATTTGCAGGCTTTTGGATTTCTGCAATCCTACATTGAACGTTATGCCGTTGTGGTCGGAGCTCGCGAGCTCCTCGTCCACCCTCCAGTTATTCACCTTATCCAGAATTTCCGTAGAGCAGGCTGTAACGTCTACGTAACTGCTGAAGCGCTGCCCCCCTCGGATGGTATCGAAGGTGGGTATGTTGCCTGTGTTAAGTATGCTCAAGCCCAGCTCTCCGAGACAGCCAAAAACATCATCACCCCTTTGATCCGTGATCGGACTACCCCACCAGGCACTCTTCGCGTTTGCGTCTCCTCCAACTATAAGCGCTTTCGTCTCGCTGGCTGCTTGAATCGCTTTGAGCTGCTCCAAGTAGCGCTCTATCGGTTGATCAGGCTCAAAGTAGAAGGACACGAGCGTGAGTTCCCATGCGACCGTCCGAATCCCCACCACCACGATGTTGTTTGTGGTGAGTTTCGGGTATTGTTTAACCTCGAGGGCTCTGTCAAGGACAACTATTGCTGCCTTGACGGTCCCTTCTCCTACTGTCGCATTTTGGAAAACCCTCACGCCCTTGTAGTCCCTCATCACCCTGGCACTCCCTACGTATGGCTCTTGGAGCAGCGCCACAGCAACTCTGCGCTTATCGCATTCAATGAGCAGTTCATTTGTGGCGAGTTTTTTCCTTTGGAGGTTGGCCTGGACGAACCGGTAGTTGTTAGCAGACTGATTTACACCCTGGGTGCCCTTAGCAGTACGCGACTGTTGACCGGGCTAGTTGATCCCACCTGCGCCTAGTTGGACATTCTGCACTAAAGGCATTGTGTTGTACACTGCCTTGTCCCAACTTCTTGCAGTTTCGGCATGCAGGGGGCACCTCGGCCAGCCAGTCCGCGCACTCTGCCCTAAGGTGTGGGCCACCGCAGTGACTGCACAAATCAGCAGGCTCCGTGCAAAACTTTCTACCGTGCCCGTATCCTAGACAACGCGTGCACTGCACAAGGGGGGACTGGTCGAAGGCCCTGATTCTTTGGAGATCAATGTGGACATATCCTTTTTCGGTCACCCTACGCCAGACACTGGGTGACGTACTGATCACCACGTGTCCGGCGTGAGGGTTCCGAGCCCGTCTTCTGAATTTGATCTCAAACCTATCCTCCTCCGCCTTGAGTCCGTGAAAGACATCCCTATTCTGGTTCCTCAAAGCTCTTGTGATGTCTTCGTCGGTGTTTACCAACAAGACGTCTTTGAGGACCAGAAGCGGGTCCTTGTTTTTCACGTTCTCGACCGTCAGGGCCACTCCCTCCTTCTCCAGTCTGTCCTTCACCCTATCCCTCTCTTCCTGCGTCTCAAATCCCATGATTACCTTTCTGTTCTTGGCTTTCCGTACCCTTTCTACCTTTACCCACCCATCCTTCGCATCCACCGCTTTCCTTACCCTGTCCAACACCTCATCTCCTGTTGCATTCTCGTCACTGGAAGCAACCACTACCGAATGGAGTGTGCTGTGTTCTGCCCAGGTTTTCCCTGAAAAGGAGTTCGTGACAGCGGCGTAAGTTGGTACTACGGTTCTTTCTATGGCTTCCTTTTGGTTTTCCATAGTCACCTTTAGCTCCTCCATCTTTTGGCTGCTTTCCTGCAACAACTTCGTATGCTCTCTGAGGTGGGACACAAGTAGGCTTGCCTCCGAGCTTACTGTGAACGTGGTATCTCCGATTTCTTTTTCAGTTCCTGCCTCTACGGGTGCTGCCTCCTGTTTTTTCCTGCTCTTACCCTCACTCTCTGCCTCCTTAACTAACTGGTAGAGCCTATCTACCTCCTTCTCGACACCTTCTTTTATTTCCGTTTTTAAGTTCCTGGAGTTTTTCAGGTGGATCTTGGCTCTAGTTAGGCATGCCTTTGCTTCTGCTGTTTTTGTTGCAAAGGTTTTCTTGGGCGGAGTTATGGTCTCCACTGATGTTCTTCGCAGTGGGGCTGGAGCTGGTTTTCCTCGAGGAGAGGTTCGTTTTGGTGCCGAGCTTGGTTGGTCGTTGATATTCGTTGCAGGGCCTGCCTGCGTCGTCACTGAACCTGCTGGCGAAACGGAGTCAGAATCAACTTTTGTCGCCTCCCACTGGTCAATGCTCCGTCTTACAGACGTTGGTACAGGGGCTAGTTTTACGGGCGACTTTTCACCCTCAGTCTTATTTTTGGGCGTGCGGAACATGTTGGCGATTCGATAGAAAAGAAAAAACGTCAAGTCAGGTAAAATAAAATGGAATATTTGTAGAGTGTAACTCTACTTGTTCGTTGTTTAGGGTATAATGTATATGGTTATACCCGTTAAACTAATCTAATTTGTCTGTTTCAGATTCCCCGACGGATCGAGTTGTCCGAGTCAATCTACGCGTATGGATCCTGGTAAGTATATGTGAGTGTATTTGTGTGCGTGTGTGTGTGTTCCAGGTACCGCGTCGTCGGTTGCTGCACCGGGAGCAGGTGGCTGCTTCAAGGACCGGTAAGTCAATTTCCAGAATAAATGTGGAAAGTAAACAATATATACCAGTAAAATACTAATTTTTGTTTTTCCGTTTCAGGGACCTCAGCGCTGGGAATGGACTGCGGCCCAGGACTCTGGTAAGTAAAATAATTATATAATACGTAGTACTAACTTAAATCTAAGGTAGAACAAAAAATATTTTCTCCCAAGTGTCCGAGGTGATATACCAAATCACGCTATTGGGCAGGTGGGAGGGGGATTTTTTCGCGCGTATGCGTCCTAGGGGGGTGATTTTGGTGTCTACAGATCCGTCTCGACGAGGGCTATAGACTACAATAAAAAACAGAAATATTTTGGTACAAAATTTTTAAATTCTAGAACAAAAAACCGAAAAAATGCGCGGTGTTGGTATACTAAATTGCTAATAACTCTTTTGTTTTCAGGTTTCAACGGACGACCGGGTGTCCGAAGACGCAGGAGGAGCTGAGCTACAAGATAAAACAATCAAAAGTGAAAGTTTTTGCAAAGAAATTTGGAAAAAGTCGATTTTTCGACGAAAGATCGACAAATTTTGATAAAATTTGCGTTAAAAGTGGTGCCGAACGGGTGTTTTTTATATTTTTCAGCCAAAAAGGTGCCTACGTACGCAGGAGAACGCGCCGAATCTATCGGAGGGGTCTCCCACTTTAAAAAGTGGCCCTTGGTTTGAAAAAATTTGGTGAAAGTGTCAAAGAATTTTGTAAGAAAATTCTAAGTCTAAAATGGTCAAAAAGTGGTCGAAATTCCAGGTGAAACCAGGTAAAAACAATTGTTTAGTGTCGATATTAATGCTATCAATAAGATTCAGTCAAAAAATTTTCAAAATTTCGACACTGGGAGCAGAAAATATGAAAAATGTTCACAAAATGTTCTACGCCAGTACAAAATTCAACAGAGGTTAGGTAAGTTTTTGTATGTACTTGCGTTTGTTTATTTAAGGAATTTCCTCAAATAACTTCGCGCGTATGCGTCCTAGGGGGGTGATTTTGGTGTCTACAGATCCGTCTCGACGAGGGCTATAGACTACAATAAAAAACAGAAATATTTTGGTACAAAATTTTTAAATTCTAGAACAAAAAACCGAAAAAATGCGCGGTGTTGGTATACTAAATTGCTAATAACTCTTTTGTTTTCAGGTTTCAACGGACGACCGGGTGTCCGAAGACGCAGGAGGAGCTGAGCTACAAGATAAAACAATCAAAAGTGAAAGTTTTTGCAAAGAAATTTGGAAAAAGTCGATTTTTCGACGAAAGATCGACAAATTTTGATAAAATTTGCGTTAAAAGTGGTGCCGAACGGGTGTTTTTTATATTTTTCAGCCAAAAAGGTGCCTACGTACGCAGGAGAACGCGCCGAATCTATCGGAGGGGTCTCCCACTTTAAAAAGTGGCCCTTGGTTTGAAAAAATTTGGTGAAAGTGTCAAAGAATTTTGTAAGAAAATTCTAAGTCTAAAATGGTCAAAAAGTGGTCGAAATTCCAGGTGAAACCAGGTAAAAACAATTGTTTAGTGTCGATACTAATGCTATCAATAAGATTCAGTCAAAAAATTTTCAAAATTTCGACACTGGGAGCAGAAAATATGAAAAATGTTCACAAAATGTTCTACGCCAGTACAAAATTCAACAGAGGTTAGGTAAGTTTTTGTATGTACTTGCGTTTGTTTATTTAAGGAATTTCCTCAAATAACTTCGCGCGTATGCGTCCTAGGGGGGTGATTTTGGTGTCTACAGATCCGTCTCGACGAGGGCTATAGACTACAATAAAAAACAGAAATATTTTGGTACAAAATTTTTAAATTCTAGAACAAAAAACCGAAAAAATGCGCGGTGTTGGTATACTAAATTGCTAATAACTCTTTTGTTTTCAGGTTTCAACGGACGACCGGGTGTCCGAAGACGCAGGAGGAGCTGAGCTACAAGATAAAACAATCAAAAGTGAAAGTTTTTGCAAAGAAATTTGGAAAAAGTCGATTTTTCGACGAAAGATCGACAAATTTTGATAAAATTTGCGTTAAAAGTGGTGCCGAACGGGTGTTTTTTATATTTTTCAGCCAAAAAGGTGCCTACGTACGCAGGAGAACGCGCCGAATCTATCGGAGGGGTCTCCCACTTTAAAAAGTGGCCCTTGGTTTGAAAAAATTTGGTGAAAGTGTCAAAGAATTTTGTAAGAAAATTCTAAGTCTAAAATGGTCAAAAAGTGGTCGAAATTCCAGGTGAAACCAGGTAAAAACAATTGTTTAGTGTCGATACTAATGCTATCAATAAGATTCAGTCAAAAAATTTTCAAAATTTCGACACTGGGAGCAGAAAATATGAAAAATGTTCACAAAATGTTCTACGCCAGTACAAAATTCAACAGAGGTTAGGTAAGTTTTTGTATGTACTTGCGTTTGTTTATTTAAGGAATTTCCTCAAATAACTTCGCGCGTATGCGTCCTAGGGGGGTGATTTTGGTGTCTACAGATCCGTCTCGACGAGGGCTATAGACTACAATAAAAAACAGAAATATTTTGGTACAAAATTTTTAAATTCTAGAACAAAAAACCGAAAAAATGCGCGGTGTTGGTATACTAAATTGCTAATAACTCTTTTGTTTTCAGGTTTCAACGGACGACCGGGTGTCCGAAGACGCAGGAGGAGCTGAGCTACAAGATAAAACAATCAAAAGTGAAAGTTTTTGCAAAGAAATTTGGAAAAAGTCGATTTTTCGACGAAAGATCGACAAATTTTGATAAAATTTGCGTTAAAAGTGGTGCCGAACGGGTGTTTTTTATATTTTTCAGCCAAAAAGGTGCCTACGTACGCAGGAGAACGCGCCGAATCTATCGGAGGGGTCTCCCACTTTAAAAAGTGGCCCTTGGTTTGAAAAAATTTGGTGAAAGTGTCAAAGAATTTTGTAAGAAAATTCTAAGTCTAAAATGGTCAAAAAGTGGTCGAAATTCCAGGTGAAACCAGGTAAAAACAATTGTTTAGTGTCGATACTAATGCTATCAATAAGATTCAGTCAAAAAATTTTCAAAATTTCGACACTGGGAGCAGAAAATATGAAAAATGTTCACAAAATGTTCTACGCCAGTACAAAATTCAACAGAGGTTAGGTAAGTTTTTGTATGTACTTGCGTTTGTTTATTTAAGGAATTTCCTCAAATAACTTCGCGCGTATGCGTCCTAGGGGGGTGATTTTGGTGTCTACAGATCCGTCTCGACGAGGGCTATAGACTACAATAAAAAACAGAAATATTTTGGTACAAAATTTTTAAATTCTAGAACAAAAAACCGAAAAAATGCGCGGTGTTGGTATACTAAATTGCTAATAACTCTTTTGTTTTCAGGTTTCAACGGACGACCGGGTGTCCGAAGACGCAGGAGGAGCTGAGCTACAAGATAAAACAATCAAAAGTGAAAGTTTTTGCAAAGAAATTTGGAAAAAGTCGATTTTTCGACGAAAGATCGACAAATTTTGATAAAATTTGCGTTAAAAGTGGTGCCGAACGGGTGTTTTTTATATTTTTCAGCCAAAAAGGTGCCTACGTACGCAGGAGAACGCGCCGAATCTATCGGAGGGGTCTCCCACTTTAAAAAGTGGCCCTTGGTTTGAAAAAATTTGGTGAAAGTGTCAAAGAATTTTGTAAGAAAATTCTAAGTCTAAAATGGTCAAAAAGTGGTCGAAATTCCAGGTGAAACCAGGTAAAAACAATTGTTTAGTGTCGATACTAATGCTATCAATAAGATTCAGTCAAAAAATTTTCAAAATTTCGACACTGGGAGCAGAAAATATGAAAAATGTTCACAAAATGTTCTACGCCAGTACAAAATTCAACAGAGGTTAGGTAAGTTTTTGTATGTACTTGCGTTTGTTTATTTAAGGAATTTCCTCAAATAACTTCGCGCGTATGCGTCCTAGGGGGGTGATTTTGGTGTCTACAGATCCGTCTCGACGAGGGCTATAGACTACAATAAAAAACAGAAATATTTTGGTACAAAATTTTTAAATTCTAGAACAAAAAACCGAAAAAATGCGCGGTGTTGGTATACTAAATTGCTAATAACTCTTTTGTTTTCAGGTTTCAACGGACGACCGGGTGTCCGAAGACGCAGGAGGAGCTGAGCTACAAGATAAAACAATCAAAAGTGAAAGTTTTTGCAAAGAAATTTGGAAAAAGTCGATTTTTCGACGAAAGATCGACAAATTTTGATAAAATTTGCGTTAAAAGTGGTGCCGAACGGGTGTTTTTTATATTTTTCAGCCAAAAAGGTGCCTACGTACGCAGGAGAACGCGCCGAATCTATCGGAGGGGTCTCCCACTTTAAAAAGTGGCCCTTGGTTTGAAAAAATTTGGTGAAAGTGTCAAAGAATTTTGTAAGAAAATTCTAAGTCTAAAATGGTCAAAAAGTGGTCGAAATTCCAGGTGAAACCAGGTAAAAACAATTGTTTAGTGTCGATACTAATGCTATCAATAAGATTCAGTCAAAAAATTTTCAAAATTTCGACACTGGGAGCAGAAAATATGAAAAATGTTCACAAAATGTTCTACGCCAGTACAAAATTCAACAGAGGTTAGGTAAGTTTTTGTATGTACTTGCGTTTGTTTATTTAAGGAATTTCCTCAAATAACTTCGCGCGTATGCGTCCTAGGGGGGTGATTTTGGTGTCTACAGATCCGTCTCGACGAGGGCTATAGACTACAATAAAAAACAGAAATATTTTGGTACAAAATTTTTAAATTCTAGAACAAAAAACCGAAAAAATGCGCGGTGTTGGTATACTAAATTGCTAATAACTCTTTTGTTTTCAGGTTTCAACGGACGACCGGGTGTCCGAAGACGCAGGAGGAGCTGAGCTACAAGATAAAACAATCAAAAGTGAAAGTTTTTGCAAAGAAATTTGGAAAAAGTCGATTTTTCGACGAAAGATCGACAAATTTTGATAAAATTTGCGTTAAAAGTGGTGCCGAACGGGTGTTTTTTATATTTTTCAGCCAAAAAGGTGCCTACGTACGCAGGAGAACGCGCCGAATCTATCGGAGGGGTCTCCCACTTTAAAAAGTGGCCCTTGGTTTGAAAAAATTTGGTGAAAGTGTCAAAGAATTTTGTAAGAAAATTCTAAGTCTAAAATGGTCAAAAAGTGGTCGAAATTCCAGGTGAAACCAGGTAAAAACAATTGTTTAGTGTCGATACTAATGCTATCAATAAGATTCAGTCAAAAAATTTTCAAAATTTCGACACTGGGAGCAGAAAATATGAAAAATGTTCACAAAATGTTCTACGGTTAGGTTAGGTTAGGTTAGGTTAGGTTAGGTTAGGTTAGGTTAGGTTAGGTTAGGTTAGGTTAGGTTAGGTTAGGTTAGGTTAGGTTAGGTTAGGTTAGGTTAGGTTAGGTTAGGTTAGGTTAGGTTAGGTTAGGTTAGGTTAGGTTAGGTTAGGTTAGGTTAGGTTAGGTTAGGTTAGGTTAGGTTAGGTTAGGTTAGGTTAGGTTAGGTTAGGTTAGGTTAGGTTAGGTTAGGTTAGGTTAGGTTAGGTTAGGTTAGGTTAGGTTAGGTTAGGTTAGGTTAGGTTAGGTTAGGTTAGGTTAGGTTAGGTTAGGTTAGGTTAGGTTAGGTTAGGTTAGGTTAGGTTAGGTTAGGTTAGGTTGGGGTGTCAGGTCGGACTACCTCCTCGTGTGCCGCGCGGTTGCAGTTTCCCTCTGATACTTGTATCCGGGGGAAAGGGCAACCGTTTGCGGCCGGTGCATCCTGGGTACTAGAGATGAACTCCCCGCAAGGGGTCTCCATCTCTAGTTGCCAAAGGTCCGACACCGTGGTCCTCTTGCCGCCGCCTCTGTCTTTTAGGGGCGGCTTTTAGGCGAATGAGGCTTTTGGTCGCGGGCTCGGCGTGCACTCACCCTGCCGTCGGGCACGCTGTGGGGGTTCTCAGTCCTCCATGGCACCGCGCCACAACTCGTAAACCCTTCGGGGAACGAGGGCCTTGGCTTAACCGCCCGGGCCGCGAGGAAGAAAACCTCTATAAAAAATCACCCTAACTCAAGCCGCTGAGGCGCACGGCGAGGAGTGCGTGGCTGGCAGGAAGGCCAGTCGCGAGTGTGCCTCACCTCGGGGTACCGGCCGACACCCCGTTGTATTAGGCTTACCCGGGTACAGGGGGCACTGCCCGGGCGGACCGAATATTTCCCCCATACTCGTGGGACTAACATGTCAGTTGCTAATTCAAAAACTTTTAAAATAAACGATGAATGCGAGGGCGTCGCAAAGGGCGTCGAGTGGGAGAGTAAGAAACGTGGTGCGACGATGGATGGTCGCGGGGTGAACGTGGGCGAGGTTAGCTGTGCTCCATCAACAGCTACAGTATCTGATGAGGATTACCGGATGGATATGGACAGTGGTGGTGTTGTCAGTTTTTCTTTTGTGGGATCTTCTGACGAAGATTGTGACGCCACCACAGATCCAGGAGAATATCCTTCATTGACCAAGCCGGTCAAAAGACGGCTTGATGAGGAGGCAGATAAGGAGGAGAAGAGAAGAAGAGCTGGAGGATCCCCTGATCCTTTTCAGTCTCTTCAACAAACTGAAGGAGAAACACCAACTGAGTCTCCCCCTCCTCCTTCAACGGTACCGGCTGTAATCGGGAACAAGGTTCTCCGGGTTAACATTGGCCCCCGGATTGAAACCAGAGGCCGAAAGCCAACACATGGCCTGTGTGTGGGACTCGGCCGAGCCAGAGAGGCGGCTAAAGCGGCAAGGTTGGCCGCTAAAATTAAAGAGGTTAAGAAAGAGGTGGCGACGGAGCGAAAACGGGCTCGGCAACCACCTGTGGACCGCACTCCTCCAGATCCATACACGATGGTGGCGGCCGACATCGGCGCCCAATTCGAATCGGTGGCGCAATCAATTAGGTCGGTGGTTCTCCAATCAAAGAACCTAAAAGGCGTGAATCAAAAGGTTCTCAACGACTCCGTGGTCCTCATTCGCGAGCTAGCCAGCGCACTTTTATCGCGAACCTCTACCGAGGAAAATAACAGGCTGGCTCGCGAATTGAGACTAATTCGGGAGGAGAACCAGGAGCTCCGTAAAGAACTTCAGGAGCTCCGACGTCAGTGTCGTGGTGTAGTGACTCCAGAGCCACTGGAGAAAGCTCCTCCTCTTGCGGAAACGCTTAGGAAGGAGTTCCAAAAAATAGCTCTGGAGCAGGAGGCCTCCATGGACACCCGGCTCCAAAGGTTGGAGAATGTACTGGAGGGCCAACGTCTACGGCCGCGCCTCTCTGGCCAAAAGAACGTGCCCTCCTACAGCGAGGTGGTGGCTGGACCTTCAACATCGCAGCAAGCGGAGGGCCCTTCATCTTCTGGGGGCTCCTCAAAGATGCCTGCAAAAGTTAAGGCCTCACAGCCAAAATCAAAGGCACCAGCAGCACCTGTGGAAAAACCGCAGGTGAAGAAGAAAAGGAAGAGGAGTAGAAAGAAGCGGGGAAGCGATAGGGCAGCTGAAAACACAGCCCCACAGCCCACTACCACCGCAAACGACCGGGGAAAACGCAACGGCACGAGAGTTGCGCCGCCCCCCCCACAAAATAAGGGGGGGAACAAGTGGGAGAAAGTCGGCCAGAAGAAGGCCGACAAGAAAGCCGCCCAAAAGCAGCGTAGGGCGGCCAAAAAGGAGGCGGCGCGACTCACCGTGCCTCGATCTGCAGCGGTGGTAATAACGCTGCAGCCGGAAGCAGCAAGCAAGGGCGTCAGTTATTCCGACGTCCTTGCTAGGGCCAAGGCAGGCATTAAGCTGGACGAGCTCGAGATCAGCTCCGTCCGCTTCAAGACCACCCGCACCGGGGCAAGGATGTTAGAGATCCCCGGTGCAGCGAGTGGTCCAAAAGCCGATGCCTTGGCCGAAAAGCTCAAGGCCAGCCTGCCGGACGATGTCGTCCGAGTGTCCAGGCCGTTGAAGACGGTAGAATTACGCGTCTCCGGCCTGGACGATTCTGTCACGCAGGCTGAGCTGTCGGCTGCAGTGGCCAAAGTGGGTGGCTGTCCCGCGGAGCAGGTGCGGTCGGGCGCAATCCGACCTGCACCCTCCGGGCTGGGGACAGCCATAATCAGCTGCCCTGTCGCGGCGGCCAAGAAGGTAACGGAGGGCAGGCGTCTCCTCGTCGGTTGGGTGTCGGCTCAGGTGAAGCTTTTGGAGCCACGCCCCGTGCGGTGCTACCGCTGCATGGCCCACGGTCATGTGGGCGCGCGGTGCACCGCGGAAGTGACCTGCGTAGGCAGGTGCTTCCGCTGTGGTCAGCAGGGCCATAAGGCTGCGGAGTGCAGCGCCGCGCCGCACTGTAATGCGTGCGCCGCGGCCGGCAAGCCCGCTGACCACCGCATGGGGAGCAAATCCTGCGCCCCACCCAAGCCCAAGGGCAAGAAGAAGGTGACTGTGGCCCCTTTACAGCCCAGTCACCCTAGTGCGCCTGAGGAGGCGCCAGTGGCAATGGAGGTAGTGGAGACGGCCCAACAATGACCGTCTTCCGCTACCTCCAAACGAATTTGAACCACTGCGCCAGAGCTCAGGACCTTTTACACCAGAGCCTGGCGCAGTGGCAAATCAATGTGTGCGTCGCCGCCGAGCCGTACTTCGTCCCGCCTAGAGATGATTGGGCGGGCGACGTGAGTGGCTCGGTGGCCATAATCGTGAGTTCAGCGGTCGGTACCCCTCCCCTCGAAAACGTCATGAGAGGGCAGGGGTACGTCACAGCCTCCATAGGAAGGTCTGTGGTCGCGGGCGTTTACGCCCCACCCAGTCTACCTCTCGCCGATTTCGAGATTATGTTGGAAAGGTTGGGCACGTTCGTCGCTCGAAGCCATCCCCTCCCTGCACTCGTCCTGGGGGACTTCAATGCCAAGTCAACGGCTTGGGGTTCCCCCGCTACGGACGCGAGGGGAGAGTTGCTCGAGGAGTGGGCCCTCTCTACAGGCCTACTCGTCCTCAACCGAGGTTCTGTCCACACGTGCGTGCGTCTGTGGGGCGGGTCAATAGTTGACCTATCGTTTGCGAGCCCCGCAATAGCGCGCCGTGTCCGGGAATGGCGCGTTGTTGAGGAGGTGGAGACGCTATCGGATCACAAATACATCCGATTTGACGTCTCCGCCCAGACCTCCGACGCCCCGATTTATCCCGGCTCGGTTGAGACCGGTCCACGCTGGTCGTTAAAGCAGCTCGACAGGGAGCTGCTCCTGGAAGCCGCCTTAGTCCAGGCCTGGGTGTCAGCACCGGACAGGCCTGTTGACGTGGAAAGTGAGGCGGCTTGGTTCCAAGAATGTGGGTCGCGTATTAGCGATGTTTCTATGCCGCGGGCCCGGTCTGCGGCGGCCAAGCGCCAGGTTTATTGGTGGTCGCCGCAGATCGCGCAGTTGCGCGAAGCCTGTCAGGCTGCCAAGCGGCACCTGACAAGGCACAACCGGAGGCACCGCGGCGCCGCATACGCGGCCCCGAGAGGGGCGGAACTGCACGAGGCGTACCGAGGGGCGAAGAGGGCCCTCCAGTACGCCATCGAGGGAGCGAAGGTCGAGAGCTACAAGACCTTTCTAGAGGCTCTGGATGGAGATCCGTGGGGGCGCCCATATCGTCTTGTACGGGGCAAACTACGCCCCTGGGCCCCCCCACTTACCCAGAGTCTCCGACCTGAGCTCCTCGAGGAGGTGGTGAGCGCACTGTTTCCCATGGGAAGGGAGCACGCGCCACCACCTATGGTTCCGCCCAGCCAGGAACCCAGCGTGGACCGAGACGACGACGTGCCCGAAGTGACCCGGGCAGAGCTGAGAGCGGCGGTGAATCGCATGTCGGCGAAGAACACCGCCCCAGGGCCAGACGGCATTCATGGCCGAGTGTGGGCCCTGGCCATGAGGGCTCTCGGGCCCCGACTATTGGGCCTCTACAGCGCGTGTATGGAGCGGGGCCAGTTTCCACGCCGGTGGAAAACTGGTAAGCTGGTCCTGCTTAAGAAAGAGGGGCGCCCGGCGGACAGTCCGTCCGCCTACCGGCCCATCGTGTTGCTGGACGAGGTGGCGAAGCTCTTCGAGCGAATAATCGCCGAGCGCCTCGTCCAGCACCTGAGTGGAGTGGGGCCGGACTTGGCGGAAAACCAGTTTGGTTTCCGCCGAGGGCGCTCTACCATACACGCGGTAAAGAGTGTAAGAGCCCAAGCGGAGGTAGCTGTGTCCCGGGGCGAGGTGATGTTGGCGGTGTCGCTCGACATCGCCAACGCGTTTAACACCTTGCCCTGGAGTTGCATCAAAGAGGCACTAGTTTACCATCATGTGCCCAGCTACCTTCGCCGTATTGTCGGGGCCTACCTGTCGGAGAGGGAGATTATCTGCCCGGGTCGTGAACAAGTTCTACGGCGAGAGATGGTGTGCGGTGTTCCACAGGGGTCGGTTTTAGGCCCTCTCCTGTGGAACATCGGATATGACTGGGTGCTGCGCGGCGCCCTCCTCCCTTGCGTCAGCGTCGTTTGTTACGCTGACGACACGCTGGTTTTGGCGCGGGGGAGGACGCACGCGCAGGCGACGTCTCGTGCGACCGCTGGGGTTGCGCAAGTCATCGGAAGGATCCGGCGGCTGGGACTGCAGGTGGCCTTGCAAAAATCCGAGGTCATCTGTTTTCATGGGCCTCGGAACAGGCCACCGCCAAGGTCCCAGCTCGTGGTGGGGGACGTACGCATCGACGTAGGGTCGTCGATGCGCTATCTCGGCCTTATCATCGACGGCCGTTGGGACTTCGGGGCCCACTTCAAGATCTTGGCCCCGAAACTGGTGGCAGCCGCTAGAGCTTTGGCGCGGCTGCTGCCCAATCTGGGAGGTCCCAACTCCCCCACAAGAAGGCTTTATCAGGGGATCGTGCGATCCATGGCCCTATACGGGGCCCCAATATGGGCGGAGGCCCTGGGCCCCAAACACGGCGCGCTGCTTCGTGCACCGCAGCGCGCCATGAACATAAGGGCCATTAGGGGGTATCGCACGATCTCTTTCGAGGCGGCAAGCCTTCTTGCCGGATCCCCGCCCTGGGACTTGGAGGCGAAGCTCCTTGCGTCACTCTTTACATGGCGCGAGGAGCAAATCGCGCGGAGCTTGCGGCCGTCGCCGCGAGAGACCGAGATAGAGCGGTCTCGGCTCCGCGACGTCCTGGTGGCGGAATGGAGGGTTCGACTTGCGCAACCCGACGCAGGGCACGCCACAATCGTGGCGGTAAGACCCGTCCTCACGGAGTGGCTGCAGAGGCGTCACGGCGCCCTCGGCTTCCGCGCGACACAGGTGCTGACAGGCCATGGATGTTTCGGCAAGTACCTGTGTCGTATCGGGAGGGAGCCGACACCCGGGTGCCATCATTGTGGGGCCCCGGAAGACACGGCGCTGCATACGCTGGCAGAATGCCCGGCGTGGTCATCGCAGCGCCGTAGTCTGGTCTCGGCGACTGGTGCGGACCCCTCCTCGCTCGAGTCCGTGGTCACGGCGATGACCCGGAGCGAGGAGGCGTGGTCGGCCGTCACCTCATTTTGTGAGGAGGTGATGGCCACGAAGGAAGCGGCGGAGCGTGAGAGGGAGGCGAACACCGTCCTCCCCTGCCGCTCCCGACGCACCAGGCGCCGGAGGGCGCCAAGGAGAGACGACCTGCAGCCTCCGTAGAGGTGGCCTGCGGGCGGCGGGTGGGGCAGCCCGCCGCCCTAGCAGCAGCAGGCCCGAGAAGGTGGCGCGACGTGTTCCGCGCGCGCCTGTCTCAGAGGAGGGGGAGCAAAATACAGACGCTCCCCCGAAACACGGACGGGGACCAGTCTAGTCCCCGTCCCGGACGGGGCCCGCCACAGTGCCAAGGGCAGGTGGGCCGACCCGCCGGGCTGTACGGTGAATGCGTCAGCGAATCCCGCAGCCCGGCAGCAAAGGGTGTCCGACGGAACACCGGGGGGTTTTAGTGGGTACACCGGGCCCGGCCGCTTGAAGCTGGAGACCCTGCGGGGTCTCGCTCGCCCGGGCCGAAAACGGGAGTCCCACATACCCCTCGCCCTGTGCCCATCCGGGGCGAGGGCATGCGTAACGCATTTCCCCCCGTAAAAAAAAAAAAAAAAAAAAAAAAAAAAAAAAAAAAAAAAAGGTTAGGTTAGGTTAGGTTAGGTTAGGTTAGGTTAGGTTAGGTTAGGTTAGGTTAGGTTAGGTTAGGTTTGAGGTGCTACCGCTGCCTGGAGTCCGGGCATGTCGGTAGCACCTGCAAGGTGGAGGTAGACCGCAGTGGACTCTGCTTCCGTTGCGGTCTGCCCGGCCATAAGGTTGCGTCGTGCGAGGCCTCACTGCGCTGCGTCTTGTGCGCGGCGAAGGGCAGGCCCGCCGACCACTGGGTGGGGCGAGGCGAGTGTAAGCCGACCCCCCGCCCCCGAAGGAGTGTCGCAGAGGGGGCGTCAAGGGGTGCTGCTAGTCTGGCGGCACCCGGTGCCTCTGCAGTGTCGGTCCCCGCTGCTAGTGCGGTGGCGGTGGACCCTGCCGCAACTTCTGCGGCGCGCCAGGATGGTGCCGGGGAGATGGAGTGCCAGTGATGGCGCTTTGTCCCCCGGTCCATCCACGAACACCTTGGCCTGTGGGGCAGCGGGCGGGGCGGCCCGTTGCCCAACCACCATCTTCACAGGCCACACGATGAGGCGCGCGCTGGTGTCCAAGCGCGCGCCCAAATACTTTGTGCCAAAAAGGGGGAGCACCAAATCTCCCCCATCCAATTTGACGGCGCTCGCCTTTCTGGGGGCGAGCCAAGGCCGCCGGGCTGTTCGGTGCATGCTAACGCGATTCCCGCAGCCCGGCACCATGGCCAGTGGAAGGACACCGTGGGGTTTTAGTGAGTAGACCGGGCCCGGCCGCTTGAAGCTTGAGACCCTGCGGGGTCTCGCTCGCCCGGGCCGAAAACGGGAGTCTCACATACCCCTCGTCCTGCGCCCACTCGGGACGAGGGGATGCGTAACGCATTTCCCCACGTAAAAAAAAAAAAAAAAAAAAAAAAAAAAAAAAAAAAAAAAAAAGGTTAGGTTAGGTTAGGTTAGGTTAGGTTAGGTTAGGTTAGGTTAGGTTAGGTTAGGTTAGGTTAGGTTAGGTTAGGTTAGGTTAGGTTAGGTTAGGTTAGGTTAGGTTAGGTTAGGTTAGGTTAGGTTAGGTTAGGTTAGGTTAGGTTAGGTTAGGTTAGGTTAGGTTAGGTTAGGTTAGGTTAGGTTAGGTTAGGTTAGGTTAGGTTAGGTTAGGTTAGGTTAGGTTAGGTTAGGTTAGGTTAGGTTAGGTTAGGTTAGGTTAGGTTAGGTTAGGTTAGGTTAGGTTAGGTTAGGTTAGGTTAGGTTAGGTTAGGTTAGGTTAGGTTAGGTTAGGTTAGGTTAGGTTAGGTTAGGTTAGGTTGGGGTGTCAGGTCGGACTACCTCCTCGTGTGCCGCGCGGTTGCAGTTTCCCTCTGATACTTGTATCCGGGGGAAAGGGCAACCGTTAGCGGCCGGTGCATCCTGGGTACTAGAGATGAACTCCCCGCAAGGGGTCTCCATCTCTAGTTGCCAAAGGTCCGACACCAACGGCCCTTTTCAGGGCCAGGGAGGGTTTCTCCGCGCCGCCTCTGTTCATCAGAGGTGGCAGCGGATGGGGCTGGTGCGGCCCTTCGGGGCCGCATGTTGGAGGAAATCCGGGGCGACGGGCTCGCCGCATGTGGCGACATATGCGGCGGGCACGGTCTGATGCAGACCACCGCTCGGCCCGGTCCCGTAATCCCGACTTGTCGGGGACGGGGGTCTTCGGACCGCGAGGAAGAAAACCTCTTTAAAAAATCACCAAAACCGCTGGGGGCCGGTTAAGCCCCCAACTGCAAAGATGGAAAAGACACAAAGTTCTAAAAAGTGTCCCCAGGTCCGTACCCGGTCTGCTAAGCAGGCCGGGGAGGAATCGGACCCGGTGTCCCGTGCCTCTGGCACGGGTACCGGCTGCCCCTCGTACTCTGGGGGGGGCAAAACTTGTGTCCCATCTGCGCCTAGCGCGGATGTTACGGGGAAAAATAGGGGGGGGGGAGTTTCGGGGGTGGTCTCGGTGTCGAGTAGGGGGTCTGACGACGCTGTGATGGAGGTGGATGAGGGAGTCGCTGATGAGCGAGGCGACCAAAGCGGGCTTCTAAAGGCCTGCGGAAAGGCTGCCCGCTTTTTGGAGGAATCGGCGGTCCGTGCGGGGGAGCCGAATGCCACTGGGAAGCTCCAGGGCATGGCAGACGACATTTTCGATTCCCTGGAGCTCATCTCCAGCCTTCTGAAGGAGAACGCCTCCCTGAAAAGGGAGGTTGGACTCCTTCAGGGACGGTTGGTTGCTCGGGAAGAGGAGGCGCGGACGGAGGCAAGGGCGGTCGGGGCCGAGATAGCGAGGCTGAATGCCCGCTTCTCGGCTCTCGAGGCCAGGTTGCTGCGGCCACCGTTGGCACCGGGGGGTTCTGCCCCCTCGTTTGCCGCGGTGGCGGCTACGCAGGTCGCAGGGGGCGCGAAATCTGCCCCCAGTGCTCGAGGAGGGGAAAAGAAAAGAAGTAGGCGAAGAAAGAAGAAGAAAAAAGGTGAAGAGGTGGCTCCCTCCGCTCCCATTCCCGCCGAGAGTGGCTCGGCGGAATGGAAGACGGTGGGAAGGAAAAAGAGGGGGAAAATGAAGGGGGGGAAAGTAAAGAAGGTGGCCGTAGTCCGGGCCCCCTCCACCGCGGCGGTGCAGGTGAAACTGCTGCCGTCTGCGGTGGAGAAGGGGATAACTTACTCCTTTGCCCTGGCAAGGGCAAGGAGTAAGATCGACCTGGCCTCGATCAACATTGAGAGCGTCCGGATCAGGAGTACGATCACGGGCGCTCGGTTGATCGAGGTCGGGGGTCCGGACTGCGACAAAAAGGCGAAGCTCCTAGAAGAGGGACTGAGGAGCTCCCTCGGCAAGACGATCTTCGAGGTCTCCAGGCCCGTGAAACACGCGCGCTTGCGCGTCGCGGGCCTGGATGAATCTTTCTCGAGGTCTGAGCTGAGGGAGCTTCTCGCTAAGAAAGGAGGTTGCGGCCATGACGATGTCACAATAACATCGTGCATCGCATGGCCGAACCAGCGTCTGACGGCTTACGTGAGCCTCCCCGCCACGTCAGCCGTCCAAATCATGAAAGAGGGTACCATCAAGGTGGGTTGGGTCGTGGCCAGTGTCACGGCCCTTAAAGAGCAGCCCCTCAGGTGCTACCGCTGCCTCGTTTTGGGGCATGTGGCGAGCGCCTGTGGGGCCGAGGTGGACCGCAGCGGCTTATGTTTCCGCTGCGGTAACCCTGGCCACAGGGCCAGAGACTGTACGGGCGAGCCGCGCTGCGCAGTGTGCGCGGCAGCCGGCTTGCCCGAAAATCACATGGTGGGGTGGGGGGCCTGCGGGGAGGCAGGTCCCCATAAAACACCAAAGAAGGGTGCCGTGCGCGTGGCGCGGGCGGATGACGAGCTGCCTCGTCCCGAACCGGCCGCAGCCGCGCGGACTGCACAGTCGGGAGGCCGTGCACGCAAGTGCACGGCGAAGAATAATCGGGCCGGGCTGATGGAGTGCCAGTAATGGGGCTCCAGCATCCCGGTCCGATCCTACAACACCCGTGCCTGCGGGGCGGCGGGTATGGCGGCCCGCCGTCCGTCCACGCAGGCACTTGACGGAGGCGCGCGTGTGTGTTCCGCGCGCGCCCCAGCTGACTTGTGCGGAGGGGAGTGTTTTCCATCTTCCCCCTCCCACACTCGAGAAGGGGCCCGCATAGCGGGCCAGCATCCAGGGGGTCGCGGTTGTGTCACTTTTGGTTCCCGTGACCCCCTGACCAAGATGCGAGAAGGAACACCCGGGGGGTTTTAGTTAGGGTAAACGCTTCACGGAGTCCCACATACCCCCTGCCCTGGCGCCATACAGGGCAGGGGGATCCATAAAGGATTTCCCCCCGGCAAAAAAAAAAAAAAAAAAAAAAAAAAAAAAAAAAAAAAAAAAAAAAAAAAAAAAAAAAAAAAAAAAAGGTTAGGTTAGGTTAGGTTAGGTTAGGTTAGGTTAGGTTAGGTTAGGTTAGGTTAGGTTAGGTTAGGTTAGGTTAGGTTGGGGTGTCAGGTCGGACTACCTCCTCGTGTGCCGCGCGGTTGCAGTTTCCCTCTGATACTTGTATCCGGGGGAAAGGGCAACCGTTAGCGGCCGGTGCATCCTGGGTACTAAAGATGAACTCCCTGCAAGGGGTCTCCATCTCTAGTTGCCAAAGGTCCGACGCCAAAGGCCCTTTTCAGGGCCCCCGTGGTCTTCCCCGCCGCCGCCCCTGCCTTTTGGGGGTGGCTTTTAGGCAGATGGGGAGGCTTTGGTCGTGGGCTCGGCGTGCACTCACCCTGCCGTCGGGCACGCTGTGGGGGATTCAGTCCTCCATGGCACCGCACCACAACTCGTAAACCCTTCGGGGAACGAGGGCCTTGGCTTAACCGCCCGGGCCGCGAGGAAGAAAACCTCTATAAAAAATTACCCTAACTCAAGCCGCTGAGGCGCACGGCGAGGAGTGCGTGGCTGGCAGGTAGGCCAGTCGCGAGTGTGCCTCACCTCGGGGTACCGGCCGCCACCTCGAGCGTACGTAGGCTTACCCGGGTACAGGGGGCACTGCCCGGGTGGACCTTTTATTTCCCCCATACTCGTGGGATAAGTATTATGAGTTCCAAATCTAAAAAATCAAAATCAAACTTAAAAAACAAAAGTGGAGGTAAGAAGGAGGATGGAAGTGCGACACTGGTGAGGGAATTGGATAGACTGAGAGAGGTAGTGGCGATGGTAGCTGCGCCCAGTAATGCGGGTGCAGATCTAAGCCCGGCGGCAAAGCGGCTTAAGACCAGAGGCGAATCGTCCGCCCAAGGTTCAACAGTGGGCTCTCTGGAGTCACTGTCTACCATAGGCGAGGCGGATACGGACATGGATATGTTCTGGGATGGTTTCCGGTCCCTGGCTGAGTCGCTAAGGGACATGGCTAATCGCCAAAAAACGGTGGATGACCGGGAGAAGTTGTTGTTGGCGGCGCGGTCGATTGTGTACCACCACAAGATCGCGTCGCGCCTGGGAGATAATGCCGATGAGGCGATCAACGACAACCAGCTTCTCGGAAAAGAGGTCGAGGCGTTAGATAAGGAGATTGAGGAGTTAAAGGCGTCGAAGGCGATGCCACCACCTGCGTCACCGGCGCCGCTACCGCCTTTGAAGGTGGATATGGTGGCTATCCAGGACCGCCTGTCAACTATGGAGGCGAAGATTGAGAGGCTCCTGTCCATGGAGGAGCGTCGGACTTCAGCTCCGCTGGAGCCCTCTCCGAATTTGATAGAGGATCGTCTCGCCTCAATGGAGGCTAAAATAGAGCGCTTGTTGGCGGCAGAGGAGTCGCGTAGGTCGGTTCCAACTTATGCGGAAAAGGCTGGCGCTGCCGGCCCCCGTAGTGGCTCGGCAAAGCCCAAAGTGCCGAAGGTGGTGCCTGTCAAGAGTGTGGCTGCTGCTCCAGCTCCTGTTGTGGTTGAGAAGGAGCGGCAAAATGGGAAGGGCCCCAAGAAGCGGAAGAAAAGAAAAAAGAGGAAGGTCAGGGTGCGTGCCCCAACCTCCGCGGCGGTGGTGGTCACTTTATCCCCCGCTGCGTTTGAAAAAGGTGGCACATATAAAGAGTTTCTCTCTACGGCAAGGGAAAAGGTCAGGTTACAGGACCTCGGGATCCCTAGCATCCGGATGAGGAATACGCTCACCGGAGCTAGGATGATTGAGGTCCCAGGTGTCGACGCCGGCCCCAAGGCGGACATCCTGGCCAAAAAGCTGGCTGGGCTCTTCAAGCCCGAATTTGTACGGGTGTCGAGGCCTGTGAAACGCGCTAGCCTGCGCATCACGGGTCTCGACCTCACTGTCGAACAAGAGGAGCTTATGTCCGCCTTGGCGGATGGAGGAGGTTGTGTCAAGGAGGCGGTAAAGCTTGGGGCCATCCGCTTCAATCAACGTGGTCTAGGTGCAGTCGTCGCTAGCTGTCCAGCAGCGGCGGCTGCCAAGTTGGCGGAGGCGGGCCGATTAGTCGTCGGGTGGGTCTCTGCGCGAGTGGAGGCCCTCCAAGAGAGGGAGCTGAGGTGTTACCGCTGCCTGGAGTCCGGGCATGTCGGTAACACCTGCAAGGTGGAGGTTGACCGCAGTGGACTCTGCTTCCGCTGCGGTCTGCCCGGCCATAAGGCCGCGTCGTGCGAGGCCCCGCCGCGCTGCGTCTTGTGCGCGGCGAAGGGCAGGCCCGCCGACCACTGGGTGGGGCGAGGCGAGTGTAAGCCGACCCCCCGCCCACGAAGGAGTGCTGCAGGAAGAGCGCCAACGGTTGCTGCCGGTCAGGCGGCACCGGATGCCTCTGCAGTGTCGGCCCCCACTGCTAGTGCGGCAGTGGTGAGCTCCACCGCAATTTCTGCGGCGCGCCAGGATGGCACCGGGGATATGGAGTGCCAGTGATGGCGCTCTGTCCCCCGGTCCATTTTTCGAACACCCGAGCCTGTGGGGCAGCGGGCGGGGCGGCCCGTTGCCCACCCATCACCTGCACAGGCCACACGATGAGGCGCGCGCTAGTGTCCCAGCGCGCGCCCACACCACTTTGTGCCAAAAGGGGGAGCACCAAATCTCCCCCATCCAACTGACGGTGCTCGCCTTTTTGGGGGCGAGCTAAGGCCGCCGGGCTGTTCGGTGCATGCTTTAAGCGATTCCCGCAGCCCGGCAACATGGCCAGTGGAAGGACACCGTGGGGTTTTAGTGAGTAGACCGGGCCCGGCCGCTAGAAGCTTGAGACCCTGCGGGGTCTCGCTCGCCCGGGCCGAAAACGGGAGTCTCACATACCCCTCGTCCTGCGCCCACTCGGGACGAGGGGATGCGTAACGCATTTCCCCACGTAAAAAAAAAAAAAAAAAAAAAAAAAAAAAAAAAAGGTTAGGTTAGGTTGGGGTGTCAGGTCGGACTACCTCCTCGTGTGCCGCGCGGTTGGATTTTCCCTCTGATACTTGTATCCGGGGGAAAGTGCAACCGTTAGCGGCCGGTGCATCCTGGGTACTAGAGATGAACTCCCCGCAAGGGGTCTCCATCTCTAGTTGCCAAAGGTCCGACGCCAACGGCCCTTTTCAGGGCCCCCGTGGTCTTCCCCGCCGCCGCCCCTGCCTTTCGGGGGTGGCTTTTAGGCAGATGGGGAGGCTTTGGTCGTGGGCTCGGCGTGCACTCACCCTGCCGCCGGGCACGCTGTGGGGGATTCAGTCCCCCATGGCACCGCGCCGCAACTCGTAAACCCTTCGGGGAACGAGGGCCTTGGCTTAACCGCCCGGGCCGCGAGGAAGACAACCTCTATAAAAAATTACCCTAATCCAAGCTGCTGAGGCGCACGGCGAGGGATGCATGGCTGGCAGGGAGGCCAGTCTTTAGTGTGTCTCACCTCGGGGTACCGGCCGCCACCTCGAGCGTATGTAGGCTTACCCGGGTACAGGGGGCACTGCCCGGGCGGACCTTTTATATCCCCCATACTCGTGGGCTAAGTATAATGAGTGCAAAAATTAAAAAACCAAAAACTAGAGTTAAGAAAGACGACGGAAGTGAATTGTTGGAGAGAGAGCTTGAGAAGCTGAGAGAGGTAGTGGCGAAAGTAGCTGGGCCTAGTAATGTGGGCACAGATTTAAGCCAGGCGGCAAAGCGGCGTAAGACCAGAGGGGAACTGTCCGGAACCAGTTCGACGGTTGGCTCTGTGGAGTCACTGTCCTCAATAGGCGAGACAGACGCAGACAAGGACATGTTCTGGAATAACTTCCGGTCCATGGCCAACACCCTGAAGGACATGGCAGGGCGCCAAAGATCGGCTGATGATCGGGAGAGGTTGCTTTTGGCGGCGCGGTCAATATTGTACCACCACAAGATCGCGTCACGCCTGGGTGATGATGCGGAGGCCGCAATCGACGACAACCAGGTCCTTGGTCGAGAAGTCGAGGCGTTAGACAAGGAGGTAGCGGAGCTGAAGGCGTCCAAGGCGATGCCACCACCCGCGTCGCCGGCCCCACCACCGCCATTAAAGGCGGATATTGTGGCCATACAGGACCGCCTATCGGCCATGGAGGGAAAAATTGAGAGGCTCCTAGCAATGGAGGAACGTCGGAGGTCAGTCCCACAGGAGCTTCCCTCGAAAGTGTTGGAGGATCGCCTCGCAGCCTTAGAGGCTAAAATAGATGGCCTGCTGGCCGCTGAGGGAAAAAGACCGGCTCCGCAGGAGCCTGCCATGACGTACGCGTCGATAGTCGGCACCACCCTCCCTCGCAAGGAATCTCAGTCTAAGCCACGGAGGGAGAGGAAGGAAGTGGTCGCTCCTGCTCCTTCCCAAATTGTGTTGGAGAAGCGAGCTGAGAACAGCGGGACCAAAGCAAAGAGGAGACCCAGAAAAAAGAGGGTGAAAGTACGTGCCCCATCCTCTGCGGCGGTGATAGTGACTCTATCGCCAGCCGCAATCCAGAAAGGCGGTACTTATAAGGAAGTCCTAACATCGGCGAGGGAGAAAGTTAAACTGGGAGACCTTGATATCCCGAGCATCCGATTGAGAACAACGCTCACCGGAGCACGGATGATCGAGGTCCCCGGTACTGAGAGTGGCCCTAAGGCGGACGCCCTAGCCAAACAGTTGGCCGGGCTGTTCAGGCCCGAATACGTGAAGGTGTCGAGACCCGTGAAGCGCGCCAGTCTGCGTATCACGGGACTCGACATCACAATTAAAAATGAGGAGTTGGTGTCCGCCTTGACTCAGGCGGGTGGTTGTTGTAGGGAGGAGGTCAAACTCGGTTCCGTGAGGTTCAATCGTCGAGGTTTGGGTGCAGTCGTCGCTAGCTGTCCTGCAGCGGCGGCTGCCAAATTAGCGGAGGCAGGCCGAGTGCTCGTCGGGTGGGTCTCTGCGAGAGTAGAGGCCCTGAAAGAAAGGGAGCTCAGGTGCTACCGCTGCCTGGAGTCTGGGCATGTCGGTAGCGCCTGCAAGGAGGAGGTAGACCGCAGTGGATTCTGTTTTCGCTGCGGTCTGCCCGGCCATAAGGCCGCGTCGTGCGAGGCCCCGCCGCGCTGCGTCTTGTGCGCGGCGAAGGGCAGGCCCGCCGACCACTGGGTGGGGCGAGGCGAGTGCAAGCCGACCCCCCGCCCACGAAGAAGCGCCGCAGAAAAGGCGCCAACGGCTGCAGCCAGTCAGGCGGCACCGGGTGCCTCCATAGTGTCGGTCCTCGCCGCTAGTGCGGCGGCGGTGGACCCTGCCGAATTTTCTGCGGCGCCCCAGGATGGTACCGGGGAGATGGAGTGCCAGTGATGGCGCTCTGTCCCCACCCCCGGTCCATCCACGAACACCTTGGCCTGTGGGGCAGCGGGCGGGGCGGCCCGTTGCCCAACCACCATCTTCACAGGCCACACGATGAGGCGCGCGCTGGTGTCCAAGCGCGCGCCCAAATACTTTGTGCCAAATGGGGGAGCACCAAATCTCCCCCATCCAATTTGACGGCGCTCGCCTTTCTGGGGGCGAGCCAAGGCCGCCGGGCTGTTCGGTGCATGCTAACGCGATTCCCGCAGCCCGGCACCATGGCCAGTGGACGGACACCGTGGGGTTTTAGTGAGTAGACCGGGCCCGGCCGCTTGAAGCTTGAGACCCTGCGGGGTCTCGCTCGCCCGGGCCGAAAACGGGAGTCTCACATACCCCTCGTCCTGCGCCCACTCGGGACGAGGGGATGCGTAACGCATTTCCCCACGTAAAAAAAAAAAAAAAAGGTTAGGTTAGGTTAGGTTAGGTTAGGTTAGGTTAGGTTAGGTTAGGTTTTTTTTTTTTTTTTTTTTTTTTTTTTTTTTTTTTTTTTTTTTTTTTTTTTTTTTTTTTTAAATCTTTTACCTTGGACGTTGTCTAAGACTATACTTTTTCCACTTTCATTCCAGTTCTCGCTAACATTCCTCTCGCACTTTTATTCCACATACTGCTTCTTTCTCTCATCCATCTCCATTCTTACCGATTTGGGTGGGATTTCCCAACTACTCTATTCTAATATTTAATTTGTTTATTTTCATTTACTTTGTTATAAGGGGGGGGGGGGGGTTACACAATTTGGTTTTACTTTATTTTTATTTACAAGTTCTTAATTATTTCTACACTTATTCTCTATTACTTAAATGTCTAAACGGATTTCTTATTCTATTTTACAATGATCTTATTTGC